>OX101748.1:820326-1494641 GCA_944452665.1 Stenoptilia bipunctidactyla | reverse complement strand
TGGCCAGTATCGCGACGTGTAAGGACAATATCGCATGTTTCCAAGTTTTCACCAACATTCGTGTATTGTTGGAGCGTGAAATGTGCGTTCATGTATTACAGATGGTCGTTTATCCGCTCTGATTACGACTTTGTAGTCATGATTTGGCATGCGCTCCAAAGCACTCTTAAAAAGTCTGACCGACGCATGATGTTCATGAAGTAGTTGCTGTAGATCTTTAAGAATTGCTCTTTTCATTGCTACATTTCTCTCTTGACATCGGTCAAGTTGTTCCTCCACATTGCCCATTAAGTATAATTGTAAAAATTTATGCTGAGCATCTTCGAGAGGTTCTAATGATCCAATTCAATGGTGAATCTGTTCTTGTATCTACAAAATCAATATTAAATTCTGTATTCGTGATTAATAAACACATTCTACATATATAGCCAGTGATTTTTAGTCGCTTTTTAAAATAAACATTCATAATTCATAGGAAAAAGTATAGTAACTTCTACTGTATTATGTGTATGTATAAAAATAAATGAATGTCGAATTAAATCCTCGTTCTTCGATAATGTCTGCCCCAAATGATGTCATTTGGAAACAACTATTGTATTTTTTAATGTTTGGTAGGAAATGTTGTGATTCGGGTGTTTCATAACAAAGCATTGAATGCAATGGCTCTGGTGGTCAATATTGTCAATTTTACTTTCCCACTAAGGCAGCACAATCCTGCCATTTCCCCGGAGAACTTCAATGCGCCACAAAATTTGCAAAAAACGTCCATCGGCCCAATGCAAACGCTTGTATGCACGCCGTAATCAGGGTTGCAATCGTATCGAAACGCTGCTCAATTCAAATCAATACTTGATATTGATATTGATCTTGTGCGTCGTATTTTTTACCTGCTGATCTCTGAGGTTCGCTCGACGATTTCGCATTGCAAACCTAGCTGTTGCTGGTGTGTTCGAGAAGCACGAAGTCGAACCATGCTAACGTGGCGCTCTTCTTGTTCATCTTCAGTCCTTTCACGCGCAATGTTTTGAATCCTAGTACGGCTTTGTAGGGAAAGATTTGATCGTGTTGGTCGCAGCATGGCTTTTTTAATTAATCTCAATGATCTCGGCACAATAAGCTTATTGCGAATTATTTAATTTTTTCGTTAGTAATAGAATTCTTCTTTGTGAGAGAAAAAGGCATTGTCTGCATTTTTATTATTGACTAGCTTTATCCCGCAACTTCGTATGCGCTGAACTACCCTTCTCGTGAAAATTTCAGAAACTATACAACCAGACACCCACTGCAAAGAACCTTTATACCAAGTATCACTCAAGGAATAAGTTTTTTTCACACAAACTAAAAATCATATATTTCCCGTGCCCGTGGGAATTTTGGGAATTTTTTTCGTAACACAACCAGTCACTCTTTGAAGAACCTTCATGCCAAGTATCACATCAGTACACTCAAGGAATAAGATTTTTCATACAAACTAAAAAGTCCTACCCCTTCCCGTGGGAATTTCGGGAATTCCTTCCTTATTGAGGAACCTTTATATCAAGTATCACATCCGTGCACTCAAGGTATGGGATTTTTTCATACAAACTAAAACATCATATAACTCCCGTTCCTGTGGGAATTTCGGGAATTCCTTTCATAACACAACCAGACACATATTGAAAAACCTTTACACCAAGTTTCACATCGCTCCACTAAAGGAATAAGATTTTTCATACAAACTAAAAAGTCCTGTATTTTCCGTTCCCGTGGGAATTTCGGGAATTCCTTCCTTAGTGCACCCTTACATCCCCTAAAGTATGTATGTTCCAAATTTCAGCTCTCTACGCCCAGTAGTTACGGCTGTACGTTGTCTGTCAGTCACTCAGTCACTCAGTACCTCAGTCACTCAGTCAGTAACGGAACAGTTTTATATATATTGATTGATAAATACGGTCGATGACATATTAGGCTGCAAACAACGAACTAAACACGAAACCACACAAACTATTTAAATAAAACTGAATTTTTGTTGGGCTATTTTCAGTTGCATTTTGTTATCCAAGCTTTATGGCATATCCACTGACCTTTATATTTACCACTGGACTTGCGGCTGTCAAAGTGCTATTGTGCCCGTTTGATAATCGCCATTTTGGTGTTGCTGGACGAAGCGAGTGTCTGTGGTACTAAACCTAGTCGCTTACAATACACACATGTCCTCATTCTTGATATTTTTTATATAATGCTTATAACAATAAGAACATAAAATTCGAATCAATATTTTAAAAATATAAAATCACTTAACAATAAGCAAGCACTTCTCTGGCGGCCATTTGCAATATACGTCAAATTTTTTTCTGCGGACACTCGCTACTCGCTAGTGGCGCTTCAAACAGGCACAAAAAAATAGCTATCAAACTTACGGAACAGCCAGTCCAGTGGTAAATATAGAGGTCAGTGGGCACATCCAACTGGAGCTTGGTATAAAGTATCCAATGTCCTTCTCCTGGTTCTAAGCTACCTCCTCACCTACCAGCCATATCAGTTTGGCCGTTATTGAGTTATAAATAGTGTATTTAACACGATTTTCTTTTGTACAGGGGAACTGGTGGGTTACTTTTGAAATTCAAGAACGTAATAGTTTGAGATCATACATAAAGAGAAAAAATATAATTAAAAAAAATGAATTATTTACTGAGTAAACTTAACCAAAAGTTAAAGAGTTCATTAAACAACGCAGCATTGGCAGTGATCCGCGTGCCAGGTCACTTGCCGCGATCGAATCAGTTGTTGTATGTCAAGTAAATAGTAACATAGTTGTATTTATTTTAGGTTAATCTAGTGAAAAATAAAGTACCTACTTTTATTATATCATTATGATCAGAATCGAGTACAGAGTGCTCTCCTTCAGTATCTAAATATTGTTACCAGTCACCCTATATATCGTGTTAAATAAATAAAAATTTCGAACTTTGTTGTGAGTATTTATTGGCTAAAATTTAACAAATAGTGTCTCTAGTCGCTCGCGCACTGATCAGTGCTTAAGCAGTTGAGGACATTTCACTGATCACTGCTTAGGCAGTTGAGCGGTTAAAAGCCTTTTAAGTTAATATTGTCTTGAGTTTTCGTGATTCATACTATTAAATAAAACACTTTTTAACCGGATTAATCGCGTATTTACATTTTAAGAGCTTCAAATTCTGCAGTTTGTGAGCATTCCATGGACAAGCCCAACCACTACTTAAGGTTTGACTCTGTGAAAATTTTATCTAGAGAGAAGCATTACATTCCTAGAATGATCAGAGAAGCGATTGAAATTAAAAAACACCCTAATTTCAATAGAGATGATGGTTGAAAACTATCACCGACATGGGAACCTATCCTGAAAAACATTAAATCTAACAACCAGCAAGCTGCACGACCTGAAACTCAAGATACTGTCAGCTCGTTTTGTGTCAATCCAGAACGCTACGCTCGAAGACTGAGAAACAGATGGAGATGATGATGTATAACTTTTTCAATCTATCAATCTGACGCTTGACACTTCAGTCGCTCGTGACCACGGGGTCTGCAAAGACACCGAAACCTCGATTCAAAATTTAAAATGTAAATATACGTGATAAATATGGTTAAAAAGTGTTTTATTTAATAGCCTTTTAGGTTTATTCTAAGCCGACCATACGCGGCGAGGAATTTTCCTTCCTAGGAATATTTCTCCCCGCTTACTGTTTATCATAGGGCCATGGTTTATAATTAAATGATAAGAACTTCTTTTCAGATGTCTACATTTATTTAGGTGCAAATAAAGTAGTAGCAATGCCGAAGATTTCCGTGCTAAGATCATTGTTTTTCCTCTTCGTCTTCCATTGGCTGGAAACGGAATCTAGATGAGTTCATGTTCCTTAAGTCATTCATATTTTCTTCGACACCAGGGATTCTGTAGGCCATCAGAACTGCACCATAGTTACCCATCCCAGTGTCCCAAAATATGATCTGTTGAAGAATTATTTCATAAATGTTTTGTGAGCCACAAAAAATGTTTACTAAGCACCAACTACACTATTTGAAACAAGGCTTTAAACCATGGCAATGCTGGTTTACAACAGTGTGCCCGATTCACCATTTGGCC
The DNA here is from genome assembly GCA_944452665.1 of Stenoptilia bipunctidactyla. Taxonomy (NCBI): domain Eukaryota; kingdom Metazoa; phylum Arthropoda; class Insecta; order Lepidoptera; family Pterophoridae; genus Stenoptilia; species Stenoptilia bipunctidactyla. The sequence goes on along the minus strand of OX101748.1, from coordinate 1,490,536 downwards.
GAATTCAACATTGCATTTTTTTATTTTCAAGTCTCTCCAGTGTCAAATTTTACCACGTTCTCTTTCTGTCATGGCATTTAGAAACACTTAAAACAAGAGAATTCAATTTCGAATCGGGCCGAATGAATTCTCTTATTTTAAGTGCTTCTTAATGCCTTATCAGAAAGTGAAAAAGATAGTTTTTGTATAAGGCTGTCACGTTTCACGTCCTAAAATTGGACATTGGAGAGACTTAAGAATAAGAAAATGCAATGTCGAATACGACTCAGTGTACACGGCTGTTTGCAATCAAATTGCGCTTGACCTTGTCGGTTCAGCGTGACCTTGGTTGCAAACTTGTTTGAAATGCCGCTTACAACAGTGTGGATGAAACTCGGCATTAGTTGTACACAAAAGTCACCTTAGTTTGAAGCCTTGTTTTAAACAGTGTAGTCGGGGCTTATAGTGGCTTTTATTCACATGTTATTGTCGAAAATAATTCAAATGTACACGTTATCACAACTTATCTTAATGTTAGCAATATAATATTAAAACATAAGTGGATATCATGGTTGTCTGGTAGAGATTGCTTTCCAGCGATAAGACCGCCAATTGTATTTCAAAATTGTTATTATGTATTTCTTTTTTTTTGTACTTATTAATGGCATAAAATGAAGTACAATTAAATTGATTATTAAGAATTTCTTAATACGAGTATTTTACAACAAATAATAGTAATATAAAATCCCCAGACAATCAGACCAACTACATATCCTCGAAGCAAGCAAAACTTGTGTTATGAGTTATGTCATGTAACGAACTGGGGGGGGGGCCTAGAATATAAAATATATATTTTTTTATTATTTAATGATAATAACTGGCGTTTGAAACAGATTTTTCATCAAATCTGCGACCTCATATTATGGTAGTTGAAGTTTAAGAAACTACTGCGTCCTGAAGGTCGTCGCACATTACTACAACTAAAGTTTTTGTCATAATTAAAGAGTAAGTAACACAGGGGGGGACAGTTCATAGCTGACTTGTCAGATTATTGACAACTCTCGAAATGTATTAAAACAACATATAGTGCAAATAATAGGTCATGTTCGGTTAATTCCGAATCATTTACTTATTTTAGAGACCCCAGCAAGCATTTAAATATTTTACCATGTCGAGATACTCAATAGACTACACGTATGATCCACTTGAAATGAAAATCCCGATAATTAAATCAAGTCTCCACCAATAGTTTAGATATGAACAGGCAGCATTTCAATGACAATATCATCTTTATACATTCATATCTATGGACCGTGCATATTACTTTTTATACTGTGTTTGCATGTTCGGATATAGTATAGAGAGATTATCATGTATGATTTATCAAGATTTTTTAAGGAAGATCGCGTGACACTGCTATTTTCAAATGAAAGTCTTCTTAAGCTGGATTTAAATTTTGATTACGAGTCAATCATGACTACGGTTTTCTGTTTATATTGAAAATAAACCCGCAACTTCCAACTTTTACAATTTGTATAAGTAACTCCAAGTTGGAGCAAAATTTCACCTGATTAAACCAACCACAAAGATGGCGCCCACTAACTGAGGAAAGTCGTACGTTTCTTCACTATGCTAGATATCCAGAATCTGAATATGGGAAGGAGGAATTTTGTGTACAATTTCTGTTTAAGAAATATTGATGTCGTGAAGCATAAAATAGTCAATAAATTATAAAATTAATAATTATAATGCAAAAGAAATTTTGAAATGTTTAATTGTAGAGGAAGACATAAACATAAACTGTATGTACCTGCTCAACGACTTGATATTTTTTCTAGAAATATGTATTGTATGGCTGTGCGTATCTATAATAAAATACCAGATAATATAAAAAATATGACATTAGACAATTTAAAATAAACTTATTTAATTATTTATTAGATAAGTGCTACTACTCAATAAGTGAAAATTTATTATAGATTTAAATGCTTTAATATATAATTTTTAAATGTATTTTGTAGTAAATGTTAACATTTTAAAATTTATAATTTGAAAATTTAATTAGATTAATAATAATAATAAGTAAGTACTTCGCTTCGGCCCGTACTTTTATTAACCTCCTCGGAGAGAAAATATTTTTAAAAATAATAATAATAAGTAAATTATAACACCTATTGTATCGACCATATTTTGTAAATAAATTGATTTTGATTTTGATTTTTGAAAACCTTTTAAGGTTGCCTGAAAGTGACAAGGCCACGGTAATAATCGTATAAATTTTACTGTTTATTTTGTGCTCCCTTTTATCAGAAGTAAAGTATTATTGTATTTTAATATCTAAAGGATTAATAACTAACTTCGATCAAGTTTATATGTGTTATCAAAAGAGCTAATTATTATACAATATCAATTCTTGATTTTATAGGCATTTACAAAAATGAGCTATGTCATAAAAACTATACCTACATGATCGGAGCAATCAATTGCTATTAACCTACAAACAAATTTTGGAGTGAAAAAAAGATTAAGTCACAAAAAAAACTACATGATTTCATATCAACATTTAATTATTTTTTCAACCGACTTCCAAAAAAGGAGGAGTTTCTCAATTCGTCTGTATGTATTTTTTTGTGTCTTTGTTACACGATATTTCGGACAATTATGAATCGATTTTATAAATTCTTGTTTCATATGATAGAAAATACTTCATAGTTGGTCCCATATAAATTTCATAGAAATCGGTTCAGTATTTCATTGAGAATTGCAAATTATTGAAACAATGTGTATGGTTTTGGAAAATGTTTAGGTGGATTACGTGAAGACATTATAAGTGGGCTAAAGTTTTGACGTGAAGTCGGTTTTTTAAATGCTCTGCATTCGTTGATTATTTCTGTAACTATTTTTTAAGGTTGACAAAACAGTCTTTAAAGTTGGCAATATTGAGTTCCCAAGTTATGTTATATGATGTTGTTCGTGTTAGAAAGTAGTTGAATATTAACCATAAGTGAGTTTTATATTTTGTAAGTTTAAAAATAAACTTTTATACTAGCCATGCCTGTGGCAAAGCCTTTAAGTAGTTAGTTTCTATTTGCCAAATATTACTCCTTGTTCATTTTCATTTCAATTTAGATGATAAAACATTTACGATAATGAAGATAACACTTAGTTACGTATTAGCAATTAAGATACCACTAGGTAACTCGTGAGGTCCTAGGTACGATCCCAACACGGGATAGTAATAATCAACAAATACAGAGCATTAAAAAACCGAGTTCACGTCAAAACTTTGGCTGAAATATAAAGTCGTCAAGTTAAACGATCTCCGAATTCATGAAGAATTTTTCATTAAATACTCAATCGATTTCGATGAAATTTATATGGGACCAAATGAGTATCCTCTATTATACAAAACAATCATCAAAATCGGTTCACCCAGTCAAAAGTTACGAAGTAACAAACATAAAAGAAAACATACAGACGAATTGAGAGCCTCCTTCTTTTTTTGAAGTCGGTTGAAAAGAAAATTTTCCGAGTGCTTACAAATATGTATTTATATTCTAGGTTCCACTTATTTCGCTACATGGCATATTACAAGCTTGCTTGCTTACTTTAGGGCCATGTGGTTGGTTTGACCTTGGTATTTTATTTATTTACTAGCTTTATCCCGCAACTTCGTATGCGCTTTACTACCCTTCTCGTGGAAATTTCAGAAACTATACAACCAGACACCCTCTGAAAGAACCTTTATACCAAGTATCACACCCATGCACTCAAGGAATAACTTTTTTTCTTACAAACTAAAAATCAAATATTTCCCGTGCCCGTGGGAATTTTGGGATTTTTTTTCGTAGCACAACCAGTCACTCTTTGAAGAACCTTCATGCCAAGTATCACATCCGTACACTCAAGGAATAAGATTTTTCATACAAACTAAAAAGTCCTATATTTCCCGTTCCCGTGAGAATTTCGGGAATTCCTTCAGTACCTCAGTCACTCAGTCAGTAACGGAACAGTTTTATATATATTGATTGATTGATTAGTTTAACCGTAAAGAAACAATACCTACACATAAAACTTAGTGAACTAACACTTACATATATACAGGACGTTAGGCGTTTTACATACATACATACATAACCTCACGCCTGTCTCCCTTTGGGGTAGGCAGAGTCAAGGGAACACCAATTGCTTCGATCCATACATACCTCTTTCGCTTCCTCCACGTTCATTAATCTTTTCATACATGATCGCCGGTTACGGGTACTTTTAACTAGGCCCTTTTTAAGAACGTCGCCAATTTGATCGGCGTACGTTCTTCTAGGGCGGCCCCTTCCGACAGCACCATCCATTCTTGCTCTGTACACCTCTTTCGTAAATCTACTTTCACTCATCCTTTCCAAATGTCCAAACCACCGTAGCATACCCTTTTCAATTTTAGTCACTACATCTTCTTTCAATCCGCATCTCTTTCTTATTTCACTATTGCGCACCCTATCACTCAATTTCACTCCACACATGTTTCTCAACGCTCTCATCTCCACAGCATTAATCTTGCTTTCATGTCTCTTCTGCCACACCCAAGATTCACTTCCATACATAAGCGTTGGCGCCAAAACTCCCTCAAGTACGGCAAGACGAGCCTTATTTGGTATAATTTTGCTTGCCATTATCGAGTATATGGCGCCATTAATACAATTTCCTGCTTTTACTCTCCTTTCAATATCACCTTCACACTTCCCATCTCTTGTAAACAAGGACCCCAAGTATACAAACTCTTTCACTTGTTCCACTTTTTCCTCCCCAATCATAATATTGCATTCCGTCATATCTTCATTCCTCTCCATAACCATAACTTTCGTCTTTCCAACATTCACTTTCACACCTTTTCTTTTAAACGACTCATGCATCACAGTGACCATTTGCTGCAATTCCGACGCTGACGATGCAAGTAGAACCTGGTCGTCAGCGTAAAGCAGAGTTTTGATCACTGTCTCATTCATTTTTAAACCCCATTCACACTCTTTCAGATCTTTCAAACAGCTATCCATGAATAGGTGGAACAGCCATGGAGCGTTTTACATGGTACTTTATTCATAAACAAATTCCACAAGTTTTTACTCACCTCATTATTGTTTAAATATCGAACGTAATGCATTTCACGATACTTGGAAAACCCCAGGCTTTCAGCGACCGCCTGGGATCTTGCTGTTGTGAAAATACCAGAAATAGCTGGTATTTGTGCTGCAGCGGCCAGCTGCATTGCAGCCTTGATGAGCTCCTTTGCAATACCTGTTCAAATATCATTCAGAATTAAGAAAAGAAGTGGCTCTTGTGAATATTGTACGACTAGATGTTTCGCGCGGTTCCACCCGCGCCATTTCAAATCCCACTAGAATATCGGGATAAAAAGGGTAGCCTATGTGCTATTCTAGGTTGTACACTATCACTATGCCAAATTTCATTCAAATCCGTAAAGCCGTTCTGCCGTGATTAAGGAACAAACATCCGTCCAAACATGCACATTTATAATATTAGTAAAATATAATAGACTGAGCAACTTGTGGCAGGGTGGGTACAAGGATGTGAACCTGCTGACCATTCATTTAATACGACTATTTTATTGGGTACTTCAAGCAATTTATTTTGAGTGCTGTATTATGGCAAAAATTATTTTGGCATCATAAAAATTTTGATATCCGCCATCCAGCACTGGTCCAGCTTAGTGGATTATGGCCTACAACCTTCTTATATTCCAGAGGAGAGACGTTTTTATGTTGATTAATAATATATTTATGCCCTGGAGTAGTGGCACCCGTATTTATCATTCGATATAACAGCCAGAAGGATTACAGGGCTGAAGTGGCAATGGGCAGGGCACATAGCTCGCAGAACAGACGGCCGGTGGTTCTCGAGTGGCGGCCACGTACTGGGAGACGCAGTGTAGGCAGGCCCCCCGCACGATGGACCGACGACCTGGTCAAAGTCGCCGGTAAACGCTGGATGAGGGCGACGCGGGACCGAGCGACGTGGAAGACCTTGGGGGAGGCCTATGTCCAGCAGTGGACGTCTACAGGCTGTGGATGATGAACAGGTTAGATAATGACAAAGTATCGACTACTTAAGGTGCCTTTCAATGTTTCGTGATAAATAAATGATTAGTGGTAACTTTTTCCGATCGTTGTACCCACCGTGCTGGACGTTGCTTATTCTTCTATACTGAATTAAATGAACAGGAGCCACTTTTTTACGCCAAATTCTTGGAAATATCTGGATTTAAAGTATGAGTTAAATACTAAAAATATATGCAAAAGTTTTTTTTTAGTTATTGAATAATTAAGTATTATTGTGCTTCCATGCTGGACTGGGAGCAAAAGAAAAACATAGAATGTGCCAGCTGCTTCTCTTCCCGGGCATACAGTATGACTCTTACTTTATATAGTTATGGGACGGAGGTTTTATTAGCGTTTTTATGGGCGATAGGCTGACCTCCTGTCACTGCAATAGTCTCTCTCCATCCTAATCATACCTCCAAATTTGTCAAACGTGACATCAAATGATTTTATAGCCTCTGAAGTTCTGCCTACCCCATTAGGGATACAGGCGAGAAGTTATGTGTATATGTATGTATGTATTAGGGTTTCCAACTTTTTTTTCTAAAAATAAAGTATATTTGAGTCTGAAAAGAATATCAAACAGTATTTTGGAAAAATAAATAGTATTCAATTTATTTCATGTTTTAAACACATATTTTGGATCTTTTGCATAAATTTTCAATTAAAATCTAGCATATTATAAAGTATTTAACTTTTTATGCTGAAAACAGTATTTGGTAAACTTTATTTTTGTTAAACAGTAAACAGTATAATGTTGTGAAAAACAGTATGGGTGGCAACCCTGGTATGTATGTATGAGTATCATTAAATGCAAAACTTAAAAGAAATTTAAATCCTATGAGTTGTTCGATCACTATGAAAAAGAAAAATATATGAATCCTTCCAAGCTTTCATGTTTTTAACATAAATCAGGTGAAAATGAAAATAATTCTTTTTTATTCACGGTAGGTATTATTATACACTTTGTGAAGGCCAAACAATGGATGAAGCCGGCGCGGGTCCGGACGACATGACGAATCCTGGGGGAGGCCTACGTCCAGAAGTGTGCGTCTCTCGGCCCATGAAGATAATGATCGCCCATTATCCACCAATGTCTTAGTGTTGTCTACTACCTACTTCTTCGGCTTTAAAAAAACGAAATGAAGGTAGAACCCTAGGTAGACCGAGAGGAAAAAAGCCGGAGAAATAAAATCTAGTCACTCTTTTGTTATTCCAGTGAAAAACTTACCTCTATGTCTATATCTAGCTTTCAGAGCCAAGATATAGATCTTAAGATATTTCTTGACGCGTAGTTCTTCAAACAAGTCTATAGGCTTCTCTATAGCGTTATAAAATTTCTTCACCTGTCCATAGTTCTCGTTGTAGACTATTTTCACTTTGCTGAATGTACGTGAAAAAGAACCTGAAATAGACTTTAATATAAACTTTTTGGAGTTGTAATCAAATTGGCAGGCAAACCGTAAATAGTATTTTACGTTTTCGGCAAAAAGAAATGAGCTAAAAGGTTGGTTTCATTTTCAGGGCTTATCCTAGGGTAAGATGAACTCCTATTTTGAAATGATTATATCAGATGTTTTTTTTTTCTTTTTGGGATTGGATGGGATAGTATTTTCTATAAATAATCAACATTTGTACATTTCACATCACGACATCAAGCCAATGCAATGTCTCTAATGACTTGTGTTACAAATACAAGATAACGATATAAATAAACTGGAAAGTATATAAACATGCACATTGAATATCTATTATACTACGGCCACACTACCTTACCGTCTACCGGGCTGTTACCGCAATAATTATGGCATTAAATTACCGTTTAAATTACTGCATGAACTGGTGTGGCCACACTACCTTACCGTCTACCGGCAATAATTATGGCATTAAATTACCGTGATATGTCAATAAATTTGGCGGAAAATATCACTTTTTCAAGATGGAGGTCGAACCTGCAGCTGTGTTGTTTTATGAGTGCCAATTATTTTTATATGAATCTTTTAAATTTCAACAAAGCTAAAAGAAGATGGTGGATGATAAAAATGCAAATGCATTCTAAAAACTCGAGCGCTTTTTCATTTGACCACTCCATGTCAGTCGATACGTACGTCGCTGGTGATCTCATATTGCACACTGGACAAACGGTAGTGTGGCCACAAACGCTATAATTACTGCGGTAATCTTCTTTGATGTGCGAAAAAAGACCGCCGCCGGAGCTATTGCCTACCGCCATTTGCCATATTGATTGGCATTGTAAAATTATGGCCGTAAATCGTGGTTACACCTAGGTGTTGTTTAAGTTATGGCAATAATTACTGGCATATCACGGTAGTGTAGCCGAAGCATTACTTGACAACAAATAACTGTGTTTATCATACAGGGTGACTTGTGACAAATTTAAGATACTGAAGGAGAGCACCCTGTACTCAATTCTGATCATAATTATGTAATAAAAGAACTTAATTTTTCACTACAACTCCCTATAAATAAATACTACTACTATATTACGATTTACTTTACTAACATGTGAGTCAATCGCGACACGTGATCTAGTGTGCGGATCGCTGCCAACGCTAGCGTAACCATGCGTGGCGTAATGAATTCTTTAACTTTCGGTTCAGTTTACTCAGTAAATATTTAAGTTTTTTTTTTCTTCATGTATGGTCTTAAACTATCAATGTCCTTGAATTTCAAAAGTGACCCACCAGTCACCCTGTGTAAATACCACCCCAACTGTTTTCCGAACATTTATGAAAACGTTTCGTACACAAGGTTTGTTAAACATAACCGTTACATTACTGCAGTTGAAAAAAGATAAACATGCATTTATAGTTAAGTACCTACATTTTTAGGCATTTTTTTCAGATCAGATCACTAGTCAGCAAATCGTTCAGCATCCAAAACCTTCGGTATGAACTGGATTTGCCTGGAAGAAACCGCTCCGAAGTGATAAGAGTGCCATAATTCTTAGGTTGACAGTTTTTTTTTATTTTAACGAAATGTAAAACTACTGAACTGAAGTGGAAAATTTCCTGTCACATTTCACAAATTGGAAAAACAAAAATAAATAATTGTGAACTAAAGTTTTCAAGTTAACTAGGGCCCAACTTCCAAATTTTATAGGCTAAGTCGATTTTAATATGGTTCTCGTTATAAGTTTTAAACCTCTGCAATATATGATTTTTTGAAAAAATCTTAAATCGAATATTAAGCAGCAATATAAAAATCCACCCTAAATCACAATTCTTTTTACGACGCCCAATAAAATTTAGTCTAAAAAGGACCCGTAGAATCTCTTCGATGTAAACACCACCGATAAAGTTCAAATCAACTTTCATTTCGGGCGAAACAGTTCACAAATACATTTCGAATAGTGTTATTTGCAAACAGAATTTAGACGCTTTTTTGTATGAAAAATACATTTTCCGATTTGCGAATCGGTATGGGGCTGTGTGACATACATGCAAGTGAAGCCTCCATTTGATTTTATTTTATTCTGGAAGCTGGAAAATGCTATAGAGTATTTCAAATATTTCATGCTCGTCTTTGATTTGATTTGTGTATGAGAAAAGATTTTTGTTTCTAAACAAAATATTTACGAAGTTGGATTTAACGGTGAATTTTCAGGGCTCTCACAAAAATGTATTTTATTTTATTTTATATTATTTGGGTGGCCAACAGTTTTTACTTAAAAACTAGGTTTAAATATAATGTCGAGTAAGTCATTAACAAGCCACCGCAGATACATGTAGTGTGTTTTGTTAAAAATATGATATATGAACAACTATATTTATTGAAGTTTTTACTTGAATGTAATTTAATTTTAGGATTTCAACTTACAAGTCAACCCAATCGCGAGGGATGTTATAAGAAGATACTTAATTTTTGTCTGTGGTATCCTAGCTCCTTAACAGTTAATTGAATATGTAGGTGCATTGAAAATTTGAGTTGGCCTGGTCCATGAAATCCATAAGACAAATAATAAAACGAGTGATTGAAAAACGAATTGGGACTGTCTTGAAAAAAATATGAAAATGACCGGTATGGAATATTAATAGTGAGACTGAATTACTAAGTGAGCGACTAAAACGCAGATTATTTAATCAAAACAAAACAAATAAGATGGTTAGGAGCATATCATTGAAAATCATAATGTCTTTATTCAAACATTTGTTTCATACTATTATATTCATTAACATTGTGATGAAAAAAACTATGCTACAAGAAGAGCTCCCACACCGGAAGACGAAGTCGGTACAGCTAGGTGCGACGATGAGCGAAGCAGTTAGGTTGCACACATAGGCCACAAGTGTGATAAACCCTAGAGCTTGATTAAATATGTTTTTAAGTTGCTGTTTTATTGATTTCTCGTAGGGGATAAGTGAGGGACTACTGAATTTAAACATTAAACAAAATTCATTATTTTTAGCACCTACAAATTTAATTAACAGTTACTCGATTAAATACTACTCAATCCATAATATGGAGTGATAATGTAGTAATTGCAATATAATTTTTTATAATTTACGTTTACGATTTAATTTTTCACGACTTGAGTTGTAATAAAAAATAAGCACTATTTTGAGAAAAGATAGTTTTACCTGTGAATAGTAGTACTGCCTAAGGCCTGCCTAAGGCTACGCACTGGGCAGTATACCAGAATCATGAAAAGTGGTAAAGGTCATTTTCATCCCCAAACAGGGTCAAAAAGACCAAGCACTACCCAAATCCTTTAGACCGATCAGTCTGTCGTCATTTTTGCTGAAGGCCATGGAAAAGGTTGTGGACATGTGAATCAGGGAAGAGATCCTAAGCTCGTGCCCACTGCATCCAGCGCAACATGCTTACCGTAAAGGCAGGGCCACAGAATCTACGCTACTTGAGCTGACAGATAAATTAGAAAAGGCCGCTGACGACAAACAAATTGCCCTCTGTGCTTTCATGGACATAGAAGGAGCGTTCGACAACACGCCCATAACCTCCATTCTAAAGGGACTGGCAGAAAAGGGGGTGGACCAGACCACGAACAGATGGATAGAGGCAATGCTCAGAACCAGAAAGGCAAAACTAGAACTCAATGGTTGTAATCATGAGATTCAAACCACACATGGATGTCCACAAGGCGGTGTGTTATCACCACTATTTTGGACTCTCACGGTAGACCCCTCCTTAACAGGTTAAGCCAGAAAGGCTATGAGGTCATAGGATACGCAGACGACATCACTATCATAGTTAGAAGTCCATGTCAAGAAATCCTATCTTACCTCATTCAAGGTGCCATTAACATAACCTTAAAATGGTGTAAAGACAATGAACTGTTAATCAACGCCAACAAAACAATAATAGTACCATTCTGTAACAAAAGGAAACTGGATAAACTTAGACCGCCTTCAGTCAACGGATTGCTACTTAACTTTTCCAAGGAGGTGAAGTACCTGGGCATCACCTTTGACCAAAAACACACTTTCAACCGACACATTGAGAATGTGATTCATAAATCCAAAACCTCATTATACTTATGCAGTCGTATGGTGGGATCAAGATGGGGTCTTAGACCCAAGATGATACTATAAGGTATAAGGCTTTATACTGCCATCGTAAGACCAATCATCACCTATGGGTGTGTGGTATGGCAGAAAAAGACCTACCAAAAGACGGTGATTATGGAGCTTAACAAACTTCAAAGATCGGTTAACATCATGACCACTGGAGCCATGTCTACCATGCCAGGACAGGCATTGGATGCACTGTTAGATCTCCCACCCTTACACCTGACAATTCGCAAGGAGGCGGCTGTAGAAATGCTGAGGGTGACGACGCAGCTCAAAAAGACATGGCTGTCTGCAAATCTAACCCAACTCAGGGACAGGGTTAACAGAAATCCAATACTAAGCATGCCTTCGGACAGCACAATGCCGGAGATGCTATTCACCAAATTCTACCAAGTGGAATTCCCAAGCAGAGAAGATTGGAGCAAGAGCCGGGTAGTCTGCGAGGACTACAGCCACATATGGTACACGGATGGCTCAAAGATGGACACCAAGGTTGGCTATGGAATTCACGGGGTGAGACCCATGTATGGAGCTAGCTGCATCATGGGTCATTACCCCTCGATTTTCCAGGCTGAAATCACCGCCATTCTATCATGTGCGGAAATCAGCCTAAACAAAGGCTACAAAGGGCAAACCATATACATCTTCATATACACTAAAAAAAACACTTCTTAACTGAATTTATTACGTAAAAATATTTTAATTTTACTTTTCAGTCTCTCGTGACGGCGGAGTCTGTAAACACACCGAAACGTCGATTTAAAGTGTGAAAAAGTATTTTATTTATGTTTATGAATCGCGAAATTAATTTAAAACATTATAATCACGTACACTTCTCCTGTATTCTCATAATGAGAACGCCGACCAATTTGTCAATCCCTTCCTTGACCACGGCGATGGACATCTTGTCTTTCATCCAGATCCGGACGTGGTTCATCATTTCATCAGTACCTTCTTTGTCTTCAATCAGCTTCACAGATCTGTAGGTCAGCTGTTGGAAAAAATAAGAGACATTAGAATATTGTTTATGTTTGTGTATTTATTTATCATATATGTCACACCAACAACATGTGCATTAAAAGATTTCTTAAGAATAATTTTAATTACAATTTTGTGGTTCTGATACAAATGTCAAAATTAGGTGTGATCAGCATTTACAAATGGTATTAATTAAGAATTATACAAAATATCCAATTACATAATTTAGAATAAGTTAATTAAAAAAAAAGAAAAATAAATCAATTCAAACATACAATTCAGAGTCAAGAATATAATTGTCAAATATACAATGTCGGATCAAATTAAAATAAAAAAAGAAGAAATAATAAAGATATATAAATATCAAAAATCAATTATTAATATTATTTTTTTAATTCAAAAATTTACATTTTAAATTTTGACTCGACGTTTCGGTGTCTTTGCAAACCCCGTGGTCACGAGCGACTGAGGTGTCAAGCATCGGATTGATAGATTGAAAAAGTATAATCATCTCCATCTGTTTCGCAGTCTCCGAGCGTAGCATTCTGGATTGACACAAAACGAGCTGACAGTATCTTAAGTTTCAGGTCTTGCAGATTGCTGGATGTTGGATTTAATGTTTTTCAGGATAGGGTCCCATGTCGGTGACCATTAAACCTTTAAAAAATTATTATTCCATGCAAAATGCTGCGTATATATAAGCGAATCAACAATAACAGAAATCAAATTTATTACAAAATACCGATAGAGAGTCATTTAATAGGAGGATTGACTTAGAATAGCCCTACCACTCTTGGATAAGCGAGTCGTACAAGGCGACTAATACGAGCTGACCACCGCTTGGTGGTAGAATCCCGTCAGGTCCGACTGGCTAGCGACCCCCCTTTATATTAAAGGACTAGCCACCGCGCGCGGTTTTACCCGCGTAACTTTTGATCCCGTGGGAATTTCGAGATTAAATATAGCCTATAACCTTCCTCACGAGTTGGGCTATCAAATGCAAGAAGAATTTTTCAAATCCCACTTATAGTTTCTGAGATTAGCGCGTTCAAACAAACAAAAAAACTCTTCAGCTTTATATATTAGTATAGAAGTATAGATACGTTTCCGTCTCTTTGTATCTGGGGCTAAAATGCGAGCTCAAGGGCTTATTGAAGAGAATAAGTATACAGACAAATAGTAGTCAATCAATCTCAGATAGAAATCGTATTAAAAAAAGCACGAGATTTATCAAAAATCATATTTCCGTGCATAGACATTCCATTCCTCCTTACTTCAGGTTTGTACCAAATGATACGACAGATGAAATGAAAATTTTGACGATAAAAAAGAGTATCAAAAATGGCGAAATGTAAAGTTGACCTATCATGGCGGTTGCCATTTACATTAAACTTTAACATTTTTGTGCGCCATTGATTAAACTGATTGTAATTTTTCGAAACAAGCATAATTTTGGCTACGTTATGGTCTAGTGTTTATAAAATATTTCAATTTAGAAATATTACCTTTGCCGCCAAATATTACCACTCTGGTGGTGATGTGTTCCGGCAATATACTATGAAAAGCCAGTAAAATAAAATGTACTTTTTATTATCTAAAAGCAAAATTACTAGTATATTTCATTGATTACTAATCAGGCGTTTGACCTTAATATCATCTGATTCTATAGAGAACTGAGGATTGCACGCGGGTTAAGAAAGGAACAGACGCGAGACGGCGAGACGGCGACGAACGGCATTTGTGGAACTTATTACGTTTAACTTCAAAACAAAATACAAACTAAATAACTAAAATTCTATTTACTGTTTGTTAAGACACCTACACATGAAAATAAACCTTGTTTAATAGCCTATCTAATCAAATAATAAACTTTTAGATACAGTTCAATTTAAAAAAAAACTTAGAAGAAGAGGAAAATCTCAGAAAAAGTTTCAATCTTAGTTTTATTTTTGAAACATAAAAACCTAAAACAAAACAACTACCTATTTTTTTTTAATCGTTGAAAATTAAAAATTAATAATCCGTGGATCCACCTAAGACTCTCCTGACACATCTGCAGCGGTTCTGCATACTCCTAATAGTAGACTCCACAAAGGCACTAACTCGTTCATGGGTCAATGTGTATGCTTTTATAATAAAATTCCAAAAATATTTAAGATTTACTCTTCGATAGATTTATGTGTTGATACAAGTGTTGTGTAAAAAACACGACTAATGTGAAATAATATATCCGGATAAAGAAGATGGGATTTCCTGGCTTTAAACTGTTATTGTGAATTTTTAAAAGATGATTGCTGTTGAGTTTCTTACCACTTATTCTCGACAGACACTTTCCGAAGTGGTGGTAGATTCAGTTCAATTTGTGAATATTTTGACGTATTTCAACGGCATATAAAATAAAGATTTTTTTGACTTTGACTTTTGTTCGGCCAAATTAAGACTCGATCAAAAAAACCTTATCATTCCTGGAATTTTACTGACTGATAATTTCCTTTATACGTGTAATTATAATTTAAATTAGAATGAAGATTATAAAAATTACGGTCACTGTATTAAATAAATGTTTCCGATATAAAATTTTCCGCTTTAAATCTTTGAACGATGTCATTCACTTCTATCCCCGTAAAGCTGGTTAAAATTTAAATTTCAAGGTTTATTTTTAAACCCATTAACTCGGAGATATTTCAAAGATGAAAGATTTGCGTTAATCTGATCCGAGATACCTAAGAGGAGGCGAAACGATCAAGATGGGGGTGCTATTAAATCCTTCATAATAATCTTAAAAGGAGTTTTAATTGAGTAATCTCAAAAACAGAGATTTTTGTAACCAGGAATAGAGCAAAGTTAGGAGTTTAATATTTAAAATATAAGAAATTTGAAAAAGCATTTGATGCTCTATTTCAGCGTTTAATTCGCAATTATTAAAAGGAAGTAACATCAGATGGTTTTATAGCCTCTGGTGTTCTGCATACCTCATTAGGGATACAGGCGTGAAGTTATGTATGTATGTAAAAGCAAGTATTTGATTTTTTTTTTTAATATTTCTGACACTCATGTTATAAGAATCTATTTGTTACAGATATAACGTGTAATCAACTTTTGTCTAAATTATTTTATATGTCATTTTCATTATTTTTTTTTAAACAATTTATTTAACATTTTGACGACCGGCTGGTGTAGTGGTAACATATATTGCCTTCTATCCCCGAGGTCCTGGGTTCGAATCCTGGCGGCGGCGGATATCGGTGTGATGAACACAGATATTAGTCGTCAAGTCATGGATGTTTATATGTTTATTTAAGTTTATTCTAATAAAAACATGTTTATATATTTCTTAAGTATATCAGTTATCTAGTATCTGTAACACAAGTTCTTTAAAAAACTTAATTTGGGCTAGATAATGTTGTGTGAGTGTCAGAAATATTTATATTTATTTATATTTTATATTAATTTAGCCCAAAATCTTAGCATGAGATGCAAAAGAAGGCATTTTTTTAAACATTGACAGAATGCATATATACTAATCACATCATTTTTGCATACTCTTATTTCTGAAACTATCACTTGCACTTGATAACTTCTTTATGTTTATTTAATTCCGTAATAAGAGTATGTAAGAAAAAAATATAAGTTATACTTCTCGTGCATCAGAAATTCCTGA
This sequence comes from Stenoptilia bipunctidactyla, assembly GCA_944452665.1. Taxonomy (NCBI): domain Eukaryota; kingdom Metazoa; phylum Arthropoda; class Insecta; order Lepidoptera; family Pterophoridae; genus Stenoptilia; species Stenoptilia bipunctidactyla. Next base: position 1,474,256 of record OX101748.1, on the reverse strand, counting down.
GAGACCAAAAGGGACTTTTAACGACAAATGCAGAGCATTAAACAACCGACTTCACGTCAAAACATTGGCTGAGTTGAGAATGTCATCAACGTAAACATTCTCTGAAATCATACATATTTCTTCAAAAGTTTCAAACTTTCAATGAAGTACCTAACCGATTTCGATGAAATTTTTATGAAACCAACTATGAAGTATTCTCTATCATATGAAATAACAATTTTCGAAATCAATTCATAATTGTCTGAAATATCGTGTAACAAAGACACAAAAAAAACATACATGCGAATTAGAACCTCCTCCGTTTTTGGACGTTTTTTGAAAAGGTAAGCGTACTATTTCATTCGAGCTTTCTCAATTATATTCCTAAATAACACCATTCGAATTAAGTAATACAAAGTCATTATATCACGATTTTATTTTACAATTGGCAATATATTGGGCTCGATATGACATTAGATTAACTGGTTTTAAGTCTAAGTAATGTCCGATTAGGAGATTTCAAATTCAAAGGTTGCTAACAAAAAAAAAGATTTTGAAGCTTCTAAAGATTGTAATGTAGAATACGGCCCATTATAAAAGAATTTTGTTCTATTCTAATTCTTCAATTTTTTTTCATTTATAAATCAGGCGTTTGAACCACATATCAAACACGTGAACGGGTGCTGCTAGCTAGTCGTTTTGCTGAAGATACTATGACTATTTTATTCCATTCTGTTTGTTAAATACTCTGGTCCCAGTTTGTCATGTTCGTGTTGTACATCCATAGCTCAATACAACTACTATGTAAATAATTTGGTTGTGGCATGACATTGGCTCTCACAATAAGCTGTCTTGTGTTTTTTTTTTCAAGTCATGGTCAATATGTACTGTACCTATTTACTGAAAAAGAGTGCCAAGAGTTTTTTTCCGTCGGCTTTTTTGTCTCTTGGTCTACTGTAATATCTTATTCAATAACTACCCCCACTTTGTTAAAGCCGAAGTACAAAATTGTGACGTCATTAAGCGGCCATTCGATGGTCTTATGATGAATAAAAATTTTAATTTCAATTCAGAAGGTTTTGAAAAGACAGTCTACTTAATGATATAAAAATTGAACATAACCGTAATATTGATCCGTAGATGATCACCATGCGGTCACTCCTTTTTTAAATGAGACCTTAAGACATGGATATTATGATGCTAGTAATACGGGTGTAGTTCAATTTTTTCAAACACAGCACTTGCGCAGTCACCAAAATGTATCCTGTAGTACACGGTCAAACAAGCAACCTTACGACGATGCTCTAGGGTCTATAGTTTTATGGTTGTAAGGCTCACGTGGTTTATTAGTTTACGGGCTCTTCGGTCAACGGAGTCCAGCGCTCCTAGTTGATATTTGGCTAAACCATCCCAAGATGACTGCAGTACTCCATGCATGATCGCACTTGAGCTGTATAAGTTAAGAAACTTTGCAGGGCCGAAGTACAGAAGTAAGTATAAAATATACAGAGTGAATATCAGTCGTAAACAGAAGTATATCTTACCGATATGTTTTATTTTAAACAAGTGGATGTGATAACAGTTTTCATTGTTCAAATGTTCTACGATTATTCGATATTTAAAAAATGCTTCAAAATAACTGAAAGTCATTGTTACACTTACTGCTACGTTTAAATCTTATAGGCCCAGAGCATGTTACAAAATCAAAGCATTCAAGCAAAAGATGATCATAAGGTTCATATTATTGCTATTAAAAATTATCTTATTATTAATTATAAATGCGAAAGTTTTGATGAATGTATGGCAGAACGGCTCAACAGATCTGGATGAAATTTGGCATAGTTATTGTGTACAGTCAGGAATAACACAAAAGCTATTCTAAAAAAAAATGGTGCTAACAGGATATATTTATTTCAAGAAAGATTTGGTTTTCCACACTAGATGGCGTAGTACTGATTATACTCGTAGCTTAAGTCAAAACGCGATTGAAGACGTTCGGACATCATATGGTTATCTTAAAATTTATTGTTTGCTTCTGAAGGAGGCAGATTGTGAGAATCACGAAAAGAGTGTTACAATTTTTGATATTTATTCTATATAGATATGATTGATAATAGTGATTATTTGCATATATTATAATGAAAGACCAAAATTTATCTTCATGCTCATTTTAATTCTTAAAACCTAAATAAAAAACGTCAATAAACGCTCAAAATTGAGAAAAAATGCACAAACATGCCTTCGTATTTTTCAGATTTAACCCAGTATATCAATACAAATTGATTAAAAAATAATTTTTCGAACACTGCAGAAACCAATAAATAATTTAATGTACTTTTTTGTACCACTACAAACAAAGTCTTCTGCGGTACGAGCACAGAACTTTATCGAATCGTATGTTAACGAATGTTCGTATAGTATGGAGTCGGTTGCAAGTTTTTAGTAACATTGTAATTTTTTATTTAACAGTTATTTAAGAGTACAACATGTTTACAAACATTCAAAATTAACAAGGCACACATTCATTAAAGCTGGCCGTGCGGCAATGGATAGATTTCAATTATTGCTAACAAACCGTCTCCATACTATACGAACAATCGTAAATATACGAGTCTATAAAGTTCTGTGCTCGGAGTGCTGTTTTTAAAGTCTAGATAAGTTTTAAGTAAATTCTCCATAGGAAAATGTATAAAGAATCACGCGCATCTCAAGCATATGATGTGGTACTCTCTAGTGCGTTTTTGGATTTTAAGGCGACACCACGCGTGTTTGATGCACCAGCAAAGTTACGTGTTGTGAATTTGTGTACTTTGAGATGAACTGTAAGTTATCGGTAAGTAGAAAGTACCGATGCAATGAAATCTGAAAGAAAACAAAGATGCCAAACCAAGTTAACACCAAACAACATCAATTTCGCGTGACGCTCGCGTACGGCCTAGCCCCTTAAGTTAAGGGCCCCATTCGCGAAGTCTATGCGTTTTCAAACTCATTACAACCGGCCAATATTGTTTGTCTGGATCGGATAAAAATATATGTTGAAGTTTGTTTAATATATTTTATAAATCTGTGGATCAAAACACGATACTGAAAACTTTACTCGATCATAAAAAATTACGAAAAAGATGAAAATTTTAAGTGATTTTCGGATATTCTAAGAGAATATCAAACTTATACTTACAAAAACTTGTCATAATATTGGTAATGTAGCATAAAATTAATTTATTTGGATAATTTCTTTCTTAAACCGTTCTATTTTTTCTAATATAATATAATATAATAAAGACGACGGTGCGATACAATTCAGTACCACGCGAGGCATCATGGAGGTAGGACCTGTGTCGCTTTTGCTTCCGATTTTCCCGCGTAATTGATCGTCTTTTTGACCATAGCGTACACATAACAGTACGACAATTTAATCATTTAATTTTTGTTAAGTCACATTTTATATTTTGATTGATAAATTAAAGGAGTATTATAAACAATTATCACTTCTGAATATAGAGCTAAAAACTTGTTTCTGATAATTTTTTTTAAGTTTATTAGAAGTGCAAAAAAGCATATAATTTTTTTTGCGATAAATCTTATCTTACGTAATCACCCGACGAAAACAAAAGGAGGATTATTATTCTATACGTACGTATACAGGGTTAATATTAACGCATCACCTCTTGTGGGTTGCCCCTCCACATCAATTCCAACGTAGATACTGATAGGTGCACATCGATAAATATACAGGGTGTAATTTTTAATGCCATCTGGAGGGACAGTACTCTAAAGAAGAGATAGCAAAATTTACTTCAAAGAAACTGTCCTTTATTATTGAACAGAAATAAAACCGCATTCAAAGATTTTTAAGAATTCACTCGTTTCACCTGGGATTCAAACCGACTAAAATCTGTAAAAATGACACCCTGTAATTTTATTGTGTGGTTCGTTAGAGCCAATCACAAGAATAAAATCTCTCACATACTAGGTTAATTCATTGAAAGGAAAACCATGAAATCTTCATTTTTAGATTTAAGTCGGTTCGATTTCTGGGTGAAGAAGCGAGTTTTTGAAAAATCTTTGAAAACAGTTTTAATTTTTCCTAAAATAAAGGAATGTTTTATGGAGTAGAATTTGCTATCTCTATTATTAAGAAAACTTTACCCCCAAATGACATTAAAAAAAATTGCCATGTATATTATGTACAATATGTTCTGCTTGATTTCCCATAACTCTAGGGTCTTGATGGGGCCATGTAATAGAATCAAATAACATGTGAATAAATTTTTCAATTTTCTTTTGGTTTTTATTTTTCATGCAAAATAATTCAATTAAGTCAAAAATAACTTTATGCGAAGTATGACAACGTGGCGTTTTCTACTCCTTTTTTATCGCTATGCACAGGTAGGTACAGTTTGCGACGTTTTGCGGTGTACATTGTATGCAACTTTCCTCAACGTTTAAAATTTTTTTGTTGTTTATTGTATGACTTCAGTGACACGCGTCTATTGAGTGGATGAGATGTTACACGGGTGATATTTTAGAACTCATTATATTAAGACCGAGGATATCTTGGAAAGTATGCACTTTTGAACCACATATTCTTTGGCAAAAAGTATTATTTTTTAAGTAAGGAACAAAACCTCAAAGTTATGGGATATATAATATTATATAAGTATTAAAGAACACCTATGCAAAGTTGTATATTATAGAGGTGTTCTTTTTGATGTGTGCTGATAGATGCTGATGGGTGCTGATAGTTACTGATAGGTGACGATTTTACTGATGGATGCTGACAGGTGCTGATGGGTAATGATGGTTGCTGATAGATGCTGTTGAGTACTGATAGGTTGGGTGCTCAGATGTGCTGATAGGTGCTGATGGGTAATGAAGGATGCTGAGAGATGCTATTGGGTTCCGATGGGTACTGATAGGTGCTGATGGCTTCTCATAGGTGTTTATCGGTGCAGATGGGTAACGACTGATAGGTACTAATGGTAATTTATAGGTACTGATGAGTGCTGATAAGACATTAGCACTGATGGTGAGATTAAGATGGGTATTAGTTATTAATATCGAAAAGAATATCAGTTAATTTGTTAGTTAATTTGTTTGAATGGGTTACGTTCAAATAATATTGCTTTGCTTGTACTTAAACGTCAAATAAAATAATGGATTGAAAATGTCTGTCCGTTAAAATACCTTCTTGTATTTATTTTCGTCACGAGTAAAATAGACTCTATTTCAAAAGTTCCAGATATCAAATTAGTTTGGTATCTTTATAATTTCAACAAATATGTTTTAGAGTAATGCTGCCACCTACAATTCTTTTGATGTACCTAGTTATTAATATATAAAAAGTACTTACTTCGTTCTTGAAAGGGAATGTAGATGGTATCTACCACCAATTTTCCTGTGTGTTGAAATTATGATTCCAGATAGTTATAATTTCACAGTGTTAAAAGTTAGTTTAAATTGGTCACCTTTTATGTATTTTGTGGTTAAACTTTCATATGCTATGTTTTTTAAAAATATAGTGTTTTGGACCTTTATACATCAACTTAGTAACATCGTGAAAGAACCTTACAGATATAATTTATATCTGATCGGTTCTTTCACGAATAATCTAGTTCAAAGTTCAAACAGACAAACCCTTCGGCTTTATAGATTAGACGGCTAATACATTATGACGATACATAGACATTTAAGAATATAATCATACATTACTATTTTTTTGATATAATTAACTACTACAAATTTACTACTTCGTGTAAACAGGTGCACATTCCGAAGGGGTGGATTGAATTTCATTTCATAAAAAAAATAATTATTTGTAACATTCACACTACATTATTTAGCTCAAATTAACTCGTGTTGTAGTGACTAAATAACGGATCCATACTAAATAATAAATGCGAAAGTCTATCTTTCTGTTCCTTTATTTCAGCCAAACCATCCGACCGATTTGTAGAAAATTAGTAATGAAAATAGCTCCCAAACCCTACTTTTTTTCAAACACCAGCCCTATTGGATTGGAATGAGAGAGAGATAAAAGCTTACGTAAAAGATCTCAACTACCTACTTATCAGATTTTAATGAATTTTGGAACAAATAATTTATGAAAGTTATAAATTAACGTCACAATATACTTTCAAGTCAAAATAGCACGATTTTCATAACAGAATTCAGTAAGGATATAAATTTAAAAAGATTTCATCTATAAAATGGCAATTACAATATTTATAAAAAATAAAATAGTAAGTATAGGTATCGCAATACTAAATCCAGATAAATAAAAAATAAAGATTCTATTATATCATCCTTGACATAAGTTTTAGTCATCGTAGAAACGAATTTCGTATAACAAGGCACACCATAGGTATAGGCTACTATATTACTGCTATTAATTATACTGTGACATTTCTGTGCGCTGACGTGTTTATTTACGCGACTGCCCGCCACGCAGTCCCATATAGCGTTAATGCCTACTGCGGTCGAAAATCCTCGCCTTAAGGCAATGAATTTCCCATCAAATACTGCTATGAAAAAATATCTGTTTTATTTTCCAACCAGTTGCACTAAAGCATTGCCATAGCGTAGCATTGCAAGTCTGGTCACAATTGATTTACGATTACCTGGACGCAGTTGACTGCGTAAAATTGGATATCTATGATTAATATCCCTTGCGAACATCTGCGTATTATTCAAGGTTTTGAATTTTTGTAAAAAAAAATATGGAAAACTTGACGAACAACTTAAAGGGTGAAACAGTCAGAGGGATTAGTATGGGAAAGTCTGAAATTAATAGATATGCGAAGATTTCTCAGGAACCATGTTAATGATATTACAAACAAGATTAACTACACATGAAAACTTTTTAAAATTAAGTAAATGATTATAATTTCTGATTAATTACTGAAGTATCGGTTCATAATTATCTGAAAAAATCGTTTAACAAAGACACGAAAAAAACATACACACGAATTAAGAAACCTTCTCCTTTTGGAAGTCGGTTGAAAAGAGTCTTTGGAGAAAATGTAGTTGGTGTGATTGTCTGGGGATTTTATTTATTATTATTTATTTACTACAAAAATAAAGGAGTTAAAATTATAAAAAAAAATGTTTTAACTATATGTTGGTTTTGAATGCTCGATTAATATCTTAAACTCTCAATTTATTTGCTTTTCTATACAAATAGCGCATTGTAACCATTTTAGTTAAAACTGCGCTAGAACCTTCCATGACTTGTTTTTGTGGAAAGCATTTATAAATTTTAATAAAAAAATCTTTAAAAATCTTCCAATACTAGTTATATGATTATGATGGATCAAGTAACAGTATGATGTTATTTTGAACGAGTATCAGGGGCTGCCTTTCAGTCAATATTATACCAAATCCTTATTCAAATCAATATCAGTATAAAAAATCTAACTTAAATAATCGGTTGAAATGCTGTCTTAACCCGGGGTTCGTCGCTAAGCAAATACGAACGCAATCGGTCGCTACCGGGTAAAAATTACCACATTAATAATTTATGCCTATTTCATTAAGTGTTTGTTTATTTTGAGAGTTATCATTTTATTTTGTTAGTTCACATGGTTATTAAATTAAAAAAATATATATATTTTGAAAAACTTTGTTTATTACTATTTAAGGCACATACATTAAAAGTAAACAAAATTTGAACTTATCCATTAGTAATCATAGAAACATAACATTTTTTTTTTTTTCTTTGGAATCATATAAAATGAGATCAGATGTTTAAAGTAGATATAATGCTCTTATCAGCTAACAAAAATAAATTGTACCCTTATCCTAGATTTTTCTTTGAAAATCAGCCTCAAAAATCACGCAAAAATCACAACTCTGAAATTTTCAGTCTTAATGATTTAAGTAAGTATATTTACTTAACTCTTTGGTAGCCACTGCCACAAATGGGTGTCGTATGCTCTTTGCATATTCTTTTGTAACATAGTTTGCAAGACGTCTTTGTTTTCCGGTCTTTTCTCCAGTCACATTCTTCACAGCGCGATGTACATGGTTTTGGTCCAGTCCTAGAGAAGCTTGGTATATTGTGTTCGTTTTGTTCATCTAAACCGAGAATGAACTTAATTTTCATTTTGATGGCCTGTGGCAAATTAGTAACATGTTGTCTGCGGTGTATAAGAGGCATCACCAAACCTTTGGCCAATTCTTTCAACGCATCCCGTCTTGGGCCAATCCTGGCTCCTGAAAATTCTTTATTAGTTTTTACAATTACGTAAGCATTGATACCTCCGACGTTCAAAATCCCATAAAATATAACCAAAGGCCATCGTTTGGTTATACGTGACACTGAGTAGGTCCCACACAACTCATCTACAACATCGACTCCGCATTTGTTTCGGTTGTAATCGAGGATCATTTCAGGTTTCTTTGCTTCCCCTGAATCTTTTTTACCATCATGATGCATTGTAGACGCAAGAAGAACGACCTTATTTTTTTTTGACACATACGAGACCAAGGTGTAATTTTTTTGAAAACCAAATATGGAGCTGGGAATATCTCTATGTTGGGCGGCTATGAACACCGGAGGAATTACAGGTTTATTTTTTTTTAAAGTTCCCAAAGCAGTCAGGCCATAATCTTTCAGTAAATCTTGTAAAAGTGGAAAGCTAGTGAACCAGTTATCCATTACGACATTCCGGTGACTATTTTTTATAGGTTCTACCATCCTTTTCACAACATCGATGGCCGCATTACTTTTTTGAAAAGGTCCATCATTTTGTCCAACGTAAACCTCCATATTTCCCGTATAGAAAGTTTGTGCATCCGCCATAACAAAGATTTTTATGCCATATTTGCCAGGCTTGCTTGGCATATACTGTCGAAATGGACAACGGCCACGAAACTTTTCCAGTTTTTCGTCAATTGTGACATTTTCTCCAAATGAATAATGCTTTTTTATATTGTTATTGAAGTTTTCAAAAATCTCACGAAGGGGTGTAAATTTATCCTCCGCTCGACGCTCTACACATGTATGCATGTTATCAAAACGTAAACATTTCAATAAAAAATGAAATCTTTGACGTGACATACATGCTATAGACCAGTCGCAGCCGCTGCCATCTGTTGCCCAAATATCTTTAGTGTTGAGATGGGAGTTTCGCATTTTACCACAATAGTACAATAATCCAAATAGAGCTCGTAATTCAACAATGTCCGTGTCTTTGTAGTCTCGATCTCTTGAATAATTGCACCTCAAACTTTCAATATAAATATTCGTATAATTAACAATTTTTTGAAGATAATCATCAGGGAAAATCAAATTCCAAGCTTCTAAAATGTTAGTACATTCTTTCGCTGCTCTAACTGGTCCGGGCAAATGAACAATAATATTATGCGACCGTGTACGTACATTTTGCGGTGGTTGTTGTACAAGCCATTGAGTACATCCATTTCGACCAACGAATTTCCTACGCTTGATATATTTCAGTGGCACATCTTCTAAATAGTCTTCACCCAATAGCACTTGTAAAACTGGCTCTTCGTCCTCTTCGTACTGCAACGGAATGTCAGGTATATCAACAAAATCCGCTTCTTGCTCAGTATCACTGTTATGATTACTGTTTTCCTCATAATCCTCCGTTTCTGATATAATTTCTTCATCACTATTATCTTCTTCTAAAATTTCTTCTATGGTATTATCAGTTAGTGAGAAATGCATGGTTATATTGTTCTAAAACAAAAAAAAAACACTTAAATATAATAACAAAAAAGGTTACAACAATGGTCGCTACCGGGTGTTTTTCACCCATACTCACTTCACACGTCCGCAGCGACAGACCCCGTGGCGCCAACTGGCAGCCGCGCTGGGAGCGCGTCTCTTGTTGCTATGTAGAAAGGTACCTAAAGCGGTAAGCCGCTGGATTACGTAGGAAAAATATTATAAGTATTTTTATTACCTATGTGGTATTTTTTACCCGGTAGCGACGAACCCCGAGTTAAGTCCAAGTATATTGCATTTAATTTAAAACTGATTAGCAACTCAAAGTAAGCATTCCGAAATAAGAAATTTAAAACTCTTTGCGCCAAATTCGCCCTATGAATAATGCAGAGCCAAAAAATTTTAATTAACAAAATTAAGATTTTAAACTGGAAAGAAAATTATCTCATTCAGATTCTTAATTAAACATTTTAAGATTTTAACGTGAAGCTGTTTGGATCATCTCTTTTTTTGTTTTCTTTGAGAAAGTTTTTAATAAAGACTGTATTATTCTTTTGACCGATGTTTTTAAATGAAGACTACAGTTTTTGTTGAATCCTGCTTTCAATTAAATTTTATAGACAGATTAAGTTGCGTAATCTAAATAAGATTAAGGTTTATTTAATTTTCATGCTGGACTGGGAGCAAAAGAAAAACATAGAATGTACTAGCTGCTTCTCTTCCCGGGCATACTGCAAAAGTCAGTTAAGGGACAGAGGTGTTAAGGGAGGCTTTTTTGTGGGTGACAGGCTGACCCCCTGTCCATGCAATAGTCTCTCCATCATTTTAATGCCTCCAAATTTTTCAAACGTGACATCAGATGATTTTATGACCTCTGGTGTTCTGTGTACGTATTAAGATTTATGTGATGAAAAAGTGGAAATAATGTCTCAACAACTCTTTGTAATGAGCTTCACTGCAGACCTATGAGTCTCTTCCCTGAGTGATCTTTTAAGCCTCCTCCACCAAGCTGGCCAAGTGCTCGTCTGGATCTGAATCCTTGCATGGATCCGGCCAAGCATTGCTTAACCTGATATATCGATTGATATTCACAGGAGTAGCATTGTAAAAATGAGCGTTTTGAGTCAAGGGCCTACTAAAAAGTAACAGGCGGCATGTATGAAAAGATTAATAAACGTGAAGGAAACAAAAGAGGTACCTATGTCTCGATCGTAGCAGTTTGTGTTCCCTTGTCTCTGCCTACCCCAAAAGGAGACAGGCGTATTATTTAACGAAACGGCTTGACGTGAATAGGCAAAAGAACACAAATTTTTTATATCCAATTTATAAAATAAATAAATAAAATAAAATAAATATTTCAGACACTCACACAACATTATCTAGCCCAAATTAAGTTTCTTATGGATACTAGATAACTGATATTCTTAAGAAATATATACACATACATATTGAATAAATACATATTTTTATAAGAATAAACTTAAATAAACATATAAACATCCATGACTTGACGACTAATATCTGTGTTCATCACACAAATATCCGCCGCCACCGGGATTCAAACCCAGGACCTCTGGCATAGAAGGCAATGTATGTTACCGCTACACCAGCCGGTCGCCATAAAAAATAAAACATTAAAAACCGAAGAGTAACCAAGTCTGCAGTTTGTGAGCATACCATAGACAAGCCCAACCACTACTTAAGGTTTGACTCTGTGAAAGTTCTATCTAGGGAGAAACATTATATACCTGGAATGATCAGAGAAGCCATTGAAATTAAAAAACACCCTAATTTCAACAGAGAAGATGGTTGGAAACTATCACCAGCATGGGACCCTATTCTCAAAGATATTAAGTCAAACATCCAGCAAGCAGCACGACCTGAAACTCGAGACACTGTCAGCTCATTTTGTGTTAACCCTGAACGCTACGCTCGAAGACCGAGAAATAGATGGAGATGATGTATAACTTTTTCCACTATCAATCTGACGCCTGACACCTCAGTCGCTCGTGACGACGGGGTCTGCAAAGACACCGAAACGTCGAGTTAAAATGTAAAATATAAATTATACGCGATTAATCCGGTTAAAAAGTAGTTTTCTTTAAATAAAAATAAAATCCTCAGACTATCACACCAACTACTTACATGTAGGTCCATGTGCTTCAAAGTAAGTAAAGCTTGTGTTATGAGATACGATGTAGTGAACTAGGGGGAACATAGAATACAAAAAACAATATACATATAGATAAACGCCCAGACTCGGAACATCTTTTTTGCGGGAATCTAACTTGCAACCACTGGTTTCTGAGGCACATAGGTTTACCCCATCGGCAAAATGATTGTCAAATTTATCTCTATAACTATTAGTAGCGTGAAATTTTAATTAAGATTTACTGCAAACGAAAATTTGTGTGTTAGGCGCTACCAAAACTGTAATTTTCGACCCAAAATTGAGCCTAGGCTGAAGACCTATCGCTTCTGAAATTGCATCACCTAGTTTCCCATAATATCCAGAATTCAATTATGAAAACAAATGGTTGTTCAAGACATCGGTAGTACCCAACCAAAAATCTTTACCCAAATGATTTTTTTATTAAGTTGTACTAATCTTACTTGTATTATAATAAAAGTGAGGATGAATAAAAGTTGTCTACTAGGTAAATATGGCTAAGTCATTTATAACTCTTCTTGCGCGATTTAATCGGCGTACAGCGACATCTTTCGAATAAAAGCAAATTAAAATTTTGTATATTATACATGTGAAAGTTTGGATGTCTGGATGTTTGTTCCTCCATCACGGCAAAACGGCTTAATGGATTTGGATGAAATTTGGCATAGTGATAGTTTACAGTCTGGAATAGCAAATAGGCCATTTTTTATCTCGATATTTTCGCGGGATTTGAAATACCGCGAGTGAAACCGCGCGAAACAGCTAGTACAAATGATAAAACATACCTCTTCAGGTAAATAGTGTTTCTTCACCAACTTGACAGCATCTTCATATCTCTTATCCTGTAGATCCTCAAACCTGAGACCGCACGGTACTCGACCCCATATAGAAGGAGCTCTTATACGCGCTTCTAATACTCGGATCTTTTCTGCCTCAGTCTCAGGAGAAGTTTGTTGCGGTGGCTCCTGTGCCATAGCTGTATCTAAACAAATAAGATTTTTTTTTATTAAGTTGCTTAACTTGGCTTTTTTAATGGCGACCAAGCCCACGATTCACCTCAATCTCACCTGATGGTAAGTGAAGATGAGGTTAGATGACAGCACACGGGTGTATGAATGACCTGGCTCTTCATAAAATATTGCCACAATAAAACACCGCGGGAGCGATGATTTTGGCGGCAGATTTTATATCAAGGGTGTTTGCTAACCAGGCGGATCCTGAAGGATCCTTCCACCAAGCGGGGGCAAATCGGACTATACGCCTTTAACGACATGCTTATCCAGGGGAGAAAGGGGTATTTTAAGCCAACCCTACGCTAAGAAAAAGGAAATCCCATATTTTATTTCACATACTAAATTGTTGTTGCTTCCATTCTGGACTGGGAGCGAAAGAAAAACGTAGAATGTGCCAGCTGCTTCTCTTCCCGGGCATACTGTAAAAGTCAGTTAAGGGAGGAGGTTTTATAGGCGTTTTTGTGGGCGATAGGCTGACTCCCTGTCACTATAATAGTCTCTCTCCATCTTTATAATACCTCAAAGTTTTGTCAAACGTGACATCAGATGGTCTTATCACCTCTGGTGTTCTGCCTACCCCATAAGGGATACAGGCGTGACGTTATGTATGTATGTATGTACTTAATTGTAAAAACTTCAAAATTTTTTTTTATCACTGACTCTTTATATAGCGTTCCCGGAATATTTAAGTATCATCATTATTCAGGCAGTAAATGCTAAGTTTCGGAATGCCAATCGGTATGGAGAACCTTGAGGGAGATGCTTCCACATCCAGAAAATACCGGCGACTTTGACCAGATCGTCGATCGACCTACAGATTTTGTATGTAGAAGGACTGACGATGCTATTATATTTTTTTTTTGTTTTTCCGCCAACGAAAAGTTTGGCACCCACTAAAGCCAGCACTAGTAGGAGCAGGATGAATCCTGTTTCGGACGAAAGGGAATTCTAAAGTGCTGCTAACCCCAGTGACTAATAGGTATAGAGTACCCAGACAGTGTGGGGACCGCAAGAGCGGCCTCGAGACTCCTTAGAACGCCTAAGTATACCCACTAAACATCTCCCAATTATTATGAGGTACTAGCCAATTTAACCCTGAAAGAGCTTTTTCACTAAGCGGGGATCACAAGGGGCGGTAGGACTATTTTAAATCTAGCCTACGCAGAAAATAAGGGATTTATGGCTCATAAGACACTCAATGGATAATTGCTTACGGTAACTAAACTAAAATCCATAGGGAAACAATATTAAAACGACTTACTCTTGATTATTATTCCGTACACATATAGTTTCTATATCTTGAAAATTATAAAATGGTTTAACAGAAAAACAAGAAAAATAAATAAAATTTGAAAATATGATACAGTTTAAATATTTTATTTGTTTACAAATAATAAGTCAACGTCTGAAATGACAAATGTTGACGTTTTCTTCATTCTATGTGTCAACCAAAAAACAACACATTCGTATAGTGCATTAAATATTTTTTATCTGTGATTTTAACTTACTCTTGACTTGCTCTCACATGATGGTGCTAAGTGACTATGAGGTTGAATGTGAAAACACACGGACTAAGGAAATAATTACCTCACTATAAAAAATCCAAAATAGGCTGTTACATTATGTAGATGTTTGTATGTTTACTTAATATGACAATATGACAAAATTGTTCCTTCTTTATGAATTTAGAACCGTGTACTTTTAAATATTAGCATTTTTCAAACGCATACAACTAATTTGGTTTTGATGACCATTATCTTCCTTTTAAAAACATCATCCACTACGAGACAAAGTTTTAAAAACAGTATTTTTATATTTGGTTCCCAAAAGGAACCGAAAGGTAACTTTCAAACGTAATGCAAACGCTCAAAGACTATTTTTGCTTGCACATTGTAACTTATTACTAAATTAGTAGAATGAACTCGTTTAGTTTCCTTTTTATACGTTATCCTAATAGAAATGAATGGGAAGTGAAAAATAAAATTGCATTAAAATAGAGTTTTTGGCTTATTACATGGAACTGCGATTTCAGAACAAAGGGTACCTAATACATCTTCACTCAGACATTGTATAAAACCATTAATGTCATTATTTATAATGAAGATAAAATTGAAATTTAGTACATTATTTCACATTTTAAAAATAATGAGGGATGTTTTATGTATAACCATAATTTTAGATGTATGATGGCAATAAACCATCATACATCTAAATCATACAACGTGGTGTGGTTAAAAGGCTCACAAAAGTATATGATGCATAGTTTTTTTGTTATAATAATATAATGTGATAGAAAAATATACATAAGAACTTAATGTATCAACTAAAAAGCCAAAATTAAGCTTGCCTCTATGATATAACGAAGCGCAGTAGAACAAAAAAAAGTCCTGATATTGCGTTAAAAAATATTAATTACATGTTTTATATATCTACATCTTAAAAAAAGGTTGTCTACAATGTTTGATCAAAAACAAAATACAATATATAGTACCTTTACATTTTTTTTCTTCATTAACATAAAAAAAGTGCATAAAAAGTTTTCCTTACCTTATTTTTTCCGTGAAATCACATCGAAAGTTCTTTTAAAAAGACATCGTCTCTCGTACCGGCGAATACGGCCTAGCACGACTGACTGACTTGCCAAAGTTGGTTCGATATAAAAAAGTGAATAGAAAAAATAAATCAATAAGCCGTAGGTACTGTAAGAAGGAAAAGTTTTGGCACGGAAATTCGTAATCGTTTTGCAGTTAACTTTTAATGATGGCCTTGAAGTAAGGAATTAGCATTGAAGGTTCGTTTATAAATTTTCTATTTGAACATTGGCAAACAGTTAATAAAAATGTTAAAATAAATATGAGTTAAATTTTTGAACGACATAAATAGTTTAGATAGTAATTTTTTTGTTGATTTATGTGAAGAACGGGGTCTAGGGGACTGTAAGGAATTTAATATAAATTTAAATCTAAATTTATATAATAATAGCTTTTTCCCGCAACTTCGTATGCGCTAAACTACCCTCCTTGTGGGAACTTTAGAAATTCCTTCCATAATACAACCACACATCCATTAAATAAACCTTTCTACCAAGTTTCACATCGGTGAAGTTTCACTTCATACAAACTACATACATACATTACATAACTTCACGCCTGTATCCCTTATGGGATGAGCAGAACACCAGAGCTTATAAGATAAGATAGATAGATAGATAAGATATTTATTTCTGTTAAAAAGTTATATCTAAGAATAACATTAATTTAGAAATGTATACTAGGTTAAACAACATAATCTGTAGGTATGTAATAAGATTACTAAAGTTAATAATATATGATATACAGTAATATGTGATTTCATTAGTTTATCATGAACTAGGTTAAAACAGGAATAATACCTAAACTAAGTAATTATGGTTACTTGTTTTTTATAAGACCATCTGATGTCATGTTTGACTTTGGAGGTATTATAATGATGGAAAGAGGCTATTGCAGTGATAGGAGGTCAGCCTATCGCCTACAAAAACGCCAATAAAACCTCTATCCCTTAACTGACTTTTACAGTATGCCCGGGAAGAGAAGCAGCTGGCACATTCTATGTTTTTCTTTCGCTCCCAGCCCAGCATGGAAGACAACAAACTAAAAAGTCCTATATTTCCCGTTCCCGTGGGAATTTTGAGAATTCCTTTCAAAAAACAACCAGACACCTATTGAAGCACCTTTATACTAAGTATCATATCCGTATACTAATGAATCCATATAAATAAAAAAAATATATATTTCACGTTTCCGTGGGAATTTCGGGAATTCCTTCCTTAGTGCTACCCTACACCCTCTAAAGAATGTCTTTTCCAAAGGCTTTCTGCCATATTGTATATATCTGCCGGCTACCAAGTGTACAGTTAGCTACTCCACTGAAAATAAAGTTATTGTAATAATGAAATAATGTTATTACCAGCCTGTAACATGCTTTTGTACAAAAAGAAATCGTTTTGTTATAATAAAATACCTAAAATTGTACTTAAAAAGAACACCTGCCTACCACCAAATAATACCTTATAGAACATTTTTGAATAGAAGCTTTTCTTAATACCTACGTAACACAAGGTAATTGACAGGTTTTTTATCTATCTTCTATAATTCTATCTTCCACGCTGGACTGGGAGCGAAAGAAAAACATAGAATGTGCCAGCTGCTTCGCTTCCCGGGCATACTGTAAAATTCACTAGGGACAGAGGTTTTACTGGCGTTTTTGCGGGCAATAGTCTGACCCCCTGTCACTACCATAGTCTATGTTCATAATTATAATACCTCCAAATTTGTCAAACGTGACATCAGTTTTTTTAACAGCCTCAGGTGTTCTGCCTACCCCAAAAGGGATACAGGTGTGAAGTTATGTATGTATGTGAATAAACGTTTAGTATATTTTTTATTTTGACTAGAATTCAAAAACTAAGTTTCAATAATTTTCATAAGTATTTCACTTAAATAAGTTTCCACACGTTTGCATCGTACATTTATGGCTTTAATGACTAACATTCACTTACTTACCTTAATTTAAAATCAAACTAAATTTATATTATTTTCAATTGAATTAAATAAAATTTATTTCATTTAGTGTTATGAGAGTATTACAGTATTTAAACATTTTAATATAGTTTCAAAATAATCATGAATAAGAATCATCATAATATGTAGCCCAAAAAATAAACAATCTTTATGTAACCTCATCATCATCATCACAACTCCGTGTAATGAGCCCACTGCAGGGCTATGAGTCTCTCGTCTGGGTGACGAGGAGGTTTAGGCCGTAATACACCAAGCTGACCCAGTGCTGGGTGGCGGATGTCAGAATTTTCAGGGTTCTGAAATGACTTCTCACAAACCCTAAAGACTATTGTATACAAGTATAGGTACAGCACCCGAGACCGACTGCTTATCGTGCACTCGTTAACCTGCGATATCTTATTCTTTCTTAACATGTAAAACTCTTACTGACTGAGTGAATGACAGACAACGCACAGCCAAAACTACTGGCCGTAGAGGGCTGTTTGGAACATACAATCCTTAGAGGTTGTGGGGGAGCACTAAGGAAGAATTTCCAGAAATTCGTAAGGGAACCGGAATTTTTTGACTTTTTAGTTTGTATAAAAATTATTCCTTGAGTGCACGGATCTGATACTTGGCATAAAGGTTCTTCAATAAGTGACTGGTTGTGTTAAATATAAACAATGTTTATGCGCGAACGAAGTCGTGGGCAAAAGCTACACTGAAAAAATGAGGAGTTAGCAAAGTACCTTTTTGGCTTTGTTAAAAGGATCTTGTTTATTTTTAATCAAGACTCGTGGAAAATGTTGGAAGTAAACTTGGTAAATAATATATACGTAAACATGGCTAAATTCACTTGTTTATTAACACCATACTGCTCATTAAATACAAATAACTCAATCTACAAATTTTACAGTTTACAAAATTGTTTAAATTTTAATAAGTTCACTCAATAAGCTTTAACAGAGTAATTCGTGTAATATTAACCGTTACAACTCACGGTTAAACTTAAATAACCAGTACTTTACTACTAACAACCACTTAGCTTTGCTAATACAAAAGAACACTCATTAGTATTTAACCGAGTATACTTATTTATTGGTAGCAGGGTGGAGTTAGCTATTTTGTTTGCTATTTAGTTAGTTATTTTTAACAGAGTACTGGTTTAAATATTCATAAGTAAATATTCTCTCAGGGAGCTACAGGCACGATTGGCTGCCGGTGGAGCCGCCGATGCGCAGATATCCCCTCCACGTTTCGGTCAGCGCTAGAGTTATGTGCGTGTCGCAAACTAACCGTCTTTCGTTCGAACGTTTAATAATTTAATTAAGTGAATGCGACGACGCATATAGGAGTGTGTTACCTGTAAAACGTAGTTGATTGATTATATGCTATTGCTTTGTGCCTGAACCTACTGTTTATTCCTATATAAAGACGGTGCCGCCGGCGGCCCCGACTGCGTCGTATTTTTTTATAGTCAGGTGATTTAATGTAAGTGGATGAAGAAGAACAAAATCTGCTGAAAGCCTGGAGTCTGGAAGAATATATAGAAGTGTTCAAAGGTAAGTTCGTTTATGTATTTAATTTTTATCTTATATATTTTATTAGACAGAGACCGTACAATCGCACACCAGTGACCAGTGAACGCGTGATCTTGACCAAGGTAGCGCCGCCGCGCCGGTAGAGGGTTTCAATACCTACCATGTGAGACTAGCTCATATAGGTTTATTGCCACTGATATGCCGTTGTGTCTTTAATTTACAGCTGTCTAGTTTTCGGTTTGACCCGCGTAGCTCTTGATCCCGTGGGAGTCTCTTAGCAAAATATGTTACTTCTGGTTAATGTAGCCATCTAATGGTGAAAGAATCTTTGAATCGTTCCAGTAGTTTTTGAGTTTATTCATTACATATAAAAAATACAAATCTTTCCTCTTTATAATATTAGTAAAGACTTCAAAAAAGAGGAGGAAGTAGGTTTTATTAATATACATTTGAACTGTACATTGCCCAAAAAATGTAGGACAGTTGTTAGAAACAAAACATATATGTATGTAGTAGGTAATTCTATACCCGGTCGATTACTTTTGCTTCAAAACAGTCTGCAGGCATCTATATTTCTATAATTGACAAATACTGGCTGAGCATTAACACAACAAATTAGACCTAAAATATTTTAGTGTGCGTGTAGGACACCACTATGGGCGGAAACAATTTTGCAAAGCTGATGTAAGAAATATAATAGATAACGCACAGCAGGCTGAAATATAAAGCCTGATACTTAGTGCCTTTAAAATATATGCTCTTATATTATCTACCAACCAGCATTCAGCCAGCTTGGAGAATTACAGCTCGAACCATTTTTTTTTTATTGTCACCCAGAGGAGAGACCCTCAGCCCTGTAGTGGGCTAAATAAAAAAGGATTGTAATGATGATGATAATTTTTTTTTAATCAGTTATTTAATTACAGAAAATACAATAACATCTCTATCACTTCCACTACTCCAGGACTCTGACCTAAAGGAGCTATTTCCTATAATTGGCCATCGTGCCATATTCTCAAAATTTTGAAATACATAAAAAGACTATGCATCCTATTACCGATGATAATGTAAGTCACTAACAATTTAAAAATTTAATCTGCTTTAATTATCTGTATACTGTTGTCTTAATTAATCCTTCAATTTACAGGCGTGTGATGTTTCAAGCTTTAACTTATCTATGTCTGACTTGCTGACATATCCGCTTGACCCTGATGCACATCCTCAAGCTTCAAGCTCACCCGCACCCAAGACACCTATCACAGTAACCATTCCATCAGAGAACAAAATTAACATTATCGTATGTATTGTAATATTTCTTCAGAGCTATAATTAGGTACTATCTATACATATATCCCTATTTAACATCATTCGTACAAGAGGTAAAAAGTCAATTAAAAATAAATGAAGGGTATACCATTATTATAACCCACTTTGAATCAACTTTGAATCCTGAAAAAAATCTACTGTTCCATATTTGTTACAAATTTTTCAAACAGATTTTTCTTATATACAGGGTGTCCCGTAAGTCATGGATCAACGGATCTACTGTACCAAAATAATATAACATATACAACAGTTTACGAGTTTGATGTAACAAAAAGTTGTGTCAAGTTATATAATCTGCTGCCGAACCAGGTTTGATGTCTGTATGTCGGCAGACAGTGCCTCGTTTTCAATAGAAAAATTATTATAAATTATGTAGAATGACTAGAAATTATAATTTATTTACTTCTGTTTTTCAGGATTTACCGCTACTTTTAAATTGAAGGAAGAGGTTTATTAAATTTAGATAAACATATTCCGTTGGATAATACGGCAAGAATAAGATTGGTAAGGCTCATCGGAACCTACATTTGGAGCAATCATCCGTCAAATGCAATAAGGAGTACCATTTATGCAAATTGGGTACACGAAATTATTAGAGTATTCCCACAGGAAAAGGCATCGGTGTACTTCCATAGCAAGATTGTGGAATCTTCACGAGGTTTAATCACCAGGTTGGCAGGAAAGTTGCCTGATCAAATCCTGTGTGCCTACTGTGCCTATGCTGCTGTACTGTGCTAATGCTACTTTCTAATTTGGGTTTAATATTGTAAACTTTGAGCCTGTGCTTTTGTGATTTTATACCCTATCTCTAATTCAGATATATGACAATAAATAGTAAGTGAACAATAACAGTATTTTTTTTTGTTTTATTTTTTTCTGTTACACAACATTTAAATTAAATGTGTGATACCGATTGAAAGTACAAAGAAACTCGATTGCATCTACATAGCAAATCGATTCCAGATACCAAGTAGGTTTGCCGGCCTCCTTGGTGTAGAGGTAACATCGCTTGCCTTCTATGCCCGAGGTTTCAGGTTCAAGTCCTGGCGAGGATGGATATAAGTGGTTTGGCTGTGGCAACAGAGTTAAATGGCTCACATTGTAGAGAAAGTCTGTTGTGGCTACCTAGCAAAACGATTGCAGATACCAAGTAGGTTGGCTGTAGCTACAGAGTTAAATGACTCGCATTGCAGAGAAAGTCTGTTGTGGCTACCTAGTGAAACAATTGCAGATACCGAGTAGGTTGGCTGTGGCTACAGAGTTAAATGACTAACATTGCAGAGAAAGTCTGTTGTGGCTACCTAGCAAAACGATTGCAGATACCAAGTAGGTTGGCTGTGGCTACAGAGTTAAATGACTGACATTGCAGAGAAAGTCTGTTGTGGCTACCTAGCAAAACGATTGCAGATACCAAGTAGGTAGGCTGTGGCTACAGAGTTAAATGACTCACATTGGAGAGAAAATCTGTTGTGGCTACCTAGCAAAACGGTTACAGATACCAAGTAGGTTGGCTATAACTATCCAAGAAAGTTTGTTAATATAAACAGTAAAGTTGGCTACGTTTGCAAACATTTTGTTTGTAATAATAATCAAGCTTACTTTTATTTCTAAGCAAACAATTTTAACCGATTTACTCGGTTGATTCTGATCAAGTAAGAATAGCAAACTTGACTTATTTATTTTTAGCAACAAACTTTGCAGGTTGTATATTGACAAACACGCTTTGTTAAAATCAACCGAAACTTAGTTATTTTTACATGCGAAATTTTTTCAGTGTAGTTGTTTGGTATGCACAGTAACCACGGCGTCACAACGACTTGATAACCTACGAAGATGTAATAATGTTACCTATATTATACATATAAGGATCGTAGATAGTCTTCGTCTGCGATCCAGGTAACTGAGTGAAAAAGAATAAATCTTATGAACTGTCCTTAAGTATAGATTTTAGATAGTTCACAATGGAGAATTGACAGCGAATCAATGCTTGAGATATGATCAACTCTTACGAAAGTTTTCATTTAATAAATTCTTAAATTATTTTAAATGTTTTGCAGTTTTACACCCCTTATATTCAACTACAGATTGTATCAAAGTACATACATACATACATACATAACCTCACGCCTCTCTCCCTTTGGGGTAGGCAGAGACAAGGGAACACCAATTGCTTCGATCCAGACATACCTCTTTCGCTTCCTCCACGTTCATTAATCTTTTCATACATGTGTATCAAAGTGTTACGGTAATTATGAAGTAATTGCTTGAAAAGCAAACCTATGTTTTTTTTTCAAAAATATGAAAAAAAAATATGTTAAGTAGGTACTTAACTTCATAAAATATAAAAACTCACGACGAAGTAAGTTTAAGTAATAGGCTAAGTAACAATACCCGAATTAACGCTTGAAATAAACATGATCGATCATATTCCGTCAGGGTGCCTGATGAGCAGTTCCAGACCCACAGGGCTGTAGCTCATTACACGATCTAGGAATAGCTCTTGAATTAGGGATCGGAGAAGGGGGTGTTTAGTGGGATCGCACACTGCGGGGAGTCCCGCACTGTCTGGATATACGGTGGCATCCGTTGGCGGGGATTTATTCCAGAGCAGGGTCCAGGTCGTACTAGGAGTATTCACCGTCTCCCTATCTGAGATCGCCCTTTGGAGCGTCCCAGTAGGGTGCTATTTCTTTGGCAGGAAAATAAAAAACGTAGCACAATCTACTCTAGTTAATTTTCAAGCGTTAATTACAGTACCATGTCTCTACCGTTTCTTTTTTAAATAATTATTTAAAAACTGGCTGTTGCTTGCGACTTCGCTCTTATTAAATTTTTCACTAGTATAAGTGGTGCAATGGCGTATAAAAAGTTTACTAAGCTATTTAAATACTTACCAAGCCATAGAGTTTCAAAGCGTAAAATAAAACTTTAGAAATCTATCCCATAAGAGCCAATTTTTTTTTGGGATAAAAACTATAAAGCCTATGTGTTATACAAAAATAAAAGCTATTTGTATAGAAAATTTCATCAAGATCCATTCTGCCGTTATTAAGGAACAAATATTCATATGTCCATCCAAACTTTCAAACTTATAATATTAAATAAGATTATATTGAGTCAGAATCAAAACAGATTTCTTCCAACAAAGTTCCAGCTATAGTGTATAAAGTTTTATGTAACCTTCTGTAACCCACACGAACACGGCTAACATAAAACCGAACTCATATTGTATCGCTGGTTCAGACTGCACGTCATATCTGGTTTACATGTGCATGAGTTTCCATCACGGTCATGTTTCGGTTGCACATAGTGTAGCTAAGGTTAGGCTGCAGTTAGATGATGAAACTACCAATTTAGTTTCGAAGACAATTTTCTTTACGGACATTAAAAAGGTATGAAATATAACCACAGGCAATAAAAAAAAAACACTTTCCGTTTACCTCCGCTCCCGAGCGATCGTATTCACGCTGACACGTCTCCCGTCGCAAATTGACTCCCGCTAGAGTTTTCCTAGTTCGAAGCGCGGAAAGTTCCATACCTTGCCAGTTGTGCTGCTTCGGGGCTAATTTCTTAGTCCTAGAGTTACTCACCTCGTAAACGTGCCAACGAAGCCTGATTAGCGTCGACCCGGCACGCTAACAGCCCTCCCGGGCTAACGAACCGGCAGACCCGATCCCAATGCACTTGGGCCTTTCCCAGGGTGACGGTACAGCGCCTGTCCGAATTAGGGGCACGCACTACCTCTCTGTTGTCGCCGTTTACCGGCACCGTAGGATCTCGGCTAGGTTACGTTTTCTTTCAGAGTCGTTCTAGTCCTCCAGGTTCGATGGAGACCTCCGTTGAATCCAGGGTTTCGCCCGCCCGACTCGCCGCGCTTCTGGTTTAGAATGCCGCGCTTCAGGCTGAGGTGAATCGAATTCTCGCGTTTCTCTCATCTTTTTCAATTTGAAGAATTTTAGAATAGTAAATGAAGTTATTAAATAACATCATAACCTTCCATGCTGGACTGGGAGTGAAAGAAAAACATAGAATGTGCCAGCTACTTCTCTTCCCGGGCATACTGTAAAAGTCAGTCAAGGGACGGAGGTTTCATCGACGTTTTTGTGGGCGATAGGCTGACCCCCTATCACTACAAGTCTCTCTCCTTCATTTTAATACCTCCAAATTTGTCAAACGTGACATCAGATGGTTTTATAGCCTCAGGTGTTCTGCCTACCCCATTAGGGATACAGGCGTGACTTTATGTATGTATGTAAATAACATCATTGTTTATCATCATCGTAATGTGTTATGTATCACTAGCTGCTGCCCGCGACGTCGTCTGCGTGAACGCTATGCAGCACCAAACGCACCTACGATTATAACACTGCTAGCGTGATAATATGTAGCCTATATGTTGACCCGACTTCTTAACTATCTTCATGCCAAATTTGAAGTAAATCCATGCAGTACTTTTTGAGTTTATCCCGGAAAGACAAACAGACAAATAGACAAAAATTCTAAAAACTATATTTTTTGTTTCTGTTTCGATTGTAGATCTGTCTTGGCGTATGATTAAAAATACTTTTCTTGACCTTTTAAATTTTAATTTCGAAAAATAATTTGATTACAATGATCTTCTAGCGTGTAGTTCAAAAATTTTGTATATGTGGATTACACAATTAAAATGTTGAAGGACCCGGGTTGATGACGTTGATTTTTGACACCACTCGAGTGGCAGATGCGTAGATGACGCGATTAGGAAGCACTCCGATTGGCCGATGCGAAAATGATGCGACTTCCATCCAATAGGATACCCGCTGTCACGTGACCACTATGTGAGTAGGGATTCGTTTAAGGCGAAGATTTTCTTAAGGCGAAGCCTGTACATGCCCCCGGCCTTGGAAGCACCGACGTCCAACATCCAAGCAGTATTTCAATCTTGGAAAAGCGGGCATATGCGAGAGAAGGCTCGCCTGATAACGCCTGAGGTAGTTTGGATGTCAGCAACTCGTGAAATTCCATCTTTACCTGGCTTAGTCGAGAGTATACGACCTAACCTCCATTTCAGAGGTGGACTGTGCTCTTCTTTGATTAGTACTAGTGTGTTTGGCTGTAAATCAGGACTATGTGTTTTCCATTTCGTACGAATCTGCATCTCTGATATGTATTCCTTACTCCAGCGTGTCCAGAAATGTTGACGTATTTGTTCTAATCTTTGGTACCGAGATAGCCGGCATTCAGGAACTTCTGCTAGTTGTTCAGTTGCTGGCGCTGTTAGGAGACGACCAACCAGGAAGTGAGCTGGGCTAAGGGGAAGGAAGTCATTTGGATCTGTGGATAATGGACTTATTGGACGGGAGTTTAGGATTGCTTCAACCTGCGCTAATACAGTGCTAAACTCTTCAAAAGTCAAATGTGCATTGCCAATTACTCGTACCAAATGATGTTTACACGATTTTACCCCAGCTTCCCAAAGTCCACCAAAATGAGGCGCATATGGAGGGATAAATGAAAATTTAATATCATGACTAGTTGCGTATTCGATCATGTCAGGTGAACAGTTTATTAAGAATTTTGAAAACTCATTAGATGCACCCACAAAATTCTTACCGTTATCGGAAACGATTTCTAGAGGTTTACCTCGTCGTGCGATGAATCTCTTTAAAGCAAGGATATACGCATCAGTTGAAAGGTCACTAACCAACTCTAAGTGTACAGCACGAGTAACGAAACAAACGAATAAACATATATAACTTTTAATAAGCCTCGAGCCTCTACCTTTACGGTTCAGTGTGAGCACGGGTCCCGCGTAGTCGACCCCGCAGCGCAAAAAAGGGAAACTTGGAGTGATTCTCCCTTGTGGTAGGTTGCCCATCATAGGTGTTAAAGTTTTACCTCTCAATCGTGTACAGATAACACAGTTATGTACAGTGCGCCTACAGAGATCCCTACCCCCTATTGGCCAGTAGCTCTCTCGGATGTTGTAGAGCAAAGCTTGTGATGCAGTATGCTGTAGTCGCTCGTGTACGTCGCGGAATAACAATACTGAAAACCAATGTTTAGCAGATAATAACATGGGATGCTTTTTATTATAATCGAACTCAAGTGAATTTTGAATTCTCCCACCAACACGAATAATTTTATGACTATCCATGAATAAATTTAACTTGCTTAAATTGTGTTTTGATGGTATGTTATTTTTGTTAAATAATAAACTATAAGCCTCAGGGAACGATTCCTGTTGACTTAGCCTAACCAACACTGTGTTTGCCTTTCGTAACTCATCGACGGTTAGAGCTCCACTGAGACGATTTTTACCGTTTTGCGAATTATTAATAAATCTTAATGAATATGCGCATGTGCGTTTAAGACGATTGTATTTTGAAAAACGATCAAAGGGAAATAACGTTTTTTCGAATGTAGAAATCAGAGAAATTACGGCCTTCTGCTTTATTTCAGGAATATCTTCCTCCACTGCTACCTTTGTTTGATTTGAAATAGCTTGGCTACATTGAAAGTCTGGATCGTGAAGAAACGATGGTCCCTTCCACCATAGAACAGAAGACTTAAGGTCTTCTAGCCTGACCCCACGAGACACTAAATCGGCTGGATTGTTCCTACCGCTAACATGACACCATGGCAAGTCCTTTGTTATACTATGAATCTCGGCAACTCTATTCTGTACAAATGTTTTGAGGGAATGTGGTGCCATGCGCAGCCAACTCAGTACGATAGTAGAGTCGCACCAGAATATTATACTATCAAATTTAACGTCAATAGAATCTTGTATTTTATTAAATAATTTTGCACCTAGTAATGCACCACACAGTTCAAGCCTAGGTATACTCACTGGGTTCAATGGTGCCACTTTACCCTTAGAACAATATAACCTTACCACGATGGATGCGTCATGAGTTATAGTGCGTACGTACACACATGATCCATACGCAGCTTCGGACGCGTCGGTAAAGATGTGTAACTCAATTCGCGCAGGATTGTTGCCTATAACCGGTCGCAGGATGCGAATATCTTTAAGAAAACTTAGTGACTTTGTAAAACTCTGCCAGGTTTGAACAATATTAACAGGTAAATCATCATCCCACCCTATCTTAAGCAACCACAGACTTTGAAGTAGTATTTTAGCTAACATTATCACTGGACTCAATAGTCCTAAGGGATCAAAGATTTGTGCTATGCTTGACATGATAAAACGCTTAGATATAGGTTTATTTTCATATTTAAATTCTGTGTTATAATACAATTCATCGCTTTCATTAAACCACCATATACCTAATGTTTTAGAATTAATATTTTCACTTAATGCCAACTTCTTTTTAGAAAGTAAGTCGTTATTTTCGACATCACTTAACTGAAAGTTAAACATCCATTTGCGTAGTAAAAAACAACCGGATTGCAACACAGCTGTAACCTTTTGACAGTCTTCTAATAACTTAGCCTTATTGTCACCACCTGTCACCAGATCATCGACAAAAAAATCATCGCGGATGATTCTAGCTATGTTACTATCCGCGCACTCAAACGCTAGCTGTTTCAAACACCGACAACTTAGAAAAGGCGCCGAAGCTGTGCCGTACGTAACTGTATTTAATTGATAGACGCGTAAAGGGTGCGACGGGTCATCACGCCACAGAATTAATTGCAGGTTGCGCTGCTCCCTGCTCAAGGTCACCTGCCGGTACATTTGCATAATGTCAGCGCAGGCTACGTATTTATGCTGTCTAAACCTCAATAAAATAGAGATAAGGTCACCCTGTATAGGCGCACCTACCATCTGCAACGCATTGAGTGAAACACCATTACTAGTTGCCGAGCTGCCATCGAATACCACACGCAGCTTCGTGGTGGTGCTGTGCTCGCTAAGCACACCATGGTGCGGTAGAAAATAGTATGGTTTATTATATTTATTTATTAAACTCATATGGCCTAAGCTTTGATACTCATTTATGAAATCACTATAAAGTTTTTTATAATCTGGATCCCGTTGTAAACGCCTTTCAAGCGAAAAAAAACGACGTTCAGCTTGTAAGTAACTGTCACCTAACGTATCGGGAGATTCTTTGAATGGAATTTGTACACAAAACCTTCCGTCACCATCGCGCATAGTATTGGTGATGAAATGTTCCTCGCATGTACGTTCCTCATCAGTGCGTAAGTCTTTAGGTACAGGTACTTCCTCTAGCTCCCAGAACTGCCTTAATTGCGAATCAATTGTTTGCGAAAAGTTACACTGAATAGGCCTATCTACACGCGTATTAGAACAAATAGGTCCAGATATAATCCACCCTAATTTTGTATCTAGTAGGAAAGGCCCATTCGATAACCTAATTTTATTGTTATTAATTAAATCCCAAAACTTATCTGCGCCTATTAAAATATCAATATGTTGAGATTCATAAAATTGCGGATCTGCTAAAGTAATATTTGTAGGTATATCAAATGAAACGTTTTGTTTTAACAGAGCAGGCAAAGCCGAAGTGATGTTGGGTAAAACAAAACAATGTAGTCGCGTACTATAAGGGTTAGTGCGCGATTTAATTTTAATATCACACATTTGCGTCGATGTTGTGATTGAATCACCAACTCCTCTTATTTCGTGTGTGGACTGTATTACCGGCGCTTGAATCATATTAATTAAAGATTGAGTAATAAAACATCTCTGACTGCCGCTGTCTAAAAGCGCGCGCGCGAGATGATAAGAGTTGTTTACGTCGGCTATCTCAACTAGCGCAGTAGACAACAATACTGGCTTAAAAAAAGGTGAATGAGTACTGTTGTGTGCATTGTTTACGTTAATCGCCGGCACCCGGGCGGCAAGCGCGGCAGAGGGGCGCGGAGCAGGCGGCGCGGTCGCGGTAGAGGGACTCACTCCCGCGCTTGACGTAGCATTGATCGCAGATGAATTTTTTACTCGTGCGGACCCGCAACTGATACTGCTATCATGGATTAATGTATTGTGTTTGTTATTACACAGACGACACGGCCCAAACCTACAGTTATCTACAGTGTGACCTAAACGTAAACAATTAGAACAAAGATTCCTTTCTTTCACAAAATTAAGTTTAGATTGCGAGTTTAAATCGATAAATTTCTGACAAGAATATAGTGGATGATTGGCGTTACAGTACAAACATAACCTTTTAGTAAAATTATAATTATCTTGTGCCTTGTTGGATGTTACATTACAGTGAATTTTCGAATGATTATTTGAGGAAGGTTTTCTACTGTCGTTATTTAATTTACTATTTGATATTTGCAATGTTTCTAATAGATCGGCGCGGTCTCTTAGAAACTGCAATAGGTCACTTACTTTAACATGTACCTTTGAATCATCATTTTTTAAAATTAAAGAGCCTTTATATTGTTCCCACTCGCGCTCCGTGGTTTGGTCTAATTTTGTTATAATAATATAAATAACTAGCGTATCCCATGAGTCTGTGGGTTCACCTAGCATTTTTAATGCACGTAAATTTTTTAAAACTGTGTCTATTAATTTTCGTAATAAAACTGGTGATTCCCTACTTACACTTTGCATAGTAAACAATGATTTAACGTGGTTTTGCACTAACAACTGTTATTGTAACGATTGAGTAGTAATTCCCATGCCACAATGTAGTTATCACTAGAAAATTCGATTGAGTCAATCACCAACTCCGCGCTTCCCTTTAATGATGATTTTAAATAGTGAAATTTTTCAATATTAGTTAGTTCGCTAGCGTTATGAACTAAAGATAAAAATGTGTCCCTAAATTCAAGCCAATGCTCATATGAACCGTTAAAAGAGGGCATAGAAATAGTTGGTAACTTTATAGATTTAATTTGTTTATTGGTGCATCCATCTGACCTTTCAACAGCCTGATTTTTATTTAATAAAAATTCCGCTTCCGATAAAATATTTTAATAACTATCTTCAAACAGTTCTCGTTGGGTCAGTTGCTCGTCGATCTCAGATACCGATTCCTCGAGCTTAGATTGGATTTCATTGAACTCATTAAACAACATATTTGCCCCCTTAATTCGCAGCTTGAGATCAATGTGCTTCTGACCCGATAACAATTCACCTCGAAGGGTCATTACGTAATTGGCGAACTTTGTTAATCGACCTTTAATTATGCCACGTTTATTCACTAATTCTTTACTATCTAGCGCAATAAGTCTATAAGGCGATTTATCACGAGACTTTGATACATCTTGAATCTGTTCTAAACTCATTTTGGTTAGATTTAGGGAAGATGGAGTACTCACAGTTTATTCGGGCACGCAGTAGATTCAGGCGAAGTACTTGGCAAAGACACAGCAGGTGCTCACTGAAATTAATATTAGACCACAGATTAACGCTGGAAGTGGTGTATCGGGTAGTAATAGGCAGGATGGTTGATCGTACCTAAGGTCGCGTGTAAGGTTGCGTGGCAGGTCACTCAGGCACGACACTCAGGCAGGTCACTCAGGCAGGTCACTCAGGCAGGTCACTCAGGCAGGTCACTTGCTTCCGCAGGCAGGTCACTCAGGCAGGTCACTTGCTTCCGCTGAATTGGTAGCTTGTCCAGTTCAGTTCTGCTTGGCTACGGCTTGGCTGCATAAGCTGCTACATCCACTCCACACTGCTACATCCACTCCAGGCTGCTACTTTCACTCCCAGCCGCTACATCCACTCCCAGTAGGTATCCTCCACGACCGAAGTGCGTCGGACTGTGGCTTCCTTATTTCTTCAATTTTGTCGCTGGTATTTTCGTATTTTTTGATATATTTGGCTCAGAAGGACCAAATTTATGTCTTGGCGTATGATTAAAAATACTTTTCTTGACCTTTTAAATTTTAATTTCGAAAAATAATTTGATTACAATGATCTTCTAGCGTGTAGTTCAAAAATTTTGTATATGTGGATTACACAATTAAAATGTTGAAGGACCCGGGTTGATGACGTTGATTTTTGACACCACTCGAGTGGCAGATGCGTAGATGACGCGATTAGGAAGCACTCCGATTGGCCGATGCGAAAATGATGCGACTTCCATCCAATAGGATACCCGCTGTCACGTGACCACTATGTGAGTAGGGATTCGTTTAAGGCGAAGATTTTCTTAAGGCGAAACCTGTACAAGATCATACCCCAAGTATTCTTTTAAAAAAATATTCAATGTACAGTTTTGACTTTCCTACCATTTTATTATATGTATAGATTATAATCGCTTATCATCAGGTGAGATTGAGGTCAACCCGTGAAAATGAAAATGAAAATGAAAAAGAAAAAGAAAAATGAAAATATGTGAATCAACTGACAAAAATATCATATCATCATCACAACCATTTTTATTTGCGCACTTCTGGCCCTTTAGTCTCTTCCTTGCGTAATGAGGAGATTTAGGGCGAGAACCATGAAACTGATCCAGTGCTGAATGGTTCTCAGAACTTTCAGGGCAATAAAATGACTTTTGATAAATCCTAACGACTACTGTATACAGGACCAGGGACCGACTGCTCTACGTGCCCTCCAAAGCTCCGAAGTCGACGTCAGAAATTAATGGTTGTCTATCACAATGCTATCACTGACCACGCCAAGCGTTGCTTAAATAGCGATATCAATTTATATACACAGGAGTCACTGCGACACGAAGACTTCTATTTATAAGGCATCCAGATTCTGTAATTTCCGAAGTGGTAGGAGATTCAGTTCAAATTGTAAATTATTGGACTTATTTAAAGTATTCCATGGTAAAGTCAGAAATTACATAGTAAATCCAAGTGTAAAGTCTTCCATCCTAGACTGGGAGCAAAGGAAAAACATAGAATGGGCCAGCTGCTTGTCTTCCCGGGCATACTTTAAAAGTTAGTTAAGGGACAGAGGAGGGCAAATTTGTCAAACGTGACATCAGATGGTTTTATAACCTCTGGTGTTCTGCCTACCCCATAAGGGATACAGGCGTAATGTTATGTATGTATGTATTTAAAATGTATTTATGTATACACACACATACATACATAACCTCACGCCTGTCTCCCTTTGGGGTTGGCAGAGACAAGGGAACACCAATTGCTTCTATCCAGACATACCTCTTTCGCTTCCTCCACGTTCAAAACTCCCTCAAGTACGGCAAGAAGAGCTTTATTTGGTGGGTATAGTTTTGCTTGCCATTATCGAGTGTATGGCGCCATTGACACAATTTCCAGCTTTTACCCTCTTTTCAATATCATCGTCATATTGTATTTATGTATCTACTAAATAAATATTTTTTGGAATCACGATTTGAATTTCTTCAAAGCACGGAATAAGAAAATATAATCTAATCTTATATTACTGCTAACTTTATTTACACTATGGTGTGTTTGTGGCAAGGTGTGCCAAACATTGCATCCATTTTGGCACAAATGGCAGGCAACTTGCTTGTTTCTTTTTCATTGGCTTGCTTTGTTCCACTTTCCGTCGGGGTCGTCCGACAAGGAACCTAAAATCTGTCAAATTTGGTCAATATTTTTTATGTCTTTCCAACTGCACTGCTCTCTGCTTGATTTGGAATCTCTTTGAAATATCGTCCTTTATTCAAAAATTCAGTTTCGTGTATTTTGTTTTTGGACAAACTGTTTTGATTGTTTTGAAAAATGTTATTAGGCAGTAAATCGTATGAAATAACAGTCATCCGTGACCATAGGGTTCGTTTAGATAACTAATAAAATACTTTTAACCGGATTTATCGCTATCTACATCAAGCTACCTATAAGATTGAAATTTTGACAAGGCATAATGAGACATAATACTTTTAGGCATACTTTTTGAGATATTAGTGTTGATTATGAGAGTAGTAGTGTCAAGTGCAAGAGCATACATGGTGGTACTAGAGCCCTTCTTGTATATCCTCATAGTGACCATGTGAAAGCGTAGGTGCGTTCAGGGTAAAGGGTAAAATCGCAGGAAAAACAGGCTTTATTTACTGCAACTTTGGGTAGACAAAACATTGTTAGAAACCCACCGTGGCGTAGTGGACACTACTACGCAAATCGTGACATTGCGGGTTCGATTCCTGTACGGAACGAAAAAAAAAGTTCCGGGTCTGGATGTTTGTCCATATGTGTATTAATACTTATGTTCTAGGTTCCCCAAAGGTCGCTATAAGCTATGTTTACTTTGGAGCTATGTAGTTGGTGCGATTGTTTCGAGTTTTTTTTTTATATTTCCATTATTTGTATTACCATTTTTGATTAGTGATGTTCATTGGCCTGGTAACTGTTTACCATTAGATGGATGCAATATGGTCTGCTTTTATAACATGTGAAAGGAAATCTTTTATAACGGTGAGGCAGAAAAGTTCTCGAGTGGCGGCCACGTACTGGGAGACGCAGCGTAGGCAGGCCCCCCGCTCGATGGACCGACGACCTGGTCAAAGTCGCCGGTAAGCGCTGGATGAGGGCGGCGCGGGACCGAGCGACGTGGAAGACCTTGGGGGAGGCTTATGTCCAGCAGTGGACGTCTACAGGCTGTGGATGATGATGATGATGAAAAAGTAAATAATCTTTATAATAATAAGTTTTGAACACCAATCATCATCCAGTTTTAAACTTGTCTAGTTTTATTATTAATTAAAAAAAGTACATACAACTAAGTAAAATCATCCGACCAGATCTAAATCAGATCTATAAGAATAATTAAGCTTTATTAAATGCAAAACTATAAAAATATTATATTTTTATCTATTATTTGTTTTCTGTTTTTAATAAATTAAAGAAAAAAAACTGAATTTCTTATAGAAAGGACCTTACTTTCTTCTGCGTAACTAAGCAAATCTTGATACAGCACATGCATGTTCCGTTTTCTTAATGCAATATGTCGTCTAAAAGCAATTTGCTTCACCGCATGTGTCTTTCTTTCATTACTTATCCTCCTATTTCTAAGTTAAACTTCTTATAAATTAACTGTAAAGAAAAATTCACCTTCCAATTATGTGTTTAGAGTTGACTTTTCTTTCAAACGGTTTCGTTTTACGTCGTTATTCAACTAACTTTAGTTACGGCTAGTTGTAGAGGGCTGCAACGTTTTCAAAGTGAATTATTTTAAAGAATATGAGCTAGGAACGATGTAAGGCTTTTTGAGGAAAGGATAAACGTTAGATGTCGTATAAATTTTACGGTCTGTCGCTAAATTGAAGCACTTATCAGTGGAGTGAAGATGCTTGCTTTAGTTTTATAAAGTGAAGATTTTTCTTTAATATTGTCTCTCACGTTATCTAAAGAAGATCTATCACTCTCTGTTTATGTATAATATATTTTTTACTTTTGGTAATGATAAATGAAGTATTATTAAAAAAAATGGGACTGGGAGCGAAAGAAAAACAAAGAATGTGCCAGCTGCTTCTCTTCCCGGGCATACTGTAAAAGCCAGTTAAGGGACAGAGGTTTCATTGGTGTATCTGCGGGCGATAGGCTGAGTCCCTGTCACTGCAATAGTCTCGCACCATCATTATAATACCTCCAAATTTGTCAAATGTGACATCAGATGGTTTTACAGCCTTTGGTGTTCTGCCTACCCCATAAGGGATACAGACGTGAAGTTATGTATGTACCTATGTATGTATGAGATATTTTTTAATGTTTTTGATTTATTCTCGATATTTTGGCGTAAGTGTCAAGGTCACAACGGTACCTTCGTCGTCGTTCCGTAGTCGATAAATCAAAAACATGGTAAATATCCCGATTTTAAAGTAAATTTGAATATTAATGACGAGTCCCATAATGCAGCCCAGCGGCCCTTTCATTCGTAAATCATTCACCTACCTCCGAGTTTGAGATAACTGTTATGGGTGCTTAGTCTTTTAAAATAGAATTAAAATGACACGGATATTGAAAAGCAGGGACTGCATATCGGTATAAAATTTTTAAATAGTACTAGTAAAATTTCAGTACCCTTATTAGTGTACTGCTTCATCAAACACAATAACTGTACAAGTTATTAAAATCTAAATTTATTAAATTAGTACCCAAATAATGTATACCGGATTCATTTCTGTAGATGTTTTTAGTAGGTACAGAAATATTTTAACCGATTTAATTTCGGTACCGAAATGTATAGGTCAGCATATGTATCTACGCTTCATAGGCTTCAACTAAAGTTTAAATTCTACAGTTATTTAAAAATAAAATTTTAATATCAATATTAATATTAATACCGGAAAATATCAGTTAACTGAAAAAAAAATCAGTTATGCTACAATAATAAAAAAGGTACACGAATTATTTCAGTATGAATTCCTGTACTGTTATTTTTAAATACAACTAATTTAACGGTATGACGTCATACAGAAAAACAATGTACAGAAATTCATACCGGTATGCAGTCCTTGCTGAAAAGTACATGGGACTGGTACATGAACTGCCATAGGAACAGAGCGTGTAGTTGGAATCATTTGCAAGTATTTAAAGCCTTCTTTCTAGGGGCGAAGTCTTATAGTTTTGGAGATAGGCATAATTTTGTACATTTTTGATGTTTTTTTTTAAATTTGCCTTTAGACTCGCACCAATTTTTTTAATGCTCAAATTTTTATAAATTATTTTTAATTAGTAACTTATACGTGCTTGTGTTTAAGTAACATCGGTTTTTACCGGAAAAATTCTCAAAAAAGAATTCGATCTTGAAATTTCACAAAAGGGAGAAAAAAAAATATCGAAAACTAAAATTTGATCACATTCAAATAAAAACTTGGAGCGTCTTGTAAAATTATTTGCTTTAAACAAATTCTTTCGTTCATACATAACCTTTTCAAAAATACCAAATTTAAAACAAAAACATATTTCATTGTTACGCTAACTTCTCTTAAGTGAATATCGAGACTCGTCTTACAAATATTTCATTGCCCATTACAAAAAAGGTGCATTTATGTAAAGGTTAAGAAATGGCTGGTCATGTACAGTCACGTCAAATAATATGTATACATTTACATTGGAATTTGAACTTTATCACAACCGCATAAGTTGCGAAGTGTGTACATATTAATGCACGTGAATGTACCAGTCACTCCGTATACTACAGCGCGATAAAATAAAGTTACGATGTACTTAATAAGTTTAATGAATCGTAAAAAGGTAAGATAGTTTTCTGATTTGATTTTTTCTGCTGTATCAGTATAGCGAAAACTGTTTTTAACTGCTATCAATCTAGTAAAATAACATTTACGTTAATCTATATACATACACTAGCCACCGCGCGCGGTTTTACCCGCGTAACTTTTGATCCCGTGGGAATTTCGGGATAAAATATAGCCTATAACCTTCCTCAAGAGTTGGGCTATCAAATGCAAAAGAATTTTTCAAATAACACTTGTAGTTTCTGAGATTAGCGCGTTCAAACAAACAAACTCTTCAGCTTTATATATTAAGTATAGATAGACAGATAAAAGGACTAAA
The DNA here is from genome assembly GCA_944452665.1 of Stenoptilia bipunctidactyla. Taxonomy (NCBI): domain Eukaryota; kingdom Metazoa; phylum Arthropoda; class Insecta; order Lepidoptera; family Pterophoridae; genus Stenoptilia; species Stenoptilia bipunctidactyla. Next base: position 1,437,606 of record OX101748.1, on the reverse strand, counting down.
GTTATGAATCGCTGTAGATCCTTGTCGACGTTGTAAATCATCATATCATCATCACAACTCTTTGTAATGAACTCACTGTAGGGCATGAGTCTCTCCTCTGGGTGACGAGGAGGTATAGGCCATAATCCAACAAGCTGGCCCAGTGCTGGTTGATGGATGTCAGAATTTCAAGGCCCCGAAATGGCTTCTGACAAACCCTAACGACTACCGTATACAAGTATACAGCGCCCGGGAGCGATTGCTTAGCTGGAATTTAATTCCGCTATCATACTACTTTCATAATAGTGATTTTTTGATAATTTTAATACAGAAATATAAAGAGACTGGTATAGTGTGCTGCTCTTGGATAAACATTTATTTATTTATTTTTCAACACACTTGCTCGTAAAATGAGCCTAATTCTATTGAATTTAGAACTATAAACTGGGCTATAAGTCACGCGTGCATAATATATTATACCCTAGTGCATAATATAATGAATCCTACAAAGTTGAATTGTACATTTGTGCAAATTAAATGCGAGTAAACAGAGCATATTTTATTGATCCGGGTTATACATTAATTTTTTTCAGAAACAACAAAGAGGTTTTATACCACTTCAAATCCATATACATTTTTAAATGTTTACGCCTTATATTAGTTAAACAAAATTGTATATCAAACAAATTATTCACAATTTACAATAATTTGTTACAAAACATTAAAATATTTGGATTTACCACTCCAAATTAAATATTTTCATGTAAAATAGGCTGTATATGCTATACAGCCATTGACACATTTGGCGAAAAAAAAAACCTACGCGCATGCGCGAAGTTCGGCGCCATTTTTCAATCACAATTCACAGCTTTGTTATCAAGTGTGTTTGTTATTTTATGACCACGTATGTCTGTCTTTTACTCACAAGTGTGTTGAAAAACGTCGTATATAACTCGTGAGCGTTGCTAATTACAGTCTCGGCTCATTATTAAGCCCTCGCCTGCGGCTCGGGCTCAAATCACAGCCTCGACTGTAATTAGCAACTTCGCTCACTTGTTACATAATATACTATATTATTACATCAAAACACTTATATCTATCATTACAGGAGACCTAATGCGACAATAAAGTGCAACAAATTAACTAAGAGTCCTACACGTTTTAAACTTATTATAATAGAAAATTATAAAATCTTAAAAAACATCTCACATACATACAACATGTCGAAAAAGGCGACTACGGGTTAGTGTGACTCTGGCTACATACCTACTTAACGAGCGCATTCCCGCGACTACGTACGCGCATAAACTAAAAAGTCCTATATTTCCCGTTCCCGTGGATTTCGGAAATTCCTCCCTTAGTGAACCTTTACTAAGGAATGTATGTTCCTTTCTACGGCCAGTACCTAGTTATCTCTGTACGTTGTCTGTCAATCACTCAGTCAGTAACAGAACAGTTTTATATATTAAGAAAACACAATAATTTGTACTAAATAGAAGAAATACATTTAAATTAATGGTGACTCGAACTACACAAACGTCATTCAATTAAAAATATTGCTACAAAAAGGTTAATTTCCTTCTAAAAAGTTTCTGAAAGTGGCGGCGCGTCTAATCAAATAGCTCGAACGACGTCGACTGTTCCATTCGTGCGTCGATCAACAGAATAGAATAGAATAGAATAGAATATATTTATTGGAACATAGAAGAAAATAAAAAATTACAATCAACAGAGTTCAGATACAGATTTACCGATCTATGCCACCAATTGGTTACCACTCAGCTTTGTAGCCATGGCATCGCAAGGAAGCTATGACGCTGATTTTCAGTGGCACCAGAAGTAGAAGATAGATTTTGTCATACAAGGAAAGCTTTGAAATATAATTAGATTAATATAAAAAAGTCACGCTTAAAACTACATTTGAATTACACTTTTACAAGAACAGTTTTACAAAAATATTTGTCAAATTACCTACAAAAAATATTCAAAACTCGTCAGATAAATAAACGAAAATAATAATAATGATAGTGTTAATTAAAAATAATAAGAAAAAACATTGTAAATTGATACATAATCAATTAATTAAGACATTATCAGTAAGTCAGAGATGTCATAAATACAAATATAAATATAAAACCAAAACTAAAAGTCAGTTATAATATGTTAATAATATAATACATACCAGGAAATATACCTACCTACGCAATAGAACGACCTCCTATGGTTGGAAAATTTGTCTATCAAAAAGAAAAAGTTTAAGAAAACAGCGTCGATGGACGGTGGATCGATTGGTGTTTTAACACCCAAAGTCACCTGACTTTAGACCACACGTCGTATAAAATCTGCTGCCTATGCCGATGTAAATATCACGTGATGTGTAGCGACAATAATTGAGAAGATCTAATTCCTTCCATAATCCTCGAGCCGGTAATTCTCAAACTCATCTTCTAACACCATCAGATTACATTAAGATCAAGGGCAGATTTTGTCACCGATAAAAGAATAACGTTTCTTTGACTTTTCAACTGACTTCCAAAAAAGGAGGAGGTTCTCAATTCGTCTGTATGTTTTTGTGTGTCTTTATTACACGATATGTAGGAAAATTATGAATCGATTTTGAAAATTCATATAATAGAGGACACTCCATAGTTGGTTCCATATAAATTTCATCGAAATCAGTTGAGTACTTCATTGAAAATTTAATTAAAAAAAAAAAAATGTTTATGACTTCAGAGAATGTTTACGTTGATGACATTATAAATCAGGCAAAGTTTTGACGTGAAGTCGGTTTTTAATGCTCTGCATTCGTTGATTATAAATATATAAATAAATATTTCTGACACTCACACAACATTATTAAGCCCAAATTAAGTTTCTTAAAGAACTTGTGTTATGGATACTAGATAACTGATATACTTAAGAAATATATAAACATACATATTAAATAAATACATATTTTTAATTAGAATAAACTTAAATAAACATAGAAACATCCATGACTTGACGACTAATATCTGTGTTCATCACACAAATATCCGATGCCGCCGGGATTCGAATCCAGGACCTCTGGCATAGAAGGCAATGTATGTTACCGCTACACCAGCCGGTCGTCAAAAATTTAATAAATTTGCATCTTAATTCTTGAAACTAATTCCAGCATATTTATAAATTTTCGTTTGCAGGATACAGTACGATTGGATTTCATTCTAATTCATTCATTGCTAATCCAAAGTTTTTGAGATAAGATGGACCATTGTTACTCATTCACGCTGAATACGCTTAACGAAATGAAATAACATTTCATTCATAGATAGGGCATGGCTTGTTATAATGCAAAGGATTGTAAAATTCTATTATTTCTAGGAGACCGACACATGAGAAAGTACTTAGGTATAAGCCTATAGGTAGCTTATTTTTAAGTTTAAATGTCATTGCAATTTTTTTTGTTGTGATCAGAAATGGAATGGATTAAAAAATTGCCCAAACGGACACAGCAATTACGTTTCCCTAAGGTGAGTTTTTGTCATAAGCTTGTATTTTGGAGACTAAGTGCTAGAGATGTTATATTAGGATCGAATTTTCATATGCCTAATATTGTCTTAAGTTTTCGCGATTCATACTATTAAATAAAACACTTTTTAACCGGATTTATATCGTATATTTACATTTTAAATTTTGACTCGACGTTTCGGTGTCTTTGCAGACCCCGTGGTCACGAGCGACTCCTCGCCAAGTCAAAATTACGTCGTCGAGTCAAAATTTAAAATGTAAATATACGCGATAAATCCGGTTAAAAAGCGTTTTATTAAATTTTTTATGCCTGTTAAGTAATATAACGCATTATCAATAACATGGTGTCATAACTGTTACTGGGTAACAGTCAAATAACAGTGAGAGTTTCTGATCTAGTTCGTAAAATGTACTATATTCATTCTATTGTATTAATTCAGCTGCCCTATTACATAGAGTTTATTTTATAAATACAGCGAGCATCCTCACGCTCATTTGATAACTTTTACATTCCCACCTATCATACAAACTACGCGAGAAATGAAGGTATCAGGTGGTCCTCCCATTATTACAACACCTCTCTTAAAACAATCGAAACTTAAGAACGTACAGAATGGATTTAGCTCAAAAGATATTTAGTTATTAGGTGGTTGTTGTTATAAAAAAAAAATAATAATAAAAAGTATTAAGAGATAGTTCTAGCCTTGATTAGAGTAACTTAACTGCAATTTTACGTCAATTACTAACATTTTCACTTGCTATCTGATGGAATTTAGGTTACTTAACAATAGAAATAATATTCCCTTTAAAGAATAAATTTTTATCAAGCCTCTTCTGTGCTGGACTGGGAGCGAAAGAAAAACATAGAATGTGTCAGCTGCTTCTCTTCCCCAGAATACTGCAAAAGTCCGTTAAGGGACAGAGGTTTGATTGGCGTTTTTGTGGTTAAAAGGCTGAGCCTCCGTCACTGCAATAGTCTCTCTCCATCTTTATAATTCCTCAAAACGTGTCAAACGTGTTATCAGATGGTTTCTGCCTACGTCAAAAGCCTCTGGTTTTCGGCCTACTCCATACTTAGAGATACAGGCGTGAAGCTATGTATGTATTTATGTATTGAAATAAGTCTTATTACGTGCTAACAAATTTATCCAAGTTTGCCAGTATTTTGTAATAGCAGCTTCGAGCGCAACCTTTAAATCTTGTTAGAATTCCTGACGTTCACTAGATATACTAATCAAATGTATTTTACTAAAGCGTAGCAAATAATTAAAAAACACTCTTACTCTATATCGTACTTTTTTTTTTCAATTTAAAGAAAAGTCGAAATTCTTATTTCGTATTCAAACATTCGTATTCAATTTTAAGAAACAAAGGATTCGGCATTAAAATCGTTACTTTTAATTATATGGGCGTCTCTTTTTAACTCAATTACCAAAGAGTGTAATCGTACGTAAAAAAGGACAACAGTAGTTTTATCATTGCCTTAAATGACAACAATGCGGCCAGTCGCCATGTTACGACACAGTCAACAACAAGTACGTCAGTTGTCATAAGGACTTGTTTTTTTGCAAATTTTGAAGAAATATTAAGTGTTGTTATGTGAAATCGTTGTCGTTTATAGTGCAAAACTTTTCATAATACTGCCATTACTATAGTTATATACAGTGTCAGCCTCAAGCCTGCCTCAAGAAAAAAAAAGAGCAAGCCGCCATCTTTGTTTCTGACTAAACAGGAGGTCTATTTTGTAAATCGAAACGATAGACGAAAGACGGATATCGCCCTTCGTTTTTACGAAATGCTATTCCGTGGGGCTTGCGTATCGTTTGCGGATACGAAACACGAAATCATTCAATTTTTGACGTATTGTGCTATTCTGTGAACCAATTGACAGCACGTCTTTCGTCGGTTTGACATGTCTCTATTCGTAATTTAATCTCAATTATTACGATATCAAAGTGGTTGTCGTTTTTGCTTCGTGAGTAAACAATATATTTTTTTTATTCATGTGTTCTTTTGAATTTAGTATAGTTATTGATTTTGGTGAATTATAGGAACATCATAATGGCTAATTTCATTCTGGCTGACCTAATTGAAGCTGAAGAGCACCGAGAACGCCGGCGTCTCAGACAGCGAATGCGGTTGGCGTTTTTACCTTAATTTATTTCATTTTCTTTATGACTAAATGTTTGCAACTTTTATTCAAGAACGTTGTATGAAAATGAAAAGATATTTGGGGGGGAAATGCCGTAATCGCCACGCTTGGCAGGCGGGTTGGCGATCGCAGTGTGATGTTAATATACACAAAAGGACGCTGCTGCCCGTCCTATGGTTTGACCCTTAGTCGACTCTTACGACACCCACGGGAAGAGATGGGGTAGCGCTATTCTTAAGGCGAAGCCACACGCCACCTTGGGGGAGGCCTATGTCCAGCAGTGGACGTCTACAGGCTGTGGATGTATGTATGTGGATGAAAAGATATTATATTTGGTATGCCACAGGAGAAATGATCAAGAAGATATGTTAGTTGATTTTTATATTATCTTTTATTAAAATGTTTATTATATTTGAAAATGAAATTTTATTTTATAATTATATTTTAGTCCAGAAACAATACTACTATGATGAGATGGAAAGATGATGAGGTTCAAGAAACCCCACAAATTGGTGACTGTCAGAATGGTCTATCTGATGATGATAGGCAGCAATTTATAGGAGCCATTCCAATGTTAAATACGAGTGAATACCATCCATTCTGCAGTCACACAAATTGCAGGCCGTATGTATGTGGGAACTCAATATTAAAACAAAATTATAAATTTCTTCAGTTTATTTATTCAACCCCATCACGTGAGCCAAATGAGTATTTCCATACATACTAGCAGCGAAGCCCGGTGTTGCCCGGGTCATACATCACACACTTAATAGCTATAAAATACAAAAATCAGTTATAATTTTCAGTGTTTAAGGTATTTAGCTATTTGAGTAGCTATTATGTTTTAGGTACATAATAGCTACTCAAAGTACTAAGCAATATTACGACTGATAAATCTTCACTACACCAGCAAATTAAGTGTTAAAAATTAATCAAAAAAATATTAGTACTTATAGAGGTAGGTATAGAGAAACCAATTAAACCACGTTCACTCCCTTATTTGACGTAGCACCAACACTAATTCCCATAGGGCGCTTGTATTATCCCCTAGCTCCCTACGGATGCCTGCAAGCTCAGCATTCTTTTGTCTTTCTGACTCCAGCAAATCTTGGAGCTGGTACACCACTAGTGGCCGAGGCTGAGCGCCTGCATGCTGCAGCCGCTTTTTTTGCGGTCAGCCCATACCTTGTCAGCAAAAGAAATTTGTTAGCTTCATGCTATCATGCAATATGCGTTAGCAAGCATTTCATTAATTTAGGCAACAAAACTTACTTTTTGCCACCGGGTCACCGTTTTTATGGCCCCATCAGTGGAATTTAGTGCGGATGCAAGATCCGCCCAAAGTGCTTTGGCACGGACCCTACCCTCCACACTTTTAATCAGCCGCCCTCGCAGGAAATCACTGTGCTCCTGCATAAACTGCAAGAGCATTTGCAATTGCTCCCTCGTGGCAGAGCTCATTGTAAATATTAAGGAGGTAATTAAATGAAAATGAAATGAAATGAAAACTTTTTTATTCGCAGTAAGTAATTTTATACACTTTACGAACGTCAACTGAGGGCGGCGCGGGTCCGGACGACATGACGAATCCTGGGGGAGCCTCCGTCGAGAAGTGTGCGTCTTTCGGCTTATGAAGATAATGATCGCCCATTATCCACCAATGTCTTAGTGTTGTCAACTACTACTTCTTCATATATATATATATATATTGTTGTACCAATCTCTTTAAACTTTTTTCTTAGAGATTCTCTATTTCCAAGTTTATACATTCCACGAATAGCCCTTTTCTGCAGTGTAAATATCGTGTCAATGTCTGCGGCATTGCCCCAAAGTAGGATGCCGTAGGACATTATACTATGAAAATAACTATAATATACGAGCTTTGCCGTATTAACATCAGTCAATGAGCGAATTTTCTTTACCGCGACGCTGCAGAACTAAGTCTACTCGCTAGCTGTGAGATACGGGCGCCCCATTGCAATTTAGAATCTAAGGTAATTCCAAGAAAAACAGTGTTATCTACTAGATTCTTATTTACTTAATAGGTAAGTAAATAATTTGAAAGAAAATATTTGCAAGTGTCAAAACAAAATTGGCTGGTTAGTTGAATGATTGACAAATGTGGTTTTTTATTAAGAGGCAAAGGCAAAATTCAACCTACGATTTTACATATTTTTTAACTTTTAATTCATAAAACAATAAAAACCACTGAAGAAAAACACGTCGTTCAAATATTTAACGCCCTTCTAACTGTATTATGTGAAATTATTATGTAAAAACACATAAATTATGAACTGATGGTTTTTTGCTTGATAACTTACCTCGTCTGTAAAACCCTAAGTTATTTAATTCAGTCCGCCAATGGGTCTATAATTTGTCTATGGATCCGAAAAACGTTGAACGATACGAAAGCCGCACAGAATAGCACTTTTGCACTACTCACGTATCGTATACGTCGTACGTCTTTCGTCCTTCTTTCGATTTACAAAATAGGCCTCCAGGCACGTTTTTTCGTAGTTATGTCATGTCCTCTTGTTTCCTATTGTTGATGATTAATAATCACTTAAGCCAGGAAACTGAACTCGCTACTTGTCAGCACCAGATAAGACTGTTAAACTAATTTTGTCTAATTTTCAGACAAGCAGACGGATTGTCAAATGAGTAATATACATTGGAATTGTGGGAAACCCAATGAGGGCTTTTCAACCCTAAACGGGTCCTAACAGTAAGCGGGGTCACTTGTATTAGCCGCCTTATAAGACACGCTTACCTAGAGGCAGTACGCAGACAGCTTTTAATAAAAAGACGTGTGGCACTCGGAGACTGCCGCGGTAAAGATATTGCATAGCATTTTTTATCAACTTATGCAATTATAATTATTTATTTATTTTATTAATGCAGTAATGTTTGATCTAATATGCAGTTCCACAAGTTCACCGCTGTGCCGGTCGGAGTGGGGGGTGTTAGGTTTTTTTCGTTACGGAATTTCTGGATTCGGTCCCCACGCTCAAGCTTAATAATAAATGGTACTTCAATAGTAATAAATATAAGTTAAATAATAATTAATGTTACTTTAATAATATCGTTTAACACATTTCATGAGTTATCAAAAATCTAACAAGTCAGCTATGAATAATTACTCTTTCAGGTTCTCTTACCTATTTACTTTATTAGTTTACTTCAAACGCGACAGTAGCTGACAAAAACTGATTTGAAACCTTTGAGTTAGACATTAGAAAGAATATAATTAGGAATTTTAGCCGACTGCATCATAAATATTTACTATTATTTATTAATAAAGATGTCGTAAACCTGAATACCACTTTATAGGTGGTGCCAAGCTGGACTGGGAGCGAAAGAAAAACTTAGAATGTGCTAGCTGCTTCTCTTCCCGGGCATACTGTAAAAGTCTGGTAACGGACAGAGGTTTTAAAGGCGTTTTTCTGAGCGATAGGCTGACCCCCTGTCACTATAATAGTCTCTCTCCATCTATATAATACCTCCAAGTTTGTCAAACGTGACATCAGATGGTTTTGTAACCTCTGGTGTTCTGCCTACCCCATAAGGGATACAAGCGTGACGTTATGTATGTATGTATGTATTAATAATAAGAAAAGTTACTTCAATAATATTAAATGGTTTTTAAAATATAAAACTCACAAATAAGACTTCCCATTGGTGCGTTATAGAAACAACTCCTCGAACAGCCTCGAAGGTATTTCATCGTACTAACACATTTTTCAACCTTTACATAATTAGTCACCTAAGCTAGGCAACTTAACTCTACCTGTCAGCGCCAGATTATACTGTAAAACTTATTTCGTCTAATTTATACGTAGCAGCTGGATTGTCAAATGGATGACGACATTGATTGGAATTGTGGGAAACCCAATTAGGGCTTTTCAATCAGCTTCAAACGTAAAATACACGTAACGAAATTACTTCACTAGCTACATTGGATACTTGGTATACGGTGTACATGAGAATTGAGGTTTGAAGTAAATTAATTAGCTTGTTTTAGTGTTTTGCGAAAGGTTACTTTTGAGCTTTGTAAAATAAATTTATCAATTATACCCTGGTAATTAATTCAATGCAGTAAATGACAGTTCCAGTGTGCCGACTTTAGGGAAGAAAAATAGAGATGCGTTTTAAGTGACGAATTATCTTTTTTATTAAATAATATCGTTAAGTTAGGAAAAAAAATATTTTCACTCACAAAATATTTTATACTTTCTTTTTCCCAAAAAGCAAAAAGTGCAAAATAAAATTCATTACTTTTCTGTTTGACATTTCGACCTGTCACTTTACTGCATTGAATTTTTCGCCAAGTAATAGGTTAGTGCCTTCTTTCATCCGTAGCTTTTATTTTATTTCAATACAGTTATCATTAATATTATTACCACGAAAGAATAAAGAACTAGAGCAAATACATGTTTTACATTGATTGAAGTATGTTAAATAAATGAATATGTTTATACTTTTGTTCAAAATTAACCTTTTCTTAAAATTATTAATAGTGCTAATTAGTTATAAGAATAAGGGACTTGTAAAGTACGTTTAATTTATGGTATTCAATAATGGGAGTAGCATTTCCTGCGTGATATACCTCCCTCATTAATAAATGAATTTAAAAAAAATGAATAGTGAAAAGATTTATCAATTCCTTTAATCTCTTTCTAATCTTCCTGTTTAAGGAAGCGACACCAATTTCGCGGTCGCGCGAATTTATTGTTCGGTGGTAACTTGGTTTGGTATCTTTGTTTTCTTTCAGATTTCATTGTATCGGTACTCTCTAGTTACTGAAATTAACGATACCACCATTATCAATCATATCTAAATAAGTTAAATATGAACAATCGGAACACTCTTTCCTGTGATTCTCAGGATCTGCGTCCTTGATTTTAAAGAACTAAACTCTTACAAGGACTATCTAACATAATTCAATTACGGTAAGTCAAATAATTACGATGCAATTTTGTAAATAGATTAAGCTTTATAAAAACCTATACATATAATACTTACTCCGTACACAGTTTATTTTACCTTACATGTTTCCATATTCCAACGATAATGTCCTGAATTTTGTGAGTCTTATTTTCGGATACACTACGTTGTAACATCAGGATAAAATACGAACCTTAATCAAAATCCACATTTAACAACAAATAAACATATTTTTTTTTTATATTTGTTACCTTTTTAATATTATTCCATGCTGGACTGGAAGCGAAAGAAAATCAAAGAATGTGCCAGCTGCTTCTCTTTCCAGGCATACTGTAAAAGTCAGTTAAAGGTCGGAGGTTATCTTGGCGTTTTTGCGGGCAAAAGGCTGACCCCTATCACTACAAAAGTCTCTTTCTATCATAGTAATATTTGTCAAACGTGACATCAGATGGTTTTAAATCCTCTGGTGTTCTGTCTACCCTATTAGGGATATAGGCGTGAAGTTATGTATGTGTCGGCGGTGTCTAGCTAGAGCCTTATAGTTTATTTCTATTGTCTTTGGATGCCAGTACCTTCTTGGTACTTGACAGAGTCTACGTCACGAGTTGGTCACCACCAGAAAGAATAATAACAATATAGAAGATGGACAAGAGAAAAATGTCCTTCAAGCAATTATTCAAGATAATCAAGAGATCATCAGCAATGTAGTGACACGCCAGTGATGTAGGAACTGCCCCGCATCAAAGATCAATCAGTTCAGCACCACAAGCATTACCGACAGTAGAAAAACCGACTCGCCCTAAAGACGGCCACACAAAAGACTGTATTACAGAATCATGATTGAAATCCCCAAGAATATCTGATGTTGTATAAAAGAAAGGAATCACCCCGATTCCGACATATGTATGTATGTACTTTTTATAAATATTTTTCTAACCTATTAACTTGTTAAAATCATAAACAAACAATTTGTATAATACTTTGTCCATGTATCTCACTAGCTACTGTTGAACTCATGTTGAAATTTGAAATAGTTTGACCCGAATCGCGCTAGCCCAAATTAGCAAAAACAATATTATGAAAGCGATTGTAACTTTTGTTACAATTGAGTCCCAAATCTCTCCCGTTGAAATTTCAATTTAAAATTAAAACTTCTGGCTTGCTCAATTTAAAATATTATGTTGTTTTGTAAGGGGAAGTATTATACGTAAATACGTACGTGGATAGCAAATAGGCTAAAAACAGCGCGAAACAGCTAGTAAAATAAATAAATAAACTCATTTGACGACCGACTGGTGTAGCGGTAACATACATTGCCTTCTGCCAGAGGTCCTGGGTTCGAATCCGGCGGCGGCGGATATTTGTGTGATAAACACAGATAATAGTCGTCAAGTCATGGATGTTTTATATTTATTTAAGTTTATTGTAATAAAAAATATGCATTTATTAAATATGTATGTTTATTTATTTCATAAGTATATCAGTTATCTAGTATCCATAACACAAGTTCTTTAAGAAATTTAATTTGGGCTAGATAATGTTGTGTGAGTGTCAGAAATATTTATTATTATATTTATTTAATAAAATATAGGTACTCGTACTATAGATAAGAAAGTCCTTGAAGTATTTTATAAGCATTATATATTTTAAATTTTTAATAGCTCGGCTCTGAGTAATACAGTAAGTATAATGGAATATTAATCGAGATTTCTAAAGGCTTTCAAGCGCTCATGTAAAAGTTGCTGTTTAAAAGCCCTTAATGAAGATAGTTACGATCCAGGCTTTGTAAATTATTAAGCTACTAGATATTTTCTAAGATAAATAATGAGTAAGTTGAAAAACGCTGTAATTTTACATCTAGGCTGCATGTCGAGATAGCGATTTGATAAAAGTTTTCTCACATAATTTTCACTTCCATGCTGGACTGGGAGCAAAAGAAAAACATAGAATGTGTCAGCTGCTTCTCTTCCCGGGCATACTGTAAATTTTACAACTTAAAGTCGGTAAAGGGAGATTTTATTGACGTTTTTGTGGGTGATAGGCTGACACCTGACACTGCAATAGTCTCTCACCATCATTATAATACCTCCAAATTTGTCAAACGTGGCATCAGATGGCTTTATAGCTTCTGGTATTCTGCCTACCCCATAAGGGATACAAGCGTGATTTTATGTGTGTATGTATGTATAATTTTTATTAACTCGACATCTTACTAGCTTACAGATACAATTGTAACTAACGTTTCGAGGCGCTTTAAACGTCGAGTTTAAATGTAAATAAAATTTTACGCCATACAATTTAGTAAAATAATTATTTTCTTAAATAAAATGTATTGTAGAACCCAAAGATAATATTATATAGAAGCAGCAACAATCTATTATATAGATACCCTAATATATAAATTTATCAATTCATCATTTATCATGATGCATTCATCATTGTTTTATTTTTGTTTTTATTTAATAACAACAAAACAATTCATTATGAACTTCGCGTTTTCAAATGTTGCTTCACACTTAAAATGAAGAAAAGAGAGGAAAGATATATCGGCTTTTGCGGCGTCAGTTATTTTGTGTACCATGTGTGTTGGTCGTTAAGCTTTTCTTGCTATTAACATGGCTTATACGTCAACACGTCCTGGAAGATATCAGTTTGCGATGTTGAATTTAAGCAAAATGTTAATAATCATTTACAAGCAACTAAGAAATTTACGCCCAAAGTCGTTAAAAATTTGGTTTATAGGTACATCATTAGAATTGTATGACCAGCAATTACGATGAATAATGTTTGTGTTCTGGAAAAAAAATTTATCCTTGTAATTATATTTTTTTTTTTCGGGAATTTCAGTATTTTGCTTGGTGGTAGGATCCCTTCTGGGTCCGCCTGGCTAGCGACCACCCTTTATATAAAGTCTGCCGCCAAATGTTACCGCACCGGCGGTAATGTGTTCCGGCAATATTGTATAAAGAGCCAGTTCCTTCCTAAACCCGTGTGCTTTCATCTTCGACCTCATCGTCACTTACCATCAGGTGAGATTGAGGTCAAACGCGGGTTTAGTCACTTATAAAAAAAAGAAAGACGGAGAAATTTTGTTCTGAGAAAAAAACATTATACTTTAAAAATATGATTTAAAAATTATAAAGGTACTGAAGGAGAGCACTCTGTACTCGATTCTGATCATAATTATGTAATAAAAGTAGGTACTTAGATTTTTCACTAGAATTCCCTATAAATAAATAATAGTATGTTACTATTTACTTTACATAAAACAGAGTCAATCGCGGCACGTGACCTGGCTCCCGGATCGCTGCCAACGCTAGCGTGACCATGCGTTGCGTGAAAAATTCTTTAACTTTCAGTTAAGTTTACTCACTAAATAATATAATATTATGATCTCAAACTATCGCATCCTTGAATTTCAAAAGTGACCCAATTCCAGTATTATGAAAAAGAAACTGGTCTCAGTGGGCTTACAGAAGGTTATGATGATGATGATGACTTCATTTAGACTATAGTGCGGCCGGTGGGATTTTGCGTTCCTGACAGCTGTCAAAATCATAGCTTTTTACCCCTTCGAATCGGAAATAAACTTTATTCAGTGGACATAAGGAGCTGTCAGAAACGCATTCTCGCAACGGCCGCACTATAGGTGATGCTTTTTCGTTTTAATTAATTTTTTGGTATTTTTAGAAAAGATTTTTTTCAAAACTTTTCAAAAATACAGCACTGTCAGAGTGTATTTTAGGGTAGACTTTATTGTATGGTGAGGTCACCATGCATATTTACTCTGAAGAGGTCCTAGCAAAAGTCGGGAGTCATTCGTTTTAGCATTAAAAAGTATCAATTGTTCATCCATAAATCCACAAATTATTTCATAGGAGGATTTGAAAAATTGCCCACTGAAAACAAAAATAGAAGTATTAAACACTAACTAATTAAACAAGAATTATTAAAAAGATTTTCCAATCAAAAAGTCAGCCTTCTCGTAAAGTCTTATAAACAAAATTGTCTATAAAAGAAAAATAACTTATTTAATCTAACTTTCTCAGAAAATAGCGATAGCAATCTGAATCTCATTAAAATTGCCAAAATTTGATCAAACAATAAGTAAAGTATGTATAAACTGTTGGTGATATGGAAATTGTAGATTTTGGGAGATAAATTTGACGCTTGTTAAATTAAATTTAAATTTTAAGTGACGCTTTCGATTAGTATTAATTGGAAAAGTTTAAAAGTTAGACGTCGAAAATAATAAATAATTTTGTTTTGGATGCACACAGTTTAATGTTATTAGGACATTTATTCGAGAACTAGTCATTTTATTAGAAAAATTATATTATTAGCCTTGATAATCAAACATTGAAATTTTTTTGTATTTAATGTAATGTAAAATTATCAATATATATAAAACTGTTCCGTTACTGACTGAGTGACTGAGGTACTGAGTGACTGAGTGACTGACAGACAACGTACAGCCGTAACTACTGGGCGTAGAGAGCTGAAATTTGAAATATACATTCTTTAGGGGATGTAGGGGTGTACTAAGGAAGGAATTCCCGAAATTCCCACGGGAACGGAAAATATAGGACTTTTTAGTGTATGAAAAATCTTATTCCTATAGTGCACCGATGTGAAACTTGGTGTAAAGGTTTTTCAATATGTGTCTGGTTGTGTTATGAAAGGAATTCCCGAAATTCCCACGGGAACGGGAAATATATGATGTTTTAGTTTGCATTAAAAAATCCCATGCCTTGAGTGCACGGATGTGATACTTGATATAAAGGTTCCTCATTAAGTGTCTGTTTGTATTATGGAACGAATTCCCGAAATTCGCACGGGAAGGGGTTGGACGTTTTAGTTTGTATGAAAAATTTTATTACTTGAGTGTACGGATGTGATACTTGGCATGAAGGTTCTTCAAAGAGTGACTGGTTGTGTTACGAAAAAAATTCCCAAAATTTCCACGGCACGGGAAATATAGGTATGATTTTTAGTATGTATTCTGTTAATATGTATATGTGTAAGTATAAAGATATTGTAAATGTACTGGTATGTGTGTGTATGTATAAATATCCTCATATATATATATATTTTTTACAATGTAATTATTTTATCTATATATGTTTGTATTGTATGTGTGTGCATTAATATGTATTTAAGTAAATATTAAGTAAAGATACATAAATTAAGTATATACATTTAGTAGTTAGTAGTAAAAAATTTTAATAAGCTTAGTTATAGCTGGTAACATTGGTACAACTCTTTCCTTATTTTGTTTGTTTTTGTTTATTATGTATAGATGATGTATAGAGTAGGGTGGAACACTGTTACATGAATTTTTTTTTATTTTCTAAATTCGAATTGGAATAGAAAAAAAAAGTTGCCTTATGTGATCACAAATAAGTGTTATTTAAAAAAATATATTTTTTATGACTGCATGAGCCCCCGCCAGAGCTCAGAAATAAGTGAAAATATTTTATTTTATAAATTTTGGAGTGCGCCTTAGCGGCATCGAAATTAGTAACTGTGGTAATATTCATATGTAAATACATAATTAATAAAACAAAAAATGAATTTAACTATTATTTATTGAAAATAATTAATATAAACATTGGAAAAAATAATGATAAAAATCACTTTTTAACGCAAAAATCCTTTTTTGTTTCGAATTTTGGCATAACTTTACGTGAGGCTAATTTAGTCTTTTTATAACCCTCTCTAGCAGTTTTACCGCAAACACTTTGTGCTGCTTCGGTGACCACTTTTACTGACCGTTCCACTGCCTGAGTATGGCACGGCAATCTCATGAACTCTAATTCAGTCTCTCCTCCAGTTTGAATTAAATCTTGTAACTGCTCGTTAAGAATATTCTTCAATATCGGAGGTTCATAGAATTCATGTTGCCAGTCAATTATATCGATATATGAACTTGCATTTAAATTTATAGTGGGTAATTGAAATGTCTCGGAACACTGTTTTTTTTTTTCTCTTGGCGAGCCTTCATAATGCGTCTTGCCTGATGTGCTTTTCTGGATCTGTTATCATGCTCAGTAATAAATTTTCTGAATGAGCAAAGTAACCGTTTCGAACTATTACGGGGTCTACGATCTTTAGAAGCTTTTCAGGCAAATATCTGGTGCTGGCGATAAGCTTCCATAGATGCCTCGATCCATCTTTGCAGGATGAATGAACTTTGATCGCAAACCAGACTGGCGCATACGAGTTCACTACAAACGCCGCCATTGGCATGAGATTTTGTGACGGTTCTTCAGCAGAAATATACAAACGTAATATAAGGTTAGCTCTAGTTAGCCATCGGGCATGAGATAACTTTCCTGGGCTCCTATATGATAAATCTAGAGGGCAGGATCCATTTATAATCGCAGTAGTGATTTCGTGTAAATATTTTTGGTCTGTGCTGACATCTGTTGGCATCGGTGGTAGTAATTCACCCTCTATCCTCAAAAAATTTACTAAAGGCAACGTCTCGCATGTCTCTAAAGACTTTCCTATTCCACCTGCATGTGATCTAGGTCCTGCAGTAGGACCATCCAAATAGGTGAATAAATGCCTCAGTGGCAATTCGTTATTATGTAACAAACATACTATCCATTGTAATGGTCGTGATAGTCTTTTTTCCAGTAGATGTATTACACCCCCTAGTTTGCCTGTATTAGTGTTTGTACCATCACAGCCAATAGCCATCAAACTATCTAAAGATATGTTTTCAGACCTCAAAAAACTATATATAGCGTTCTCTATATTTTTGGCAGTACCAGATGCTGGAGTCAAATGTCCTACATAATCTTTAACAATTGGAATGTGTTTTTCTTGTAATATAACCTTAGATCTTTTTGTCCCTTTCAAAATTATTTTGGCTGTCTTATCTTTCCTCCCATCAAAATACAATGCAGGGATTTCAGTTACTTTTTCTTCCAAAAAACTTCTTGACGTACTTTTTGCCTTATTCTTCTTAGCTTCATCCTATACACAACATTTACAGACTGTGTATCAGAGTAGGTATCAGAACATAGCACAGAAGATACGATAGCCGCCGCAGCTCGGTCTGATACTCCGTATCTATCGCATACAAACAAACAAAATCAAATCTTGCAGTGTCGCGCGGACCGCGCGTCATACCGCTGCACCCGCGCCCCGCACGCCGCAGTCATTTCGTTAGTATATCTTAACGCTTATATTATGTTGTTGAAATATCTATGTAATTGAAGGCAAATACTAAATTAACGACCATTATATATATTTTTATGGCCAAAAACCCCACTTTTCAAATAATTCCAGCTTCGTTTCTAAGTGGCAAAATTACTGAAAATGTAACATTTTTTTTAATTTTTGATCTGGTGGCGGGGGCTCTTGCAATTTTTTTATATTTTTTATACTTTTAATCTAGAATACTTACGGCACTTGGCAACTTTTAGCAACTATTCCAAACCAAAAAGCGTAAAAAAATTTTTTCGTTCCACCCTAGTATAGAGTCAAGTGTATTGCTTTGTGTCTAAACTTAATGGTTATAATATATATATATATTGTATGTTGTTTAGGGCAAGACTGAAAATCAGCGCTGTCAAGTGTTTGTTTGCACTTGTCAGCAATATGCTGAGTCTTGACCCATTTCCATGCTAAATGTGTATGTTCCTTTTTTTTCTGTTGTAATTTACATGTTTGTGGAAATAAACGGATTTTATTATTATTATTATTATGTGTGAAAAAAACTTATTCCTTGAGTGCATGGGTGTGATACTTGGTATAAAGGTTCTTTGCAGCGGCAGTCTGGTTGTATAGTTTCTGAAATTTTCACGAGAAGGGTAGTTAAGCGCATACGAAGTTACGGGATAAAGCTAGTATTAAATATAATGGCATTTGCCGGGCATATTCACAAAGACTAAAGATTCGTTTACATATAATTTTCTTGCAGGCTTTACATCTTTACATATTTAAAGTGCTATTGGCTATTGTATTGGTTATTAATGTATGTTTTCAACCGACTTTCAAAAAAGGAGAAGGTATGATTTTTTTTGTCTTTGTTACACGATATTTCGGACAATTATGAATTGATTTTGAAAATTGTAATTTCATATGATAGAAGATATTTCATAGTTGGTCCCTTATAAATTTCATCGAATCAGTCGAGCAATAATTTGAAAACTTGAAATTTTAGAAAAAATATGTATGAGTTCGGAGAGTGTTTACGTGGATGACATTATAACTCAGCCATAGTTTTGACGTGAAGTCGGTTTTTTTAATGCTCTGCATTCGTTGATTATATTTTGTTAATAACAAATCTAAATTACAATGAATTGTTTTAAAACAGCAGTGCTCAACATTCGTTTTTCGTTTCCATTTGTGTTTTTTTCCAAGTAGTTTGAATTGCTTTATTAATTTGGAGAAGGTTATCAGCAAATACTAAGCAATATTTTCCATGTAGTAAAATGGACAAACGTTTACCTTTCTTAAATTATTTCTTTAATCAATAAATATTAAAATGAAACACTTTTTAACCGGATTTATCGCATATACCTAACTTATATTTTGCCGCCGACAGTCATACGTGGAACTGCATATTATCTTTTTTGAATTGTGTTACGATAAAATTTCAAAAATTCTTAGGTGCGCTTCCGTCAAGACAATCTGTAAACCAAACTCAAAAATAAGTCAACACCTTCGTCCAGTTTAGTGTAATATCCCCTTACAAGACCCAGGTGTTTACAAGATTGACTGCGGCTGTGGACTTTTTTATATTGGTCAAACCAAAAGAAATGTATCAACCCGCGTCAAATAACACATAGCTGACATTAAAAACCG
This sequence comes from Stenoptilia bipunctidactyla, assembly GCA_944452665.1. Classification (NCBI taxonomy): domain Eukaryota; kingdom Metazoa; phylum Arthropoda; class Insecta; order Lepidoptera; family Pterophoridae; genus Stenoptilia; species Stenoptilia bipunctidactyla. The sequence continues at coordinate 1,418,201 of OX101748.1, read as the reverse complement.
AAGAGTAACTAAGTCTGCAGTTTGTGAGCTTTCCATAGACAATGCCAACCACTATTTAAGGTTTGAAAGTTCAATCTAGGGTAAAACATTACCAAGGATGATCAGAGAAGCCATTGCAATTAAAAAACACTCTAATTTCAACAGAGAAAATGGATGGAAACTGTCACCTGCATGGGACCCTATTCTCAAAGATATTAAATCAAACATACAACAAACAGCAGGATCTGAAACTCAAGAAACTGTCAGCTCATTTTGTGTTAACTCTGAACGCTTCGCTCAAAAACTGAGACACAGATGGAAATGATGATAACTTTTCCCACCTATCAATCTGACGCCTGACATCTCAGTCACTTGTGACCACGGGGTCTGCAAAGACACCGAAACGTTGAGTTAAAATGTAAAATATAAATTATACGCGATACATACATACATAACTTCACGCCTGTATCCCTTATGGGGTAGGCAGAACAACAGAGGTTATAAAACCATCTGATGTCACGTTTGACAAATTTTGAGGTATTTTAATGATGGATAGAGACTATTGCAGTGACAGGGGGTCAGCCTATCCCCCACAAAAAGCCTCCAATAAAACCTCAGTCCCTTAACTGACTTTTACAGTATGCCCGGGAAGAGAAGCAGCTGGCACATTCTAAGTTTTTCTTTCACTCCCAGTCCAGCATGGAAGGATAATCTGAAGGATAATCTATACGCGATAAATCTGGTTAAACGTGTTTTATTTAAATTATTAATCGTGAAAACTTAAGACAATATTATCAATAAAGATATAAAAATAAATCATCATGACACGACAAGCAAAGTCGCAATCAAAATGTTAACGTTTAATAATACGCCAGGGTAGAATCATAGTCCGTGCATGAATGTTATCTATTGTGAATAGATGAATGGGCAGTGTTCCGAATAATAATCCGGCCTAGCTTCTGTGTAATCAGATTATCGTATTATTGGGTTATAGAGGTATCTTTGATGAGGCAAATATTTGATAAAAATTTGTCTATTATTGTTAATCATCATCAAAATTATAAAACTGTTCCGTTACTGACTGACTCACAGACAGTGTTGTACGTATTACGTACAGAGTGTAACCATTACCAGTGAGCTGAAATTTGGCAAATACATTCCTTAGAAGGTATAGGGGTGCAATAAGGAAGGAATTCCCGAAATTCCCACGGGAACGGGATATGCAGGACTTTTTATGCGACTTTTTATGAAGTCGCGGGAATACGCTTGTAGATTATAAGTTGTGCAGTCCGTTAACTTTTCCAATTTTTTTTATTGGGGACCAAACCTGCATTTTACTTGATGGTAAGTGACGATAAGGTTGAAGAATAAATAATAAATAAATAAAATCCCCAGACAATCACACCAACTGCATGGCCCCAAAGTTAGCATAGTGTGTGTTGTATAGTTGTGTTATGGGATACCATGTAGCGAACTAGGGGAGAACCTAGAATATAAATACATTAATAAATAAACACCCAGACACGGAACATTTTTTTTCTTATTCCGTGCGGGATTCGCAACTGCAGCCACTGGCGTCTGTTTACCCCATCATCGCCAAAGTGATCGTCCTGAAGATGGACAGTTAACGGTTTTAGGAATGCCCTGGCTCTTTATAAAATATAACCAGAACACATCATCACCAGAGCGATGATATTTGGCGGCAGATTTAATTTGAAGGGTGGTTGTAATCCAGCAGTACAATCACAGAACTTTATCGATTCATGTGTTTATGAAATTTCGTATAGTCTGGAGTCGGTTTGTAAGCAACAATAGAAATCTTCCCACTGCCGCTCGATAAGTTTAAATTAATGTGTGCCTCGCCAATTTTGAATATTTGTGATAGTGTTGTATTGTTACATTTATGTAAAATAAACAAATAACAATTAAAATTTTACTTTTAAACATTTCGGTATCTTTGCAGACCTCGTGGTCACGAGCCCCACTAGTGCACTGAACCGTCGAGTTGAAATGTAAATCCGGTCACAACGTGTTTTATTTTATAGATTACTAGCCACCGCGCGCGAATTTACCCGCGTAACTTTTGATCCCGTAGGAATTTCGGGATGAAATATCACCTATAACCTTCCTCAAGAGTTGAGCTATCAAATGCATAAAGAATTTTTCAAATCCCACTTGTAGTTTCTGAAATTAGCGCGTTCAAACAAACAAACAAACAAAAAAACAAACTCTTCAGCTTTATATATTCCATCATCACCATCATCATCACTTCAGGGCTATGAGTCTCTCCTCTGGGTGACGAGGAGGTTTAGGCCATAATCCACCAAGCTCACCTAGTGCTGGGTGGTGGATGTCAGAATTTTCAGGGTACCAAAGTGGCTTCTGACAATCCCTAACGACTACTGTATACAAGTATACAGCACCCGGGACCGACTGCTTAACGTGCCCTCCGAAGCACGGAAGTCCTCGTGAGAAATGAATGGTCGGCGGTCACCCATCCAAGCACCGACCGCACCAAACGTTGCTTAATCTGTGATATCGTATGATACACACAGTAACCACGGCGCCACGACGACTTCATACACACAGTAACCACGGCGCCACGACGACTTCTTTTATTTATTAGTATAGATGAATTAACTAGTTTTAACTGTTTAGTGTTTAAAAATGCTCACAGCAGAAGTAAAATTAGTTTTTTTTCGCACTTTTTTAAAGTCATGAAAAAGTAAGATGCGTAAAGCATCCCCACTTTAGAATGAGAAAATAAAAGCATCAAATATTTTGTAAGCCAAATATTTTTTTTCCTAACAAAAATTCCTAACAATACCTATTTAATGAAAAAGACCATTTTACAAAAGTTCATTTAAACCGCAACCCTATTTTTTCCCCTAAAGTGAGCACACTGGAACTGTTATTTTACTGCATTGGATTATTTGCCAGGGTAAAGCATGACACACAACCTTGGTACCTATGACTTAATGAATTTATGGGATTCTTACTACGATTTTTGATTTTATTTTCGCACGTCCGATATTTCGATGTTACAAGCACCATGATCGCGGACTACTAGTCAAATCAAATCAAAAATCGTGGTAAGAATCCCGTAAATTCATTAAATCATAGTGAAAATAATCGCGATAGTTTAAAACAATAAATAACCTTGGTACCTATTTAAAAAGTCCCTGAAACCTATGGTTAAAACCTTACATTATATAAACGTGACAAAATTCGACTAAAATCCCCTACTACTGAATTTCACACCTAGATACTTCGGGGTTTAGTGTAAATAATTGTAAGGAAACATCTTTAGTAATATTGCCGTACACCGAGATTAAACCAATCAAAGTTCGCTCGATTCGGTTGTTACAGGCTTTCAGGAAGCTATGCGGGCGATATCGCCTCTCACAATAATAAACACTATTATTACAGCTCAACGAACAACGATAAATGGAAGCTTTCAATGGATTGTCACTCTGTGAAATTTTACAGCCTTTTAAGCATGGTCTTTGTTGTTTGCTGATGAATTTTGATATGTAAATTGAAGAGTTTTGAGTCCTTTTTTTATTGGGGATTGAAACTGTTTGGCTGTAATCTCGACAGGTGGCTATTAGGTTGGAGATTAAATGTTTAGGTAGGGAAAGTTGTAAAATGATTCAAAATTACTACAATACTACTGAAAGGATAGATCGGTATCTACTTTTAGCAATTAATGATTTAAAATCTGGTTGAAATTTAGGGTTATCAATGGTGCTTATATAAGCTGCGGCATATCTCTATTTATTTGCAATAAAACAGATAAAGGAAACTTATAACTGACTTTCATTTTTATTGGCTCATCACAAATAGAAAATATTATTCACGGTATAGCAAAGTTTAGCGGCATACTTCTATGAAGATGGGTTGCTTGCTTTTTTATAACATAAACTGTACAACAGAGAAACAACTGTAACCTAGGTAAAACTGAAAATGTTTAGAAAATGAAAAACGGCTTAATGTAGAAAGTGGTCAATCCTTCAATTGTTTTCCGAAGTAATCTTCGTTCCTCTCTACACATCTTTGCATTAGATGGAACCACTGAGAAAAGCAGTGGGCACATTCTTCTTTAGGTGTCTCTTCTATGGCATTTTCGTACTCTTTCACCGCACCTTCAAAGCTCGTAAAGCGAATACCTCGAATTTGATCCATAGTTCTTGGGAATAAATGAAAGTCGCAGGGCGCCAAGTCAAGACTACATGGCGAATTTATCTCAACACGTGCCATAGTCAATTATTCAACAGTACGTTTTGTGGAGTGCGCTGAAGCATTGTCGTGATGAAGGAGAATCCTGCTTCGAGGGCGCTGCTGTCAATTTTTTTCCAAAATAACAGGCCAACAGCAATTAACATATCAGCCTGCAGTAACTGTCCTTCCATCTTTCAGCACAATTGTCGCGAAATGACCTTTCCGACCAAAGAATGAGGCAATCATCATCCTTTACTTCTTCCTTTCTTGCCTTACCTTTCGTACTTTAGTTGGCCGATCCTCAAAAACGTCACTCAAAAAAAGTCACCACGTTGAACTTATCTAACATTTGGCGACACGAGTCCATACGAAGGCGTTTCTGGTCATCGGTTAAAGTATGGGGAATCCATCTGGTACAAATTTTCCTGACGCCTTAATGTTCAAGTACTATTTTTTTAAATTGACTCATACCTACCACTCCTACCTACGTCTATGCTTGCGCGTATCTGCTGATAGGCCACTCTCTTATCTCCCTCTATTATGCGTCGCACAGCACTGATGTTATCTTCAGTAGTCACTGTTAAACGAAGTCCCTCACGCGGATCATCACTGAGATTGCTGCGTCCACACATAAACTCTTTAAACACATTGTAAATAGTAGCACGAGATGGGGCTTCATTAGGAAATGTAAATCGCAGCCTTTCATAGTTTTTTTGCTGAGCTAGCCCATAACGAAAGTCATAATAAATAATTGACCGAAAATTTTCTCGCATTAGGTTAATTTTCACGTGTAACAAGAGTTTTAGATTTGCCGCCAATTCACAAAAACAAATGACAAATAAATGCAATATTCTACATTAGGTTGCCAAAGAGTTCTAAAATTGAAATTCAAAAAAAGTTTTCATTAGCAATGTTTTTTACTTGCCTGTTCTATACATTTTCAGTGTTACCCACGCCACGTATACACAGTTCAGATACTATGTTACGTAGATAATATGTTACAAATATACTATGTTACTTCACGCCTGTCTTTCCTTTCAACTACCAGGGAAGACAGGCGTGAAGTTATTTATGTATGTATGTAAATATTAAACTATTTACATACATACATAAATATATGTATGTATGTAAACATACTATTTTAAACCATACACATATCAGCAATCTTTTTTTAACATTTTTTATTCATTATTCCGGTTACATTATCAAATCTAATTTAAATTTACAATTATTTAAATACCGTAAATAAAAAATCCAATAAACTTATAAACTAAAAACTCTCTATTAAAAACTAGAACTAAAAAGAAAATTGCTAAATAATCAACGAATGCAGAGCATTAAAAAAACCGACTTCACGTCAAAACTTTGGCTCATGTTTACATGAAGTCTCCAACCGATTTAATTTAACCGATAAATTTATATGTGACCAATTATGAAGTATCCTCTATCATCTATACATATAATAAAATGGTAGGAAAGTCAAAACTGTACATTGAATATTTTTTTAAAAGAATACTTGGGGTATGATCTACAATCGAAACAGAAACAAAAAATATAGTTTTTAGAATTTTTGTCTGTTTGTCTGTTTGTCTTTCCGGGATAAACTCAAAAAGTACTGCATGGATTTACTTCAAATTTGGCATGAAGATAGTTAAGAAGTCGGGTCAACATATAGGCTACATATTATCACGCTAGCAGTGTTATAATCGTAGGTGCGTTTGGTGCTGCATAGCGTTCACGCAGACGACGTCGCGGGCAGCAGCTAGTATGAAATAAGAATTCTCAAAATCGATTCATAATTGTCCGAAATATCATGTAACAAAGACACAAAAAAAACATACAGACGAATTGAGAACCTCCTACTTTTTAGAAAATCGGTTGAAAAATAAAAGAATCCCCTCCTTAACCGTTTACGAGTAACAAAGAGGGAACCAGCAGGCTATTTTGTTTTGCAACTCAACTCATTTCAGTTACAGCATCTCACAGTCGAAGTTTGATTGGGCTCAAGTTTTACGGCCGTAGTTTTGTTTTCCTGTAAGTTTCATAAAAAAGAGGATTCCGGGCTTATTTATGCATTGTTTATTTATTGGATGTTATAGATAGATCTAAAAGTTTATTGCTTTTTATTTAAAGTACCATAATATTACTTTAAACTGAACAGTCTTTTTTTATATTGTAAGGATAGGACGTTTGTCTTCCATGCCACCTGAAAGTACGCATGAAGACTATGGTGTTACACGTCCATCCACGAGAAACATATTCACTCGACACTTAAAAGTTCCAGGACTGTAGTGGTCAGGAAAAACAGACGCAGGCAGATTGTTCCACACCTTGGCAATCCGTACCAAAATGGAACTATCGAAGCGTTTTGTTCGACTTCTTGGTAAATCCACTATATAGCGATGGAAGTTCTGTCTGCGTCTGGTAGTCCGGTGGTAAAAAGGAGTGGGTTCGATTTGGTCAAAAAGAGCACTCGCACACTCACCAAAATGTAGCCGACAAAGTCCTAAGTAATAGAGAGTATGGAAAATACCCCTTTTCGTACCCATATTAGTTTTGTTTGATATTTCACTATGTTTTTGTTGATATTCTCACTCTTTTTACATTATTTACTGCGGTTCTTTAGGCTTTTATTGCTAATTTTAAATATATCCCTCTCCTCTGTAACCCATCAGCCCTATCTGTCTTCGTGAGAGACTTTCCTTTGCTCATTCTCCAAATATGCTGTGCAGAGCACATAAACGTATGCTTCTAAAATGCCAATCCGTAAAACTTATTATTATTTCTACTCTTGTCCTGTCCATGCAGTCAGATTATAGAATGCACTGCCTTACGATGTCCGTGAGTCAAAAAATCCCTAGCTGTTTTCAAGAAAAAGGTTCGAGAACACTTTTTTTCCCAACAATAATTTTATATATGATTACATCAGTTTAATTTTGATATGGTTATATATTTACGCATATATTTGAATATTTTATTGTATTTTTTATTTATTTGCACACCTATACAGGGTTGATTTGTCATCACCGGCCAAATTTTTTTAACACAATTGGTATCATTTATAGAAACGATTTTTGCCAAAAATGTATTAATTTTTTAACAAGGAAATTAATAAATCCGCTAACATATTAAGCAAAGCTTGGTCACTCTAAATTACCAATAAAATAAAGATGACTATAGTAGTATTATCAAAGAAATGCCGCGTCGTAGTAGGTATGTTCATCAACAGTGACTATTTTTTTATTATGATTTAATGTATTTACGGGATTCTTACCACGATTTATGATTTTATTTTCACACGTCCGATATTTCGATGCTGTTACAAGCACCATGATCGCGGACTGGCAGATGTAGGTAGGTGGCTGTGGCGTCCTCCGACGTGACCCACAGAGAATCAACATATTATTTCCTATTCATCAAACGTGCTCGATAAAATCAATACCAAGATAAAATCAAATATTGTTAACTTAATTATGCACGTACATTTTACTATATAAACTATTTCTATTTGTTAATAAATTGTCACTCAAGATGTAATCGTGTCTTGCTCTATCAACCCTTTCCTGGTCGTAATAAGTGGTGACCCCGAAGTTAGTCACGCAGCCAATCAAGCAAGAAGATTTTTGAGGACCCGACCAGAAATAAAAAGGAAAATGGCACTACATGCTCCAGTCAATCCTGTTACATTGGAACCTGAAGTTGCCGCCAGAAACATATCGGAACGTATCCCACGCTTCTGGCAAGACCAACCCAAATTATGGTTTACCCATTTCGAAGCTATAGTCGCCGCACAGAAACAAGGAGATGACTACAAGTACAATCTGGTAATCGCACATTTATCGAAGGATGAACTACGCGAAGTCAGTGACATCATCGTTAACCCTCCGGAAGAAAACAAATATAAAACTATAAAGGACCGCCTCATTTATTGTTACGAAAGTATGAAGCAAAAGAGGTTTCAACGTTTATTCTACCGGATATTTGATAACTTAAGTAATGAAATTAACGAGGTCACTAGACATGCAAATCAGCTGACACAGATGAAAACTGAAATTGCTGCACTACGCGACGAAAAGTATCGACGCAGTGAATTCCGTTCAATATCAAGGTCAAGAAGTGCATCGAGGTATTGTAACCAAGGTCAATATCATTAGCGATTCTAGAAAAAGACACATAAATGTCAACCACCATGTGCCAGAAAAAAGCAGATCAAACGACGGAAAAAAGCTCATTGAGAAAGTTACTGAGCTGACAATGCCTGCAACAATTATCAGAGCAAATCATCCTATCGTTGAAACTGTTTCACAGGAAAGTAGCATAAGAAAATTACTGGAAAATATGAAGATATAACCAAGGCAGCAACCAACACATCTAACTTCAAGCTCAAAAGAGGAACACCTGCAACATCTGGACATAATTTTAAAAGGCCTGCATGAACTTGGGATAACGATTAACGTAGAATAATGCGAATTTCTCAAGACCGAACTCGATTTCTTAGGTTATCATTTAACGAGCCAAGGAATCACTCCAACGGATGAGAAAGCAAAAGCTATTCGTCTTAATTGATATTATGGTCTTACGTAATCATAGTAAATTTCTAGGTTTGCAAATATTTCTAATATTATGTCAACAAAAAATGATTGTTTTGCTTGAAATTGTTATGTAGTATTTAATTTTAGAGTAAGAATATTGAATTGTTATTTTTTGTTTACTTTTTTTAAGGGGGGAGTATCTGTGGCGTCCTCCGACGTGACCCACAGAGAATCAACATATTATTTCCTATTCATCAAACGTGCTCGATAAAATCAATACCAAGATAAAATCAAATATTGTTAACTTAATTATGCACGTACATTTTACTATATAAACTATTTCTATTTGTTAATAAATTGTCACTCAAGATGTAATCGTGTCTTGCTCTATCAACCCTTTCCTGGTCGATGACAGTTAGAGGCAGATATATGTGTAAGATATACGTGTGTAAATAAAATCATAAATCGTGGTAAGAATCCCGTAAATACATTAAATCATAGTGAAAATAACCGCGATAGTTTAAAACAATTATTTTTTTATTAGTTTGTGGTTCCATATTTTTAATTTTTTGTACTGAGCGACGCTAAAATAAATATGCAGGTATGTTTATATCGTATCAAAAAAACTAACATTTAAATTTGGCTGGTGACTAATAATCAATGTATGTATAAGTATTATATATTATGTTAGTTTTAGTTTACATACTGAAATCGTATTTTTTATCAAATTCTCCATACGTCAGGTCGGCTGGTAGAAACTTCTATAGAAATAAACTGTACATTTGTACCTATTTTTCTGTACTTAGTTTAAATATGTTAATCAAGTATGTTCATAAATTATGAAAGAAATAAATAAATAAAAGCCATGATATGCAAAATGCTAGTTACTTAAATGTAGGCCTGTTCAAAACGTTCGCGCATAAAATACCTACTATGAGATTTTTTACAAGTAAAAACACACAAAGTTTTTCCAATGACTGACATACGAGTAGCCATTTTATATTTATTTCAATTTATGTCAAAGTAGGATGTTTCATTTGTGGCCAGTAGTTTTAACAAATACATTGTCTGTTTAACTAAAAGTAGGTATATTTGAACGCATATGTTTGATCTAATTTTAGACATCACAGAATTCTATGATGTCTAAAATTGTCTGTGTCAACAGAAACCATTGAATCCACTTCCTTTCAATTCATAAAATGCATGTTTCAATTTAGAGCTAAAAGGAATTATTTGACGTAAATTCCATCGAGTAGACCCATAACCTTTTTTACCATTAGGCAGTTTAGCACTAATGGTATGATTATGGAATCTCATGAGATAAACGTGTCTGTCGACCGGCTGGTGTGGCGGCAACATACATTGCCTTCTATGCCAGAGGCCCTGGGTTCGAATCCCGGCGGCGGCGGATATTTGTGTGATGAACACAGACATTAGTCGTCAAGTCATGGATGTTTATATAAGTTTATTCTAATAAAAAAAAAAATATTCAATATGTATGTGTATATATTTCTTAAATATATCAGTTATCTAATATCCATAGCACAAGTTCTTTTAGAAACTTAATTTGGGCTAGATTATGTTGTGCAAGTGACAGAAATATTTATTTATTTATATTTTTTTTTATTTTATTTATTTATTTATTTATTTATACAGAACCAACAGCACTTTCACATTATAAAATAATCTTAAAAATACAATTCCTACTGCCAATTACAGGTTCACCACTTTCAGATAAGTTACATAATAGAATAATGCTTGAAGTTGACTACAGCACGTTGTTAAAATTATTGATTTTCTAAGTGACAACTAATTTATTGATTGATTTAAGTTGACAAAATGGGAATGAAATTTATCAGAATATAGTAAATTACACCAAATTTGAGAGAAAAAAAATAAAATAAAAATAAAATAAAAATATGCATAGTACAACCTGCAGTATTAGTGTGTGTGTGTGTACGTGTGTGTGTGTGTGTGAAAAGTAAGAAACTGTGATACGATTATATATTTGATTTATATTTATATCGACAGAATACACTAAAAAATAACCCCTTTATTTAAATGAACTGTTGTAGCTTATGTATTTATCGTTTTTAAATGTTTAATTTAAGTTTTAACAAATTCGTAACCTTCTTTTTAAATGAGTGTTTAGATAAATGAAAAAGATCTAGAGTTTCAAATTGTTTATTATAAAGGCTCAACATTCTAGTTAGTACTGAATTTTTGGCGTAATTGCTACGGCTGATTGGAACGTGAAATAAAGGGCAATGCCTCGTACGTCGTGAAGGTGTTCTAAACTGCAAGGTAAGGGCTGTCAAATCCGAGCTGTCAATAGTATTATTGCAGATATCGTGCAAAAATGACATCTGTAGCAATACACGCCGATCTTTTAATGATAGTAAATTATGATTATCACATAATTCATCATATTTACACTTTTTTAAGTGAGTCCGATAGTTCAAAGCTTTTAAGAATTTCGATTGAATGAATTCCAAATCTTGTTCATGCGTAACATAGTGCGGACTCCAGACTACACAGCAGTATTCCAGTATGCTGCGGACGTAAGCGTAGTATAGGAGTTTAACGCATTCTGGATCAGAGAACGGCCTAGTGACCCGCAGAACGAAACCGAGGTTTTTGTAAGCCTTGGTTATGGATGCTGCAATATGCTGAGACATAGACATCTTCGAATCAAAAATTACACCAAGATCCTTAACCGTATCTGTAGATACTAAGGAATTGCCATCTAATGTGTAGTTTGAGGATATTATTTTCTTTTTTTGTGTAAAGGTGATTTTGTAACATTTGGATACATTGATGCCGATGCGATTGGCTTTATAATAATCACAAACTTTATCAAGATCACTCTGAAATTTGGTAGTATCATGGGCAGATTTAATGTTGGCGTAAATTTTGGTGTCATCTGCATACATCAAAAATTTTGAGTAGCTAAAGCATTGACTAATATCATACAGATATGCAGCGTATAAAAGGGGGGCCAATTTAGATCCCTGTGGGACACCTGATGGGACATCTACGAAGTCAGAACGATGACCAGCAACCACAACCGCCTGAGATCGATTGCGTAGATATGACTCCGTCCAACGAAGGAGATTACCACATATACCGAGCTCCATAAGCTTTCGTAACAATATTGAATGATCCACACGATCAAACGCCTTCTCGAAATCTGTGTACACCGCATCGATCTGAAAGCCTTCGTCCATACCTCTAAGCACATCAGTCGCAAATAAAACGAGGTTTGTTACAGTTGAACGGCCTCGCACGAAACCGTGCTGCTCCGCAGGAATATTCCTTATAATAATTGGGTAAATAAATTGATGGACCACCGCCTCCATTAATTTGCCTAGAACATTAAGTTTTGAAATTGGTCTATAATTCTCAACCGCTGCTCTTGTGCCCTTTTTATGTATTGGTGTGATGTATGCTTTTTTCCATATCTCAGGAACGTAACCTTCTCGGAAACAACGGTTGAAAATCATAACCACAGGAAATGCAAGTGATTCGGAGCATCTTACGAAAAAGTAGGGTGGTAACTCATCGCATCCAGCACCCTTGGAGCTGTCCAGGTTTTTTAATAAAGTATTTATGTCACGACAACTAACTACAATGTCAGAGATAACGTCATTGTTCAAAGTTGAGATTTCCTGAAATTCAGGATAACTGTTAGCTGGTTGACTAAAGTTAGCGCTAAAGTAACTATTAAAGGCATTACAGATGTCACGCTGATTACAAAATTTCAGGCCACCGTACCACATCTCATTGGGATAGTTCGAACTACCTTTTCTTTTTGACTTTACATAAGACCACAATAATTTGGGGGATGATTTAATTTTCTCTTCAGAAAATTTTATATATTTCGCGTGACAAACAGATTCTAATTTTTTAATCCTGGACCGTAATAACGCAAAAGACGTGTAATCCAGGGGATTATTGTATTTTTTCCAGAACCTATGATATTTTGCTTTTTCTTTAATCATCTTTATCAAGGTATTTGTATACCAGGGAGGGTAAGTGTAAGACTGAGAAATTAATTTTTGAGGTACGTGTTTATTTATTCCTTGTTGCAAAATGTCATAAAATTTTTCTATAGCTATTTCTAAATCCAACGAATTTATGAAAGTCCAGTCAGTATTCAGAAAGTACTTATTTAAAAGTGAGTAGTCAGCTTTATAAAATAATCTAACACTTCTGTCTGTGCTTTTTATACACTTTAATAGAATGTCAGTTACGTTTATACAGATAGCTGGGTGGTAAGAATCCTCCGCAACAAGCGGGGAGTTCGACCTCATAATACTCAAAGGTGTATTGGAGAATATCAAGTCGAGTATACATTATTATTTGAGTTAGGAACATTATTATATTGCAATAGATTATGATAATTAAATGAGTTAATCAATTCAGCAGCTGCTGACTGAATGTCTAATGAGCCTTTTTTGATGATTAATGGGAATCCCCCAGTCCAATTTATGATGGGCAGATTGAAGTCTCCTGCAACAATGTAATAATCATCGGGTCTAGTAACAAAAACGGATTTTAATAGATGCAAAAAATTATGAATTCGCATGCAGAGGGCTCGATTAGGAGGAATGTAGCAACATATAACATTTAAATCTCGCGGTAAAGTGAGCGCGCGCGCAGGTATCGTTACGGCGATACATTCGATGTCAGGATGAGTCACGTCGGGTCGGAGCCTCGCGCCGAGGCGGGAGGCGCAAGCAACCATCACTCCACCGCCGAGCGAGCCGCGGTCCGCACGGAACGCATCGTATCGGTCGGAGTTGCACAGTTCGGAATTAAGTATGCCGTCACACAGCCAGGTCTCAGTGATGATAGCTATGTCTAAGTCGCTCAGCAGTAGATTGTTGTAGAACATATTTGTTTTAGTGCGCAGACCCCGTACGTTTTGATATAAGATGTTTAAAGTGTTATTACCCATTGGTGTGAATATCTCCGGTCGATTCAAAAATATACTTATAACGGTGGTGTATGACAAGTACGAGTAGCGTAATTAGTTTGCGTGTTGATAGATTTAGAGTTGTGTTAAATATTATTGAAGTGATATTAAATTTAGTAGGTGCTAAACGAAAATAGGTCATAAAAGTTAGGTTATGTAGGTAATTGATATGTGTATTAAAATGTATTGTCAGGGAGCGTGGATTAAATTTGAGTATATATAAAAACGGTCTAGTAGAATATAATTTAGGGATAAAGCAGCTAAGCAGATTATAATTTAGGGTTATAGATCTTAGGTAATTGCATTTAAGTGTGTAAATTATGGTAGTGTAGTGATTGAGTGATAGTCGAGAATTATGTATCGTTATGTGTATAGAAATTTTGGAGTTGTAATGCAGTGAGTGTGAGGTGTGTACTATGCAATGGCTTATCACTATGTTACATTTATAGTACAAAGAGAGAATCATCAAAGTTTTAGAAGATCTGCAGACGACAGTATTGGTATTGGCGGTGATGTGTCGTTTCGCCGAATGTATATACGACAGTTTTTTGTCCAGACGTATTTGATGTTTATCTCTTTGCATTTAGTTTTACAATGATTTAATAGAATTTTATTTTGCTTAGTTAAATGTTCATTGATATAAATGTTAGACCCGTGTTTAACATTATCACCAAAACCTATGTCCGCGGGTTTGATGCCCCGTAATTTGCGTGCAGCTGCTATGATGGCGTCCTTGGTACGGCGGTGCCGGAGCCGGGCGACGACGGCGCGGCCAGCGACGCCGCTGAGCGGGCGCTGCGGCTGCACCCGGTGCGCAAACTCCACCTCGGCCCTGTCTAACTCCACTCCCACCTTCTTGGCAAGTTGAATGATGATGTTGGTTGTGTCCTCGTCTTTGCTCTCGGGAATGCCAACAATTTCTATATTCTGCAGCCGACTCCACTGCTCCTGCCGCGCGTATTCTACCTCTAGGTGATGGATCCGGGTATTGCAGGTGTCAACATCCTTACGAAGACGGGCGTTCTCGTCTTTTAACGCTTTCATATCCGCCTTAGTAGTGGTGAGGGTTTTAAATAGATCGTCGTATTGAGCACTAATGTATTTTAATGAAGCTTCGATGGTGGAGAACTGGTTTTTAAAGCTTTCTAGTTCAATCTTTATAGCTTCCCTTACTAAGCCTTTGAGTTCCAGCTGGGAGCAGACGATGTTATCGGATTGGAGTTGAGGGCTAGGATAATTATTTTTAGAGTGAGTGATTTTTCTGGTAGTCACATAATCGGTGTCTACATTTACTGGACTGTCCGACGCTGCATTTTTCACAGGGGTCTCAGAGTTATCCCCAGGCTTTGGTTGTTTAGTAACACATAGGGGACAGCTCCATGAAGAACTTTTTTTAATACTATCTATACTTAATCCGACACACTGATAGTGATAGGATCTGGAGCAATTAGATCGGGAACAGGTGACTTTTTCATGATGTTTTATTTGTTTTTTGCAGCCGCTGCATTGTGACATTTTGTGAAGTGACGTAGGTATAGTGTAAAGTACGATTAGTAAATACCTTTGTTATCGGAGTAAGATGTGGGTAAAAGTTGAATGCGACGTAGTTCAACGGTTGAGCAACGGTATACAGACAGAGACAGCAACTGTCGAGCTTCGTTCTTCCACGGGGGTGAAGGTTGAAGGGCTGAGTGAAGTCAGCGCGCCCCGCTCTCCGCAAACCACAATTTCTTGACTCGATAATGTACTCTAATGTATGCGTTATAGGGCATATAATCGCTTAAGGGTATTTTTTAAATTTGCAATAAAATTGGTAACGCGTCTACTTGTGTCAACTGTCCAGAGGGTTATGATGATTAATATTTCATATAAATTAAATCAATATTATATCATATTATATTGATTAAAATCAGACATTGATTTTTTACAAATTGCCAAGCAAGGATCCTGTCATACAATATACAGGGTGGAATTTTTTGATGCCACCTGGAGGGAAAGTACTCTAAATAATTTTACTTTTTACAAATTTTACTCCAAAGAAACATTCCTTTATTTTGGAAAAGAAATAAAACCGGATTCAAATATTTTCGCGAATTTTCGAAAACTCGTTTACCATTTTTTGTAAATAATAAAAATATTTGAATATTTCATGACTATCATTACATATATTAACCAAGTATATTAGAGGGATTCCATCCTTGTGATTGATCTTAACGATGATGGATGCAATAAAATCATAGGGTGTCATTTTTACAGATTTACAATAAAGTTAACAATAAAAACTTTTTTTAAATGCTGGGCTGGGAGCGAATGAAAAACATAGAATGAGCCAGCTGCTTCTCTTCCCGGGCATACTGTCCACAACAAGCTCATCTTGGCAAACCGTCTAAATACTAGTAGGTCATAATTTGCTTGAAGATAGGTTTCCTTGGTGATGAACGTTTAAGCTATTGCATAGCTTCTATCGCGGGCCTTGAGCGTCGGGACCGAATCCAGAAATTCCGTAACGAAAAAAACCTAACACCCCCCACTCCGACCGGCACAGCGGTGATACTTTGATTTCATAAATTTACATGCGGGTTTTAATAAACAATCAGCGCCATCTACTAGGAACTTGTGGAACTTTATATTAGATCAAACATTACTGCATTTTTGACTGCATTAATAAAATAAATAAATAATTATAATTGCATAAGTTGATAAAAAATGCTATGCAATAGCTTAACCGCGGCAGTTTCCGAGTGCCACACGTCTTTTTTATCATTAAATTCGACACTGTCATTGAATGAGTACAGAATTCGTACAGTATTACAGTACTACAGGACACATTCTGGTGAGTGCGCCAGTGCACTGTTTGAACAAATTGAACCCTCACCCTTTTACCATCGGACTACTAAACGCAGACAGAACTTCCATCCTTATGTGGTAGATATTCCGAAAAGTCGAACTAAGCGCTTTGACAGTTCCTTTTTGATACGGGTCGCCAAGGTTTGGAATGAACTGCCTGCGTCTATCTTCCCTGACCAGTATAGTCCTAGTACTTTTAATCGTCGAGTGAATAGGTTTCTCGAGGATGGACGTGTACCACCTTAGTCTTCATGTTCACTTAACATCAGGTGGCATGGAAGATAAACGTCACATCCATAATTTATAAAAAAAAAAAGTATCTAAAATGTCCGAAGTGAATTATAGACGATAGACCTTACAAGTTTGACAGTTTCAAACGAATTTTCAGCAATGTAGGCCTTGATTCAGTTGGTTCGATGGTACCTTATGGAAAAACGTGATTTATCTTAGATTCGTTATCACAATCTAACAAGTGAGATGGAAGATACACGACATAGAAAATTCGCAAAAAAACTGTCCCAATGAAGGTATAGTATTCTGTAAAATTAAGATAGCATTGATCTATACTAACATCTCCTTAAAATATTGATTTGTCTAAATTGTCCTACTAACTTTCGTATTATTTTCTCCTTTAATCTAATGAGGTGTAATTCATCAAAAATTTATGTCGAAATATTAAAAAAGTTACCCTAAACGAACCATATCGTGAGAAAAGAAAGTTAAAATAATGTCATAGATAAATCATGAATGGAGTAGGGAATGCAAGAATTGTCGCTTCTTTTGTGATTAAAAAATTACCAAAATAATACAGCTTTTGTCAAAATTATGAATTCTAATTAATATCCCTGGATTAAATTTTCATTCAAAATTGATCCAAACCCCTTTTAAAATAAAGTTCTAATTAATTTGACAGATTGTCAAACTTTTACATTATTTTTTTGTTACAGTTTTATACGTAAAGTTACTTTATTGCATTTACTAATGTTGTCAGATACGCCCTTTTTCCACTTGGATAGCGTAACAACGGAAATAAATTAATTTTATAGCCACTTGTCACACGATAAGTAGTTTATTTTCTTTACTGCCCTCGTCTATTTGGAAACTTTTCTCTCTAGTACGATTACGTTTTTGTTTAAGATGCTAGTTTTTCATTCTTAGAATGGGCTCGATAGGACATTAAATTCTCTAGTTTTATATCGAAATTCATTTAGGTCTCTCTAAGCTACCTACTTTAAACTTAACATTTCTTAAACTTATTTTAAAGACTTCAGAGATTTTTTTTGTTTCTCCGCCAAGAAGAGTCTTTGGCACCCACTAAAGCAAGCTCTAGTAGGAGAAATATGAATCCGGTTACGGACGAAAGGGAATTCTATAGTACTGCTAACCCCAGTGACTAACAGTTATAGAGTACCCAGACAGAGTGGGGACCGCAAGAGCGGCTTCGCCTTATTGTAGGCCACTGATCATAATCGGAGCGACAGATAATCGGTAACTAGAGGCTGCAGAACGAGTGGCATCCTGACAGCTGCCACCATAGATGATCTGAAAGCTTCTTCAGAGAATTAGAGTGTGTCAATTTCAGTACGGCCCAATGGTTACCTACTAGCTTGCAATATAAAGTCTATTTCTCTTTATAATTAAGGTCTTAAGCAGCATATTGAAAAAAAATACCTTCAATTTTCAAATAACACACCAATTACATCATTTCAAAAACAACTTCATTACATAAATTCAACTGAAATATCTTCATGTAAAGCTCTTTAAGATAGGTACTTAAGTTTTACCAAAGCGAGGAATATCAAATTAGACTACATTTCGTGTGCATCAACTTTGCTATACGTTAAAACAGTTTAGCATGTCAGCAAAAATTCTTAACGAGCGCTGAACGTCCATGTCTAGAAATGGGACAGCTATTTTCGCTTATTTTGTTATATAACAGAAATATACGTAAGTCAATTCGGTATAGCTACTGTTGTTATGAAAATCGTGGAATATTTTATAAAAAAAAAACATAAGAAACATAAAGTTAAGAAAAAAATAGAAGCCTTTTGACCTGCGTTACAGCAAGAGAGATATTATGTTCCTGTATTGAAATAAAACTCAAAAAAAAAACAAATAATAATAATAAGATTAATATGTAAAAGATTTTCTATAATATCTCTAAGACAATGACTGCAATACCAACTATGTATGTGGCTCAAAGGTTTTGTTATGGAACGATACTAGAGGAAATTTATATCCTGACCTGAATCAGTTAAAAAAGTCCGTTCCTCTAATATTTTTTTTCTATTTTTTAATAGTAAAAAATAAGTAACGTCTTCTACAAGTAACGTCAATCATGTTAAAAGTAATAAGACCACCTTGGCGATGGTGTAAGCCCTGCTGCCTCAGAAGCCAGTGGTTGCGGGTTCGATTCCCGCACGGAACAAGAAAAAAAAATGTTCTGGGTCTGGGCGTTTATCTATATGGGATTAGTACGCGAGATCAACATTCATTAGGTCAACATTTACTGTTATGTTAACAGCTTAGTAAATCAACAGTTTACTAAAAAAAGTTTTTAAAACTTTTCATTCTGTTATTTTGTTTTTGTTATAAAACTGACTTTTATTTTTTATGAAATAAATTCTATTACAATTCTGTAACATGCATTGATAACTTATTTCCGCCTTTACAGGTAACATACTATAGTCATGAACTGTTGATGTAGCGAATGATGGATGTAGTGATCTGTTGATCTAGTGAAGTATTGATCTCGTAATTTCTTGACATAGTAAACTGTTGATTTACTAAGCTGTTCACATAACGGTGTTGATCTAAAAAATGTTGACCTAATGAATGTTGATCTCGCGTAACAATTCCATATAGATAATCGCCCAAACCCGGGATATTTTTTTTCTTCTTGGTGTTATTGTCTGTTTTCTTAAATGTTTTTTTGATCTATATTTAGCGTTTGATTTCAATCTCATCTAATTGTAAATGGTAAATTGTCAGGTGAAAAAGGAACACAGAGGGTTCATCTCAGTGTCGATACATTGCCTGGCTTTTATGCCCACCATGTAAAGTTGATTTTTATATTACTTTTGGATAGTTTAATAAGCTGAAAAAGTAATGTCACTATTGATTTCGTGTTAAGAAACACAAGTTGGAATTATCCACCATGTAACAACAGAGCACCATGTAATCACAAAGCTCAAAGCAGTAACGAAGGAGTGAAATTCTTTCAGCCGGCCGCTGCTATTATTCAGTTGATTTGTCAGTTTGACAGTTGGCATTGATTTGTGTCGTTGATTATGGGAAGAACGCAGTCTGTTATAGTAAAAAATGATAGAAAAATATATATCCACTGAAAAATATTTGGATTTACCACTTTTTTTATACTTATGGTTTAACATTTTCACTATTTTTACTCGTTCACAACGTTTTTGTTTATTTTTAATTTCATTTCAACATGATGATGATGGTTCCGAACGCAACTTATTTATTTTTCTCTTTTTTGGTCGCAGTAGATAACTACATAATCAATACAATATTTTATTTATTTGGCTTTACCGATTACACAACAAAACTTACGCAATATTTATTAAATGAATTAACATTTATGTATTTAATAGTTTAATTATTTTTATACTTTGGGCTTAAAAGCCAAGACTGAAACTATGCCTTTATTGAAGAGCTAACCCAATACATTTTTTTTTAAATAGAAGGCAGCCAGACCGAGGCGCTTTGACCACACAGCAAAGGGTTAACTAGAATTTGTGACAGGCTTATTAAAGGCGCAATTAGTCGACCCTACGCAGACTCAAACAAAACATACTCGGTTTGCACCAACTAGAATTCTACTCTCATTTTTAAATTTGAATCTATCAGGGTATGCTAAAATAACATGGTGAATAAAATTTTACCAGCATAAAAATACATCCGTATATTTTCAGCTTCATGCATGCAGTGACTGAGCAAAGAGAGGTATTAGAATATATTATTATTGTCTTTGAAACTTATATAACGGTATTACTTTAGTCATAACTACTTCCTGATGTACTTATTTTAAAACATGTATTGGGGAAAGTATGTTAAATTATTCTACCTTGTTCCATTTACATTTGGTATTGGACATCCTATTTGTTCCGGTAAAATGTAAGAACATTGAACGTATGAAAGTCATTTTATTATTACACTTTAAAAGGTCAGTGTGTTGTATAAAGTTCTACGTTTTTAAACTAAAGTGAAACTAATAATGATTTTAAGTTTTTGAATTTAAAATGCTCAATTATTCATTTGGTTTTATAATGTTTTTATTTTTAAAAACATTATTAAAACATTGCACTGCTTCACTTTAACTGGGATTCACAATTTCTGTAAAGAAATTGGTCTAGGGTGGTCTTAGCTGCAAAAGCTATACCATAAGATGGAGCTACATTAGCAATATAACGTAAAAAAAAATGTGGTAAGTAATTTCAAGGCGTGCCGCCAGGCCCCGGTAGCTCAGTGGAAGAGCACTCGTCCGGCAAACGAGAGGTCCCAGGTATTCGAATCCTGGTCGGGCAATTTTTATTTATCACATTTTTCATTTATTAAAGTGAAACTAGTTAATATTTAAAAGCAGCAATCGAACACCGCATCTGCCTGGTGGTGAGTGACATCTCATGGACTTCGCTTACTACCTATAGATGTATTTTTGCTTTATTATGCTTGGTTTGTTTAAGGAGCACGTTTAAGCACACACGTTCATTGCCAAACCAAAATCATAAGGCTCATACGGGTGGCCCAAATCCTATCTTTAACCGAATTCAAAAAAGGTTCTCAGTTTGACCTGAAGGTATGTAGTTTGTCCGCGATTATGTCGCGTTTGGCTGCGCGTTGGATGCGGTTTTCAGAAAAATATTTTTTTTTGTTTAGCAGAGGGATGTAGTTTATTAACCAACTTTAATAAAATAAGGTTCTTAATTTGTCTGTTTATTTTGTATCAGAGATGAGCCGAATGTTCGGCCCAGCATTCGTATTTCGTAGATTCGACATTTTTATTCAGCCGAATGTTTGATTGATTTGCCGAATAATTACCGAATACTAGCAGTTTCCCGCAGATTTACCTGCACAACTTCTGATTAAAAGTAGCCAACTTACAAAGAGGAGTTTAACCTGTATGTTAATTATGTTTGTCATCGATTATCTTGCGTTTGGCTGAACCGATGTTGATGCGGTTTTCAAAAGAATATTTGTCCCATTTAGGAGAACCTTTCGGTATTTTAAGTGACATCAAAAAGGAAGGTATCAGTTTGATCCGTATATATCTATGTTTTTTTCCGCAATTATCTCACGTTTGGTTGAATTGATTTTGATACAGTTTTTCATTTATTTACTTTTAATTTTAGGCTAGCTTTTAGTTTTTTCATTGTAAGTTGGTTTCCACATTTGTAGATATTCGTGATAGATTTTTAGTGATAAGTTTTGGATAAGTTCTTAGCTGACTGTTCGCACTAAGATTTTTAAGCGAATCTCTCTTCGTTTGTCAGTTTCTGCAGCACAAGCAGCACGCTGGCGATACCTACACAAGACCATCTCTTGCTGCATTAAGTCGTCGTTTTTTTTCGTTGTGATTTTATTCCTCTTCTTTTCTTGCTTAAAGCGTAGTTTTCTACCTAGGCCTACAGGCAAAACGTATAGTAGGTAGGTCAAAGTCATGGTGTTACAATACCAAAACATTACATTACCAGAATAAATAATACCACTGAACTGATACTTACTGATACCAGAACTAGCTCAAAACTTATCACTTAAAAAAACTATCACGAATACGTATAAATGTAGAACATAACTAACTATGAAAAACCAAATACTTACCTAAAACAAAAACTTAACACTTAAAAGTATGAAATAAAAAAGAAATAAAAACAGTCATAAAACCCAAACCAATATGAAAGCAAACTAGTTATTTCTTTTTAAGAATAAGTGAATCGCCTTCAAAAAACTGACCCACTAAGAATGTTTAAATAATTTTTATAAACGCCATCCTATTCCTGCATGGAATGCATGTCTGGATATTAGTTCCTCTGTCATGGTAAAACGGCTTTGGATATAGGCTACTTTTTATCTCGATATTTCCGCGGGATTTGAAATGACGCGGGTAAAACCGTACGAAACAGCTAGTCAATAATAATAAAATAAATAAATAAACTCATCGGTTTAATAAAATAAAATATACTTTTATTTATTTATTTATTACTAGCTGTGACCCGCGACTTCGTCCGCGTGGATACCGGTTGTTGGAGTTGGATAAATACTATTATTATATCCTCCTTGAAGTTTAAACTTTCCTTATTCAAAATTTCTTCAAAATCGATTCAGTAGTTAAGCGTTACTGATAGATAAACAGACAGAGTTACTTCAAAAACTGTTACAACAAAGCTGTGATCCGCAGTTTCACCTAGGTGTTTTGTGAAAAAGTATGGGTAGGTAGGTATATTACATAGATGATGCCTGCGACTTCGTCTGTATTGAATTAGTATTTCGAGTAGGTTATTTTCTTCTCCAAGGTCCTTAGTACTATCTTTAATAACAAAAATAAAAATGAAGAATCTTCGCCCCAATAATATTTATAGCTCCTAACCACAAACATATACCTATCTTCATTAATTATAGCTTATTGTTATTCTTAGTAAAGCTATATTACTGTAAAGTTTCAGAAGAATACATTCGGCAGTTTTTGCGTGAAAGAGTAGCAAAGATCCATCCATCCAGCCATTATCAGTGTATAATGTGTATCTATCTATAGTTATGATTGGCTACTTTTCACGGTAAGCCAATTTAATGTATTTTCTTTTGGTAGTTAACACATCTACGTTACTTTTTATTCTACTTCTAAATCTACGGTTTCTAACTTCCAAGAGCTAGAAATGATCACGAAATAAATAAAATCTTGAGTCCCATTATTTTAAGTTTAACTTTCTTACAATATATCTCTGTATGTTCAGAAGGCAGCACATCAAGCGTTACAAATCGGTATTTTTTTTTACTTGAATCTAAAATCTATGCCCTCGACATCACCTAAGTTAAAATTGTTTGAGGAAATTTGACAGGTAATGTGACGCTTGACCTGCTGCCTTCTGTACCTACCTGTATTAAATCGCGCAAGAAGCTTTATTAATGATTTAGCCCAATCAACATAGCAAAATTTTCTACTGCATACCAACTATTTTTCAGATTTATTATTTTTAAGCCCCTAGTACTTTTACCAGAATTTCCTTAGAATTCTTATTCCCATGTTTATTTTTAGTGTAGTTTAGTTTTTTTTTCTTCTGGCTATCCGAACGCTTTTACATCTATCTAATCTACTAATGCCACGTTACAATATCAAAAACACTGTTCGTTCGTTGCTTCCACGCTGGACTGGGAGCAACAGAAAATCATAGAATGTACCAGTTGCTTCTCTTCCCGGGCATACCTTAAAAGTCATTTTAGGGATAGAGGTTTTTATAACGGATAAAGGCGTGAAGTTATATGTATGTATGTTCGTTTATTCTACGAACAGTAGATTTAGCTATCATACACGTTGAATATTGAAGCGTATAAAGCGTTTCAAAATTCAACGTCTTGTCAAATTACTACTTACTATTCTTATAACTACCTACCATTCGTTTGTAGTAGCTTTTACTCATGTAAAATATTGAAACCCAGCATTCATTGATTTTGACGACAATTTAGTTATAATTTAACCCTAGAATAACCCTATCGCCTCTGAATAATTGACTAATCCGAGTGAGCCCCGCTTGGTGGTAAACTGACTGTCTCGGCTGACTGAAATTTGCCGTCAAATATCACTACTGCCAGCGGTGACGCGTCCCAAAAACATTTTATAAAGAGCCAGTTTTAGAGCCGCAAACGGGTTTATGATAGAACTGGCTTGGCTTCGGTATTCGACCTCATTTATACTTACCATCAGGTGAGAATGAGGTCAAATTCGGACTTATTCACCGATTTGAAAAAAAACTTAGTATTTTTAATATTTTGGAATAGAAAGTTATAAAGTTAAACTCGTGGGTAGTCTGACTCCCAACCGTTACAAAAATTTGGTGGTTCATTCAGAGAAATCTTATTTCCAAGTAAAATAATAAAAGTTGGGTGAATATGGTCATAGGCACCCAGAGTTTGGTAGGTATCTCGAACAATTAACAGCGTGAGTGGCCGGCCATGCCAGCGAATCACTCGCTCGCCCGCCCGCGTCTTATCAAACATTCCTACCTATTTTATTACGGAGTTATTTTAAAATTATTACGATATCTCTTTGGATCTTGATTGAAATCAAGTGGTGTCAAAGACAATTTTGTTCACAATTAAATATTTATTGTAAACAAAATAAAAAATAAAATATAATAAAAAAAATTACGCGAGCAGGATCGAACCCACGACCTTAGACTCATGGTCGGTCTACGCGCAACTGAGCAATGAGTACTTCTGATCTGTATGCCGAACATCTCCACCATATTCTAGTAAAGTAAGTTTTAGGCATAACTTTTAAAAATCTATTACAATTTTTTTAGATCCTAGAATTTTTTTTATGTCTGCAGAATCTGCTCATCATCCTGGACAACTTTTGTTAAGGCATCATATCTATATTTCTTACGGTTTTGATGATCCCTTAAGGGTTCTGCATCAGGTGTTCCAGTAACCGAAATAAAATATACCCTATATGTTGCCCCGGCTTCACAGCTATACATCAAAAAAAGGTTCATTCAAATCCGTCCAGCGGTTCCAGAGATTAGCGTGTGCAAACAGACAAACTTACAAACAAACAGACAATTTTTTTTTCCAGATTCTTACTCTTTTTTTATTTCTTTATAAACCTAGATAATTTTTTTTGTAAAAATATTAAATGTACAGACACGTTTTTTTTACTGTTTTATTATATGTATTGATGATGATATGGATTATCGAAGGCAACCTTAAAACTTAAGGTTTGGTGCTTAAAATTTTTATTTGCAAATGTTTTATAAGTGTAACATTACCGTGTTAAAGAACTTTAACGAATGCAAATGCCTAAATTCATGAACGCGTTTTGACATACAGCTTATTTGATTTTGAGGTTATATTACAATTTTGGATGATAACTTTTGAACCCTGGTTCAGAGATTAAAAATAATAATTGTAAATGGTAATTAGTCACAATGTTTTAAGACATCTAATACAACTTTGGTATTGATGCAATACTATTCTACAACTGTACTTCTGTCCATACTATGATGAGCTTTCTCCTTTATTATGTAACCCAAAATGTCTTTGATTTCTCTAAAACAAAAGTATTATTAATAATAGCAAACGTATTCATGTGAATAAAGCTCTACGAAGAAAGAATTAGAAAATTGCTTCGAAGAATATGGATTATCCACGGCATGGCTTCGGCAACACAATTTAAATAAATGTTTGAGTTTGCGTGTTCCATGACAAATGTTTGTAAGGTTTGCTGATATTTTATTTATTTACTATCATGCCACCATAACAAACTGCTAAATTTTTTACTTAGATACAATCTCTAAGTATATTTTTGAAATTAAAAAGAAAACTGCTTTAAATTTTATAACAGAAAATCTCTTTTAAAATAGTTTTAAGTGTCTAGAGAAAGGTTTTTCGTGGATAGTAATGTACTACTATAGCCTTCATGCGTAGTTGTCGTTAGGTGGCATGAAAGACAAACGTCCTATCCTAAGCATAAAAAAACATGCAGGTTAGGTTAGGTTTAAATTTGATGTAGAAATTAAAATAAACTTTATTCTTTAAATTTAATTAAAACTTAAAACGAAAAACATTACTTTTTATTGGAGAAATTATGGCTGGAACTTTAAATGCTCGATACTCAAAAGTGATTGAGTCCTTTCTGCCTAACTACGTCCAAATATAGGTATATTTTTAAAAGACTTATTCAACAGGGCTTTGAATCTCTATGCTGGGTGACGAGGTGGTTTTAGGACGTAAAGTACTAACATCATCATCATCATCGTCACAACTCTGCTCTTTTTGACCAAATTGAACCCACCCCTTTTTACCACCGGACTACCAGACGCAGACAGAACTTCCATCCGTATATAGTGGATATACCAAGAAGTCGAACAAAACGCTTCGATAGTTCCTTTTTGGTACGGATTGCCAAGGTGTGGAACAATCTGCCTGCGTCTGTTTTTCCTGACCACTACAGTCCTGGAACTTTTAAGTGTCGAGTGAATAGGTTTCTCGTGGATGGACGTGTAACACCATAGTCTTCATGCGCACTTTCCATCAGGTGGCATGGAAGACAAACGTCCTATCCTTACAATATAAAAAAAAAAAAAAAAAAAAAACTCTTTGTAATGAGCCCACTGCAGGGCATGAGTTTCTCCCCTGGGTGATGAGGAGGTATAGGCCATAATCCACCAAGCTGGCCCAGTTCTGGGTGGTGGATGCCAGAATTTTCAGGGCGCCTAGATGTCTTCTGAAAAACCCTAACGACTACTGTATACAAGTATACAGCACCCGGGACCGACTGCTTAACGTGCCCTCCGAAGCACGGAAGTCGTCGTGAGAATGGTCGGCGGTCACCCATCCAAGTACCGACCGCGCCGAACGTTGCTTAACCTGTGATATCGTTTGATACACACAGTAACCTCGGCGCCACGACGACTTCAGTACTAACAAATCTTAAAAACTACTCTTAACAAGTATGGAGCAGTAGGGACCGTCTGTTTAACATTCCTATTATGCTAAACGAGCACGGGAGTCATCGTAAGTTCAGCCATACTTTTACCGACTTGCTTGAACTGTAATGTCGATTAATACACACAGGAGTCACTGCGTTACGACTTATGCCTTATTCCTGAAATGCTTATTCCTGAATTTGAAATTATGGGCTTCGCTATTGCAAAGACATCATCAAGTGAGACTGCTTTATCTAATATATAAATATAATAGTAGACTCCAGAAGATCACCAACTCGTTCATAGGTCAATGTGTACGCTTTATTTTATAATAATTATTCCAAAATATTTAAATTAAACCTTCGATAGATTTAAGGATAAGTTTTATGTGAAAACGTTTACTATAAGATATCCGAATGCAAGAAGATGGGATTCCCTGGCTGTAAATTGTGTATTTTTTTTTCTTTTTCTTGCCACTTCTTCTCATCAGATCGACTTTCCGAAGTGGTGGTAGACTGTAAATTGTTTGACTTATTTCAAATGTATGTAAATACTTACGAAATAAAAAATATTTGAATATTTGTTTGAGTATTCTGTCAGTGTAGTCTAGGAGCACTACTTTAAAATCTAGGACATTATGAAAAAAGGTTTCCGGGAAACATTTGCATTGATTCGATACCCACTTATTTAATTCGTTTTAGTTTTAATAGAGACTAAGCCCGCGTATGACTTTAATCTCACCTGATGGTAAGTGAAGAGATGTGGTTTTTTCTTTAATAAAGTAAAATAAATAAATAAATTATCCCGAATATCGAAGCAAGCCACACATTCAAATTATATGTAAATAATTAACTCAATAAAATCTTATAATGTTTTTAAATTTTTGCATTTAAAATGCTCAATTATTCTTAAATAAATGAAAAATGTGATAAATAAAAATTACCCGACCAGGATTCGAACCTGGGACCCCTCGTTTGCCGGACGAGTGCTCTTCCACTAAGCTACCGGGGCCTGGCGGTACGCCTCGAAATTACTTACCACATTTTTGTTTTTACGTTATATTGCTAACGTAGCTCCATCTAATGGTATAGCTTTGCAGCTAAGACCACCCGAGACCAATTTCTTTACAGAAATTGTGAATCCCAGTTAAAGTGCAAATAATGTTTTTCAGTTTATCAATAAAATCTGTTTGAAAGCGAATTAGTACAGTGAATCATTGAAACTTAGGACATTCTCATTAAGATATTTGCATAAAATCGTAGTCGAGACATTACAAAACCGACGATAGACAGATTTGTGCGTGATTAGAATGAATCTAAGATAAATCTCGTTAGGGTTTGGCAGGAGCGATTTCGTCGCTCTGAAAATTCGGAAATCCATCAACCAGCGCTGGGTCAGCTGGTTGGTTTGGTTGGATTCATTACAAATAGTTATAACGATAATAAGGAT
Source organism: Stenoptilia bipunctidactyla (assembly GCA_944452665.1). Lineage (NCBI taxonomy): Eukaryota > Metazoa > Arthropoda > Insecta > Lepidoptera > Pterophoridae > Stenoptilia > Stenoptilia bipunctidactyla. The sequence continues at coordinate 1,389,537 of OX101748.1, read as the reverse complement.
GATATTTTTTTACGTTTATACTGGACGTTCCGGTGTCTTTATGGGCCTTTTGGTCACCAGCGACTACTCTGTCATTTTGGTCTCGCCAGTAGACAAATAACTGTTCGTGGAGATTCTATTTCCAGAACATTGAGATCATCCGTAGTACATCTAATTCGTAGCGCATAGTCTTGTAGCAACATGTATTAAACGCAGCCAATCAAATGGAGGGCCTCAGCTAGATTTAAGCTTCACATCGTTTAAGAACAATTTTTTTTGTTGTCTCAAGAAAAGCAATGTTTTTGGGGCCGAGGGCTTTAGAAAGTTAAGAATATTCTTTACAATATTAAAAGCGTTATATTAGTTGAAAGGTTTAAAAATATATTTAAAGCTTTGAAATGGTTATCGTCTGTCCCGGTTATCATATTAAAATGTTACCGAAATTAATGGATTTTAAACTTTTTGGAAAGGTTTTTAGATGAAACGGTTACCGAAATAAATACCGAAATAAACGGTATTTCACTATCAAATTTTAAACTATCATTTGAATCGAACTCATAATTTCAGATATAAGTGCGTCTAAACATATAAACAAACTCACTAGCCTCAATATCATGCCTGGGTCATGATAAACAGATGAAATGACATTTTATTGTATAGTATTTTTTGCTTATTTTTGTAATTTAGTTAATAAGTTGTTTAAACTAGAATTAATTTCACATACATACATACATAACCTCACGCCTGTCTCCCTTTGAGGTAGGCAGAGACAAGGGAACACCAATTGCTGCGATCCAGACATACATCTTTCACTTCTTCCGCGTTCATCAATCTTTTCATACATGATCGCCGGTTACGGGTACTTTTGACTAGGCCCTTTTTCAAAATGTCGCCAATTTGATCGGCATCCGTTCGCCTAGGCCGGCCCCTTCCAACAACACCATTAATTCTTGTTCTGTACACCTCTTTCGTAAATCTACTTTCACTCATCCTTTCCAAATGCTCAAACCACCGTAGCATACCCTTTTCCATCTTAGTCACTACATCCTCTTTCAATATAACAACAATTGATGTTATTCTTAGATATAAGTTTTTACCAGAAATAAATATATTATTAGATAAAAACTCATATATTTGCATAAGTACAGATTAAAAAACATCCAAAAATAATCAGCTCTACAACCAAGTTAATTAATTCAATGCTAATTATCTCATATTATACACTTTCAAACATTACACTGACCAGTCTATCCCAGGTTAAGTTCACCACATACCACATTCATATCGTATTTCCCTAATCCCTAGGTAAGGCTTAACGTACTAGATAAAGGACTTTATACGGAGGCTTTGTGGTAGAACTTAAAAGGCACACAAAGCATACTGCTAAGCTGGTATGTTAATGCTGCATTAGCTTAGAACGGTATTGCAATTACAAAAGACTCGTGTGTTGAGGTTTTATGTAATCAAAATCAGGGTTCAAAGAGTATTGAAATTGTTAGTAACAAGCAGTGGTTTGATAGCGTATTTTTTATAACGATATTGGTGCATACATACATCGCTTCACGCCTGTATCCCTTATGAGGCAGGCCGAACACCAGAGGTTATAAAAACCATCTGATGTCACATTTGGAGGTATTTTAATGACGGAAAGAGACTACTGCAGTGACAGGTGGTCAACCTATTGCCTTCAAAAACGCCAATAAAACCTCTGTCCCTTAACTGACTTTTACAATATGCCCGGGAAGAGAAGCAGCTGGCATATTCTATGTTTTTCTTTTGCTCCTTCTTAATACATAGTTTATCAAAATTAACCTTTAGTAAGATTTTTGTTCTGAGAACTTAAATCTTATTTTTAATTTAACAACTTTTTTATGGATCCCCCTGATGGTAAGTAGTTGCCAGGAATCAATGAAATAACAAGAACAAAAGGCTTTGCTAGCTAAAATATTGGGTTGGCAACGCATCATGTATGTTATCTCATGTATGATGTATCATCATCATTCAGCCAGGAGACGTCCACTGCTGGACATATGCTGCTGCTGCTGGCTTCATCATGTGTGAACATCATTAATTTAATATGGAAAAATACGAACTAAAGTTTCAGCTGGTAAAGCTTTTGTTCCTGCCATTTCAGTGGCAGTTCCTCTCCTTTTATTACGCACATACGCTTTCACGTTGTTAAATTAGGAAGGACTGTTATAGATACTACACTACTGAGACTGTTGGTTAACCTCAAATAAGGACACTTATATTATAATTCCTTCGAATTAAGTAGTTTATGTGATTATTTTAATAAATAATATTATATCAGTTAGCTATTTTCTCATAACTGTCTATTTCTCTAATGAAATCAAGACCAAAGATGAAACGTAGGATACAAGAAATGAAGTGGCTCTTCTAAGAACGTTCTAGAAGTTCTAGCAAGTTCTAAAATCACTTCGCCCATAATATTCTAGCCTTGAATATTATGGACGAAGCGATGATATTTTGTAATAGACTATTTTACGGTTCGTTGCTTGCCAAGCAATTAAAGCATAACATAAAACGCTTGATATTAAACAATTCGTATTTGTCACTCACTGAACATCATTTTACTTGTTTTCATTAGAATATGCAATAGTAATAAATCGAGCCTTTTGTCTAACGTTTCATAAATAGGAAACATTACGTCTACTTAATTTCTATTGCGTGAAGCTCTGCAAGTGAATTTGTATATAACATTAGTTTAAAAAGTGCTTTTAAAAACCACTCGACTTTTTTTGTTAAAATCTCGACATACTTTGCACGTTTTTTTATATGCTTTCATAAAATACAAGTAACATGAAAATAATGTTAAAAGTTGGATCATAAATAACACCGTTTAATGCGACTCTGTCGATATAAAATAAATGGATAAAGTTCATAAAACTTATGAAGCAACTTTAAAATAACAGAGATGGAATAACCGTTTTTATGAATCGAGAGCAATTAACTGATATTAACTAGCAACCGTGTGGCAGCTAGCGAGTTAATTACTTCGTGCTTTAAGCATTAAGTTGTTATTGCTTTAATTTCATCGCAAAGTATTGGGTTTTTCCACTAACTATTATTTCTGACTGACGCGTTAAGATTCTGCTAAGAGTGTAAATAAAAATAAGTAGGTATTTAAAACAGTCCTTACATTATCTAGCTTATGAATAAATAAAGATTCTTTTAAATTGTATGTTATTAAATAACGAATAAATAAACTAAGTGGAAGACCCAGGAACGGTTCGTGGCCTAGTGAATTTTATAGCATATTTTATGATCTTTTAAATAATTATAATAACTAATATATAAAACTAATCCTTGGATGCCAGAGGTCCTTTAATCATATCCTGGTGTCCTTGGATATATTCAGTATGTTTGTTTAAACAAGGTTGTGTTTTAGTCCTCAAACAAATTAAAATGTTATTTTCTTTGATACAATATAAACATACCTACGACCGGCTGTAACATACATTGCTTTCTATGCCAGAGGTACTGGGTTCGAATCCCGGCGGCAGCGGATATTTGTGTGATGAACACAGATATTAGTCGTCAAGTCATGGATTTTTATATGCTTATTTAAGTTTATTATACTAAAAAATATGTATTTATTCAATACGTATGTTATATATTTCTTAAGTATATCAGTTATCTAGTATCCATAACACAAGTTCTTTAAGAAACTTAATTTGGGCTAGATAATGTTGTGTTAGTGTCAGAAATATTTATATTAATATTTATTTATACCTTATTTTGGTATCACTCAATACAAAAAAATAAGATATGGCTTCAAAAACTTTTTTGTACACAGACTATGTGTTGATGAACATAGCTACTACGATGCGGAATTTTACTGATAATACTAACACGTATTACTACAAGATTTTTTGTAGTGGCGCGTAGTCTTCTCTATTTTAATTTTCTTCATTTGTAATTTAAAATGACCATGCTTTGCTTAATGTGTTAGCAAATATACAAATTTCCTTGGTAAAGTAATACATACCTTTGTTTGAAAAAAAAATGAGGGTATTCAGAGTAAATGCAAGCAGTTTTATTGTGCACATAATCTTTATTCAATTAAAAATAGAATTCACAGTATTTTATATAAACTAATGTGTTAGTTCAGTGTAAACTCACCAACATTCGCTTTTTACACAAATTTTGCTACTTCAGAAGCACATATTTATTTACAAACTAAGTATCAATTTATATCCGATATATTCTTAACTCTCAAGTCTGATGGGTCTATGAGGTTTATTCAAAATAAATTTAAATAATCTTAAAAAATTAAAAAAATACATACTGCATTGTCATTTCAAAATGGAGGATATTAGAACTTAGAATTAAGAAGAGCAAGAAAATCCGTCGAGGGCTGCCATCAATATTTTAAATTTCAATATAAAACGAATTCATTCAATGGCAGCCCCAGACGGATTTTCTTGCTCTTCTTATATAGTTCATAGGGAGTTGAATACCTATGTTATTGCAACATCTACATCTTCGAGAACCGAATAGGAAAGCGTAGGGAAGTGCTATGAAAACGAATAGTATATTGTTCATAGTATGACCGACTCTGTGTGAGATGAAGTGAACTTTTAAAAAAGCTTTTCTCGTTATTTATCTCTCGTCACATAAATCATTTCAGTCGGGGGATTTTAAATTATTTTATTCTTTTTCAATTACTTTTTAACCGTCGCGTCGTGGGTTTTTCAAAATTTTTATTTTGTTTTTTATCGAATATTCCATGCATAGTCTGCTGGAAGAAATTTCTAAAGAAATAAGCTGTACCTTTGTACCTATATTTTTGCTTAGTTTAAATGTATGTTAATTTTATCTAGTATGTGCATTAATTGTGAAATAAATAAATACCTTTCTTTGCAAAAATTGTTTCATTGTAAAAAAATTTGGCCGGCAACCAAAAACCAAGCCTGCATATTTGTTAATTTTATTTATCCATTACATAATGACATACTTAAACTTTATTTAAGGGCTAGCTTATGTAAGGACTGTTGCAAATACTTATTTTTATATTGCTTTCTTTCATAATAAAGTTGTCTGTATAAAATGAACTTTTAAAATTGCTATATAATATATTGACAGATTTATTTATTTAACAATTTATGTACACACAGTTGAGATACAATTAAGAGACAATGAATAAAAATAAGTACAAAGGTACAGCTTATCTCTTACGAAATTTCTTACAGCAGACCCATGACTGGAGAGTTTGGTTTGAAAAGCAAAAATAGTGTGTACTAAATATACATACATATGAATTAATATACATACCACTACATATACATATTATTATATATACTTTATACATATACATACATTATTTTATATATCTTAATATCATATAGATAGTAATGATTTAAAAAATTAACAATGTTGTGTAAAACTTTTCTGTATATTTATTTCTCTTTAGAACCCTGTTTAATAGAAAAATTGATATCACACCCAAAATTATGTATTTTTTAGCCATGTAAAAAGGCATTTTGATTCTAATTACGTTCGCGTTGATAAAGAAATAATAACGAATTCAAAGAGTTATGGCAACCCTAACGAGGCGTTGCTGTTGTGGACAATAATCATCAACCCTATTAACGTAAAATACGTATTTTTATGTTGGTAACACTGGAATACAAAAACAGGGTTTTAATTTTAAAAAATTGTCACGTCCATTTTTACAATATGTTAGAATTACCAAAATATGACCCAATTTTTAGATTTTGGTATTGTAACTGTCAAAAGGGTTTTTCAAACAAGGCTTAAAGAGTTTGTGAGTTAAGGACTAGGTAGGTAACAGAGGTATCATCCGCGTGATGGATGCTGTGGGGGTCAGTCCGTCTGCCGAGGGGAAGCAAATACCCTTTGTGGACATCCGGATTTCGGGGATCTAACGCGTGAGCGATTTCCCCGGATGATAGCAGGCCAGATAGCTGGATGCTGGTGGCCTAACGTGACGCGATTCCACCAGATTGAGGCGCGGCTGGGGCAATTTCACCGGTCCTTAACCCTTTCCAGCCTTAGTGAAGTCCCAGGGCGGTGGATACGGGGATATCTGCCGATATCTCAAGGGAGTTCGCTGAGGTGCCTGGTATTCTCGACACGCTACATGTTGAGGTTTCCGCGCAACTGGATGGCGCCGGCGGTTTCGCGGTTGCATGCTTCGGCTTGCCCGTGTTCCCGCCACTAGGCGCGGAGGAGGAACAGATTGGGGTTTTTTAGCCGGTTAAAGTCCAGGCATAACTTTGACTCTCCCCCGAGCGTCATCGTATCCATGGAGGATTTCCCCAATTTAAAAAAAGGTAGGTAACTGAAGTATAGTAAAAAACAGGTGTGACACAATGAAAATTGCTATAGTGCAAACAATATACCTATCTCATTTTCACGAACTCTCTAAATAAGATCTTCGTGGCCGAACAAAAGTGTGGTGCGTCATTAATTATGAACAGTTTTGTACATAGCTGTTTTAAGAATCTTAAAATATGTGTTTTAATTAAGACTTTGGTTTGTTAACATTTTGGTTACTCATAAATTAAATCAATAAAAATTAGACAAAAGTTATATAACTAAAAAAATTTGTTCAACTAAAAGTACTTTAGTTAAACAAATCAGATTGTGTAATTAAATATCATTTTATTTGTTATCTATTATAATCTATTAAATTTTCTTATAAATAAAAAGAAATAACGCTTACCCTTAAGAAACCGGTAAAACCGCTCTATTATTTGTTGCAAAGAACTGTAAAAAGTCAATGCAGAAAGCAGTTTCAACCCCCTTTGTACTCCGTCACGCAAGCGGTAGCTTTTAGAGATTTACTTGTATCGAGAAAGAAAATAAAAATACCTTAGAAGGTAATTTATTTAAATCGATTCCTTGGATAGTTATATAGCCATTTCTGATAGCTTTAAAGTTTAAAGCAACAAACTTTGAATATAAATGTTACGTAAGTTTAGAAGATGTTATTGTTTTAAAGTTAGCTTTAAATTCAATGGAGTTTTAATTATTGATGGAGTTACATTGTGACGGTTTGTAATAATGCATGTTCAATTAAATAGGTTATCTGTAATTTTTTATATAAGTAAAAAATATTTTTGATTCTGATAATTATTTGCTATCAAATATCCCATTAAAAGTTCATTATTGAAACAGTTCGTGAAAACATTCTACTTTAACAATATGGCGCTGCAATATGGTCAGGGACGAATGAACTTTGATAAGAATGTATAATCATTCTTTGTCAAGCCAATTAGAAGCGCTTTATATGACGCGACAAAAGTCATCAAAATTCATTTGAAATAAAGGATTTTGGAATAAATAAATGATAATTTTCAACTTATGTTGTTATGTTACAATTTTTGAACTCTTATTCTATACTGATGATATACAGGTTAACATTACCTTTCTATATGAAAAATAGCTAATAATAGTATTTTTTTGTTGCCTAGTAAAGTTATCTAACAAGATTTTGTACTTAGTTAAAAGACAGCGGGCACTGTGTGCAAAAATGTCATAATATAAATATACTCATTTATGGGTCAATGGATACGTTTTTAATAATAAGGTTCCCACAAATATTCAAGACTTACCACTTGATAAATTTAAAGAAACTATTAAACAAAAATTGTGAAATAAAGGCTTTTATAAAATATCCGAATATATGGACGATAAAAGTCCTTGGTCGTAAATTGTTTTTTCAAAAGTTCTCAATCTCCAACTTCAACTCCGTCTTATCCAACGCCATCTCCATCTCCTTCTTGTACATACAGCAGCAGGAATATCATGCTCCCTCAGGCGGCATGGCTAGCGGTGGCGTCGGGTGTCGGGTCACCCTCTTCCCTAAAATATGGTTGAGGAGAGTGATGGCGGGTGCATGCGTTATACTCGTGAACGGGTGCTGCTAGCGGTGCCAGGTCGTTTTACTGATGACTTTAAGACTATGTTACATTTTTGAATTTGACTCTGACTTAACCATCTTCATGTCCACATCCGTGTCTGTGTCCACGACTACCCTCATCTCCATCCACATTATCTGTATTCTCTCTCACCTTTATCGCTTCATCTATCTCTACTTCTATCTTTACCTCTATATCTATGTCTACGTTTCTGTCTCATACTTGATTGCTTAATGTATAAATATAATAGTAGACTTCAAAAGATAACCAACTTGTTCATGGGTCAATTTGTACGCTTTATTTTATAATAAAATTCCAAAATATTTAAGATTTACCCTTCAATAGATTTAAGGATAAGTGTTATGTGAAAAGATTTACTATAAGATATCCGGATGCAAAAAGATGCGATTCCCTGGCTGTAAATTGTTATTGTGTATTTTTTTTTTCTTATTTTTTTAAAAGATGGTTGCTGTTGAGTTTCTTGCCACTTCTTCTCAACAGATCGACTTTCCGAAGTGGTGGTATTCAGTTCAATTTGTAAATTGTTTCAATTCAAATACAACAATACAAATTCAAATACTTACGAAATAATGAATATTTGAGTTTGAGTATATGAAATGAAAAATCTCAAGAAACAAAGAAAACTTTTATTTTTATTTTTTTATTACCTACAGACTATTAATATTAACAATAACTTCTATTCTATTACTTGCTGTCAGAGATTGCGATTGTTTTACTAAATTCAAAACACTTATCTAAGATATTGAAAGTTCACTCTAAAGGGATAAAGAACTTTCAAATACTAGTGTTAAACTCGACTTGAAAATGAAAACTGATTGAGTTCGAAGAATATTATGTAATCAATTAAACATGAAGTCGTCGTGGCGCCGTGGTTGATGTGTGTATCAAACGATATCACAGATCAAGCAACGTTCGGCGCGGCCGGTACTTGGATGGGTGACCGCCGAACATTCATTTCTCACGGCGACTTCCATGCTTCGGAGGGCACGTTAAGCAGTCGGTCCCGGGTGCTGTATACTTGTATACAGTAGTCGTAAGGGTTTGTCAGATGCCATTTTCGGTGCCCTGAAAATTCTGACATCCACCACCCAGCACTGGGCCAGCTTGGTGGATTATGGCCTATACCTCCTCGTTACCCAGGGGAGAGACTCATAGCCCTGCAGTGGGCTCTTTACAAAGAGTCGTGATGATGATGAATTAAACACGTTTAGTAACGAGAGTTTGAATTTAATTTCTTGTAATGATGATTTCGAATTTAATTGTGGTATTTTCAGGTTAAAATTGTATTTGCAATTTTGTAATTTATATAATGTTTCATTAAAAATATCAACCACATTATTACTAATGATTCATCTTTGACTTTAATTTAATTAAAGAAAAATAGTTGACGGGGCGGGGGGAGGATATTAAAAAAAAAGTTCATGTAATCATGGCAATGGTATGTAAGAAGGCATATTTTATCAAAAATAGATAATTAGAAAGGTTAAAATGATTGTAAAAATTTTTGTCTTTATAAAATGTAGCTCTTAAATTTGAAGAAGAAGACATCACATGTTTAGTAATATAACTGGCTAAAATTTTTTTATCGCCTGTAACTTAAAAAATATATTTCAGATAAGCGTTTTCCCGCAACTTCATATGCGCTAAACTATCCTTTATGTTGGAATTTCAGAGAGATTTAAGATTTTTCATACAAATTAAAAAGTCCTATATTTCCCGTTCCCGTAGGACTTTCGGGTATTCCTTCCATAATACAACTAATCATTCATTGTGGAACCTTTGTATCAAATATCACATCCGTGCATTCAAAAAATAAGATTTTCCATACAAACTAAGAAGTCCAATATTTCCCGTTCTCGTGGGAATTTCGGGAATTCCTTCGTTTGTGCTCCTTTATACTCTCTAGGGAATGTATGTTCCAAATTTAAGCTCTCTATGACTAGAGGTTTATACGCTGTACGTTGTCTGTCAGTCACTCAGTCAATAACAAAACAGTTTTATATATTGAGATTTTGGTGTCAATACTTAAGTGACACCGGTTTGCATATTTTGTTAATTTCATATTCATAGCTGCTTATATCGACCAGCTGGTGTAGTGGTATATAACATTACATACAATGCCTTGTATGCCAGAGGTCTTGGGTTCGAATCCCGAAATTAATATAATGTGCTAACATATTAATTTATAAGGAGAGGGAACGCAGAGCGCTGGCGGTGAGGGTTAATATGCTGTCACGTAGGTTTGCACGTTGTTCTCACGAGGTCAAAATTACACTTTTTAAATCCTTTAGTCAAACTTTTTAAACGTGCAACCTATGGAGCAACTACACCAATAAAGCCCTTAGTGCTCTGCGGGTCCAGTATAACAATGTCTTTAGGAGGTTGTTGGCGCTGCAGCGCCTCGGGTATGTTTGCTTTGTGGAACATTGATGGCTTTCAAGCCATTATTCGAAACAAACGCTAGGCAGCACCAACGCCATCTTAAAGGTAATAGCGGCAAGGACGGACAGTCCTTTAACTAAACATTAGATGTCAGTACATGTGCAGTCAAATGAACATGTTAAATTTTACTAACATAGTTGTTTAAGTTGTGTTTTTTTACTAATTTACAGGGTGATTGATGAGTCAATTTCGAAATTCGAGCATGTGATAGTTTGAGAAAACACATGAAGAGAAAAAATTAAATAAATATCAATAATTTACTGAGTAAACTTAACCAAAAATTAAAGAATTCATTACGCAACGCATAGTTATAATAGCGTAATACAATAAATACTTAGCGGGTGGTGCTATGCGTGTGGCGGGAACAATGCTGTGTGCGTGTTGACTGAGGCGGCGCCTCAGAAAAAGTGTAGTTATGTCTTTTTATTTATTAAAAGGGAATTCAGGTGAACAATTAAGCACCTATTTTTATTACATAATTGTGATCAGAATTGAATACAGAGTGCTCTCCTTCAATATCTTAAATTTGTCAAGAGCCACACTGTATAGTGTATGGATAATCTTTGTCTGAAATACATTTTCTTTTCATTTCATTTTCATTTCATTTCGTTAATCAAAGCATGGTCACTCTAAGTTACGAATGAATAACATTAATATAAAGGCGTCTACGCGAACAACAAAACATTTTGTAGTACTAGGTCGTAGTATTATCAATGAAAGGCCGCGTCGTTGTAGCTATGTTGTATGTGGTGCCATATTTTTTTTTTGCACTATAAGCAATACTAAAATAAATATGCAAGCACATTTATATCGTTTCAAAGAAAATAATATTTAAATTTGGCTGATGACTAAAAAACAACCCTGTGTATCTTCTTCTATATGATCAATAAATACAATTATCCTTAAAAAAACTGTTCTCAATTATAAGGAGTCGAGGCGTGTTTGTTCGTCCCTTTACTTAGTAATTACGGCACTACAGTCCTTAAATATTTGGAAAGTAAGCACCAACAAAGGCGCGACCTTGTAAAATATTGGGTTATTCCCAGTTGGCTTTTCTATTTGACTATATTATATTCCTATCTAAATAAAGTAATAACCACAAGTGATAGACCGGAGTAACGCGAGTAGCGGGTAAAGTTCATATAAACTAAAAAGTTCTCGTGAGAAATTCGGGAACTCCTTCCATAGTCCTCCTTCCTAATGTATGTTCATTTCAACTCTTTAAGCGTTTAGTATTCGTGGTCTGTCTGTCACTAAATCACTCAGTCAGTTACGAAACAGTTGATATACAACGTTATTTTCTGTTTATACGAAACCTGAAGAGAGTTTGTTCAGAGTGCTATAATTCTTATGCCATGCTATATTTTAACACAATAATCTTTACAGATCCTTAAATGATATATACATTTACTCGCATGCGTATTGTATGCGATTACAAGGATGCAAATAGGTACCTATTTCGCATGCAAGAGTAGCGAACGAGCGCCGCGCGAGTTTCCTCACTTGCGTAACAAAAGCAAGAAACCTCAAGAACCTTAAAAGTTACCGAGTTTTTAAGATAATATAGAAGATCAAACGAACTTCTTAAGTGAAGTTCGATCGATATTATATGAGTTGCTTCATTCGAAGATATATTCATTTACCAAGTAGTCCCTTTGACTCACACGGTAGCACGCACGAATTTAAGAGTTATGAAATGACTAAAAAGGTCAAAACACGTGTTTTCGATCGTTTTAGTTAAAATTTTTCACACCTGTCTGGATCCATAGGATGCGCCTCTGTCGAGCTCATTATTTTAGAGTTTTTAATTTTATAGTTATGGCAAAACTTTAAGGGCAATAGTTTACTACATTGACAGGGCGGGTGGGACCTTAATGTATATCTTCGAATGAAGCAACTCATATAATATCGATCGAACTTCACTTAAGAAGTTCGTTTGATCTTCTATTATATTTCGTTGCTTCATTCTTCAGATATATTCATTTACCAAGTAGATGTTCAGAGCATAAGGTAAAGTTTTGCTTTATAAAAATTCATTAACTAATATTCAACAGTTATTTAATCAACTCAATGTAAATGTATAACTTTGAAACATTTTGTTTATATGCATACTGAATAAAATTACTTAAAGTAAATTAATAATTAAGGATCAACAAAGGAGTTTACTTCTACATTTGATTGAAAAACTGCCCTTCCAAAATTACTTTTATTGATGGGGCGGTTATAAAACTTAGCGAATGTTTGAGACTGAGCGGTCCTGCAGGCCGTGCTGCGAATGGCTAGCAGCGATAGGCCGCCACGCGCTCTGGCCGCGGACGTTGCTGCGCGTGCCGCGTGCTGTGAGCGCTTAACGCCGCGCGCCGCCGCCACGCCCGCGCCGCTAGACCCCATGACATGCTTTATCCAGCGACTGATAGACGGTGAGATCGTTGTTTTGTAAGGTCGCTTTGGTTTGACTATAAGGCAATCTACACGCTCTGGCCTAAGTTAACTCGTTACAAATAACTAATTTTCTAAAGCTAATGCAGGGCATATACAGGAATGGCATGTTCATGGAAATATGGCAAAACTAGAGTTGGTTACTAGCAGTAGCTGAAATTATAATCAAATCCAAATTCCCTATTTTGATTTCATTTGCCAAAATTATAAGAGAAATTGCACACGGTGTGCTAGTAGCCTAAAAGCCAGTAAAAATACCAGTTACTGTGTGTGTACTTTGCTCAAGAGTTAAATAACTATTGGGATACCATTTTGAAATATAATCTTAAAACGACTTGAAGATCTTAATCTTAAACCAAGTGTAATTGTGTTATGTTGGTAATGGCCTTAACCCAAGGTAATGGATTAATTAGTTCATGTGATCCTATATTGTTTCCTAATAATAAGGCCAACCTATGACTATATTTTACTATATCTATTAACTGTTTTTATTAGTTTTACTTTAATTGTTCTTAAAAAATGATAAAATTCAGTGAAATCGAAGGATTAAAGATATCTCCACTGTTATTGTGACAATAATTCTAGTGCCGATACGTTGTACCATGCTACGTTGTACTGAGCTTGAGTTTTGTTAGAAAGCGACGAGACCACGACTAGGTACTGTGGTGACCGCCTACACGTCTTCTCTTAATGAAACCGAGCCGGGAAGCCTCGCTGGTTCGTTCTGGAAAGACAAATAATTTCTTTTCAAAATCGTTAGCTCAGTAAAAGAGCACTCGTTCGGCAAGCGAGAGGTCCCAGGTTCGTGTACTGATCGGGTCTTTTTTTTTTTTTTTTTTTAATTTATTTTTCCCGTTACCTATTTAAGAATAATTGAGCATTATTAAATGCAAAAATTTCAAAACGGCTTGAATGTTTTAATTTAAAGCAATGAGTAGTAAACGCGAGAGTAAACGCGTCTATAACCGTAGCTTCAAGATCTCGTTACCAAGAAACCTATTGTGAGCATTTAACATTGGTGCGAGAAGCAAACAGATTTACTTGAGGTTGACTGAAAACTTTGATACGCATAATTGGGTAGTGCTGTATTTTTTCCCGAGTTGATATACGGAGCAAATAGTCAAATATTCATTTTCTCAAACTATTACCAAATACTTTTAGCTAATGAGGAAATCGAATTCCTCCCATTAAATTAATATAGATAGTACCTACATACAGCGCAAACGTGTTTATCCTTTGCAAAACACTGTAACCCATTAAAAGCTGAAAACATGTCTCACTATTTTTCCAGTTTCCATTTGCATGATTATCTTTACAAATTACCCCCCCCATAAGGCTGTGACGCAAATATTCGCTAAATATTTCTATGACAAGATGTCTTTCACATGTTTTTCCACCACTGTAAATCTTCTAAAATCTTACTATGTATTTGTATTTTTGTATCGTTATTATTGCTATTTTTGAGAGCTTTGTATCTATCCTTTCGAAAGTTTGAGTGGTAGTATAATCACTAATATTTAACCGTTGGACAGGCTGAAGTTAATGGTTAGTTAGCTGTGAATTGTGCTAATTCTTTGATGGTGCAACACCTTACTTTTTAAAATTTGTTCCTTACTTTTTAAAACTGAATTTAGGATGGCAGCACAGATTTGAGATAGTGAACACTGATTGAAACTGGTTGATTCGATATATGTTTTTATACGTGTTGTTATTTATGACAAATTGTTTACTTCGTATTTCACTTTTTTCTTGCAAAATCACTGGTTATATTTCCACGGAGCAGTATTAATTATCTTTACTAATATTTGCAATTCACTTTGAGTTAATTTTAATATGTTGATATGCGACTTTGTTATAACTTTTCCAAAAATCTTTAAGAGACCTCGTAAACACTGTATTCATTTGACAGATCCGAGTTGAAGTCCTCGAATTCATAAGTTTGTGGTAAAAACTGAAATCGTAATTATTTACGATGTTCCTTTAATATAGGAACTAAAAGATAAGATTCTCTGAAATTAATGCAAGCTAAAAAGGACTTTTTTGTCACTATGCTCAGGGAGGTTCTAAAATGTTCTTTTAAAATGTGATTTGTTATTAAGGAATTTATAAAATTTGTATAAGATTTAAAACAAATCTTTTGTCTCCATTTGATTTTGGTGCAAAAAATATATTCGGAACAAACTGATCAGACTGAGAAGAGCAGGAGACTATTGCTCCTAGATTAATTGATTTATGTATGGAGAGAGCCTATCTCGAAAGCCTGATTTTATTTAGAAGCAAAATTGTTTATAGGAGTTACGATTTGTATAACTTGACAGTTTTTTGTTATGAGACACCTTTGGAGATCCACTTTAAACCAACAGTCATTGGTAATAGCTGTACCAGAATTATAAAAATATGCTATTTTATTGATTTATTTATTTATACTTCATTGCACACTTACAAAATAATAAAAGGAAAAGAATACATTAGAACAAAAACAGTTTTGAAAGGTACAATAGGCGGCCTTATCGCTATAAAGCCATGTACCTGCGTTAACGATGGGCTAGGGATCATTGTCTCGTTGATATCGTCCACCGAGTTCGGGGGCGTAGCGCTGACAATAATACTGTTGCGTAGTTGCGAGCCGATATTCGGTCCAGTTACCTTGAAACCGCGGGCGTGGGTTCGCTTGACATGTGGATATTTTAGGCATGTCAACATGCTTTTTTATCCCTTTCTTCATTTTCCAATATGTTAACAAATCTAAACCTTCATGGCAGTTTCGTTCTTGTTTCAGTTTCAAAAAAAAAAGTAAATCAGACAGAACTCTGCAATTCTCCACTAGGAATTTTATTGTGTTTACTTTAATATCCAACCAAAGAATAGTCATAGCTTGGCTTATGGCTTGTTGTTCCGAGCCCAAGTGCTTACCTTCAAATTTTTGGTTTCAGACTAAGGGTTTTCAATAATCTGGTTGATCTTAAACTTCTCTGGGTAGCCCTTTGCGCAATAACGGCAGCCATCTTTGAGCTAAATCTTGGTGAATACATTCGGCAAGTTTAGGGCCTTTGTTAACGGGAACTACCAGAACCGTTAAGATTTAAATTGGAAGCGTTTGTATTTCCGCTTGAATTATTGCTGTTTCAGATGGAACTTTCGGTTACAGTTGACGTTCTATCTCCGAAATCTAGTTTAGTTTTTGCTTCCATGCTGGACTGGGAGCGAAAGAATAACATAGAATGCGCCAGCTGGTTCTCTTCCCGGGCATACTGTAAAAGTCAGTTAAGGGACAGAGGTTTTAAAGGCGTTTTTGTGGGCGATAGGCGGACCACCTATCACTACAATAGTCTCTCCATCTTTATAATACCTCCAAATTTGTCGAAAGTGACATCAGATGGTCTTGTAACCTCTGGTGTTCTGCCTACCCCATAAGGGATACAGGCGTGACGTTATGCATGCCTGCATGCTTATTAGTTTTTATTTGACCTCCGTGTCAATTTATCAAATCAACATCCTGGGTACTACCTCCGTGTCGATTTAAAAAATCAACATCCTGGGTATTTTATCCTTCGCGTTAACGCTAGGTTAAGATCCTGGAGACATTAGATGCTTTTCTTGAATATTGTCTGTATGAAATCACTCGTCTATGATTTTTTCCGCTCCAACCTTCTAAGCTTGCGTTTATAATATTCTTCTTTTCTTCGGCCGTCTTCTTCGGCATTTTTATGACAGGTGTACTTGCTACCGCGCACGAAAAAGGAATGAGCTCGACAGAGGCGCATCCTATGGATCCAGACTGGTGTGAAAAATTTTAACTAAAACGATCGAAAACACGTGTTTTGACCTTTTTAGTCATTTCATAACTCTTAAATTCGTGCGTGCTACCGTGTGAGTCAAAGGGACTACTTGGTAAATGAATATATCTGAAGAATGAAGCAACGAAATATAATTATATTTTTTGTATAACGAAATTTAGCACGTAAATATTTCACTCGTGTGCAAGGGCTTACATGAACGAATATAACGCTGTGTATTGATTATGAGTCGTGAAAACTCAAGATAATATAGCCCTTATTCTCGCTCATATTATAAACTTGAAAGTTTAACATGATGGAAAGATAGATGGCTGTTTGTAACTCTTTCTAAACAGCTTAAATTTATTGTTGTAAGATTTTGCTCAAAACTAAAACATGGCCTATAATAGAACGTAAGATATTTTTTCAATTAACGGGATTCACGTTAGTGAAGCCGAAAACAAATAGTTATAATTGTTTTTTTTTAAGTTTAAATGTAAAGCAATATGAAAAACAGAAAAATCGTATTTTATTTCATAATAACTAAGTTGTTTTTTTCGTATAAATTGAGAAAATTTTTTTAGGCAACAAACTAAATACAGTTCTTTGTAAACAAAAAACTTTATATTTGTAAAAATACACCTATTGTTGTATTTGAATGAATTTAAAATTCTTTAAAACCATACTTACTGCTGTACTTGATGCCCTGGAGAAAAGAACAATATAAAAATAAATGGTATAACGTAATTTAAATAATATTTTTTTCGCAATCAAAGCACATGGTGCCCCATGCCCATGATGCATATTTTTTTATTAACAATTAAAAGCTTATTGAAATAGGAATGACCCTGAGTTTCGATCCTTACCACGCAAAGGTTTTCCTTAAACTCCGTTCAAATATTTGTTAAAGAGATGAAGTGGATTCACCTACATAAAGACATTGAGATGAGCGATCTATGAGGAGGCTGTGGTTTACTATAGAAAGTACTTTAAACCCCTATTTTGTTTTTGTTTAAACGCCTTAAAATAACATTGCAAGAAAATCTTAGCGGTAAGTAATAATAAACAGTCGATTCGGGAAAAATTTAGAATTTTTTTTGTTTGCACCAAGCTAAAAAATTAAGTCATGACATTTAAATTTAAATTTGATCATTAAATAAATAAATATTTCTGACACTCACACAACATTATCTAGCCCAAATTAAGTTTCTTAAAGAACTTGTGTTATGGATACTAGATAACTGATATACTTAAGAAATATATAAACATACATATTGAATAAATACATATGTTTTATTAGAATATACTTAAATAAACATATAAACATCCATGACTTGACGACTAATATCTGTGTTTATCACACAAATATCCGCCGCCGCCGGGATTCGAACCCAGGACCTCTGGAATAGAAGGCAATGTATGTTACCGCTACACCAGCCGGTCGTTATTATTCATAATACTAACATAAATATATAAGATCGATGAACTCCATTTATTAAATCACATTCCCTTCCATGCTGGACTGGGAGCAAAAGAAAACAAAGAATGAACCAGCTGCTTCTCTTCCCGGGTATACAGTAAAAGTCAGTTAATGGACAGGTTATATTGGCTTTTTTGCGGGCGATAGGCTGACCCCCTGATACTGCAATAGTCTCTCCCCATCATTATAATACCTCCAAGTTTGTCAATCGTGACATAAGATGGTTGTATAGCATCTGGTGTTCTGGCTACCTAACAAGGGATACAGACGTGAAGTTATGTATGTATGTATGTTTATCACAATTAAATATTAATATAAAAAAAATATTATGATATTCCAAATCATAAAATTACCCAAAACATTCCAAAATATACGTGTTCATTTTCCAAGCATCAAACGTGCTCAAATAAAAACGAACAACACCCAACCACGGAAGAAAATGCAAGAAATCCGGATATATGTCAGACACACACTATACATAACATCAATCACATTATGTTAAAACTGATAAAAGAATTCACTTTCAAAAGAATGCTAAAAGTTTGTACATAATAATAGCGTATTTTTTTTTTTTATAAATGACTAAACCCGCGTTTGACCTCAATCTCACCTGATGGTAAGTGACGATGAGGTCGAAGATGAAAGCACACGGGTTTAGGAAGGAACTGGCTCTTTATACAATATTGCCGGAACACATTACCGCCGGAGCGGTAAATAATGTAAATAAAAAAACATAAAAACTTCTTAACCGGATTATTTGCATACAGTTTATATTTTACATTTTAACTCCACGTTTCGGTGTATTTGCAGATCCCGTGGTCACGAGTAACTGAGATGTCAGGCTTGATAGTGGAAAATGTTATATGACTTTAAAAGATATGTGAATGTAAAATATAAATTACATACATACATACATAACTTCACGCCTATATCCTTTACGGGGTAGGCAGAATACCAGAGGTTTTAAGACAATCTGATGTCACGTTTGACTTTGGAGGTATTCTAATGATGGTTAGAGACTATTGCAGTGACAGGGAGTGAGCCTATCGTCCACAAAAATGACAGTTAAACCTCTGTCCCTTAATTGACTTTTACATTATGTCCGGGAAGGAAACAATCTGGCACATGCTATGTTTTTCTTTCGCTCCCAGACCAGCTTGGAAGAAAATATAAATTATACGCCATAAATCCGGTTAAAAAGTGTTTTATTTCGTGAAAATTTAAGATAATATTATGTGAAAAAGTATTGCTGGGAAAATAAAACACGAACTTATTACACGTTTTCTGATCCCCAATATTGTGGATCAGAACGATCAGAACGGCATAGTAAATAGTAATAAACGTAACTGATCCCCAAGAGTATCAGATTTTCGGAATCAGACCGATGTAACTCGTATTTGAGTTTGATACTAAATCGATCCATGTTATATTATTGTCACTATGACTATTAAGTTACTGCTTAAATGAAATCGTTGCTACTCAATAAGTTACGTGTATAAATACATAGAATATTATTTTCATTTATATCGTTTGCTTCATTATTCAAATTGAACATTTTTAAAGACAGGTAGACTCGACATCTATCCTATGTAAAGTCTAAATTATGACTATGAGCGATTGAATTTTGAGATGATCAATGGCATTGTATGTCTGCCGCTAAAAGTTTCACATCTTTTTGAAGGCTGAGCCATTTTTTTCAACTGTCATCAGTTAAAACTGCTCACACAAAGGAAATGAGAACTGAGTATTCAACTATTATGATAATAAAAAAACAAAGAATCTTTCGTACAGACTAAAAATGAAACCGCAGAAAAACTAAATAGTGATACCAAAATTGCCTCATTTGAGGCAAAATATCGGGCGTTTACGTAAATAATCTCTTGGTAGGCCACTTTTGGTAAACGGTATAGTGCTTTTTATTATGGAAAACTTCGTCTGCATATGCTTAGACTCTTGTAACTTCAACATCTAGTGGATTAGCGAGTAGTTGTTAGAATCTTGGTAAGTTACGCCTGGCTAGCGTCCAACGCTTATGCAAAAATGTTCGCTTCAAAGATGGTGTGTTCCATTAGCTGTATTGAAAATAAGGTATCCATCATAAATAAACATGCTTCATCTTTGAATGCATTATGAAATACTAGCTTCTGCACGCGGTTTTACCCGCGCAAGTTCGATTCCTTCGCAAATTTCGGGTTTAAAAAGTTGCCTATGTGCTATTCCAAATTGTACTCTATTACTATGCCAAATTTAATTAAAATCCGTTGAGCCGTGATTGAAGAACAAACATCCATATATCCAAACATTCACATTTATAATATTAGTAAGATGACTTTAAAGCGAAACAAAGATCTAAAAACAGGTTTTAAAACATTTACATACATATTGACAACTTATCTGTGGTGCAACGGTCGAGTTTTTGCCTATAGTATGAGAGGTTCAAAATCTGAGTTCCAGACTGTTTAGTTAAGGAAACTTAAACTGCCAGACGCACACAGAACTTCCATCACTATATAGTGGATTTACCAAAAAGTCGAACAAAACGCTTCGATAGTTCCTTTTTGGTACGGATTGCCAAGGTGTAGAACAATCTGCCTGTGTCTGTTTTTCCTGACCACTACAGTCCTGGAACTTTTAAGTGTCGTGTGAATAAGTTTCTCGTGGATGAACGTGTAACACCATAGTCTTCATGCACACTTTCCGTCAGGTGGCATGGAATACAAACGTCCTATACTTACATTTTAAAAAAAACTACTATAACAAAATTACCTTGCTAATTCCGCGACTCGCCTTGCACTAGTGATGCAGGATATTTGTGCGTTGGTTTACCGCCCTTCCTCCCTCAAGCGAGAAGCAAGCAATGCAATGAACACACACTTGGAATACTGTAAATCACACCACAAGCTACCACCGACACGTGTTTCACCTCAACTAGAAGCATCCTTAGGGTGCAAATATGAGTCGCGGAATTAGCAAGGTAACTCAGTTATAGTAGTTGTCATGGATTTCCGCAAAGTAACCCCTGATTCAATCAATTAAAGAAACTTACTCTTCGAATCTGGTTCTAAGCTATAATATCCAAAAGTTTCACTGTCACTTCATAATAAAAGCTTCCTTTAGAGACAAATCGTTGGTGGCCAGTAATTTAGTAAAAAATGAAACCAGCGAGAACGTCGCTCGTGACCACGGGGTCAGCAAAGACACCGAAAAGTCAAGTTAAAATTTAAAATGGAAATATACGTTATAAATCCGGTTAAAAAGTGTTTTATTTAATAGTATGAATCGCAAAAACTTAAGACAATATTAATTTAGTAAAAACTTCAGTAATTTAAAAAAAAAAAAACCAACGTCTTTTCCCATTTACATCCATAGTTTACTTAGATATAAATCGCTACCTTACCCCTATTGCCGTACCCTATAATACTTTCTTGAATCAGTAAACAAGAGATTTGCAACTGCAACAAGAACATGACAACGGCCTTAGCTTTCGTGGGTGATTTTGTAGTGTAACAACATTACTTTAACAATAAGGCTCCAACTTCCCGAGCAGAATTGATATATCATCGCACCGTCCGGAAGAAAATAACTGTTTCTGTCATAAACTGGTAAACCATGAAATTGAATAGGCTTGCTGGATTCTGTAGTTATGGTATACAACAAATAATGATGCTTCAGGTTCTTATCCGTAGAGTTCAAAATAGTAATAGTGTTATAACTGCGTGTTGTCATTTAACTCCATACAAGCATGAACATGTTGTTTTTTGAACTTGCACCAATTATAAGTGATATGGTAGTTTTTATTTTAACAAATTTTATAAAATTTTATTTGCGTTTTTAAATGTAAAAATAGTTAAATTATTGTTCTTATTAATCATTCAAATTTTTTCTGACCTTCAAGACTGTGAGTTTACTGTTTGTTTACTTGTGAGGATCGTGTACTAATTTTATTTTGTTTTTCTCGGGGTAATTAAATTGAACAATTTTCGAAGAGATGGAAAAATCTAGGCAAAAATTAGATAAGAATGTACGACCACCTTTCATATACAGGCTTAATTTTTAGATTAGATTTTAGTCACCAGCCAAATTTAAATGTTAGTTTGATACGATATAAACATACCTTCATATTTATTTTAGCTTCGCTCAGTACAAAAAAGTATAAATACTGAACCACAAACTTTAAAAAAAATAGTCGCTGTTGATAAACACAGCTACTACGACGCGGCATTTCATTGATAATAATACGACGTAGAACTACAAGATGTGTTGTAGTAGCGCGTAGTCATCTTAATTTTAATGGTAATTTAGAGTGACCAAGCTTTGCTTAATATGTTAGAGGACACATTAATTTCCTTGTTAAAAAATTTAGCCGATGACTAAAAATCAACCCAGCAACTGTATCCCACCAAATGTCACCGTCCTGACAAGAATAATGTGTTCTATGAAAACTCAGTACCTTTCTAAACCCGCGTCTTACCATCTTCGGCCGCATCTTCATTTACCATGGTGAAATGGTGGGCAAAAGGGGATTTAATCAATAATAAAGAAAATATACATAGAATAATATGAAACAACTAATGCGTTAACCGGCATTGGATTTAAGTGCCAATGCTGCGTCACGCTTTCAAACGCGCGTTTCATAAAAAACTGCAACGTCCGCACCGTTACGGACGTTCGGAATGTGCCAAGCGCCGCGTGTGATACGCGCGTACGGCACGGAAAATGTTATGAAAGTTTGTATGTTTGAATCTCTCTTAGTAGGTGTTATAAAAATCTGTGGGTAGGTGTGTATTTGAAGATACGTAGGTATGGTACGCGCGTTCGAACGTGTAACGCAGCGTTGGCACTTAATAAAGCATATTAAGATTAATTAATGAAGTATAATCTGTAAAATCTGAAATTCACATACTTTTTAACCAAAGTGGAATAAAACCCATTTATAAATCATACTCCACACAACGAACACACACTGTACATTTTTAAACAATGTACATACAATCGACGAAGCATTGTTGAAAAAAAAATGGAAAACCTAACCGCAATCAAGTCAAGCAAAGCGGGAATCGAGAAGTTTTATTTTTAGCCAAAACCGGATATTACGTACGAATACACAAGTAAAGGGAACAATGGAAGTTGAAACTTTTTATTCTGCCAATGAAATGGGAACGAGGAATGAGAATACAATCGTTTAAATGGATATAAAAGCAACTTAGGTAGTAGAAAGATTTTCTTTGCATAGAGCTTCTTTCTTTGATTAAAACTTTGGTTTTATATCAAACTAGCTTTTCATTCGGACCGTTGAAATATAAGGCGAAAAAGTTTATGTTTCAGTTTCAGTATAAAAGTTGTTAAATAGTAGTGATTTTAATTGATTGAATCAGGCGTTACTTTGCGGAAATCCATGACAACTACTATAAAAAGTTACTTTGCTAATTCCGCGACTTGTACTTGCACTAGTGATGCAGGATTTTCATGCGTAGGTTCACCGTCCTCCCTCCCTCAAACAAGAAGCAAGACATGCAATGAACACACACCTGGAAACCCACACCACAAGCTATCACCGACACGTGTTTTGCTTCAACCTGTTCGCCCTGTTCGACAATGTTTGGTGGTGGTCGTTGCGCCCTGAGGATGCTTCTGGTTGAAGCGAAACACGTATCGGTGATAGCTTGTGGTGTGGGTTTCCAGGTGTGTGTTCATTGCATGTCTTGCTTCTTGTTTGAGGGAGGGAGGGCGGTGAACCTACGCATGAAAATCCTACATCACTAGTGCAAGTACAAGTCGCGGAATTAGCAAAGTAACTTTTTATAGTAGTAGTGATTTTAGTTTGAACGATTTATTAGAAGGCCTGATTTTTCAATGGTCAGAAAAAGTTATCTAATGAATATAGTATTACTCAAGAGCTTTAAGCTCCTCTTAAGTTTATTGCCACTCTTTGTCATTGTCCAGCTACTGCTTATCATCATCATCACAACTCTTTGAAATGAGCCCACTGCAGGGCATGAGTCTCTCCTCTGGGTGAAGAAGAGGTATAGGCCATAATCCACCAAGCTGGCCCAGTGCTGGGTGGTGGATGTCAGAATTTTTAGGGCGCCTAGATGGCTTCTCACAAACCCTCACGACTACTGTATACAAGTATACAGCACCCGGGACCGACTGCTTAACGTGCCCTCCGAAGCACGGAAGTCGTCGTGAGATATGAATGATCGGCGGTCACCCATCCAAGTACCGACCGCGCCGAACGTTGCTTAACCTGTGATATCGTATGATACACACAGTAACCACGGCGCCACGGCGACTTCAACTGCTTATGCTACGGGCTATTATACGCAATATTTGAGTTATTATTACTTACGAAAAGAGCTATCCCAAATAAAAAATGTGATGCAAAGATTTGAAATGTTCACGGTCCATACAGTCTCTGACCTGTCAATTTACTTTTTGTTAGGTATGTGAATGTATAAAGATGACATTGCCATTGTAATGCTGTCTGTTTATATCTAAACTATTGGTGCAGACTTGATTTAATTTCTTAGAAACGATATTGGGATTTTCATTTCAAGTGGATGATACTAGTAGTCTATTGAGTAACTTGAGAGGTAATATTAAAAACCTTAGTGTGAAAAGCGGTTTCTAATATAAGTAAATGATTTGGAATTAACCGAACATGAGCTGTTATTTGCACTACCTATATGTTGTTTTAATACATTTCGTGAATTTTCAAAAATCTGACAGGTCAGCTATGAACGTGATTATTGTTACAAGTGCCCTCTTTGATGACGTGATTATTGTTACAAGTGTCCGCCACAGAGCAATTTATATACGAATAGTTATGGACAGCAGAAGAAGTCGTCCAGGATGTCGTTTAATAAAATTATCGTAAAACGTAAATATAAGGAAATACAGAAATACGACCGGTTGAAATCTCTTCCCTACCCCATAAAGTGGGATTCCGTAAAATTTAGAAAAAATATCATTTAATAAGTCGACAATTTATGAAAATATCACGTAACGTTCCCACGCACAAAACGGAATTCCATCGAATTGAGAAGCCACCATTTACTCAAATCAGTTGAAAAAGTGATTCGAGGCAAATTTTTTCCAGTGACAAATCGTAACATTCCATATAAGATAAAACCGCACGATGACACAGGAAAATCCAATGGAGCTTTCTTTAAAAAAACTGCCATAAATTGTTTATTGAGCCACGCTGTAATTTGCATTTACCTTCGTAGCAATATTCTCTGAAACACCCCTGTAAACAGTTCAAGATTGCTTGCAGAAATTTTTCCCAGTAGCTTTTTTATTAACGTTTTATTGACTTCATGTTTTCTTTTGTATTCTTTACGAGTATTTTCAGAGAAGGAATAGAAAAGTTATTAATATGTAAATTGGATGAGATTTTCAAATTAATTTTTAAAAAGAACTTGCATTTTAACCTTTGTTATGGATGAATGTAATGTAAGTAAACAAATATATCTTTTAAAAATAACTTGATGTTTATTTATTTGTGGTTTAAGAAGTTTATTTCCCAAAATAAAAGAATACAATTCACTTGTCTTCGAGAAATACAATTTGAAATTGAGTAGTGTACAGAGTATTAAAATATTTCATATTTTATCTACATAACAAAGTTCAAAAACCTCTTAATATAATTTCAATAACAATTTTACTACCTATTGATTTCAATTAACAAATTTTAGACATACATTTTTATATTTAGTAAGAGGGTAAAACTATATTTTAAACAAGGAAGTTTCTAGTGCAGACAGTTCATTACGAATATTCATCTTCAACATGGCTTTCAATGGCAATCACTTTAGATTTATTTAGTGTAGTATAGGGTGTGCGAGTGTGATTCATATAATTAGACTAATATACGTTGTAAATAAAAGTCGTTATATTGCTAACGTAGCTCCATCTTATGGTATAGCTTTGCAGCTAAGACCACCCGAGACCAATTTCTGCACAGATGAGATGCGCGAGGATTTTATAATGAGCATGAAAAAAGCTATTGTCGATTTTGTTTTGAAGGATGAATGTTAATTTATTATTATTATTTTTAGTTTATTATAATAATATTATTAATGTGTGTAGGTGTGAGGTGTAGGTGTAAGTATTTCAACTTACAAATCAATTATATAAAACCAAAGAGAGGGTAGTTGCAATTTTAGTTTTACTGCACTGCCATAATTTCTCATAATTGAGTTTCTTCTGTTTCACCCTGCCCGAAATACATCTAGAAACATTTGTGAAGATACCATCACATTTTGAAGCAAGCAAATATTTTTTTAATATAATTGGTGTCACTATAGAACACAGTCCTTATAGGGACCTTAAGGGGATGCTTATGTGACACTCGAAAAACATCTTAATTAAATTTTAATAACAGCATACTCTTATTTAAAAATACGCTAGTATATTTTACGATTACTATAGTGTATTTGTAACTTTACGCTGGCAAATAATTAAATGCAGTAAAATGACAGTTCCAGTGAAGAAGTTTAGGAACTTTAGGGCAGAAAAAAAATTGTGATGCAGCTTAAGTGAATGAATGATTTTTTAAAAATATATTATCTTAATAAACTGACTCACAAAATATTGAATATATTTGACTCACAAAATACTTTATACTTTTTTTTTTATTTCTAGAGTGGAGATGCTTTTCGGTACTTACGTTTTCGTTGTCTTTACAAAATTGCAAAACAACTAATTTTAACTTCTTATGTGATCGTTTTAAAGCACAAAGTATGTTTGGTAATTGTTTATTTTCGTTAAAATTACTGTAAAGATGAAGTTCACACCTCAAATGTATTTATATCGTATTTATACATTTGGTTAAAATTTTATTGTAAACGAATGTAAAAGGATCATTCAATTTCAATCATTCTTTTTCAGTACCTAACACAACGAAGATACATACACACATAACTTCACGCCTATACAGGCAGAACACCTAATGGGGTAGGCAGAACACCAGAGGCTATAAAACCATCTGATGTCACGTTTGACAAATTTGGAGGTATTATTATGATGGATAGAGGCTATTGCAGTTACAGGGGGTTAGCCTATCGCCCGCAAAAACGCCAATAAAACCTCCGTCCCTTAACTGACTTTTACAGTATGCCCGGGAAGAGAAGCAGCTGGCACATTCTATGTTTTTCTTTCACTACCAGTCCAGCATGGAAGCTACTAAGAAGATTTTAACTGGTATCATTACTTTTCTTTTTGACTTTTGGACCTGTCAGTTTACTGCATTGAATTATTTGCCAAGGTATATTTGTATTTGATCTATTTATAAAGGACAAGGAACTAGGACTTTAAGTCTATAGTGCCTATCCTGATTTTACCGTATAGATTGACTGATCAATTGAAGGATTCTTCGATCTCAATTTTTTTACAGTGCTATTAGACGCGCTATAAAGAAACTAGTGGAGGCTGGTCATCTACTCCCGATACACCCTTATGCTGACTACGATCTGCAGTCATCGGGAACCGAACACCGAACGCTTGTTTGGCAGTATTTTATCGGCTACATTTTGGTGAGTGTGCGAGTGCTCTTTTCGACCAAATTGAACCAACTCCTTTTAACCACCAGACTACCAGACGCAGACTGAACTTCCATCTCTATATAGTGGATTTACTAAGAAGTCGAACAAAACGCTTCGATAGCTCCTTTTTGGTACGGATTGCCAAGGTGTGGAACAATCTGCCTGCGTTTGTTTTTCCTGACCACTACAGTCCTGGAACTTGTAAGCTTCGAGCGAATAGGTTTCTCGTGGATGGACTTTTTCTACCATAGTGCGCACTTTCCATCAGGTGGCATGGAAGACAAACGTTCTATCCTAACAGCCCGTTCACACATGATCCGTTTTACTGGATATCTTTTTTGTATGGTAAATACGTACACTTAAGTCCATATGTGAAGTCGTTCATACAACTCCATGCGCGATTGATGAAAAAAAAACGTGTCCGGTAAAACGTATCCAGTAAAACGGACAATGTGTGAACGGGCTGTTACTATATAAAAAGAAACCACGATCTTGCCCTTGCATCTTAAGAACAAAAGATCAGTTCGGTGGTAAATATAAAATGGCTAATGGTACCTACGCAGACAGAACTTCCATCCCTATATAGTGGATTTACCAAGAAGTCGAACAAAACGCTTCGATAGTTCCTTTTTGGTACGGATTGCCAAGGAGTGGAACAATCTGCCTGCGTCTGTTTTTCCTGACCACTACAGTCCTGGAACTTTTAAGTGTCGAGTGAATAGGTTTCTCGTGGATGGACGTGTAACAACATAGTCTTCATGCGCACTTTCCATCAGGTGGCATAGAAGACAAACGTCCTCTCCTTACAATATAAAAAAAAAACACTCTTTACAATTTTTTTAATGCTGTTTCATGGCTTTTTTATTTATTTGAGACTTTTATTACCTTTGTTATATTTAAGATAAAGTAATTTTCCTTGTTTGAAACTCTATATTGGGTCGCTTCTTTGACGACTTTTTTGAATTTCGAATTGAGGAATAAAAGACTGCCCCTAATTAGTAGATAACAAAAATTTAGATTTAAATGGGGAGTTTTCTGTCGGCTCATAAAAATTAGTTCAAAAAACCTCTATAGATGGCACTTTTAAAAAGCCGAAGGCGTTAGGTCTGTAAACTATAATGTAGGTAAGTGGCATCTACCATCTATGGTTATTTATATGTTCAATTTCTCATACAGACATCAATTAATTTATTTTACTTTTAAAAACGCAGTGTGGAATAAATTCTTCGCCTTCGCCTTTTGTTAAGCGCCATCTATCGAAGCCTTTTGTACCAATTTTGTACAGTTTTGTTTTTTTAATGAGCTGTCAGAAAACTCCCCATTAGAACAAAAATAATAAAAAGCCAAAAATATTAGTGTTTAATTTTTTTTTCCTTGTTAACAAAATCAAAGTACAAGAAAGAAACAGATGTTCAAAAAGGCAATATTTCTTTTAAGCGTTTTTTAACAAAAAAACACCTCTTACTTGTAGTTAAACTTAAGAAATATATATACATATTATGAACATTTTCAAATTTCTTGCGATAATATTCATGTTTATTTTGATCACACAAAATATATTTGCGCCTACAAGAACTTTAACCTTAGACTTTTAGTATAAACATCTATGCAGTATTTTTCCGAAAAAATTGACATTTCATACTTCATAAGAGGAAGCTCTATTCTAGGCCAATTTTATCATGCGAAATCATCAAAAAGTCATAAGTATACCATCTTACTAAAAATAATGAAATATTATTGAAAGCAAAATTAATTTAATCTTCTTCAGGAAATTAAAAAGTCCTTGATTTAAACTTTAAATAACATAATTCAAGAGCTATTGTTCAAAATCGTAACCAGTGTTAAACGATCGACTTGTTCGGTGAAGACAACCACCCGATTATCGCCTTTATTGGTGTTTAGGGCGTGTCGAGCAGCGAACTTATTTTGAACGATTGTTTATATAATTTAAGTAGCAGCTTAGGGTGGTTTGATCCAAGTATCTTTATTTTTTTTGGTTGAGATCGCTCACTAGCGACAAGGCCACCTATTTTTACATTGTGTTTTTTTGTTTCCTTTTTTATTGTTATTTTTTCTTTTTTGTATAAATGCAGAATGAATGATAAATAAATAATGACATAGCTATTCGGAGATGAGCCTATTCAGAGAAACCAGGCTCTTCAGCTTGATTGATTTTGATGATTAAAATATAAGGTCTTCATTACGAGAATTAAAATTCATATAAACGTGAGTTTAGTTGAGTCCTGCTCAACTAGATGATAGAATGGACAAAATATTCATATGATATTGTCTTAAGTTTTCGCGATTCATACTATTAAATAAAACACTTTTGAAGTTATAAATCATTATCTCCATGATCTATAACTTTTTTAATCTATCAATCCGACGCTTGACACATCAGTCGCTCGTGACCACGGGGCCTGCAAAGACACCGAAACGTCGAGTTAAAATTTAAAATGTCAATATACGCGATAAATCCGGTTAAAAAGTGTTTTATTTAAATATTCATATGGCTGATATTATTATAAATCAATCTTACTAATATTATAAATGTGAAAGTTTGGATGTATAGATGTTTGTTCCTTAATCACGGGAGAACATCTCAACGGATTTGGATAAAATTTAGCACAGTGATAGTGTACCGTTTGGAATAGCACATAGTCTACTGTTTATCCCGAACTTCCCGCGGGATTCGTAATTGCGCGGGTAAAACCGCGCGCAACAGCTATTGTAATAATATCCTTATAATAATTTTATATAATGTAATATATTTAAATATATTACAAAATATTGTAATATAGTGTAATATATTTTTCCTGGTACAAATAAAACAAAAGCTTCTGAAAAGCTTATATGCTGGACTGGGAGCGAAAGAAAAACATAGAATATGCCACTGCTTCTCTTCCCGGGCATACTGTAAAAAACAGTTAAGGGACCAAGGCTTTTTCGCGGGCAATCGGCTGATCCACTATTATAATGCCTCCAAATTTGTCAAACGTGACATCAAATGGTTTTATAACCTCTGGTGCTCTGCCTACCCCATAAGGGATACAGGCGTGAAGTTATGTATGTTTGTATGTAAAAAAAACGAATACATAGTAGCATAGTACAAACTAGGGTGTCTGAAAAATATATTTGATTATTTTCATCCGAGGAATGAGTAAAGGTGTTTATTAGATATTTATGAGCCGATGCAAATATTATTATGTTCATAATTTGAGATGTCTAGAAAACCAAAAATTCATAACTTATCCCTTATGGGCAGGATGGTTAAAATACCAATATTGTGCAAGTTTATCATAACAACTGGCCGGTGTAGAATGTTATTGTTTTTTTTATATTATTTTTATTTAAATATGCAAGTTTAATACATTAAAATATTTGTACAGTGTGTTAGATTTCGGATTTCCGATATCTCACCCACGTATCTCACCACGTATTAATCCAACTTGCTGAGTGGCTCTTTTCGTTTCTTAGTTCCTTTTCTGTCGTCATTATCCTATGTAAGAGCTCCTCCTTGGTGTCCGGGACTTCCCAACACATTATCTGTTTCATTGTTCCCCGTAAAAATAAATCCAGCGGAGTTAAATCCGATGACCGCGTTCGTACTGCGTCGTCCGATTAATGGCGAATAATACTTGAGCCTTCACATTTCGGAAAATATGTGCTGGAGCGCCATCTTCAGGAGACGACGGCAGAATAACTAAGAAACGATAGAGAAATGATAAAAAGAGCTAGAAAGAGCCACTGAACAAGTCAGATTAAGGGCAACCGCCTGCATTCAAAATAATGGCGGGCACTTTAAACAATTACTGTAAAATTTTAGACGAAAAAGAAGTTTAAATTAAAGAAAAACAATGAGAAGTAGTTTTTGTCTCACTCACGCCTAACTATCCTTAAAAATACCGATCACACTCGCACGCTTATGGAATGCTAGCTGATTTGTACGACCTAATAGTCGTGTATTTTGTTGTAATTTTAACCAAATTAGCCAAAATTTAAATACTTATGTGATATTTATTTGTAAGAATAGTTCCTTGCAAACAAATAAATTAAAAAAACAAACTAATGTTAAGCTTTTTTAGGTAGTGCATATTAACAAAAAAATTTAGTAAATTTTTGTGAAGTTTTTCAGCTTTACATAAGAATTTCATAAACTATTTTGCATTTTATCTTAGCAAAAAGTTACTTTTCATGCTAAAAAATATCATAATATTTCACATAAGACCACTTTTGTGTATCGGGGCGATATGCAAATGTGAAAAAAATTGTTTTAGTGAACTCATAGAAGTACGAGATATTAAATTTTAAAATGGCTGTCATTCAAAGGGGTGAGGGGTGCGACTCCCCTTTGTGTAGTATTTCGTCGATAAAATTTAACGTAGTATATGTGGGTGAAGTATCGGAAATCCGAAGCCTTAAATACTGTATATAACTTTTTATGTAATAAAAACCTTTCTTTTTCAAGGTTCCTTGTGAACCTGTACTAACTACGTGTACTAACAGGTAATATGGAAGACAATCTGTAAAAAAAATTGTAAAAAAACGCCAAATAAATTTAAATAATCAAAATATCGATTAATTTGCTACTAGGGATGATATATGACAAATCAATCCTTGGCTTTACAATTACAGTTTTTAAATTCTTTGGCATTATTGACTACAGTCCTATATTTTATGTTTCTCACTAAGAAAGTGTATTAACCAAAACTTCAAATACTCTTGGATAAAGGACTAAACAAAAGCAAAAACTCCTAAAATTTTGTATAGTACTCCCGAAACAAGTAATTTAAGGTGCTCTTCACATATAAAACATACGTATAAAACGCTGAATTTTCGGCTCTAATTAATAAAAAAATGTATTAAGGAGAGGAACTATTAATAAAAGTAAAATAAAGGAATTATGGGGTTTAAGCCTACTGTAATTTGGTATAACGAAATAAATAAAATCCCAAATAATCACACCAAATGGGATACTGTGAAGCGAACTAGGAGGGAACTAAGCATATAAATAAATAATGGAGATAAACGTTTTTTATTTCTTGTTCCTTACGGGCATCGCATGCGCAACTTCACGATTAGCAGTATTTAGACAACTGCATCTCGGAGACCGTACAAAGAATGTAATTAATGGATCTTGATCTAGTATTTTATACTAGTTTCCTCTTACAAGATGTACTTTAGTCACTTTCGGAATCTAAATTACGTTGTTCTTGCCCAAACTTTAAACGTTCGACTAAGTTTACCAAAGAGATCGTGTCGAGTCGCCTATGGTTCTTAAATGCAGAATCCCAAGTATTGACGTTAACTTACTGGTTTTGAAGTATTTTACAAGATGAATTCTCCGATTTGTGCTTATAATAAAATGAGTCTTTAATTTCATATTAACGTATTATTCCTTGAACGCAAAACACTGCAGTCAGGATTATTAATTTTATATTGTATTACAATAAAGTGTTTAATTGAAAAATAAGATACCAAGTCATTAATTTTGTATAACATATTGTAACGTTGTGGATTGGGGGGAGTGTTCAGTTTGTGCCCGGAGTGAAGATTGCTTAAGTTGTAAGTAACCAGACACTCCTACCAAAACACAGGTCACAAAATAAAGATACTCTGAGCGTAAACACCCTAGACTCACCCTCGATCCTACTTATCCAAGATGTAGTGGGGTAGGTCCTACTTAACAGGTCTTGTGATATAAAATATAAGATGTTAATACTGATAAATATCACAGATTTTATTGTGTAATAGTTCAAGGCGAGTCCTGAGTATCTTTACACAGAGAGCGGAGAGAAAAAAAGTTTAACTAGCTCAGGAGAGGGAGTTCACCATACTAAAATCACCTCACCGTCTCTGTTATACATAAAAAAAAAACAATTTATATAGGTACTTAAGTTACCATGAAGCTAAATTAACAAAATAATTAATAAACTAAGATTAGTGCTTAAGTCTACTTTAAGACTAACCGCAAGGACTATCTTTTAAAACAATAATTAAGGAATATTCTATCTCTTAATGTCACTACAATAACTAATATCCAGTTTCAATATCCAATATCCAATATCAATTTCCAATATCACCACAGGTACTTTCTTTCTTGATTTTATAGTTAAAAAACAGTGTTACCTTATAATTCCTCGCTCAACATTTTTACTACTTAAAGCAAATCTGCATGTTACCATGAGGATTTCATGATCTTGTGTTAAATCATGTAACGAACAGCTTCAGCAACATTTAAAAACAATGAAAAAACTCCACCAGAGTTACTCCTGTAAAGCACCCTGGAAAGAATTATAAACTTGATTACCCGAGATGGTCAGATCTAGGTTAATTTTTTTTTATAGGCTTCGATTTGGAATAATTTAAGAAAACGACAATTTCCAACATTTGTGATGGAGCCTTAAAAAGATATCTAGCTGAATATTCGTTCAAACTAATAGGATTAACATCAGACGTGAAGAATTGACAATGTGACTTACCATATGGTTTCCAATATGGGCAAAAATTTCTTTATAACACAAACTGCGGCGACTACATATTATACGTATTACGCCTTATTAAATAAAAGGTTTATTAAATGGGACGATCACAACATCTAGCCAGCAAAGCCGGCCCAAAAAAAAGATTTCACATCTTGACAGCAGCGGTGCGTTCCGTCCGTCTTGAAGAAAAAAAAGAATGTTGCCAATCTCAAAATTCTAAGGTCGCGAGTTTTAATTTTTTATAACCCACAAAAACTACTACGTTACATTAATGTATTACAATAAAGTGTTTAATTGAAAAATAAGATACCAAGTCATTAATTTTGTATAACATATGGAACGTAATAGTAACCTTTTGTATGGAACACGCTCGTGTCAAACTTCAGTAAGCACTCTTTTTTTATGAGGAACTAAACCCTTGTTTGACCATCTCATCTGGTACCATAGTGCAAAAAACTACCACCAAGTGGAGGGTCAGTCAGGTTGAACAGCTTTTATCATTAGTTTGTCCAAGGGCAGTAGGCCTATTTTTTACTTACTCGACACGGCCAAACATGGACATTTTTTTATTACATACCGCAATTCCGCCCTATCCGTCAATTTCTTGTAATTAATCCAGCAAAGAGACATAGCGTGAACTTATTTTTGAGCGGGAATTTAGCCACAATATTTTTATTTAGACTACAATAATCAAATCGTCTTATACTTGTATCTTTTTATCAACTTATTATATAAATTAATCATCAACTTATTCATTAATAACATACCGATATTATTTAAAATACTTTTTATTTGAGGCAACTATCTACAAGTATTTTAAATGAGACCCAATAGCGAGCACCCTTTAATTGTATGTGTCTACAACGATGAAGCATTTCGGTCGTATATTTATGACTTTTATTATGAATATCGTATATCTTTAAACCCATATTTCCGAACTAGCTTTTTCCCGCAACTTTGTATGCGGTAAACTACCCTTCCTGTAAGAATTTCAGGAACTCCTACCACAATACAACCAGACAACCGTTGAAAGAACCTTAATACCAAGTTCTTTCAATCCAATTTCAACTTCAAATTCAACTGAATGAATTAAATTATTCATACAAACTATACAGTCCAATATTTTGCATACCCGTGGGAATTGCGGGAATAACTTCCATAATAGAACAGACACCCATGGAAAAATTTCTAAACTAAGTATTACATCCGTGCTCTCAATAAGATATTTCATAAAAACTAAAAAGTTATATATTTCCCGTTCCCGTGAGATTTCGGGAGTTCCTTTCAATACGATAAAACCAGACACCCGTTGAAGAACTTTTATACGAAGTTCCAAATCCGTGAACTCAAGAAATTATATTTTTCATACAAATTATATAATTTTTTATCTTCCATTCCCGTGGGAATTTCAGGAATTCCTTTCTTGAAACCACAAGCCACTTATTGAAAAACCTTTATATTAAGTATCATATCCGTGCACTAAAGGAATAACATTTTTCATACAAACTAAAAAGTCCAATATTTCTCGTTCCCGTATGAATTTCGGATATTCATTCCTTGGTGGTCCCTTACACTCCCTTAGGAATGTATGTTCCAGTAGTTATGGCTGTGCGTTGTCTGTTAGTCACTCAGTCAGTAACGGTAGATTTTTATATATTAAGAAGATATCGTATATTTATGAATATCTTCTTTAAACCTTTATTTCCGAGTTGTGATGATGATCTTTCTCCGACCTCTTAGTTAATTATCATCAGAATAGATTTCAGCAAATTTTATCGATTAAAATTATATTACACATGGTAAACGGTTCAGAATATCCTTTATAAATTACGTATAATGATTATTACTTATTTAATAAAAGCTAAGAAAAACACCTTCAAATAACAGCTGTTATGTAAAAAACAAAAAAGCATGATCACGCC
The DNA here is from genome assembly GCA_944452665.1 of Stenoptilia bipunctidactyla. Taxonomy (NCBI): domain Eukaryota; kingdom Metazoa; phylum Arthropoda; class Insecta; order Lepidoptera; family Pterophoridae; genus Stenoptilia; species Stenoptilia bipunctidactyla. Next base: position 1,353,541 of record OX101748.1, on the reverse strand, counting down.
GTTATACTTAGTTAGTTAACTGACTGTACTTGTCACGATTAGATAAGAATTCAGAGAAAGAATATCACACAGGAAGTATAGTTACAAAAATAATGCATTGATCTAAATATGTAAATCTACATCTTGTATCTTAAACCAACAAAATCTAAAAATCTCAGCAAACAATTTAGAATCTAATTACACTCTCCGATGAGTCGAATATAAAAAGTATAACAAATCGTAAAGAACTAATCTAATAACTCTGGTAACTTTACGAGCTGGTTTAATTTATTTAGAAGTTTTATCGTCAGCAATGAATTTACAAATCCCTTGGTATTTACTTCAGGAAACTTGTGATGTTCAGCTAAGAATCTTGGAATCAATAAGGAGAAATTTGCAGGAAGAGAACAACATAAACATTATAGTTTTCGGGTAGAGAACATTGACTTATTTATTATTACAAAGTATAGAGTAGCTATACGTATCTCAAAGAAAAAATGAAAGAGGTTTTTTTATGTCTTTGTTACACGATATTTCAGGCAATTATGAATTGACTTTGAAAATTGTTGTTTCATATGATAGAGGATACCTCATAGTTGGTCCCATTTAAATTTCATCGAAATCGGTTGAGTACTACATTGAAAATTTCAAAATTTTGAACAAATATGTGTAATTTCGGAGAATGTTTACGTTGATGACATTCTCAATTCAGCTAAAGTTTTGACGTAGAGGCGGTTTTATTAATGCTCTGCATTCGTTTATTTATTTGACGTTTTAATAGTTTTATTATTTAAGTTTTATAAAATATTTTATTTAGTTTTTCCAGACTGAAAACATAATATTAAGTTTGTCTTCTACCTTGTTAGTTTTATGTGGTTTCAGACTTTTTTATATACCTTTATTAAATTAATTAAATCCTTGAAATTTTGCGTAGACACGACGACTGTTCCAGTGCCACGATTGGCAAATGGTCTAAGTCGATATCGAACGAATAAAATATATGTTTGAAATTTATAACTTCGTTTAAAAATCTGTTCTAGAAAATTTGTGAACAGCCAGTTTTGTTTATTTTCAGAAATAAGATTTATTTTGTAAAAATATTTAAAAAAAAGTTATTTTACGTTGCTAGTGCCATTTTTTTATTGTTTTATACTGAGTGATACTAAAATAAATATGGAGGTTCTTTTATATCGTATCAAAAAATAAAATTTCAATTTCAATGGTATCTAGAAAACAAACCTGTTTATCAACAGAGTGTTTTTTCAATCGGTGCTCAAACTTTTACAGGAGGCTAAGAATGTGTAATTTAATCAATCACAGTAATAAAAACCTTGATTTTGTTTTAAAATTTGATAATTTTTCTCCCTAAAACATAGTACCCACTGGTGTACTATGTGGGTACTGCACATGAATTAAATTGAATAATAAAAATAATGTGATTTTAAAGTCATTAATAATTACCAATATAAAATGAAACAATCATACATTTTCATTCAATTCAAGAAAGGTTGAAATCTGCTAAAGTGTCGTTATGCTTATAAAACATAATATAATATAGTATATTATGTAACAAGTGAGCGAAGTTGCTAATTACAGTCGAGGCTTAATAATGAGCCGAGACTGTAATTAGCAACGCTCACGAGTTACATACGACGTTTTTCAACACATTTGTGAGTAAAAGACAGACATACGTGATCATAAAATAACAAACACACTTGATAACAAACAGCTGTGAATTGTGATTGAAAAATGGCGCCGAACCTCGCGCATGCGCGTAGGTTTTTTTTTCCGTCAAATGTGTCAATGTCTGTATAGCATATACAGCCTATTTTAAGTGAAAATGTTTAATTTGGAGTGGTAAATGCAAATATTTTAATATTTTTTGACCATTTGTCATAAAATATTGAAATTGTAAATTGTGAATAATTTGTTTAATATACAAATTTATTTTACTAATATAAGGCGCAAACATTTAAAAATGTATATTGGATTTGAAGTGGTATAAAACCTCTTTGTTGTTTCTGAAAATATTTAGTGTATAACCCGGACCAATAAAATATGCTCTGTTTTCTCGCATGTTATTTGCACAAAGGTACAATTCAACTTTGTAGGATTCATTATATTATGCACTGGGGTATAATATATTATGAACGCGTGACTTATAGCCCAGTTTATAGTTCTAAACTCAATAGAATAACGCTCACTTTACGAGCAAGTGTGTTGAAAATAATTTTATCAGTGGTTTATAGTGCGCCCATAATTTTTATTTTAAAATGTATGCTATTTACTAATTTTGAATGATTTTAAATATTTTACATATTTATTATAACATTTTAAGCTATTGCATAGCTTCTATCGCGAGCCTTGAGCGTGGGGACCGAATCCAGAAACTCCGTAACGAAAAAAAACCTAACACCCCCCACTCCAACCGGCACAGATTATAATTGCATAAGTTGATAAAAAATGCTATGCAATAGCTTTACCGCGGCAGTCTCCGAGTGCCACACGTCTTTTTTATACGTAAAATCTAATGAGGTCTTTTCAAAATTACATTTTAGAGAAAAAAGAAAGAGTTTCTCTGTACTTCTGATAGAGGGCAAGCATGATATGTCAAAACACGTAAAACACCACGAAGAAATTCACACTCACTCACTGTACTCACAAGACAAGTCTAATAGAAGTGAATTACAAGACAAAAGATGTTTTTTTTTTCTGTTTTGGCACTCAGCCTGACCCAAATTTGACAGATCATGGACAGCTGACGCCGTCTGTCGGTGCTTTTAAAAAGATATTCATGACCTCTACGTATCCTTGAAAAGACCTCATTAAAAAAATTGCTTGCCCTTTGAATAAACACCCTGAATATAAAAAAAAAACACATTTAGAGTAAAATAATCATAAAAAATACCTAAAGATTTTTCTAGGCGTAGGTAATATATTTGGTAAATTATTTTACCTACTTTTCTTATCTAAATATTTTTAGTCTTTGATGAATAATTTAACATGGCGACAAGAACAATATTATTCATATTTGATTTTAAGATATTACTTAAAATCTTATTTTTTAATTGATGAAAAGTTATTCCTTTGCTATTGGAAGTATTATATTATTGCATTATTTTAATACGCAGAAAGGCACTTTTTTACATTTTTCAATATTTTTTTTTACAAGAAAAAAACAATGTGTGGCCTATCATATAAATTGATAGCAAACGTCCGAGTGAAGTGCGGCTCAGGGACCGCAGTTTGATGTGACAAAGCAAAGATAGGCGAGGACTTCTCTAGTAAGTTAGTATATAGTAACTCAATGATAAAGAACTTAAACTGATAGAGAATAAAGTTCAAGTTAAAGTCAAATTCAATAATTTTAAAACTGGAAACTCAATATTTATGTTCTCAATTTGTAAAAGAGACGATATTTCCAAATAACGAGGGAAACTTGGACTGTGATAAGTTCTTAACTTTTTTAAAGTAGTGTAACTTAAATTTAAAACAGATATCAAACTTTATACAGGGTGACTGGTGGGTTACTTTTAAAATTTGAGGACATGATAGTTTGAGATTTAAGAAAAAAAATATAATAAAAAATAAATATCAATTATTTAATAATAATACTCTTTATTGCCAAATAAAATACAATTTGACATACCAGGCAACCAATAAAAGGAATCTTATTAATTTAAAATTAAATTTTTAAGATTCCTTTTATTTAAAATTAAATTTACAAATAGGAACAAAATAAAAGAAAAATAAACAGAAATCTTTGGGCAGAGTATTTAGACGCTACAATGTGAAATTTACTGAGTAAACTTAACCGAAAGTTAAAGAATTGATTACGCAACGCATGATTATACTAGCATTGGCAGCGATCCGCGTGCCAGGTCACGTGCCGGGATTGATTCAGGTGTAAGTAAAATAGTAACAAAACATTATCTATTTATAGGGTATTCTATTGAAAAATTAAGCACCTACTTTCATTACGTAATTATGACCAGAATCGAGTACAGAGTGCACTCCTTCAGTATTTGAAAATTTTCTCCAGTCAACCTGTACAAAATTAAAGGTTGTTAAAGCAAAAAAAAATGTTTTCGTATAAAATTTAAATATATGTGCTTTGAAGTGGAACAGTTGATTTCGCTGGTAGTGTATATAAAATTCACATTTATTAATTTAGGATTCACATTGAAAAAATAAACAATTGAGTTCTTTTGCAGTCGCTTCTTACTGCATTAGTAGGTGCGTCTCAAGTAGTATCATGGGCTAGCTGAAATCTTGAGGCATGCCTCAGGAAAGTACTATAGTGTCTTTCAAGATTGTTCTTTTGTTTAGAAATTTTTTATTTTTATTGAAATTTGTTTTGATATTTAACATTTATGATCAAAATGATAAACATTATTTCTAATATACAGGGTTGTTTTTTGGTCACCAGCCAAATTTATTGTTAGTTTCTTTGATACAATATACAAAAAAGTAGAAATATGGAACCACACACGTTTTTGACAACAGTCGCTGTTGATGAGCATAGTTACTACGACGCAGCATTTCATAGATAATACTACAACGTAGTATTACGAGTTTTTTTTTTTATAAGTGACTAAACCCGCGTTTGACCTCAATCTCACCTGATGGTAAGTGACGATGTTTTGTAGTAGCGCGTAGTCGACTTTCTTTTAATGGTAATTTAGAGTTACCATGCTTTGTTTTATATTTTAGAGGATATAATAATTTCCATGTAAAAGAAATAAATACTTTTTTTGCAGAAATTGTTTCTATAAATGATACTTATTGTGTAAAAAACAAGCCGATGACCACAAATCAACTCTTTATATCCAAAATAATGTGCAGTACAAGTTTGAAATACTTTTATAGACAAAATTATATAATTAAATACCACCATAGGCTTCATGCACACTTTCTATCAGATGGCATTAAAGGCAAACGTCCTATCCTTATACATAACGAGCGTTTGCCCGCGACTTCGTACACGCATAAACTCAAAAGTCCTATTTTCCGTTCCCGTGGGAATTCCGGCAATTCCTTCCATTATAAAAACAGACACTTATTGAGGAACCTTTATACCAAGTATCATATCCGTGCACTCAAAGAATAAGATTTTATCATACAAACTAAAACATCATATATTTCCCGTTCCCGTGGGAATTTCGGGAATTCCTTTCATAACACAACCAGTCTCTTTTTGAAGAACTTTTATGCCAAGTATCATATCCGTGCACTCAAGGAATAAGATTTTTCATTCAAACTAAAAAGTCCAATAATTCCCGTTCCCGTGGGAATTTCGGGAATTCCTTCCTTAGTGCACCTCTGCATCCCCTAAAGAATGTATGTTCCAAATTTCAGCTCTCTACGCCCAGTAGTTACGGATGTACGTTGTCTGTCAGTCACTCAGTCACTCAGTCACTCAGTCACTCAGTACCTCAGTCACTCAGTCAGTAACGGAACAGTTTTATATATTTCAAACTAAAAAGTCCAATAATTCCCGTTCCCGTGGGAATTTCGGGAATTCCTTCCTTAGTGCACCTCTGCATCCCCTAAAGAATGTATGTTCCAAATTTCAGCTCTCTACGCCCAGTAGTTACGGATGTACGTTGTCTGTCAGTCACTCAGTCACTCAGTCACTCAGTACCTCAGTCACTCAGTCAGTAACGGAACAGTTTTATATATATTGATATTTAAAAAGAACATACCAAATAATATCGATGCCGATAGGGACTTGGATGCAGATCTCCCACATTCCGGGTGCGCAATCTACCAACTGCGCTGGCGGATCCTGGTTGTAGTTAGCCATTAAATTATTTGGCATAATTATTTGCCCTCTTTTGTTGTATGCTACCACAGCTCCATTATTTTATTGATTTGCAGCTTCACCACCTGAGATCAAACTTTACAGATATTGAAAAATCTAAATTCAGATGAAACATTGCATTCAAACAAATATATTTAAAGTTTTTGGACATAAAAACGCAAAAAAAAACCTTTTCACCATTACTTTTTTGAAATAACTTCTTCTATGTTAAATATTCGGATTTTTCTCATTACATGAAATTGTAGTTCAATATTTACTTTTCGACTTGACAAGCTTGATTTAAGGTCAACGTGAAGTACCCCAATGCTATCACCACAGGTACAGATATCTACAGTAATTCAACACGGCCGCATCTTTGAAATAAATGGGATAGGGCTGCCCGCCTTCAGCGTTTAAATTACATTTGCCTACTTTGTGTTTACTTCTATTTAGTTTTGAGACTACAAATAAACTTTTTTTATATAAAAAATAAAATACTTTGTAAATTGAATAGGAACTGATCAACAAAAATACGTTTTGTGTCAAAAAACCATGTTTATGAATTATCTTGTACTAAATAAAAACAATTACATAATAAATATTGACAATATTTTGTTAAATCCTCCTTTTCTTTCAATTATTTACTATCCGAAATCGTATTAAGATTTATAAATTCAATTTTTGTTTATAAAAAATAAAAGCAAAAATATATATTTTTAAATATATTTGTGGAGATGAGAGCGTTGAGAAGCATGTGTGGAGTGAAATTGAGTGATAGGGTGCTAAATAGTGAAATAAGAAAGAGATGCGGATTGAAAGAAGATGTAGTGACTAAGCTTGAAAAGGGTATGCTACGGTGGTTTGGACATTTGGAAAGGATGAGTGAAAGTAGATTTACGAAAGAGGTTTACAGAGCAAGAATGGATGGTGCTGTCGGAAGGGGCCGCCCTAGGCGAACGTACGCCGATCAAATTGGCAACGTTCTTAAAAAGGGCCTAGTTAAAAGTACCCGTAACCGGCGATCACGTATGAAAAGAATAATGAACGTGGAGGAAGCGAAAGAGGTATGTTTGGATCGAAGCAATTGGTGTTCCCTTGTCTCTGCCTACCCCAAAGGGAGACAGGCGTGAGGTTATGTATGTATGTATGTATATTTTTCTTCTTCAAAAAGTGTATCTATTTTATAAAAAAAAATTGTTACGTAAGCAAAATTCCTTTAAAAAGCAAAATTTAAAAAATATTCCATCTTTTGCTAGTGATCTCAAACTTTTTCTGATGTGTGTAAGTATATAAAATACAAACATTCTCCTCTTAACAACTAGAGCTTCTTAAACAAAAACTTTCGAATAACAAACTGTATAAAAGAGATACAAGCCGTCGAACAACTACAGAAAACATTTTACGTCAAGTACTGGCTACCAGAACACTAAAGTAAGTAGTCAACTTAGAAAACATATTGGGGCACTATAAAGTATATACTTTATAAACAAAGTTGGTGAACTAGGTGTCACTTCTAGTGCAAGTTTCAGCAAAGTTTTTAAATTTAAACTGACACAAGTCAAAGACGAGGGCTGTGTAGAAAAACTGACATACATAACGTCACGCCTGTATTCCTTATGGGGTAGGCAGAACACCAGAGGTTACAAGACCATCTGATGTTACGTTTGACAAACTTGGAGGTATTATAAAGATGGAAAGAGACTATGTAGTGATAGGGGGTCAGCCTATCGCCCACAAAAACGCCTTTAAAACCTCTGTCCCTTAACTGACTTTTACAGTATGCCCGGGAAGAGAAGCAGCTGGCACATTCTATGTTTTTCTTTGGCTCCCAGTCCAGCATGGAAGGTTAGAAGAAAAACTGAAGCTTCCATTAATAGATTTAATAGGCATTTTGGTAATGCCTGTGTAGGTATGACCATTCAGATGAATTCCACCAGCAAACAGTTTTGCCACTTTTAGGAATGAAACAAAGAAAGAGATAGAAAAACAGGCAGGAGATATTATAACTGCCACCGAAAGGCGCCTTTGTGGTGCGAACAAAATGTCAAGATGTTTGCCCTTTATGATAAAACTAGCCACCGCGCGCGGTTTTACCCGCGTAACTTTTGATCTCGCGTAAATTTCGGGATAAAATATAGCCTTCAACCTTCCTCAAGAGTTGGGCTATCAAATTCAAAAAGAATTTCTCAAATCCCACTTGTAGTTTCTGAGATTAGCGTGTTCCATAAAACCAACCATAAAACCACAAGAAACATCTTTCGCTCTCACAAAATATATTGTTTTGATAATGAGTATTTTGGGTATCAACAAGCATTCACTGTAGTGATTCATTATCATCAAAATCAGTCGAGAGATGCCCATACCTAGATAAAAGCCACTCCAAAGTTCTCAAAGTTACTCGGTCCTGCGATTTTCACATTCAGCGTTTACCAGTAACCTTGACCAGTAGGTTGTCGCAGAAGGAGGCGGCGGAGCGGTGCCGGGAGAATGACGCCTCCTCGGCACCGATCCGCCGAAGGCGGAGGGGGGGACGGAGAAGGAGATACGCTCACCTTCTCCTTCCCGATAGCCAGCCGTAGCAGGTGAGGGGACCTGATGCGGCTACTAGGGCTATGGTGGGGAAATGGTCTTGTGTACTGGACCATTTCCGTCGTCGGAGGGCGCTCGGCTGAGGCTGAGTACAACCCGCCGGGGCTCACGGGTAATGCCAATGGCGGTACCGTGAGCTCCACTTATGGCGGATGAGGTACACCTTTAGGTTCTTAGTGGGTGGGTCCGGCCATCTGCCGGATCATCCCCACATACCCCGCCGCTCCCCCTTGAGCGGTCGGGGACGTGATAGCACGTTTTCCTCCAGTTAAAAAAAAAAGGCCTAACACGGTTCTTTCATGACATGACATGATATAAAAGATTTCTATGGTACAATGATGACATAATTAATAAACGAATCCCTTTACATTCGCATGCAAGAGGCATTATAACAGTTTTTGCAATTACAGCTTCAAGGATATCTAAAATGATTTAAAAAAGTCAATTGAAAAAGGGTGAGATCGCACTGTGATATGTTTGTTTCTTGATTTCATTTGTGTTTTTCCATTTGATGTACTTTCATAGATAAATAATATCATTGTTATTGTTATTGTATTCAGTCTACATGACAAGAGCTTATCTTACAGGATACCGAATAATGATTGCATGATTTGTTTTACGTCAAAACTATTTCATGATATCATCGCATGGTTTTTAGATCCATAATAGGTCTACAGATTGTAAGTCCAGTTAATATTCCATAAAATTTCTCGCTTAGCACAATAGACTTGTACCAAACATTATTAGGAAACCTTAAACTAAACTTGAGCATCGGGAATCGTTTCTAGGAAATAATAACAACTAAAAGGAACTAAGATCTATCATAGAATAAATCCTTGTCGTTTAAGTTGAAGACACATAAAGCTTTTCGTATCTGATTAAAATTCAGCTGTGTTTAATTAGGACACTACCATATAACAAACTCAATGTTCTTATTTTGTTCAATTTAGAAAGAGAAAGAAAGAAAGAAAGAAAAGAAGAAAGAAAACTCAACTATTGCCAAAAAAAAAAATTAAAGAAAAGAATTTATGTTCAATTCTTATTTTTAAAAGCTTTTATTTAACTTATTTTCATATCCACATAATCTGAAGGTAAGTGCAGGACCCATCTGGATAAACTGGGATAGTACGAAGCATCCAGGCTTATAATTTATAATTGTAATATAAATAGAAAATCGTTTCGTGCAAACCTAACATTTAAACTGAAAAGGTACAAAAACAATATAGCCCCAAAATAAGCACTTTGGCAATGGGGTACACCTATCTGCCTCAGACGCCAGTGGTTACGGGTTCGCTGCCCGCACGGAACAAGAAAAGAAAAAGAAATGTTTCGTGTCTGGGTGTTTATCTATTTATAAATAATAGTTTTGGGTTGCCTGCTAGAAATAGCTTCCAAGCGATAAGGCCACCCTTTTTACATAGTGTTTTTCTTTCTATACTAATATTATAAAGAGCAAACCTTTGTATTTTTGTATGTTTGTATTGAATAGGCTAAAAACTACTAGACCAATTTCAAAATTTCTTTTACCATTACTTAGAGGGATTCTTCCGAATCCGTATAGGCTACTTTTTATCCCGCAAAACCCACGGGAGTCGAAATTGCGCGGGTAAAACCGCGCGCAACAGCTAGTTTAATAATAAAGGGCAAATAAATAAATATAAATTTATATTCTAGGTTCCCCTAGTTTGCTACATGGTATCCCATAACACAAGCTATGCTTTTTGGGGCCATGTAGTTGGTGTGATTGTCTGGGGATTTTATTTATTATTATTTTATTTACAAAGCATTATTAAACATATTGTGTTGAAGTCGTCGAGACGTCGTAACTTCTATGTATATTATTTCATATTGCAGGTCTAGCAAATTTCATTCCGGTCAGTACAAGAAAAGGTGACCGCCGATTACTAATTTCTCACAACAAGTTCTGTGCTTCAGAGCTGGAAACATTAAACAGTCGATCTCAGATGCTGTATCCGGTAAACGATAGTCGTTTGTGAAAATGCTGAAATGCACCAACTAGCATTGAGTTAGCTTTAAATGAATAAATAAAATCATTTATTCGCAAAAAGCTTTTACTAATGAACAGGTTGATGGGGCATCCTTTTAAGTATAAATTACCTAGTCAGGATACCCCGCTATTACTTAAGATACAAAATAAATATAGTTAGCGATAATTTCTTAAAATTAGATAACTACCTATACAAAATTAACTTAATCTGTGACAATTTCATAAAATTCAAGAATTAGTTAGATTTTGTATAAGGTAAAGTTATTACTTAGCAAAAAGTATATACAATCATGTTAGGGAGTTTATTATGGAATTTATATTTATTCAATCAAAACTTTCCTATCGATAGGGCTGGATAGGTATGAATAGAATAGATACAAGAATTTTCAAAATCGATTCATAACTGTCCAAAATATCGTGGAACAAAGACACCAAAAAAACATACACAGGAATTGAAAACCTCCTCCTTTTGCAAGTCAGTTGATAATGAAAAGTAATGCTTTTACCCTATTGGCTATTGGAATACAAAAAAAAGACACGAAAAAAAGGGTGGACCTTTTTAACCTGCTCTAGGAGGAACCATGCCATTGGGTCATCTTAACACGGATACTTTGCTTACTTTTCTAAAGAGTTATAATATTAGAGTTACGTTTGAGTAATTATTCCTTCACGGAGAAAACAGAAAGCAAGTAAAGTGGTTTTATATAATATCAATGTTAAATTTTTAATAATACATAAATTTTTATGCTGGTTGTACTTATCAGTCCATCTAGTCCATACAAAAAAATTGACCTTAGCAAGAATATAAAATGGTCCGTAGTGAGAATAAAATTATTTAAAAAATATTTCGGGCCCTTCCAAGCATACTGTTTAGTCCGTATGTAGAATTTTTTATATGGACCCTGACTAAGTGGGCCCTTCAAAGAACAAATCAACAAATACATAGCTTGGATCTTGGGAGGAGAAACTTGGGCTTCACAGTAATCTCTTTAAAATAAAGTTAAAGATTATGATGATAAAGCTTCGGTTATGCAGGTCTAAATGTAGAACTAGGGTTTATCCTAATATACATCTTAACACGAGCATGTTTAGAATCTATTATTCTTCAACCTGGTCCGGTTGAAACCGGTTAAAACCGGGAACCATGAAACAGTCAGGTAATTAAGATTCGCTGCCGGTTCTACGAACGAATACGTCATGTGTATTTCTGGCATTATGAAGATTCTGGTAAAACTTTTCTTTTTGATTCGTTACTCACGAATGCAATACAATACATTAACAAAAACTCTTTATTGCTCACCACATTTATAAAATACAATATGAATAAAAACAGAAAAAGATAGGGTACAGTCAGTGGAATATATTGTGATGAGTAGGTAAGTATGATATCGTTGTTATAAAAATATTTCTTTATCTATGTGTACAAAGATGAATAATACATTAACTTAAAATTGTATCTCATCTTTATTTTAACACAAAAGCGCGCGATAGTGAAATCCGAATCCTTTCAAAACATAATGAAGTATAAAACCAGCTATTTCTTTCCAGTACGAGTATCTCAATCAAGATCAATTTCAGTATTCACTTCTAAAACTATTATACTGGGTCCTGAAAACAAACGTGCACTTTGCAGGCATATAGACAATTAATCAATTTCAGACATCGACCGCGTGCGAGCGATGGCCGACCAGAATGCAATTTGGATTCTGTTTGATATGTCGCTCCTTTGTATAGACAAGTGTTTTTTGCGAATTGAAAATATTGCCAATTTTTCAAGCAATGTTAGAGGTGGGAACTAGCTGGAATTTTTTTACAGTTTTTATTTAAATGGATTTTTATTACTTACTAGCTTTTGCCTGCGACTTTGTACGCGCATAAACATTATTTACTTTTAACACAGCTATTCACTCATTGAAGAACTTTTATGCCAAGTGTCACATCCGTGCACTTAAGGAATAATATTTTTCATACAAACTAAAAAGTTCAATAATTCCCTTGAATTTTGGGAATTCCTTCCTTAGTGCTCCCCCACAACCTCTAAGGATTGTATGTTCTAAATTTCAGCTCTCTATGGCCAGTAAATATGGCTGTGCTGTGTCTGTCTGTCAGTCACTCAACCAGTAACAGAAGAGCTTTATATATTAAAAGATAAGATACACTGACGGGTTGTTTGTTGTTCATTAGTTAAAGTTAGTTAAAAGTGTACAAATTTATTTAAGCGTAAGTCGGTTAAGAAATCTTTTTACCACAATCTCTGAAATTCAAAATTTGTGAAGTAATTATCCCACCAAAATTCCACCAAGTTCAATACAAAATCTATGCTTGGCTTCGCCTCAAAATGAATGGCGATCTAAATGAGTGCCACGTTTTATGCAAAATCAAAATATGTATTTTTAGGAACAAATAATATTATGAATAAGTATTAAACTCAATTTCTTTGCTTTATTGGATATGTATAACAATTGCTATTATGTAAAAATGTGAAATCTTAAAGTAGGTAAGATATGAGTTGGCCAGTTTTCTTAACATCAGTCATTTTATTCAGTTATTCAACATTTTAATTATGGCTAAGTCAAATCTAACCTTCTTTAAGATCTCACATTTTTTAATAACAGCAATTGTTATAGGTATCCAATAAAGCAAAGAAATAGAGTGAAATACATGTTCATAATGCTATTTTGTTTATATAAATACATATTTCGATTTTGCACATAACTTGGCACCAAGTTAGATCTCTATTCTTTTTGCGGCGAAGCCCACAGCCAAGCATAGATATTGTATTGAACTTGGCTCTCCTTTTCAACTGACTTCCAAAAAGGAGGAGGTTCTCAATTCGTCTGTATGTTATTTGTCCTTTTTTTTGTTACACGATATTTCAGATAATTATGAATCGATTTTACAATTAGTTCTTGTTTCAGATAATCAAATAATTATAATAATTAGTCCCATAGAAATTGGTTGAGTACTTCATTGAAAATTACAATTTTTTTAATAATATGTATGATTTCGGTGAATGTTTACGTGGATGACCTTCTAAGTCGGCCATAGTTTTGACGTGAAGTCAGTTTTTTTAATGCTCTGCATTTGTTGATTATTACATTTATGTTTTGGTGGGATATCATTACTTTATATAAAGAAACCCAGGCAGGTATTAAGATTTAATTGTTTTTCTTCGGAGGCACTTTTAAATTTATTTATTTTTGTTCTGTGTATACTTGTGTAGTTCCGCGTGCCATCGTTGGCCGACGAAACACCGTTGGCCGATCGTTTAGCACATATTACAAGTTTTTTGTACCACTTATTTTTTTACTATTTTTATTTTTTCCTACGCTTACACACATTTACCAAGGTGGATTACAAATTCATCATTCTTCAAGGTCATCTGGAAGTAGGTTGGATTTAAGTACTATATGTCAGTCAGTCAGTACTAAAATTTACAACTTTTTGACCTTCATATCGTTTGAGCTAGCTTCATAAAATTTGGGCTTCCACAAGTCCTTATGAATATTATTCCACACACGTACTTTTATGTGTTTCCATTCTGAGTCTTAGAATGGTTAAAAGTGGCACCAAGTGGTTCGTGTAATTTTGCACTAGGTGCTGGCTAGCCAGTTCCTTTGCTTGAACTTGGCTTGACACGCTGCCACGTGTCTTGATCAAAACATACACACCGATTTCGCCAAAAGTTTATCTAAAATTTTTATGAAATAACCTGTTAGCGTGGTCGTAGTGGACATTTTACAGATATAATTTATTAATCATAATGGGCAACCTTACTTTTATATTACAATCAAAAATTCAAACATTGTTTTATTTTGATTTATAAAACAAAGTTCTTGTTGAAAACCCTGTTTTATATCGTTCGTTGCCCAACCAAACTTTTTCACTTCTTCCAATACAGCTAATCTCTTAGACACATTTATTTCGGAGCACAGCGATTTTCACTGCTCAAGCTGTTTACTATCGTAACTTCGTGGAGGTTGTACAAGTGTTTGAGTCTGCAAACGGAAATTGAATAACAAATCCTGCCGGCGTTCAAGGGATAACTGTGGATTTCCTCTTTTTCTGATATATTACTTGTAAGACCTTGATTTCTGATATTTATTTTTTTATACTTCAACATCTTGCGGAAAATATTTACAAAAATGTGAAACAGTTTTTCATTGCTATAATATTACATTTCTTGAATTCAACGTAAGTATTTTGTTATGTAGGTATTTTCTAGGATCCACTTCGATGACATTTATGTACCCAAAATTCATCATCATCATCATCATCACAATTCCGTGTAATGAGCCTCTTGCAGGGCTATGAGTCTCTCCTCTGGGTAGCCCAGTGCTGGTTGGTGGATGTCAGATATTTCAGGGTGCCGAAATGGCTTCTGACAAACCCTAACAACTATTGTATACAAGTATACAGCACCCGGGACCGACTGCTTAACGTGCCCTCCGAAGCACGTAAGTCGTCGTGAGAAATGAAAGGTCGGCGGTCACCCATCCCAATACCGGCCGCACGGAGCGCGCTTAACCTGCGATATCCTTTGATATGCACAGTAACCACGGCGCCACGACGACTTCATGATAAGTCAAAATTATTACCAACCATTTCTAAAATGCATTGCCAACAGTAGGACATCTTTTTTATGACAGATACTAAATTCAAGTTTGACTGCATTCTTATCTTTTACAATATGCCCGGGAAGAGAAGCAGCTGGCACATTCTATGTCTTTCTTTCGCTCCCAGTCCAGCATAGAAGCTTATAAAATAAAAGGGAAAAAAAGTAGATTTCCACAATATTTTTTATCGTCTATATTCTATATATATCTATATTATAATCTTTATTTTATAAATTTAATCATCTTTAAAAATACACTTTTTACAACACCAAACAATGATGCCGAGTGGGGTACGTGTTGTTCCAACATACCAGTAACACACCACAACCGTGTGTTACTCGTATGTTGGAACATGCATTTATTGTGTTTACAGTTTACAGTTATGCTAATTTCAACAATTTTTTTAGGTATTTATATTTTTCATTTCCTTATAATTACATCTTTTTTTTTTACTTATATTTAATATTTAAGCTGTGAGTGACGTGCTGCGTACGCAAGCACGCGCATCACGGGGGTACATCTGAAAACCAGCGCTGCGGCTTCTGCTGCAGCATTATGCTGAGATGTGTCCTTTTTAACATACTCACTGCAGTACAGGGCAACATTTTATTATTTATCATTGTGTTTTTAATATTCAATTTTTTATACTGATATTTGTGACTGTTGCTATTTATAATTATGTTTGTTTGTGTTGTTATTTTCTTAATTTTTCAATTTAATTTTATATAGCATTTTTAATTTCCATTTTTATACTTTGTTTTGTTGATTTTTATGTGTTGCCTTGTTTGTTTGTTTGTATGTTGTATAAATGTTTGAACTTTAATTTTTATTTGAATTTATAAATCACAATTTTCATAGAAAGATCTGTGGCCTAAAAAAAACAATTGCTGTGTTTTCAGGAATACTCGGTGTTTTTTTGAAAAATATGTAAAGTAATTATGATTAATCGACGATAGATGGTTTTTAACCTATCATCTGTTTTGCAAGTTTTTTTTTATAAAGTATGGATGGGACGTTTGACTTTCATGACACCTGATGTTAAGTGAACATGAAGACTAAGGTGGTACACGTCCATCCACGAGAAACCAATTCAATCGACGCTTAAAAGTAACAGGACTATACTGTTCAGGGGAAATAGACGCAGGCAGTTCATTCCAAACCTTGGCGACCCGTATCAAAAAGGATCTATCAAAGTGCTTAGTTCGACTTTTCGGAATATATACCACTTACGGACGGAAGTTCTGTCTGCGTCTAGTAGCCCGATGGTAAAAGGATGGGTGTATATGGGTGGCATACGATCATAGCTATCCTGTAAATATATCACTATCAGTATGACATATAAAAATACATAAATATATCAGCGGAGACTATTACTTCTTTCCTCCTTTTTAGAGTGTGTTTTAGCTGTCAGGTTTTAGTTTTAAACTTTATTTTTTACTTCTTATTGTAAATTCAACTGTTCTCTTAACATTTTAAATTCCTTAAAATATTTATTGACCTCTATGCTATTTTTATGAAAAGAAAAAAAAGAACTAACAAATTTTGTTGAACAGTGTGTTTTTAAATCGTTTTAATATAAAACAAATTACACGAATATTATACCTAACCAAACCTAACATCATCTCTCAACGGACAGTAAATTAAACTTGTTACGTACCTAGTTCAAAACCAGCGAGGGACATTCACATCAATCTTCAAACTTGTAGGATACTCTTAGTGAACTAAACACGGCTTTAATAGGGTATTCATATTTCATAGGACCTCGTACAATCAGTCACATAGTCCCTAGACATCAATACGTTATTTGCCATACCACAAGCGTGGAATGTTAAGGCTGATGCTAGGGCGGTGGTTAACGTTTTGAAAGTAATTAAAAATATATTAAATAAGTATGCACTTGTGGATCCAATGTGCTTATTAAATATTTAACAACAATTATGTCTAGTATATTATATTCTTATTAACGCGTTAGGTGAATGCGATAAATCTACTTTCGACTGGACCCCTAGAAGCACTGAGTACTACTTAAGCAAAGTCAAAATGATTTGCTAGTATTGTTTGTGTTCATATAAAAGCATGATTTTACGCATCTATTTTACATTTTTACTAAGACAAACTATGCATATTGCAGATTTAATTCGATCTTCACAAAAGTAATACCTATTTAATCAACTGAAAAAATTTGCTAAATAAGAATCACCCGACCAGGCTCGAACCTGGGACCTCGCGTTTGCCGGACGAGTCCTCTTCCACTGAGCTACCGGGCCCTGGCAGTACGCCTCGAAATTACTTAGCACATTTTTGTTTTTACATTATTTTACTAACGTAGCTCCGTCCAATGGCAATTAGCTTTGCAGCTAAGGCCATTCGAGACCAATAACTTTTCAGAAACTGTGAATCCCAGTTAAAGTGAAGCATTGCAATGTTTAATTATATTTTTTTAGTGAATAATTTAGTAAAATATGTTTATATTGATGTTGGTATGTAAGTATCTTTTAATAATTTAGGGTAAAGTATAAGGAATAGTTTTCTTGCCATACTTTTTTCATTCACAAGTTTTGTGAAAATATTTAAGATTTCTACTTCTACTGTGACATATTGAAGTTCAATATTGTTTATATTACCATCGTCACCGGTTGTTCGAAATGGCTACAGGCAAAATCAAACAACCTCTGAACATAGGTTTACGTCAGGCGGGACCGGGAAGCATGGCTGGACCGATAAATTAACGTTCGGTACTCACCCATCCTTGTACAGGTCGCTTTACCTAATATATCTATGTGGACTATACAAACATGAGTCGTTACAAAAGATTCACGATTATCTATTATTTAATTTATTTATTTTATTGTGATTGTGTCTGTGATGAGTAAGAGGAAAACCTGTGTTCCCAAACTTCTTTCGTCGTAGACCCCTTGCTATGTTTTATGACTTTGGGTAGACCCCCTACTTACCTGATATTGACTTTTTGTTTTTTTTTTTTATACCGCCCACATCCTACAACTCACAAAATTTTATAAACGTATACATATTTTAATTTTTGATAGGTAAAATAATGTTTATACAAATAATGTATATATTTTTATATTATAAGATAATGTAATGTGAGTAAATAGGTACTATCAGTTAAAGTTGAGAGCCACTATCATGGACCCTAATTTTCATTTCATGGACCCCCTAAATTTTTTTCATAGTCGTAAAAAACCCCTTGCACGTTGTCATAGACCCCTAGGAGTCGATATAGACCACTTTGGAAATCTCTGCACTACCAGGTATTCGCGGAGCGACTGAGGTAAGTCTAGATAAACTGATTTCAATCCAAGGGTACCGTTTCCTGGACTTGTGAGGTTTCGACTGTACGAGGTGAGATCATTCGCAGTTATTTCTTTGCACTATCATTCACATATATTTCATTATCATCTCCATTAATGTATCATATACAGTCCACTTTCAAAAACGTTCATTTTTGATGATAGCCACTCCTTTGATTTACTTTAAACGTTTAGCTTATTACCTTTGCTTCCTGTCATCATATACAGGGTGACTGGTGACAAATTTTAGATATTGAAGGAGAGTACTATGTACTCGATTCTGATCATAATTATGTAATAAAAGTAGGAACTTAAATTTTCACTAGAATTCCCTATAAATAAATAAAGAGTTCACGGCTGTTTCGCGGCTCGCCGTCTGTACCTGTCTACCTATTCTGTGTTGATAGCGCCGTGCGTACGTACGTGGTAAGTAGTTACCAGTGTAACCATGCGTTTCGTAATGAATTTTTTAACTTTCAGTTAAATTTACTCAGTAAATAATTAATATTTATTTTTTCTCTTTATGTATGATCTCAAACTATCACGTCCTTGAATTTAGAAAGTGACTCACCAGTCATCCTGTGTTATTTTATTGGTGACGAGTCCCGCCCTTGACCTTGAAAATATTTGATTGTGACTAATAGGGTCTATTATGAAAGCACAAAGGCTTAGTAAGGAACTGGCTCTTCGTAAAAAGTACCGGAACACATAAACTATTAATGACGACCGGATGATGTAGCGGTAACATACATTGCCTTCTATGCCAGAGGTCCTGGGTTCGAATCCCGGCGGCGGCGGATATTTATGTGATGAACACAGATATTAGTCGTCAAGTCATAGATGTTTATATGTTTATTTAAGTTTATTCTAATAAAAAATATGTATTTATTCAATATATATGTGTATATATTTCTTAAGTATATCAGTTATCTAGTATCCATAACACAAGTTCTTTAAGAAACTTAATTTGGGCTAGATAATGTTGTGTGAGTGTCAGAAATATTTATTTATTTATATTGCCCAAAATGAGTTTAAATAACAGATTTGTGTTATTCAATTAAAATTTACATCTTTATTTTTGTAAGACTCCTTAAATATTCCAAATCGGTACAGGTGCTTAATCATTTACATTACTTCTTTTCAATTTAAAATATTAGGATCGAGTAAGTATTTTGTATAAGTCCGTTACTCTAATCTTTATTTTTATCTACGATTGATCATAGCTTTATTTTCCTGACATACGAAGAATATTATATGCTTCCATGCTGGACTGAAAGCGTAAGAAAAACATGGTACCAGCTGCTTCTCTTCCCAGTTAAAGGACAAAGGTTTTATTGTCATTTTGTGGGCAATAGACTGACCCCCTGTCACTGCAATAGTCTCTCTCCATCATAAAAAATCCTGATAACGTCTCAAAAGTGATATCAGATGGTGTTCTGCCTACCCCATAAGGAATACAGGTGTGGAGTTATGTATATATGTATGTACGAAGAATATTATAATAAGAGTACCTTAAAACTTTAGGAGTGATTTAAATCATATACAAAGGAGGTTTCAAATAACTGACACTGAAACGTCTAGTGAAAATGTAAGATGTAATTAAACGCTTTGAAATACGTTTCGAAGCGTCATTTATTTCAAACGAAGAACATACCAAGCACACACGAAAACGCTTAGCGTGCAAAAAAGTCTTCAGAATTCTGAGTTCAATCGTTTATAGCTTTCAGCATAGCTGTTCGTTGCAAACTTCAAATGTTTGCAGTAATTTATTATTATATCAAATTTAAAAGGGGTATTCATTTGTTTATTTACTCTTCATTGTTTATACAAGGTTGTTTTTAATTGAAATGTTATTTTCTTTGATAAGATATAAACGTACCTTCAGAAGGTAGATCGTTTAAAACACCGAAAATCGTGTTACGATTTTTATTTTGTGTCTTTGTTACACGATATTTCGGACAATTATGCATCGATTTTGAAAATTCTTGTTTCATGTGGTAGAGGATACTCCATAGTTGGTTCCATATAAATTTTATCGAAACTGGTTGAGTAGTTCATTTAAAATTTCAAACTTTTGAAAAAATATGTTTGATTTCGGAGAATGTTTACGTGGATGACATCATAACTCAGCCAAAGTTTTAACGGGTAGTCGGTTTTTATAATGTTCTGCATTCGGTGATTATACTTATTTAGATATGATTGATAATTTGCATATATTAAATAGAAAGCCCAAAAATAAACGTAGTGGTCATTTTAACTATTGAAACCTAATAGTTATTATAAAATAAACGTCAACAAACGCTCAAAATTGAGAAAAAATTTAAGAACATGCCTTCGTGTTTTTTAGATTTTAACCCAGTAAATCAATACAAATTTATTTAAAATACTTTTTTAACACTGAAAAAATATCAATTAATATAGTCATGTACGTTTTTTTGTACATTTACAAACAAAGTCTTCTTTTTTTAAAGCCCTAAAATCTAGACAAGTTTTACGTGAATGCTCCATAGAAAAATGTATGAAAAATCACGCGCATCACGAGCGTACGATTTAGTACTATCATCGCCAGTGCGCTTTTGAATTTCAAGGCGACACCACGCCTGTTTGATGCACCGGCAAAGTTACGTATTATGAATTTGTGTACACTGTAAGTTATTATTAATTTGTTATTTTTATAACTAATTAATTTAAGTAAGTAGAAAGTACCGACACAATTAAATCTGAAAGAAAACAAAGGTGCCAAACCAAGTTACCACCAAATGACATAAATTTCGCCGTTGCGCAAAATTGACTTCGCATGCGTACGGCCTAGCCCCTTCATATTTATTTAAATAACGCTCAGTATAAAAAAAAGATATGGCACAACAAACTTTTTTACAAATATTCGTTGTGGATGATCACAGCTCGGCAATTCATTGATAATACTACGACGTAGTACTACATAATCAACGAATGCAGAGCATTAAAAAAACCGATTTCACGTCAAAACTTTGGCTGAGTTGAGAGTGTCATCAACATAAACATTTTCCGAAATCATACATATTTTTTTAAAAGTTTGAAATTTTCAATGAAGTACTCAACCGATTTCGATGAAATTTAAATGTGACCAACTTTGAAGTATACTCTATCCTATGAAACAATAATTTTCAAAATCAATTCATAATTGTCCGAAATATCGTGTAACAAAGACACAAAAAAAGCATACAGACGAATTGAGAACCTTCTCCTTTTTTGGAAGTCGGTTGATAATGTTTTATTTATTTATTAATTATTAATGGTATACATTCATAATTTAGAGTGACCATGGTTTGCTTAATATGTTAGCAAATATATAATTTTCCTAGTAAAATAAGACATGCTTTTTTTGCAAAAATTGTTTCTATGAATGATACTTATTGTTTGAAAACTATTTGGCCAGTGACTAAAAAACAACCCTGTATACACAAAGTAGAAAAAAAAGATAACACAATGTACGAATAGGTGACATTATCCCTAGTGAGCGGTCTCTATCAGATAACCAAATTAATATAAAGTTTTCAGTATTAAGTTTATATATAGCTTCCATGCTGGACTGGGAGCGAAAGAAAAACATTCAATTTACCAGCTGCTTCTCTTCCCGGGCATACTGTAAAAGTCAGTTAAGGGACAGAGGTTTTATTGGCATTTTTGTGGGCAATAGACTGAACCCTTGTCACTGCAATAGCCTCTCTCCATCATTATAATAGCTCATTTGTCAAACGTGACATCAGACGGTCTTATAACCACTGGTGTTCTGCCTACCCCATAAGGGATACAGGCGTGAAATTATGTATGTATGTATAAAAATCTACAATAATTATTCTTAAATAAATGAAAAATGTGATAAATAAAAATTACCCGACCAGGATTCGAACCTGGGACCTCTCGTTTGCCGGACGAGTGCTCTTCCAACTGAGCTACCGGGGCCTGGCGCTACGCCTCGAAATTACGTATCACATTTTTGTTTTTTTTTTACGTTATGTTGCTAACGTAGCTCCATCTTATGGTATAAGCTTTGCAGCTAAGACCACCGGAGATCAATTTCTTTGCAGAAATTGTGAATCCCAGTTAAAGTGAAGCATTGCAATGTTTTAATAATGTTTTTAAGTTTTTTGCATTTAAAATGCTCAATTATTCTTAAATAAATGAATTTATTTATCACATTTTTACGTTATGTTGGAGCTACGTTAGCAACATAACGTAAAAAAACAAAAATGTGATACGTAATTTCGAGGCGTAGCGTTAGGCCCCGGTAGCTCAGTTGGAAGAACACTCGTCCGGCAAACGAGAGGTCCCAGATTCGAATCCTGGTCGGGTAATTTTTATTTATCACATTTTTCATTTATTTAAGAATAAAATATAATGTTGAGTAGTCTCTATGAAAATATTTGTCATAGAGACTACTCAACATGTAGGGCTGGTTTAGAATACCCCTACAACCTCTGGATAAGCTTGTCGTAAAAGGAGACTAATCCGAGTGACCCCCGCTTGGTGGTAGGATCCCGTCAGGGTCCGACTGGCTAGCGACCTCCCTTCATATAAAATCTGCCGCCAAATATGACCGCTTCGGCGGTGATGTGTTCCGACAATATTTTATGAAGAGCCAGTTCTTTCCTAGCCCCGTGTGCTGTCATCTTCACTTATCATCAGTTGAAGTTAAGATCAAACAGGACTTAAGTATTAAACAAAAAAAAATCTAGTATACAGTATACACCACTGACATACATCTACATAGACAACGCATGTACTATGCGTGCCCGAAACCCGACCAAGCGTCAAGTTTGGTCACCGCTAGATTCAGTCCCCGCGTATGCATGTCTGTTGGAAATCAATTTCATACATACATATATAACGTTACGCGGTTACGTTATAAGGTTACAAGACCATCTGATGTCACGTTTGACAAATTTGGAGGTATTATAAAGATGGAGAGAGACTATTGTAGTGACAGTGGGTCAGCGTATCGCCCACAAAAACACCTTTAAAACCGATTTCACAATATCGATATTGTTCTTAATAATCAATTTCATCGGTGTCATCGATGTATTTGAATCTGTTTGTATTTCCCAGCCGAAAATATCAGCTGTGACGTCACAAAAGGTGTTAAAAAGTCGGCACGCTTGGTTTCAGTACAAATCGTCTGTAACTGTCTATGTAGATGTATTTCTGTGATATACACCCAGGCACGTGCCAGATTAAAAAAAGTTTGTTTACCAAAATGGCCTGCCTGGGAATCGAACACACTGGATCTCCCACATTGCACGAGAACTCGACCAATGCACCACAGAGAGCTTTTAATCTCTTTTTGTAAAGGCTTGTTTTCCAAGAATACGAATCAAGATTTTTATTTGATGATATTATTTCAAGTAACAAAAATTAAATTAATAAATAAGTAAAGTCCTCAGACAATCACACATGGCCCCAAAGTGAGCATAGCTTGTGTTATGGGATATCATGTAGCGAACTAGGGCGGAGCCTAGAATATAAATACATAAATAATTAAACACCCAGACACGGAACATTTTTCTTTGTTTGTTCCGTGCGGGAATTGAACCCGCTAGCACTGGCGTCTGACAGGCTTACCCCATCACCAAAGTATTAATTTGGCGATGGGCTAAAGTAAAGTATTAACTTTATGAAATTAATTTTCGCTCGTTTTTTAAACAAATTACCGACGTTTAATATTATTGCGTATGTCATTTTTTTCTGAGGGTTTGAAAGTTCAAAGTAACTGTTTTTCTTTCCCAATGAACAACTGTTTATTTGTAATTGTTTCTGAAGTTAAAAACACATTTAAAACTGTTTTTGTCCCGCAAACAGTCATTTTTCTCTATTTGTACTACATGCTTTACGTTTTTTAGAATTCGCGGCATGTCTGAATTAGTGCGACTGTTTTAGAATTTAGCAGCTTCGATTTACTCTTTTTTTACTGTTTTAAGTGTTATAGTATGAAAAGCTAACAAATTGTGAAACCTATAATGTTTTGCTCCTGGCTCAGGGCATTGCGATAATATTTCAATAAACAAACATTTCATGAACAGTCATAAGTAAAAAGCTATATTAAATTGCTATCCTCAAACTTTGTTCAAACTATGCAGAATATTGATATTAAATATTAACTCATGTTGCGTATCATAATTAACAAGATAAACAAGACTATTACTAGACAGTAATCGTTCATTTCTGCAATCAGTGAATCAGAATATAATTTATACATACATACATAACGTCACGCCTGTATCCCTTATGGGGTAGGCAGAACACCAAAGGTTATAAGACCATCTGATGTCACGTTTGAAAAAATTTGGAGGTATTATAAAGATGGAGAGAGACTATTGTAGTGACAGGCAGTCAGCCTATCGCCCACAAAAACGCCTTTAAAACCTCTGTCCCTTAACTGACTTTTACAGTATGCCCGGGAAGACAAGCAGCTGGCACATTCTACGTTTTTCTTTCGCTCCCAGTCCAGCATGGAATTTGTTGTTGACCATGGTGTTGACATATAATGTATAAGATTAAGTATTCAGTTACTTAAAATACACAATAAAAAAATTTAAAGCAACATCAGCGTCATATTTTTTTGCAAAAATCCCAAACCGTCTTTCTTTTCACATTAATGAAAGTAAGTATCTAAAGCATGTTTAAAAGTTTAAAATATATTATGAAGTAGTAGTGTAATTTTTATATTTAAAGTTTAAGCGAATCCCACAGTACAACTAACTACTCTATGAGTGCCTCGGGTACTTAAAGTTCACTCAACGTGGAGTTTTTGCAGTGCCATATCTCAAAGTAATATGTTTTGGTCGTACTAAGTGAGGTAAAAAGAAAAAATCTGCTACTATTTCTCCTTTTAACTCAAACAAAAACTGGTTAAAAAGCTCACAAAAAGATTTTTTTTATGTAAATACACCCTATATTAAGAAATAATTAAATATTTAGTTTTTTTAACCAACAGAAATCAATGTGATGGTTTAAAAACATTTAAATAAAAAAATATAGGGAAACTTTTCCTTGACTGTGCACTTTAGTTGAAAATTTATGAAAAAGTATCAATTAAAAAATCTTCCCATTCTTCGCCTTGAGACACTTGACCGATTGAATAGAGTCTTTTATAAATAAGAATAGATTTTTTACTCAATTATAGACGATATTGTATTGCTATCCAGCAATCATTCATTGTATTATATATTTCAATTGACACATATTTCCTTACACTGGTTAAATCCCTAAAAAAAGGAACATTAAAACTTAAAGACATCCTTCAGAAAATAAATCCAATATTTGACCATCTGACCTGCGATATGAAGTAAATTTTGGCACAGATAATTCCGTAACCCGTAATTATCCATTTGGGAACAGTCCGTTATGGCAGCTCGCCGACCATACGTATCGTATAAATTTATTAGAGCCCTCCTACCCTAAATTATGCCGGGTACTGATGTAATCCAAGTTATTGCGTTTAGGTTTACTACGGATATCGAATATGCAAGCGGTACGGGAATACATTAGAAAGTGATGCGGGGATTTTGTGTCAGATTCGGAAAAAATATTGTATGTGGTGAATATTTCAAAAAGTTGAACTAAGAAAGTTCGCTTTGAAAGTTCTTTTTTGATACAAGTCGCCAAAGATTGAGAAGAAGTGCCTGTGTTTATTTTACCTGACTAGAGATATCTGTACTTTTAAGTCCTGGTACTTTATCTAATATCTACCAAATTGTTTTCAGAATTGACATGACACTGTAATTTAAATTTGATTTCTATGTTTTAAAGTGACATTTAATATTTCTAATGTTCTGACATTGTAAATTATGACATTTAAAAATTTTATAACTTCGATATTAAGACTTTGTTACTTACCCTTTTATATTTTTTCCAAATTTGACATGTTGCTACTGTAATAATTTAATTAATTCTACTGACATTTAAATGTGATGATATATTCTTTTTATATAATTTATTACTGTATGCTTTACTAACTCTAGTTATTTAAGTTAAAATTGTTACTAACATATTATGGATTACTGTTATCTGAAATAAATGATTATTATTATTATTTAAAGCATCGAGTGAATAGTTTTCTCGTGGATGGACGTGTACCTTTTTAAAATAAAAAAAAAATAGAAAAATCCCCAGACAATAACACCAATTACATGGCCTCAAACTAAGCAGAACTTGTGATATAGGATACCATGTAGCGAACTATGGGGGAACCTAGAATATAAATACACATATAGATAAACACCCAGAAACGGAACATTTTTTTTCTTGTTCCGTGCGGGAATTGAACCCGCAACCACTGGCGTCTGAGGCAGATAGGTTTACCCTGTCGCCATAGTGGTCGTCAAACGCCATAGTGGTTTTTACTCTTCATAATCACTTAAAATGGAAGACAAACGTCTCATCGTTATTGTTTAAAATAAAATATATCCATCTAGTTCTAAAGTGCTTCCCGTTTGCGTCCGCTCCCGATTGCGGTCGTGTTTTGATGCCACTTTGCCACTAGTCACCTCCCGCACTTGTGCGGGTTGAGTTATTCCACTAAAAGCGCTTTCAAAAAATTCCGCTCTTAGCCTGTTGCGTTGCTTTGGAGTTTTTCGTCTGCCCTTTTCAGGGTGGCGCGACCCTAAGTAACACACCTCATACTTGCGTTTTAAATTATGTGGATACGTAACTGTACCAACGAAGCCTGATTGGAGTCGACCTGGCACGCTGTTCCGCTGTTCCCGGGCTAACGAACCAGCAGACCCGATCCCATTGCACTTGGGCCTTCCCCAGGGTGACGGTACGGCGGTTGTCCGAATTAGGGGCACGTGCTACTCCCCTTTTCCTATACTCCTCCCTCTTGTTGCCTTTCACCGGCACCATAGTATCTCGGCTAGGTTTAGAATAGATTTTTTTCAGCAGTCACAGTCCCTCGGACTCGGTTGTAACCCTCGATGTTTGCTTTCGGCAGCAACATCAGGAAATCTTTACGATCTTATCGCAAATACAGTCCTAAATACAGACCTTCCAGGCTCAGTTTTCTAATTCTCTAGCCCCTAAGGCCACTCCCGCGTCATACTCGGTAACTCAGGCCACATCCCGTCAGGACCCTCAGGCCTTCCGGCTACCCCCGGGCCCTCAGGCCTCACGATCCATAGGTTTATTAAGTTCAAGAAGTTTATTTTATTTATTTATTTATTTACACTTCAGTATACAGTACAGATAGTAAATGAGAAGAAAAAACAGTGTGTTGTGTAAGTACTACTAGGCGGTCTTATCGCTGACGAGCGATTTCTTACAGACAACCATGAAGTTCCTTATCGTCAAAATATTTTATCAGCAAAACTGTAGGCGACCCCTTTGGCGTTGGGGTAAACCTATCTGCCTCAGACGCCAGAGGTTGCGGGTTCAATCCCCGCACGGAACCAGAAAAAAAAATGTTCCGTGTCTGGGTGTTTATCTATTTATGTATTTATATTCTAGGTTCCCCCCTAGTTCGCTATATGGTATCCCATAACACAAGCTATGCTTACTTTGGGGCCATGTAGTTGGTGTGATTGTCTGGGGATTTTATTATTATTATTTATTAATTTTTTTTTTTTCATTTTATTATAACACTACTACTTTTGAAAAAAAAACTGTTAATTCTTTCTTAATTAACTAGAAAAGCTCAAATTTTATTAAAAAACTTAAACTTCAATATTTTAAATGAGTTGGTACTCGCTTCTGGAAACTACTTCACTTATCTCGCCCTTTATTGAAACTAAAGTATACCGCAGGGAGTCGGAGAAAATGAAAAATTATACCCTTACCCTGGTCATAGTATTTTAGGATGATCGTATAAAATATTGTGAAGGGAATACTTTTAGGGCTCAAATATATTAAGCTATTAGTGGAAAGTAAGCTATTAGATGAAACATAAGGTTAAAAAACATATTAGAACTTATAAGTTTTTTTTTACTCTATTTTGTGTTTGAATTATAGTATTCTTCTATGCTGGACTGGGAGTGAGAGAAAAACATAGAATGTGCCAGCTGCGTCTCTTCCCGGGCAAACTGTAAAAGTCAGTTAAGGGACCGAGGTGTTATGGGAGGATTTTTGTGGGCGATAGGCTGACCCCCTGTCACTGCAATAGTCTCTCTCCACTATTATAATGCCTCCAAGTTTGTCAAACGTGACATCAGATGGTTTTATTACCTCTGGTGTTCTGCCTACCCCATACGGGATACAGGCGTGACGTTATGCATGCATGCATTATAGTATTTTGGTTTTTTAATAATATCATTTCACTATTTATTACCTGGTTATAACAAACTAATATAATAACGTTGAGGAGTTTGTTTGCTTGTTTAAACGTTCTTCTCTCGGAAAGTAGGTACCAGTTTTTCTCAAAAAATGAGGAGGTTCTCACTTCGACTGTTTGTTTTTTTTTAATGTTTGTTACCTCATAACTTTTGACTGGGTGAACCGATTTTGGTGATTCTTTTTTATTAGAAAGCTGCCACTTCCCACGTGGTCCCATTTCAATGTAGTCTAATTCTGATAATGGTATTTCAATATTTTTTTAAATATGTATGAATCTGCAGAACGTTAACCTTGACTACCTTATATTTAAGTCAAAGTTTTGACTTGAAGTCGGTTTTTTAATGCTCTGCATTCGTTAACTATTAAACCAGTTATATGAGTTAAAAAATTCTTCCCTACTGTTACGGTTTCGAAAGTAAAAATTTTTCATTAAACACCTAATCATAATAATTTTACGCTCGAAATTCGTAATATGCAGCTTAAAATCAAGTGTAGTTTATACCCTAAATTAATAACTTTATCCAAAATACATGAGTGACTTCTTGTTATGGGTAGTGTAGAGATTCAAATATCTAGGTCATCCATGTAACATACATACATACATAATTTCACGCCTGTATCACTTATGTGTTAGGCATAACACCAGAGCTTAAGACCATCTCATGTCACGCTTGACTTTTTAGGTATTAACATGATGGATAGAGACTATTGTTGTGACAGAGGGTCAACCTCCCAATCGTCCACAAAAATGCCAATAGAACCCTATGACCCTTAACTGACTTTTACAGTATGCCCGGGAAGAGAAGCAGCTGGAACATTATATGTTTTTCTTTCGCTCCCAGTCCAGCATGCAAGTCGTCCATATTATTTCTGAGGTATTCACAGAGAACAAAAGAAAACATGGGCACAGACGATTACACAAGTAACTTACTCGTATCAGTTCTGACATTAATCAACCTTTTTTTCAACAAATCCTTTATTAGCAACTCCATAATTAGTATTAAAATATTAAATTAATTAGTTCTTTATAATTGTATTGTTTTGTATATACCAAAAAATTTGTTACTCGTCTAGACGACACACTGAAATAATGTCAATCCATAAATGACTATCAGAATAATTTTATATTTTTTATGTATTAATTATAAAGAGCTGTGGATTTTGTAAATAAATAAATTTGAACAAACCATAGTATATTAAAACCTAGAATTGGTAGGCGTGAGCGTGACTATTAATTCCCAAAAATCCATTTTTTTATGTTCAATAGTTTTAGTTCCAAAATGAATAGAAATTAAATAACTTTTATTGTATGTACCGTTATACCTTCTTATCCTCCTCATCCCTAAAGTTGCTGCATGTATATGGTTAAATCGCCTCATTCTTATAACATGTATACGAATTTTACTAAAGGTATTTCTGCTATTACTATTTAGAAATTTTTCAATAGAGAGGGAGTGGTTAAAAAAGTACCTCTGATGCTTTAACAATTTTTTTATTTAACAAATCTCAACGGGAGTCCCTTGGATAAAACACTATCATGTGTGAGTCAACCAAATCCCTCATTTCTTTGTTCCACCGACATCAAAAAAAAAGGAGGAGGTTCTCAATTCGTCTGTTTATTTTTTTTTATGTTTGTTACTTCATAACTTTTGACTGGGTGAACCGATTTTGATGATTCTTATTTCAAATTATATTTCGTCGCTTCATTCTTCAGATATTATATAACAGGTAGGCCTTTTTAGGTACTAGGTAACTTCGCATAATTTAAAGTATCATAAAAAAAACACTGTGGTGGGGCGCCCCGTTGCATGATTCACCCGGTTCGCGCCAAGCCCTCATTCTTTTTTCGTGCGTGGTAACAAGCATACGTCATTTACTTTAATCATTTACTTAAGTTTTTACAAAATGCCTAAACGTACAGCAGAAGAACAGCTTCAACATTATAATATAAAGATAAAAAAGTTGGAACAAAAAATAAATAAAAAACGGAAACAGCGAATTATTTCCTCCGATGAAGAAGAAATCTTACAAGGTAAGACCTACTTATTCGGTTTAAAAATGTTATTTAAAACATCAGAGCAGAAAATGCGTGTAATCTATAATAGATATATCACGTTATCCGCTCAATATCGTAATGATGTAAACTTTAATAAATTTTATCTGATCTTATCGATCACCTTTTGTTTTCAATACGATTACAGAAAATGCGGGTAATCTCAAGGAGATTTATCTCGTTGTCTGTAATACGTTATGGGCGTTATATTAATATGAATTAGACATAAACATGTCGCCTCCAAGGTTATTTAAAAAATCAGAGCAGAAAATGCGTGTAATCTATAATAGATATATCACGTTATCCGCTCAATATCGTAATGATGTAAAATTTAATAAATTTTATTTGATCTTATCGATCACCTTTTGTTTTCAATACGATTACAGAAAATGCGGGTAATCTCAAGGAGATTTATCTCGTTGTCTGTAATAACGTTATGGGCGTTTTTTTAATATGAATTAGACATAAACATGTCGCCTCCAAGGTTATTAAAAAAAAAAAAAAAAAAACAGAGCAGAAAATGCGTGTAATCTATAATAGATATATCACGTTAACTGCTCAATATCGTAATGATGTAAACTTCAATAAATTTTATCTGATCTTATCGATCACCTTTTGTTTTCAATACGATTATAGCTGAAATAAATGCTGAAATCTCAGCAGCCATAACTGACATAGCACGAGCACGTGACAAAAAAAAAAAAAAAAAACCAAAACTTTCAGCAACAGCTGGGGTACGGTATTACCACCATAAATCGAGAGATGGACGTCCTCCCTGAGAAGGAAGAAAACAAAATGAAGGCCTTCCGTCACGTAAGTGATGGATGCTGCCTATTATCAGACCTCCACTTTATGTTCACCAAAGATAGGGTAAAACTGATTTTACCTAATTTGGATACAAACTTTAAACATGTTATACAAGACTCCGAAAGAGACGAAACTTTATTCGGAAGTTCGTTGCCGGAAAAAATAAAGGCAAGTAAAGCCATTGAAAAGTAGGGAGCCCTAATTAAAAAAGGCCCAGCCAAAACAGTCTCCTCTCAAATATCAACGGTCAACCGGTCGTCTCAGCAGGGAAACTGTACAGGACCTCCTCGTTACCCGTCGTTCAGGGGGGGGGGGGCGGGGAGGTCAGAGGAAACCGATAGCAGCTCAAACACAGCGGCGCCCTCAATCGAACTCTGCGTTCAACGCCAAGTTCCAGCCGCAGACTTAGTCCAGGACGCGTGCTCCGACCCAACATTAATCAAGGTACATGCAGGTCTAAGTAATTTATTTTATGATTGTTGGATAAAAGTAACTAAAAACGAAGTTATATTGAAGTGGATAAATTATGGATTTAGAATACCATTTGATACTCAAATTTGTCAGTATTCTATTCCTAAAAATAATTTGTCATCATGTGAAAAAAGTGACATGAAAATAGCTATAAATAAATTATTAGACTTAGGGGCTATAAAGCCTTGTTCTCCTTCAAATGATCAATTTATTTCAAATATATTTTTAGCTCCGAAACCTAACGGAGAAAAAAGGTTTATACTCAATTTAAAATCTTTAAACAAGTTCGTAACAAAAGTACATTTTAAAATGGAATCTTATAAAACAGCCTCGAAATTAATTCCTCGTAATGGATACTTAGCCAACATAGATATGAAAGAATCATATCTACTTATGCCGTTTTTTGTTAGTGACAGAAAGTACCTACGATTCGAATTCCAAGAAAATGATTCGTCTGAGCCGATCACTTACGAGTTCACAGCAATGCCGTATGGTTTATCGGTAGCTCCGTGGGTATTTACAAAAATTATGCGTGAAGTAATGAGTCATTTGAGAAAACAAGGTTTTAAGTCTACTACCTATTAAGACGATCTTCTTATTGGAGATACATATGAAGAATGCATGATTAATGTAAGAGAAACTTTGAAGTTATTA
This sequence comes from Stenoptilia bipunctidactyla, assembly GCA_944452665.1. Classification (NCBI taxonomy): domain Eukaryota; kingdom Metazoa; phylum Arthropoda; class Insecta; order Lepidoptera; family Pterophoridae; genus Stenoptilia; species Stenoptilia bipunctidactyla. Next base: position 1,320,945 of record OX101748.1, on the reverse strand, counting down.
CATTATCTAGGTTTTATTGTAAATTTCGATAAAAGTCACATTGTACCAAAAAAGTCAATCAAATTCTTAGGTTTTATGTTCAACACAGAACAGAACATTACGTTACCTGGCGATAAGCGGCATAACATTGCACAGTTAATAAATAGGTACATTAATCTTAAAACTTGTTCATTACGAAATTTCGCTAAACTTATAGGTGTATTGATCGCAGCCTGTCCAACCACAAAATATAGATTCTTATATACAAAAATATTAGAGAGACAAAAGTTTTTAGCCTTAAATAAGTTCGGAGGCAACTATGAGGTGAAAATGAATCTTAATAAGATATTACTAAAAGATTTATGGTAGTGGAAAAATTATATTAATATTATTTCTTGTGCAATCATTACTCAAAATTATAAGTCAGAAATTTACACCGACGCATCTAGGACAGGCTGGGGAGCAGTATGCAAAAATAATAAATATAGTGGTTCATGGACGAACAGTGAAAAAGAAAATCACATGAATTTTTTAGAATTACTCGCGGTTTTGTTAGGTCTCAAAAGTATAGCTAGTGAAGGAAAAGATTGCGCAATATTATTACGTATTGACAATACTACCGCCATTAGCTACATTAATAGGATGGGAGGTAATCAGTTCCCACATTTGAATATTTTAAGTAGAGAAATTTGGCAATGGTGTGAAAAACGCAATTTATGGATATTTGCTTCTTATGTTAACACCAAAGAAAATCGAGCAGATTTCGAGTCCAGAAATGGGCCCTCTCGGATAGCGCTTTCCAACTTATTGTAAATAGTTTCGAGCCCATTAAGATCGACTTGTTCTCAAGTCTAGCCAATGCCAAATGTTAATTATTTGTCACCTGGAAGCCTGAACCTGATGCAGTCGCAGTTGATGCATTTACAATAAGCTGGGCTGACTTGGATTTTTATGCATTTCCTCCCTTTTCTCTTGTATTAAAATGTATACGAAAAATCATTGATGATAAAGCCGAAGGGGTACTTGTATTCCCCTTCTGGCCTTCCCAGCCATGGAGTCGGCACCCACTGCACTCCAGCCTTACCCTGGGTGCCGCGAGGCTCTCCGGGCGTCGTTCAGCCGGCGCAGCTGCCCACCAGAGGCTCTCACGTTGATGCTCGCCTCGCTCGCAGACACTACTGTTCGCCAGTACAACGTCTCATTGAAGTTATGGTTTCAAGAAGTGTGGTTATGAATTAATAGTTTCGAAAAATCCATTCCATTATTTCTTTGATTCTTAAACGAGCAATTTAATTACGGTTCATTAAATACACATCGATCTGCATTATCTCTTTTATTAGGAGAAGAGATAAGTGATAACAGTTGTGTTAAACGCCTCTTAATAGGAGCCTATAAAACTAAACATATTAAGCCTAAATATTCATTTACTTGGGATCCAAATTTAGTACTAAATCAACTGTCTTCTTGGTATCCAAATATTAATTTATCATTAGAAAATATTACAAAAAAAAAAAAAACTCTTTACATTATTAGCTTTATGTACCTACCGGTCAAAGAGTACAGACATTGTCTTTACTTAAATTAGAAAATATTGTTTTTCAATCTGATAAAGTAAATATTATTATAACAGATATAATCAAGACTTCCGCTCCAAATCGTGAACAGCCCTTATTATCTCTCCCAAACTTTCAAAGCAATATCAACATATGCCCAGTATCAACTTTAAAAGAATATATTTTTATTACAAAAAATATCTGAGGTTCAATATCCGGGAATCTCTTCGTAACATTCAAAGCTCCCCACAGAACTGCATCAAGTCAGACGCTAAGTCGATGGATTAAGCAAACGCTCGCCACGAGCGGCATTGACATGAGCGTTTTAGTGCGCACAGCACACGACACGCGTCGACCTCAGCCGCGCGCGCGGCCGGTATCAGTGTCGATGTCATTCGAAAAACGGCCGGGTGGACACAAAACTCACAGGTGTTCGCAAAGTTTTACCATTGGCCTTTAGATGATCAACAAAATAACTTTGCTTTGTCGATACTTAATCGAGACATGAACAATACTTAACCTAATATTAAAAATAGTTATTGAATATTACGTATTTTGATATTAGGTAAATTACTACATTAAAAATTATGTGTCTATAAATAGACTATCACTAAGTTTCATTAATTTAAGCTGATTATAATTTCTAGCGACTCAAATAAAGTAAGATTATTTGAAGCTCATTATGTAATAATACTAATTATTAAGTACTATAATAATAAAATATGTAATTACATATTTATATCTTTACTTATTTCAATTCCAAGTATATACCTAAACAAAACTTTCTATCTCTGAAAATCTACCTGTTATATAATATCTGAAGAATGAAGCGACGAAATATAATAGATGATTAAACGAACTTCTAAGTGAAGTTCTATCGCTATTATATGAGTCGCTTCATTCGAAGATATGACGTACCCACCCACCCCAGAACCCATTTAAAAGTTTCGTTTAGGGTCTCTAAAGAATGAGGGCTTGGCGCGAACCGGGTGAATCATGCAACGGGGCGCCCCACCACAGTGTTTTTTTTATGATACTTTAAATTATGCGAAGTTACCTAGTACCTAAAAAGGACTACCTGTTATATAATATCTTCGAATGAAGCGACTCATATAATAGCGATAGAACTTCACTTAGAAGTTCGTTTAATCATCTATTATACAGGATACTTCATTGTTGGTGCCGTATAAACTTCATCGAAATATAATGAGTAATTACTTCATGTTTTTTTTTTGATGATGTTAAAGTTTTGACGTGAAGTCGGTTTTTAAATGCTCTGCATTCGTTGATAATTTTTTTGAGGATTTCTTATTTGTAAGCCTATTTTTTTTAAAGCACAGTTTAGTTACCTGCGCCAAAGTATTTTAGGAATGTTATTGAAAAATTTATTAGACAGTAAAAACATTAATAAAATAAGTATTACATCTTAAAGCCAAAGTCTGCTGCATCGTTAGAAATTCCTCATTAGCAAGAACTTACCTCAATTAAGGAACATTAATCTCATTACATTGCTCAACTAATTACAATTTCATACTTATGAAATAATATAGTTAGTGTGTTATTTCTAGTCCTTACGTTTATGTATGTATATTATGTAATTGGTGGTGTAAGTGGTTTTTTTTTAAATTTTGGGGAAATGGTAAGTGTTAGAAAAAAAAGTTTCGAATAAAAGTTGTAGAGCGTAAAATTTTACATAAAAATGCTCTCATAACTTTTTTTCCTAAAATTTAAATTAACTGAGAGAAGCTAGGGGATGATAAACGTTAAAACAATAAAACGTTAAAACGCATCTCAGGAACTATCATATGGAAGCTTATGAGAAGGTTTATGAAAAATCTCCTACGGGATCCAAAATTACGCGGGTAAACTCGCCTGTGCACCTGTTTGTGTGTACGTCCCATACAGATACTAAAATGAAGTTGATTCATTTGTTTTCTTAATGCAACAATCTCTGAAAGTATTATTCGGATATGTTAGCAATCGCTTCATAGCTCAACTCTTGAGAAAGATTTTTAAAAGGATTTATCATAAAAACAATATGGGGTCAAAAAACGTAAGGTAAAGGGGCGCAAAGCTGCTAGGTAGTGAAAAATAAACCACCAACTCAGAAATAACATACACCTGTGATAAAGGTTCGAAGCTTCGCAAAAACCAAATTTATAAAATTATATTAAAATTGAATATTATAAATGTTGGTAGGTAACAGAAACAAGCTTTTACTAAATAATATTTCATTACAGCAAAGCTAATCTAACTTGTTGGTATTTGAGCTTATGTAAAGTGGCCTAATTATAAAGTCAAAAACAGTTTACGTAAAAGGCTTTACTCAAAACGTGTCATTCATTATTGTTTCTCTGAAATATTGCAAAGTTTTCAACAAAATAAAACTTCTTTAAGAACTTGTGTTATTGATATTAGCATAGATAGAATTTTTTTTTACGAAATGAACTCGCATATTATCAAAACCGGACTAAAAGACACGGACAGAAATTGCATCCCTTAAAAGGTAGATTTACCAAAAATTCAAACAATGCGCATTTAAAATCATTCATTTTCATTAATATAATTTTTATTTACATTATTTTTGTTATTTTGTTGCTTAGAGTGTTGCTTGACTAATTGATACATACTGGTGCTTCGCGGGTGTTCGTTGGTTTTGGTTCTCGCTTCTTCTTTTTTTTCTTTTGACATTTTGTATTTTAATTTATATTTTAATGTTGTATGTTTTATAATCTCATTTCGTTAGGTAGGGTATGCGCAAAATTTTGAGAATGCTGTATGTGCCTAGTATTGACATATATATTAGAATTAAGAAAATTTAGACCTATTATAGTGATTTGATTGTATATATATGTTGTTAACATGTCTTTTTTGAATAAATAAATAAATAAAAATAACAAGATCGGAACAAGTTGCCAAGGTGTGGAACAAACTGCCTGCGTTTGCTTTTCCTGACGGTATTGTTAATTTTATGTGTCAACGTTTCATATTGAATATAATTTTTTAAGCTATCTTGGTCATGAACATCTGCCGCTGTGATCCTGGTGTTTGCAATTGTGTTGAAATAACAACGACTCAAGATCAATAAAAACGGTTTAATTTTCCGTTACTTACGTCAATTTGCTGAATATATTTATATGTGCATCTATCATACAAAAATCCATCCCAATCAGGATTCAAACCCAGATTGTCTAGCATAGGAGCATAGGTTCAACTTCAGCATTGTTCAAATACTCTGGTCCCAGTTTGTCATATTCGTATTGTGCATCTATAGCTCATTGCACCTACTATGTAAGCAATTTGGTTGTGGCAAGACATTGGCTCTCACAATTAGCTGTCTTGTGTTTGTTGTTTTTTCATGTCACGGTCAATTTGTACTGTACCTATTTGTATTAATTTGATAATTCTGACTGAAAAAGAGTGCCAAGAGTTTTTTTCCGCTGGCTTTTTTGTCTCTTGGTCTACTGTAATATCTTATTCAACAACTATCAACAACTAGTTAAAGCCGAAGTATGTGATGACTGACTTCATCAAGTGTTTTGTGAAATTCCTAAGATGAATAAAACTTTTTGATTTTTGATTTTTTAGGAGTCAATGTTTTTATTGCTATACCAGAAATTCGTCATAATATAACCTTCGCCTAGTAATACCTACTGAAGAATGAACTTTGTGTTCAGTTTTGCTCCTTCACTGTCAATATCCTATTGATGACATAAAGCTTATTCATCATCATTATGATCATCATCAGGCAGAAGATGTCCTCTGCTGGACCAAGTCCTTCCGTAAGATTATTCACGTCGTCGCTCGGTGCCGTGTCACCCTCATTCAGCGTTTACCTGCGACCTTCACCAGATCGTCGATCCACATTGCGGGGGCCTACCTAAACCAAATTATGCTTCCCTAAATAAATTTATGCTCGGACACGAAAAGCGCATTTAAAGTTCCGAAGATAATCTCAATCTAACAAAAGAGGACAAACAAACTTTGTAGATTTCCTTTTTGCGATTGACCTCAATATCACGGTGAGTGAAGAAGGCAGACGGGTATAGAAGGGCTCATTTTTTGATATCTACGGTTGATAAGACTATTCTAAGCTGAACCATCTCTACATTGATTATTAGTAACCCTCCCCTCTCCTTATAAATGAAATAAACGTACAATTATAATACCTCCAATTCGTCAAACGTGACATCAGATGGTTTGATAGCCTCTGGTGTTTTGCCTACCTCATAAGGGATACAGGCGTGAAGTTATGTATGTAGTATGCTAAAAAAAAAATCTACGAAATAAAATATTTTATTTAGCATATTTTTTAGTTATTTAAACCAACGATGGCTTTTGAAATTTTGTAAAAATGATAAATAATGTTAGATAAGTCACAACTATTGTTTAGTAAGCGGATTTGACACACAACCACCTAGCCTTGCTCCTGAAGAGTAACTCCATTGGAGTCAAGAACTAGTTGGACACATTCAAAACTAGTTATTCAAGTAAAAGCTGAAAATCAAAATGAGCAACATTTGAGTGTCTCTTTCATATAAACCTTAGTTTTAAACGTATAAAGGCACGGCGCTGTTACCGCACCGTATCATGGTGTCGTGCACCACTCGGCGCTTCATATTTCTTCTTAAAATTATCTGTGCAGTATGGATTAAAGTACCCAACATTTTTTTTTATTTTGTTCTTTCTTCATTTGTCGTCTTAACAGAAGCAGAAGCAGGCTACGTCTTTCGCGGTCCATATCAAGCCAAAAACTGTTATTTTAGTACGTGTGCTGTACGGCACTGCGCTGCGCCGTCTCGTGGCGTGGCGATGGATCCACGCGTGGGTCGAAGTGTCACTTGAACTCAATTACATGTAAATGTCAACCAAAGTAAAAGTTACCAAGAGACCTACGGAAGAAGTCTGTACAATAACAGAGTTTACTCTCTACCGAGTTTTTTTACTACACTAAACTTTTGCGCTTCGAATATATTTGCTGTCATGAGAGCTTAGATAGCATCATTTTGGAAAATTCTAGAGGCTGACAAATTAACAGATAAAAGCCACATGACTGCCTGAAAATGGGTCAGAAAATTGCTTGCAGTAATTCATAAACAAATTCACTTGTTTCATCAGCATGTTTTCATGTAATTATAAAAGCATTTTACGTTTTTAATTTAGATAATCGACATTACTAAACTTGGGTAAATCCAGTTAAATATTTTTTTTCAATTTAATTAAAAAAAAACATTATTTTCAAGCTTACTAATATTGTGAAGAGGATGGCAAGATTGCTCAGTTAAGTAAATGTTTATGATTCTACTTAAATAAGAGGTAATTTGAATTCATTTCCTTTCATGACGCCCTTATTCAGGGAGAATAGAACTATTGTAGTCTGATCTCTTTTTTTTGTCTGAAAAAAAAGTGCTAACACGTCCCGACCGCCCAAGGGGCGTAACCCAACACGACGGCCCGGACGAAGCAATCTAAGACCGCCCTCCCTAGAGCATACGATGCACGACCGGAGCTCGCCGCCTCTGTGTCCTCATCGGTCCACTCTGCTCATCAGAAAGGTACCGATAGGACCCACCCCGGGAAGGCGCAGGTGCCGCCCGATGCGGACACATGCATCGCGCCACTGCCGTAAGAGTGATTTTGATTCACCCGATCGCTTATGCTCACTTCAAGTACGAAAGCATGCTTTAATTTCACGTAGTAGCATGTGTCGGAATGTTGCTCAAAATTAGCATTCTAATGTCGAGCAGTGGCGTGGGTGTAAGGGGACTAAACAGGTATGCTTAATGAGCATGCTAGTATCGATCGGTCGTTCGAAATAGAAATAATTTTTCTATTTTTTTTATCGTGCGAGATTGGCGAAGAGTTGTCCTACTCACCATGAAATCAAGTGAAATCAACCTTAATAATAAATAAATAAATAATATTAATTCAAACATCTAGTACAAACTAAGCGTACTGTGAGATTTTTCGTTCAGTCGATGGATAGAATTACTGATAGATTTATTTTAAATGTATACTTATAATTTATTGTTATACACCTAAACTCATGAAAAAATATCTTCACAAAAAAGTGTCATGGAATGGTAATTTAAACCGAAAGTAGTTAAATAAATCACTCTTTAACCGAATTTATCGTATTTTAAACTTTAACCCAACAATTCGGTGTCTTTGAAGTCACCGTGGTCACGATAGACTCTCGTTTAATTTAAAAAGTATAGATCGCGAAAACATAAGACTAAAAATAATTTATTTGTTAATGAAATTGCTACCAAAGAGAAAACCATTGCAACGTTCAAATGGCATAATCATAAAAATGACGTAGTTGCAACAAAATAGCAGCGAAGCAGGATTTAAAGAGGGGTGTTTTGCATCTAGAATTCCTTTCATCCGAAGTACAAGGAAAGCATCCAGTGAGCTTTTCTTATCCCGCGACACTGAAACATGTCTGTTGAAAAAAGGTTCGTTGTATCATTTGAAGCTTACTAACCGGGTAGCATTAATATCCTTAAGCCCAGGTGGTTTGTTTTAATAATTTTCGGAAGCAGTTTTGAAGTTATGATTTACCTTAAGGATAATTTTACCATGTTACTCTTCCGTTCAATCAAAATAAAAGAGTTCTTACCTGCTATAAGTATTCAAAGTAAATGATCTTGCCAGGATTTTAGCGATTGATATACAGAGTTGATTTGTAGTCACCGGCCAAAGTTTTTTTTACGTCCTAAGCATCATTTATAGAAACCATTTTTGCAACAGGTATTTTTTTAAAAGGAAATAAATATTGTTCGCATATGAAGAACTGCATGGTCATACTATATTATGAATGAAGACCATTAAAATAAAGAAGACTACGCGCTACTACAAACCATCTTGTAGTACTACGTCGTAATATTATCAATAAAATGCCGCGTCGTATTAGCTATGTTTATCACCAGCGACTATTAGTAAAAAACTTTTAGGTGTCGTCTTTATTTTAATGGTAATTTAGAGTGACCATACCTTGGTTAATATGTTAGCGGATAAATTAATTTCCTTGTAAAAAAATAAATACTTTTTTTTTTACAAAAATCGTTTCTATAAATGATACTTATTATGTAAAAAAAAATTGGCCGGTGACTACAAATCAACTCTGTATACCAAGATTTCCTTATCATTGTGATAGGTTTCGGAAGTGATCAGATTTATGGTGATCAAGCCTTTGCTCATACATCGTACTAATTTATTTTCTGCATAATCGACGATAGAATATTAATAATAAATGTCTGAATGTATAACTGCAGATTTAATTGCTCTGTAAAGTTTTATATACACGATCATTACGTTGGTTACTGAAGTCGTTATGTGGAAAGGTTTTACAATAGCCGTAGGTACAATATAGAACATGTATTAAGGTTTGAAATTTTCTCGCAAACAAATGAGTTGCAAAAACATGAAATTTCGAAAACAAACGAAAGCCGTATACTAAAAATAAACATTCTTTCGTTTATTTGCATAATACAAATTTCATTCAGTATACCAAGTATAATATTTCTCTATGCAGTATACCCACATAACCAAACAGGGCGGAGGTTGTGATATGAAAACCAGATAATTAATAGACTATTTTTGTACGTTTTATTCTTAAAAGATATTGACAAATATCTGCAGATGAAACAATTATCATGCGATGTAAATTGAGGCCGATTATTTGTATAAAGTGCCAAGAAAGCGACCGATAAAATAAAAAAGAAACCTCTTCTTTTATTGATATTATTTTCAACGAAAGTTTCCTCAGGCTCTGACCTGTATGTATATTATACGTTAATATCAGCTATTTTTTACACGTCCATTATTTTTGTTGCGATTTTGTAACAACAGAAATTTCCATTTGTAAATCCCTAAGTGTTCCACATAAAATAATTAATATGTGATTTTGAACAGAATTCTGGCAACTAAACCGAAAAAAAATGGAACTTATTCTGTCTGCGTCTGTTTATGCCTAATCCTCAAACGTGTACAAAAAGTGAGGCTTAGTTTGCTTATTATAATAAAATTAAATACTTTTTGTGGTGATTTGCTTGGTTTATATTTGTGTAATGTTTCATCTGCATTGTAGATTTTTTTGTTTATATCAGGGATACCATGAGTAAGGTTTTATACCGAGCCCGTTAGATAAACAGTTATAGCTACAACTAAAGACATATGCATTTTGTATTAATCTATTCATAGTTAATATAATAATATAATATTTTCACAATAATGCTTCCATGTTGGACTGGGAGCCAAAGAAAATCGTACTGTAAAAGTCAGTTAAGGGAGAGAGGTTTTAAAGGCGTTTTTGTGGGCGATAGGCTGACCCCCTGTCACTACAATAGTCTCTCTCCATAAATAATTGAAAAAATGTGATAAATAAAAATTACCCGACCATCACATTTTTATTTTTATTTATCTCATTTTTCATTTATTTAAGAACAATTGAGCATTTTAAATGCAAAAACTTAAAAACATTATTAAGCTATCTCCATCATTATAATACCTCCAAATTTGTCAAAAGTGACATCAGATGGTCTTGTAACCTCTGGTGTTCTGCCTACCACATAAGGGATACAGGCGTGACGTTATGTATGTATGTATGTCTGTCACAATATAAGGTGTATACTGTCTTGTCTTATTCTTCCTTCAATAAGAAGTTGTTAATTTTTATGTCAAATGAAGCATTTATAATCGTCCTTGTGCAGTTAATAGATAAGGTACTGTTAAGTTAAGAAAACTTAAAGTTTTTTTTCTTGAAGCTCTAGAGGATGCTTATAGGAAAATGAGCTAGAATAACGAACACAATTTAAAGTTAAGAAATAAAGTAGAACAAGCAAAACAGGAAAAAGTTTTTAGCATCCATCCATCTATACATCCATTTGACGACCGGCTGGTGTAGTGGTAACATACATTGCCTTCTATGCCAGAGGTCCTGGGTTCGAATCCCGGCGGCGGCGGATATTTGTGTGATGAACAGAGATATAAGCCGTCAAGTCATGGATGTTTATATGTTTATTTAATTTTATTCTAATAAAACATATGTATTTATGAAACATATGTACAAATGATACTATTAAATCCGCTATGGCTAAACGAGATCGGGCGCGGATCAAATACAAACAGGAACCAACCGAAGATAATCACGAAAAGTACCGTCTCCTTCGGAATCGCTGCAATACCATGTGTAGGGATGCACAAAGACGCCATATTCACAAATCCGTTTCAAATGGGGTTCCAGCAAAAGTCTGGAATTTCCTCAAAACTTTAGGCGTAGGTAAAAATAAAACAAATCCAATTCCTGACCACATAGATCTGAATGCTCTCAATTCACATTTCACATCTTCCTGCTCTATAGATAGCGCACAAAAATCTAAAACAATATTCAACATTTCATCTTTACCTAAGCCCTCTTACGAATCCTTTCACTTTACTCAACTTACCGAGTGTGATGTTAGGAGAGCAATCAACTCAATCGACTCAAATGCCGTCGGGTCTGATAGCATCAACCGAAAAATGATTGTTATCTTAATCGATTTCCTCCTACCTATCATTACCAACATCTTTAACCACTCCATCAGCACCTGTCACTTTCCCTCGTTATGGAAAGACGCACACATTACCCCACTTCCTAAAAAACCTTCTCCTACATCCTTTCAAGACCTTCGACCAATATCTATCCTCCCGTTCCTATCCAAAGTCCTTGAGCACCTAGTTCATAAGTAACTAAATAATTTCCTGCAAAAAAATGAATTGCTCAATCCGCTGCAGTCTGGTTTTCGGCCAGGTCATAGTACCACCACGGCGTTAGTTAAAATATCCGACGATATTCGCCACGGCATGGAACATAAAAAGCTAACAGTGTTAACATTGCTTGATTTCAGCAATGCCTTTAACACTGTTGACTTCGCTATCTTGTTACAGATGCTTCGCTCTCTTAACATATCTCCATTCGTGGTTGATTGGTTTCATACTTACTTGAGCGGACGTCGGCAACGTATAAGTATCGAACAATCCTGCTCAGACTGGACCGATATCACAGCCGGCGTCCCTCAAGGTGGCGTGCTATCTCCTCTTCTTTTTTCTGTTTTTATAAACTCAATTTCGAATAATTTAACTTCTTCCTACCACATGTATGCAGACGATCTCCAAATTTATCTTCACACGGACCTTCTGGAGCTACCGCAGGCAATAACAACCTTGAACAATGATCTTGAGAAAATTCTATCTTGGAGCCAACAGCATGGCTTGACTGTAAACCCATCAAAAACTCAAGCTATCATTATGGGGAGCTCAAAGCTCGTTGATAGAATTGATTGGAACTTATGCCCCAAAATTGTTTTTAATAATGTAATGATCGAATATAGCAAAACTGTTAAAAATCTGGGAGTCCTATTCGATAACAATCTTTCTTGGAAAGCACAAATAGATGAAGTCAGCCGAAAAATGTTTGCTGCCACAAATTCTTTGAAACGTTTGCGCAATATACTGCCAATACCTACTAAAATTTCTATTGCACAGTCCCTTTTCCTACCAATTCTTGACTACGGTGCTGCCTGCTATCTGGATATCTCCGAAGACCAATTGAATAAACTTGAGCGCCTTCAAAACTTATGCATAAGATTCATATTTGGATTACGCAAATATGACCATGTTTCAGAATATCGCGCTAAGCTCAAGTGGCTTCCGATTCGTTTTCGCCGGAATACTCAAATTCTTTGTCTGCTGTATCGCTTGCTGTTCAATCCTGCCTCGCCGGAGTATTTAAAAACCAGATTTAATTATAGACACTCTCAGCACGTACGAGAGTTACGTTCTGCTGACAATTTAATGTTATCGACGCCCTCACATAAAAGTGACTTTTATGGGAAATCCTTTACAGTCCATGCTGTATCACTTTGGAATAAACTGCCACTCGAAGTCAAGTCTGCCCAAACTATTACAACATTTAAAAAACTGGTCAAGCAATATTTCTTTTCTAAAGTCACGACGTTATAGTACAAGTTAATTAGTTACAATGTTTATATTTATTTTTATTTAGAGTCGTATATATAAATATATATTAAGTATATTGTATTACGTATATTATATAAGTATGTGTATTTAATTATATTGTTGTGTATTATTCGTATGTAACTGCGTTATATTTATGTATATAGGTACCTAATTGTTTTAATTTTAATGTAGTACATGTATGCCAAGACACCCTATAACTTGGAATCCAACTTCTCACCCAAAGGTTGTCTGGAAGAAATAGCTTATTAGCTATAAGGCCTCCCTTTGTACATTTCTTTTGTATTTCTTTGTTTTTAATTGGTGTACAATAAAGTGTGTTAAATAAAAAAATAAATATGTTCTTAAGTGTATTAGTTATCTAGTATCTATAACATAAGTTCTTTAATAAACTTAATTTGGGCTAGATAATGTTGTGTGAGTGGCAGAAATATTTATTTATTATTATTTATTATACTTTCATGTGAGAAACAAAACATTCATCTCGTAGAAAAGATAAACATCATAATAATAATTATGAAAAGGGAAAAGTCTCTCGCATAAAACAAACTCAGTTCATAATATAACATACCCCACTCATCACGTTTCATCATGAACTCCAAATATTCCTGCTCACATTGTATTATGCGAAACGGGCATGGTGTAAAATTTAAGCGCCTATTATTTAGCTGTGCGTAGGTTACATTTTACTGGAAAATTATTTCTTGGGCCTTTATATTACTCACATATTTGAGGAGCGAACTTTATGGTAATTTTGATTATTATATTAGTATGGAGAGATGTTATAATTATTTTCAGTGAAATGGCTTCGAAGAATTTCATTTAGCACCGTTTTTGGCAAATTAAAGAGATTATAATTTTCTGAGAATTTTGTTTTCTTTGTTTGAAAATGATCATTTTCATACCATAAACCCGCGCAAAGAAGGAAAGACTTAGTAAATAGAAGTACAATTTGTCGCCATCTTCGTCTTATATTTAACGAGCGTTTGCCCGCGACTTCGTACACGCATAAACTCAAAAGTCATATTTTCCGTTCCCGTGGGAATTCCGGGAATTCCTTCGATTATACAAACAGACACTTATTGAGGAACCTTTATACCAAGTATCACATCCGTGCACTCAAAGAATAAGATTTTATCATACAAACTAAAACATCATATTTATTCCCGTTCCAGTGGGAATTTCGGGAATTCCTTTCATAACACAACCAGTCTTTTTTTGAAGAACTGTTATGCCAAGTATCATATCCGTGCACTCAAGGAATAAGATTTTTCATACAAACTAAAAAGTCCTATCTATATTTCCCGTTCCCGTGGGAATTTCGGGAATTCCTTCCTTAGTGCACCCCTACATCCCCTAAAGAATGAATGTTCCAAATTTCAGCTCTCTACGCCCAGTAGTTACGGCTGTACGCTGTCTGTCAGTCACTCAGTACCTCAGTCACTCAGTCAGTAACGGAACAGTTTTATATATATTGATTGATAAGCGCCGCGTTTTTTTTTTATAAAATATAGATGGGACATTTGTCTTCCATGACACCTGATGTTAAGTGAACATGAAGACTAAGGTGGTACACATCCATCCACGTGTACTTTTAATACTAACTTTTAACAAATTATTTCATAATATTGTCATAAGTTTTTGCGATTAATTATAATTACTGTTTCAAAATTAAAGCAAGATTTGAATTAAGTAGAAAACACAGTTTTTAGTCTTTTGATTGTCTTTTTAAAAAACGTAGAATGTGCCAGCTGCTTCTCTTCCCGGGCATACTGTAAAAGTCAGTTAAGGGACAGAGGTTTTAAAGGCACTTTTGTGGGCGATAGGCTGACCCCCTGTCACTACAATAGTCTCTCTCCATCTTTATAATAACTCCAAATTTCTCAAACGTGACATCAGATGGTCTTTGTAACCTCTGGTGTTCTGCCTTCCCCATAAGGTATACAGGCGTGACGTTATGTTATGTATATGTATATTATGATTGTCTTTTATTATTGTACTATAAAGTTCATGGGATAGGATTATCTAAACATATACGTCAATCTTTTGTCGAAATTTTCCACAAGAATACTGCATAAATGAATCTCCTCCTTTAAAGCACGCACGTTGTTATAGACCTGTAATTTTAATTAACCTCATAAAAACAAATCCATGGGAGAAATCTAGATCGTGTTAAATCACACAATCTAGGAAGCCAATTCTGATCACCGAAAAGGGAGAGTATAGTCTGCAACAGAATAATGTATACCACCCGGTCTCCCACACACATACAATATGAATGCAATATTTTTGCCACATCAATATTATCCAATTTAAGCAAAAAGAACTCCTTCATTATGTTTACACGTTTTTCTATAGTGTAACGCTGTTGATTGATTTTTGTTTAAGGATTGTCAAAATTTTATAATAATTAAAAAATAATAATCATTTATGAATCAGAAAACAGGTTCCAAGTATAGTCTGGCTAATGAAAGTAGAGAACTAAAAAATCTGGCGAATTCAAAAAAATCCCATCATGGTGACCCTGACTATAGTACGACACATATGTATTAAACATACTTGATACTTGTTTTTTTTTAGTAAAATTATTGTAAAAAAATAACAATATTGGTATTGTCCTACTTTTTGATGAGAAGTATATAATTAAAATGATAGGCAACTAGTATTAATCAGGCTTCAAAAATCAAAATCTATATCCAGCAATTGTATATGGAATGAATCGTCAGAGTCACTGGTATCGCTGTTTCCTACATTGATTATGACACTATAAAATTTTAATTAGGTATTTTATTAATTTTCAAATATGAAAATACCAAAAACTCAATTACCAAAACCACTAATAACCGGTCGATTGACAACAGTGGCACCAGAATAAGTTGCCATATAAAAAGTTTGCATAAACCCCTATTGTCTACTTTTGTTAGCCAGACTCTATACACAAATTCTAACAAAAAAAGAGAAAACGCTTGGATAAGGCATCATTCACTTCTTGTTTTGAAGTGTGTGATACCTCATCCAAGTTTTTAGGGACGGTGAGTCCCATAGGGCAGCCAACGTGCTCAAGATGGCGTTGGTGCTGCAGCGAAGGCGACTTAGTAAATAAATAAATAAAAATAAAAAAAATAAAATAAAAATCGTTTATTTCAGTCAATTATAGCCCATACACAACATAAAATTGTAGTTTAGAAATTATTATAAGCACTTAATATATTAAAGATAGAAACAAATCAGATCAATTAAACAAAATAAATATAACAAATTTGATAAAATTAAGATTAAATTTACTCACGGAAACAACACCCTAATTATAAAATTATATGTTATATTAAAACGTGTATAAATATATTTCATTTTATTATTACAGAATTAATTTGAATTTAGGCAAATGTCAAGATTAACAAATTAGGTAAACAAATTATAAAATTAAATAAGAAAAATAAGCAAGTCAAGTCACAAAATCAATATAAAAATTAAGTTAATCGTTGAAATTGAGATTAATAATTAAATTAGCATTAGATTAGGTATTAAATTACATTACATGTCATGCAAACAAAGAGAGTCAAATTTAAATTCAAATTAAAATTAAATGGCAAACTACTTGTCAGATCACTTTCCTAATGAGATTAGTCCAAGTAAAGAGACTGTCCACGAGCGAATCATCACGAAGAAATCTTGTTGCGCGAACCGGCAGCATGCATCATCACCCTGAACCCGTTGTTGTACTCACTGCGTATATCTCATCTACAGCCCGCACTTGTACAGCGATTGACAAAATGACTTAAATAGTAATACTTTAACATCTTTAGTACACCGTGCGAATCTCGGGCGAGCATATTGCAACGCGCGAACAGCGCTCTCCATTCCCTCTCGATATTGACATCGTCAGAAAAGTCTTTAGTGACCCAATGACCCAGATACTTAAAGTTGCACACCTGTTTGAGTGAGCAGCCGCAAAGAGGCGCCTTGTATTGTTTTTTGTCAGCCTTAAAGATCATTAATTCAGCATGGGCCACCGCATACCGCTGACAGATGTCTAACATACGTTTCAATGCACTGACTGATGGGCTCAACAGCACCATATCGTCTGCATAACTAATGTTATATTTTCTTACCTAAACGGCAGCATTTAGGTACTTAATGTTTAGTAATTTAATCTTGGGTTAATTTTATCATGATCCACCCGGTTCGCGCCAAGCCCTCATTCTTTTTTCGTGCGTGGTAACAAGCATACGTCATTTACTTTAATCATTTACTTAAGTTTTTACAAAATGCCTAAACGTACAGCAGAAGAACAGCTTCAACATTATAATATAAGGATAAAAAATTTGGAACAAAAAATAAATAAAAAACGGAAACAGCGAATTATTTCTTCCGATGAAGAAGAAATCTTACAAGGTAAGACCTACTTATTCGGTTTAAAAATGTTATTTAAAACATCAGAGCAGAAAATGCGTGTAATCTATAATAGATATATCACGTTATCCGCTCAATATCGTAATGATGTAAACTTTAATAAATTTTATCTGATCTTATCGATCACCTTTTGTTTTCAATAAAATTACAGAAAATACGGGTAATCTCAAGGAGATTTAACTCGTTGTCTGTAATACGTTATGGGCGTTATATTAATATGAAGTAGACATAAACATGTCGCCTCCAAGGTTATTTAAAAAATCAGAGCAGAAAATGCGTGTAATCTATAATAGATATATCACGTTATCCGCTCAATATCGTAATGATGTAAACTTTAATAAATTTTATCTGATCTTATCGATCACCTTTTGTTTTCAATACGATTACAGAAAATGCGGGTAATCTCAAGGAGATTTATCTCGTTGTCTGTAATACGTTATGGGCGTTATATTAATATGAATTAGACATAAACATGTCGCCTCCAAGGTTATTTAAAAATCAGAGCAGAAAATGCGTGTAATCTATAATAGATATATCACGTTATCCGCTCAATATCGTAATGATGTAAAATTTAATAAATTTTATTTGATCTTATCGATCACCTTTTTTTGTTTTCAATACGATTACAGCTGAAATAAATGCTGAAATCTCAGCAGCCATAACTGACATAGCACGAGCACGTGAAAAAAAAAAAATCCAAAACTTTCAGCAACAGCTGGGGTACGGTATTACCACCATAAATCGAGAGATGGACGTCCTCCCTGAGAAGGAAGAAAACAAAATGAAGGCCTTCCGTCACGTAAGTGATGGATGCTACCTATTATCAGACCTCCACTTTATGTTCACCAAAGATAGGGTAAAACTGATTTTACCTAATTTGGATACAAACTTTAAACATGTTATACAAGACTCCGAAAGAGACGAAACTTTATTCGGAAGTTCGTTGCCGGAAAAAATAAAAGCAAGTAAAGCCATTGAAAAGTAGGGAGCCCTAATTAAAAAAGGCCCAGCCAAAACAGTCTCCTCTCAAATATCAACGGTCAACCGGTCGTCTCAGCAGGGAAACTGGACAGGACCTCCTCGTTACCCGTCGTTCAGGGGGGGGCGGATAGGTCAGAGGAAACCGATAGCAGCTCAAACACAGCGGCGCCCTCAATCGAACTCTGCGTTCAACGCCAAGTTCCAGCCGCAGACTTAGTCCAGGACGCGTGCTCCGACCCAACATTAATCAAGGTACATGCAGGTCGAAGTAATTTATTTTATGATTGTTGGACAAAAGTAACTAAAAACCAAGTTATATTGGAGTGGATAAATTATGGATTTAGAATACCATTTGATACCCAAATTTGTCAGTATTCTATTCCTAAAAATAATTTGTCATCATGTGAAAAAAGAGACATGAAAATAGCTATAAATAAATTATTAGACTTAGGGGCTATAAAACCTTGTTCTCCTTCAAATGATCAATTTATTTCAAATATATTTTTAGCTCCGAAACCTAACGGAGAAAAAAGGTTTGTACTAAATTTAAAATCTTTAAACAAGTTCGTAACAAAAGTACATTTTAAAATGGAATCTTATAAAACAGCCTCGAAATTAATTCCTCGTAATGGATACTTAGCCAACATAGATATGAAAGAATCATATCTACTTATGCCGTTTTTGTTAGTGACAGAAAGTACCTACGATTCGAATTCCAAGAAAATGATTCGTCTGCGCCGATCACTTACGAGTTCACAGCAATGCCGTATGGATTATCGGTAGCTCCGTGGGTATTTACAAAAATTATGCGTGAGGTAAGTAATGAGTCATTTAAGAAAACAAGGTTTTAAGTCTACTACCTATTAAGACGATCTTCTTATTGGAGATACATATGAAGAATGCATGATTAATGTAAGAGAAACTTTGAAGTTATTACATTGTCTAGGTTTTATTGTAAATTTCGATAAAAGTCACATTGTACCAAAAAAGTCAATCAAATTCTTAGGTTTTATGTTCAACACAGAACAGATGTCTATTACGTTACCTGGCGATAAGCGGCATAACATTGCACAGTTAATAAATATGTACATTAATCTTAAAACTTGTTCATTACGAAATTTCGCTAAACTTATAGGTGTATTGATCGCAGCCTGTCCAGCCACAAAATATAGATTCTTATATACAAAAATATTAGAGAGACAAAAGTTTTTAGCCTTAAATAAGTTCGGAGGAAACTATGAGGTGAAAATGAATCTTAATAAGATATTACTAAAAGATTTATGGTAGTGGAAAAATAATATTAATATTATTTCTTGTCCAATCATTACTCAAAATTATAAGTCAGAAATTTACACCGACGCATCTAGGACAGGCTGGGGAGCAGTATGCAAAAATAATAAATATAGTGGTTCATGGACGAACAGTGAAAAAGAAAATCACATGAACTTTTTAGAATTACTCGCGGTTTTGTTAGGTCTCAAAAGTATAGCTAGTGAAGGAAAAGATTGTGCAATATTATTACGTATTGACAATACTACCGCCATTAGCTACATTAATAGGATGGGAGGTATTCAGTTCCCACATTTGAATATTTTAAGTAGAGAAATTTGGCAATGGTGTGAAAAACGCAATTTATGGATATTTGCTTCTTATGTTAACACCAAAGAAAATCGAGCAGATTTCGAGTCCAGAAATGGGCCCTCTCGGATAGCGCTTTCCAACTTATTGTAAATAGTTTCGGGCCCATTAAGATCGACTTGTTCTCAAGTCGAGCCAATGCCAAATGTTAATTATTTGTCACCTGGAAGCCTGAACCTGATGCAGTCGCAGTTGATGCATTTACAATAAGCTGGGCTGACTTGGATTTTTATGCATTTCCTCCCTTTTCTCTTGTATTAAAATGTATACGAAAAATCATTGATGATAAAGCCGAAGGGGTACTTGTATTCCCCTTCTGGCCTTACCAGCCATGGAGTCAGCACCCACTGCACTCCAGCCTTACCCTGGGTGCCGCGAGGCTCTCCGGGCGTCGTTCAGCCGGCGCAGCTGCCCACCAGAGGCTCTCACGTTGATGCTCGCCTCGCTCGCAGACACTACTGTTCGCCAGTACAACGTCTCATTGAAGTTATGGTTTCAAGAAGTGTGGTTATGAATTAATAGTTTCGAAAAATCCATTCCATTATTTCTTTGATTCTTAAACGAGCAATTTAATAAGGGATGTTCTTACGGTTCATTAAATACACATCGATCTGCATTATCTCTTTTATTAGGAGAAGAGATAAGTGATAATAGTTGTGTTAAACGCCTCTTAATAGGAGCCTATAAAACTAAACATATTAAGCCTAAATATTCATTTACTTGGGATCCAAATTTAGTACTAAATCAACTGTCTTCTTGGTATCCAAATATTAATTTATCATTAGAAAATATTACAAAAAAACTCGTTACATTATTAGCTTTATGTACCGGTCAAAGAGTACAGACATTGTCTTTACTTAAATTAGAAAATATTGTTTTTCAATCTGATAAAGTAAATATTATTATAACAGATATAATCAAGACTTCCGCTCCAAATCGTGAACAGCCCTTATTATCTCTCCCAAACTTTCAAAGCAATATCAACATATGCCCAGTATCAACTTTAAAAGAATATATTTTTATTACAAAAAATATCTGAGGTTCAAACTCCGGGAATCTCTTCGTAACATTCAAAGCTCCCCACAGAACTGCATCAAGTCAGACGCTAAGTCGATGGATTAAGCAAACGCTCGCCACAAGCGGCATTGACATGAGCGTTTTAGTGCGCACAGCACACGACACGCGTCGACCTCAGCCGCGCGCGCGGCCGGTATCAGTGTCGATGTCATTCGAAAAACGGCCGGGTGGACACAAAACTCACAGGTGTTCGCAAAGTTTTACCATCGGCCTTTAGATGATCAACAAAATAACTTTGCTTGTCGATACTTAATCGAGACATGAACAATACTTAACCTAATATTAAAAATAGTTATTGAATATTACGTATTTTGATATTAAGTAAATTACTACATTAAAAATTATGTGTCTATAAATAGACTATCACTAAGTTTCATTAATTTAAGCTGATTATAATTTCTAGCGACTCAAATAAAGTAAGATTATTTGAAGCTCATTATGTAATAAGTAATACTAATTATTAAGTACTATAATAATAAAATATGTAATTACATATTTATATCTTTACTTATTTCAATTCCAAGTATATACCTAAACAAAACTTTCTATCTCTGAAAATCTACCTGTTATATAATATCTGAAGAATGAAGCGACGAAATATAATAGATGATTAAACGAACTTCTAAGTGAAGTTCTATCGCTATTATATGAGTCGCTTCATTCGAAGATATGACGTACCCACCCACCCCAGAACCCATTTAAAAGTTTCGTTTAGGGTCTCTAAAGAATGAGGGCTTGGCGCGAACCGGGTGGATCATGCCACACGGCACCCCACCACAGTGTTTTTTTTATGATACTTTAAATTATGCGAAGTTACCTAGTACCTAAAAAGGACTACCTGTTATATAATATCTTCGAATGAAGCGACTCATATAATAGCGATAGAACTTCACTTAGAAGTTCGTTTAATCATCTATTATATTTATACTTGGTCATAAATCCATGATGAAGATCCAACGACATCTATAGGTAAACAGTGGTCAAATACACATCTGGCCATAAAATATATTGTTTTCCTCATTATTTTTAAAAATACAAGTTTTAAAACAAAAATAGTGAAATTGACACAAATGTACAAATTCTTACTGTAATTTAAAATACATTTCAACCAGTAAGCCTCAGGCTAGGAAGTGTGCAAACAAAGGCCAATATATTTTTAGCTGCGAATTTCGATCCGAATTTAACTCAGAAATGCTACTTCAAATGCGGAATTTGGCCAGTGATATTTGTATGCTTGTCAATACATATAATAAAACAGTAAAAAAAACGTGTCTGTACATTTAATACTTTTACAAAACAATTTATCTAGGGTTATAAAGAAATGAAAAAAGAGGAAGAATCTGAAAAAAAAAAATTGTCTGTTTGTTTGTTTGTAAGTTTGTCTGTTTGCACACGCTAATCTCTGGAACCGCTGGACGGATTTGAATAAAACTTTTTTTGATGTATAGCTGTGAAGCCGGGGCAACATATAGGGTATATTTTATTTCGGTTACTGGAACACCTGATGCAGAACCCTTAAGGGATCATCAAAACCGTAAGAAATATAGATATGATGCCTTAACAAAAGTTGTCCAGGATGATGAGCAGATTCTGCAGACATAAAAAAAATCTAGGATCTAAAAAAATTGTAATAGATTTTTAAAAGTTATGCCTATAACTTACTAGAATATGGTGGAGATGTTCGGCGTACCTACAGATCAGAAGTACTCATAGCTCAGTTGCGCGTTGACCGACCATGAGTCTAAGGTCGTGGGTTCGATCCTGCTCGCGTAATTTTTTTTTATTTTGTATCAATCTTTACCATGCATCTATCTTTACATACATATGTATATATAAAACAGTAAACAATAAAGTGTGAACATGAAATATTTTTACAAAAAAAATATGTAAGGTTATTAAGAAATGAAAAAAAAGTAAGAATTTGAAAGAAAAAAATGTCTTTTTGTGTCTGTCTGTTTGTTGTTCTATTTTGCTGATATCTGTGGCTGACATATAATATTATAATAAATCCGAAAGATAGTTGGTATGTAGTAGAAAAGTTTACTATGTTGATAGGGTTAAATCATTAATAAATAAAGCTTCTTGCTAGATTTAATGTAGGTAGTGTACATACAGAGATATATTATAAAAAAGTTAAACGTAAAATAATGGAACTCAATATCGTTTAGGTTTTCTTTATTGATCGTTTCTGCCTCTTGGAAGTCAGAACCCGTAGAATTCTTAAGAATAAAAAGTGGTGTATATGTCAAAACTCAACACAGGACTTTATGAACTACAATACCAAATTACATTAAAATTGGCTAAGCCGTTTGACCGTGAAAAACAGCCAAACATATAGGTTACTAAACATATTATACACTGATCATGGCTAGGCGGATGGATTTTTGCTACTCTTTCACGCAAAAACTACCAAATGGATTTTTATGAAACTTTACAGTAATATAACTTTACCTAGAATGTGACTTTGTAATGTATTGGTTAGGAGTTATACCTACATATTATATGGGGGAAGATTCTCCATGTTTATTTTTTTAGATAGGACCTTGGAGAAGAAAATAACCTATTCGAAATAATTATTCAATGCAGACGAAGTCGCAGGCACTATCTATGTAATAAACCTACCTACATATAAACCTACTCTTATACATACCCCCATAAGGCTGCAAACTAGACGGCAGCGACAGCGACAGCGAGAGCGGCAGCGGTGCGGGCAGCTACGCGAGCAGCGATTTCCGTGACACGATAGAAAGTATTGAGTTTGTACGAAACCGCGACAAATCGCTCGAGCGCCCGCTGGCATCGAGAACGGCCTAGCAGGGCTAGCAACCATCGATAAATAGTCGAATCGACAAGATAAATATTAATTTGTTATTTTATCCTATTATCTATACTAATTTATAAAGCTGAAGAGTTTGTTTTTTTGTTTGTTTGAACGCGCTAATCTCAGAAACTACAAGTGGGATTTGAAAAATTGCATTTGATAGCCCAACTCTTGAGGAAGGTTATAGGCTATATTTTATCCCGAAATTCCTACGGGATCAAAAGTTACGCGGGTAAAACCGCGCGCGGTGGCTAGAGTAAGCTAATATGCGCACCATAATAGATAGAATTACTCGATTTGATACCATGATTAAGGCTCCAGAACCAAATATGTCATAGTCTTAATAAAGTACTAACACTAAATACCATATTCTAAGAAAATATCGATAAAAGGCCTGATTTATCATTGTCGACGGTAGCGTGCTAGCACCGCAGATTCCCCGCGTCGCGTCGCTCTCGCTGTCGCAGCCGTCCTGTTTGCAGCCTTACTTTTACCCAGTGTGCCTTTCGTAGGGTATTCCTGTTTGGTATATACTTTTTGTAGGTTACTTTTTCTATTTTATTTTTTGTAGGTCTTTTTCACAAAACCTAGGTGAAACTGCGAATGACAGCTTTGTTGTAACAGTTTTTGAAATAACTCTTTCTGTTTATCTATCAGTAACGCTTTCACAGCTACACAACTGAATCGATTTTGACTTTGAACTTAAGGACGATATTATAATATTATTTATCCAACTCCCATAACCGATATTCACGCGGACGAAGTCGCGGGCAACAGCTAGTTATGATATAAGTGAATATCAGTATAACATAGTTCATTAAAGAAAGAAATTAAAAATATCGGCGCTTATCATGTTCTCTCACTCGCACACTAGAGCCATCTATACTCACTCTCGCGCGTACGGCCAGTAAAAAAGATTTCAGTTTAATAAATTATTATATTATATCTATTAATAAATAAACAGGGTTAATTTTAATTGGCGCATCACCTCTTGCATGCAACCTATCCACATCAATCCCGAAAACTTGTTCTACAACTTTTAAAAATTTTAGTTTTTTCATACAAAAAATATTTTTGTATGTATATACATACATACATACATAACTTCACGCCTGTATCCCTTATGGGGTAGGCAGAACACCAGAGGTTATAAGACCATCCGATGTCACGTTTGACAAAGAAGGTATTATAATGATGGAGAGAGGCTATTGCAGTGACAGGGGGTCAGCCTATCGCCCACAAAAACGCCGATAAAACCTCTGTCCGTCAACTGACTTTTACAGTATGCCCGGGATGAGAAGGAGCTGGTACATTCTACGTTTTTCTTTCGCTCCCAGTCCCAGTCCAGCATGGAAGATTGGTATATATTGTATATAAACAATATATAATTTGTATATAAACCAAATGCATTAAATCATGGTACTCAAATCGTCTGTATGTTTTTTTTAAATAAATGTTTGTTACCTCATAACTTTTGGGTGAACCAATTTTGATGGTTCTTATTTCATATGATAGAAGATACTTCCTATTTGGTCCCATAAAAATTTCAATGAAATCGGTTGGGTATTTCATGAAAAATTTCAAATATATATGAATTCGGAGATCGTTTACCTTGACGACCTAATACTTCGGCCAAAGTTTTGACGTTAAGTTAATGCCCTACATTCGTTGATTATTAGCTTCCTCAAAAGTACGACTCGTCGCCTATCCTGTACATAGCACCCTGTGATTTCTATATTTTCTCCAAAATCAAAGATTTGATGGAAACTTTTTCATCAGCACGCAGAAAACATGCATTCAGATCTGTAGTCCTCCGGTTTTGAAAAACGATAGGTACTATTTTCATTAAAAATATAATTTGAAAGCTCTTATAGACTTATGTGCTATTAATTTGAAACTTCTTTTATTCCGAATTGTTTAGTTTATGTAATTACTTCTTTATAAATTTTTTAATTGCATTTTTTTTGCTAACTGTATTATATCCGCCATTTAAGATTCCTTTTTTTATTGAACTAAGTTATAATGTCACTCGTCGCTGATGCATTGATGAACTCAACGCTGTTGTTTAGAAGAATAACTCTGCTGCTGGCTTGAGTAGTTATGAGATTTCATATTTAATATAGATCATTGCGGTTAGTTTATCTGTTATTCCTAAACGTTATATTCGTAGACTGAGAAACAGACGGTGGAAAGGATTTATACATTTTAATTTGACACCTATCTCTTCAATTGTGTTTGACCCCCGTAGTCTTTGAAAACACCGAAACGTTAATAAGAAATAAAATATCACAAACAGTATCCTGTTCGTAAACTTTCCATGAGTTGCTATTTGAAAGTACTGAAAGACAATTCCATTCTTTATTGCTTTCCAAATTTTACAGGTGACAGATATACATTGTTGTGGTTATTAAGCAATACGTAAAATTATGGACCAAGTATTAGTACTGCAATGCAAGAGAAGATTCGTCAGTAAACAAAAAAATTGCATACAGAATTAGACGCATGATACTTCAATTAAGTTCTTTTAAGTGATACTTTATCCAAACCTATAGTTTAACTTGAAACATATTCCACTAAAACAAATACTTAACAAGAATTTATTGCTTAATGCAGTTATTAGACAATAATAAGCGAAAACTATTCTAATTTCTAAGCTGTATACATATAGAGATAATTATTTTAACCTAATAACATTTTCAAACTAAGGATAATTAGAATACACTTTCCATCCTATTTGAAAACGAGGCTACTGGCTGGTAAATAATAAATAAGCAATATTCAAAATTGTTTCATTTTCGTTGGTGAATGGCAAACAAAACATAATTGGAAAGTGAAGTGATTAATTCCATTAGACCCAGATCTCATTTTTTAGTAAGAATATCGAATTGAAAACATCAGTTTTTAGACACTAATTAAAAATTTTGACTAACAATAAATAATAACAACTTACTGTATATAACAAAAATAACTCCGAACGTCAATAAAAAAGATGAAAGTTGATAATTTATAATTGAGAAATGAATACGATAAAATAAAATTGATCAAGTTAATTTTTAATGAAGTCTTAAATGACATTCAGAGAAATTTATTTATTTTTGCCTCGTCGACTTTGACTTGTGTGATGTGATTTACCTGATAACATAGCTCTATAAGGTCAAACCACATGGAACCTCACATAGTCTTTCTAGAAGTTACCATTGTTACCCTAGCGTAAAATAATAAAAAAATATATTTCATTATTTCTATACAGGGTGACTGGTGGGTCACTTTTGAAATTCGAGAACGTGATAGTTTGAGGTCATACCTGAAGAGAAAAACGTCAAATTTTTGGCTGAGTTGAGAATGTCATCAACGTAAACATTTTTCGAAATCATACATATTTTTTCAAAAGTTTGAAATTTTCAATGAAGTACCCAACGGATTTCGATGAAATTTAAATGGAACCAACTATGAAGTATCCTCTATTATATGAAACAACAATTTTCAAAATCAATTCATAATTGCCCGAAATATCGTGTAACAAAGACACAAAAAAAAAACATACAGAGGAATTGAGAACCTCCTCCTTTTTTGAAAGTCGGTTGAAAATAGGTACATTTTAATTATTTAATAAGTAATTTTAACCGAAAGTTAAAGAATTGATTACGCAACACATGGTTGTACTAGCATTGACAGCAATCCGCGTGCCAGGTCACGTGCCGCGACTGACTCAAGCGTAAGTAAAATTAATAGTATCAAAAGTCTATTTATTTATAGGAAATTCTAGTGCATAATTAAGCTCCTACTTTTTTTACATAATTATGACATAATTATGACAAATTTTAGATACTGATGGAGAGTGCTCTCCATCAGTATCTAAAATTTGTCTCCAGCCACCCTGTATAATTTGAGCATATAACACAAATAGTTTATATTTGTGTATTTATAATTTTACTTTGCAATCTTTAAAAGTAATATTTAGAAAAAGTTCATCCGTAACTGGCTGTTAGCAAAAAAATTATAAATATCATAAGCGCAATACAAAATAAACTAACCATTTATTTCTGAAGTATAGGGTAAAAGTATCAAACTGTCCAGCTTACATTTGCTCCTCATATATATTTTATCTTCCATTACACAAAATGTTTACACACCCTAATGGAGCAACACTAAAACGTACAGTAAGTAGGATATAGCTTATATCTAAGAAAACATCGTGACAAACAGTTGCCCACTCGAGACCCTTTCTAGAAAAACTTCGAGAATTCTATTGTGTCGTTTTCATAAATGTTTATAAACAGAAATAAAGTAGGAATAAAATTGGATACTGTTCTGAATTGGACCGTAAATAACTAAAGCATTTAAGTTATAGAAATTGATTCGAGGAATTATTTTAAGAAAGTCAAGCAAAGGTTTTTATCGGTTTTTGTGTAAGTCTTATGATAATTAAAAAAAACCGTTTTTAACCCGTGTGTTCTTTAATTTTAATTGTCACTATCACTTGAGTAAAATTAAAGTAAAAATAACATTAATATTTATGTAAGAAATAAGTATTTTTATACAATCTGATTAACGTTGATTGACGTAGAAAATGTTTTGTAGTTTTGCAAAACCCGGTAATTTGCCTTTTGTATAATATAATTAATGAAATTTATTTATTAATGATTTATTTAATGTTGGTACTAAGAATTTCGATTCTAGAACTAATTATAAAAAATTAAATTTAGTAAAAGCAGTTTGATAAATAGACAAATAAATACGTATATCATTAATTTTATCTAGCAATAATATATTAACACATTAATGTTTATTTATTTAATGAATTAACTTAAACGCTAAAACCACTCACATAATTTAAGAATACAAATTGTCATTACATAATATTAAATACATAAATTAAATTCGCTTATATCTTAAATAAAACAATAAACACACAATAAATTGATAGTTAAGATAAATAAAATTAAATGTTAATTAATAATACAAAATGTCAATAAATAATTATAAAAGCAATATCAGGAATAATAATATAAATAATCATAATTCAAAGTCAACTTATGTTACTCAAATAATAATAGATAATAAATAAAGTAAAAGGTACATGTCAATAATTTCATTCATTCATCAATCTCGCATCTCTCCAGTCTCTCCACAAATAAATCACATCCAGGGTTTTTGTCCAGGAGTCTGTTGAGTCCAGAAAGTTTGCTCGGTAGTTGGGACTGCGCTCGCGCAACGGTGTGGCTGCGGGGGACTGCCAGCAGGGCGTGCTGCCGCGCGTTGTTACAGAAAATATAAGACGCAAGATGTATAATCATTTTGTTTTTCAAGTTTCGGTACTTACTTTTTCGGACAGTGTGGTAAGTAAGAAATAAAAACGGCTTTTATTATTTAATAAAGTAAAATGCGCGAAATTATACTTTTTGTAAAAGTCCGTTAAGGGACAGAGGTTTTAAAGGCGTTTTTGTGGGTGATAGGCTGACCCCCTGTCACTACAATAGTCTTTCTCCATATTTTTAATACCTCCAAATTTGTCAAACATCAGATGGTCCTATAAAAATAACAAATTAAAAAATAAAAATCATTTATTTTCAAGTTGCATGGATTCATAGAAGTATATGTATAAAACACATAAAAATTATAATTTACATAGTTACTAAGAATAAACAATTAAAACTATAAGAATTAAAATTAAAATCACATTAAACGCCAAAGAAAAAAAAAACAATTAAAATAAAACAGGAAAATATTAATTCGTCATGTAAATTAAAATTAGAATAAAGAAAATAAATGTCACAACTATAATATACCACTGGTGTTCTGACTACCCTATAAGGGATAAAGGCGTGACGTTATGCATGTATGTATATATTTTTTGTGTTTACGGTGCCAAAACCCGCATTTGACCTCCATCTGACCATATGGTAAATGAAGATAAGGTCAACGATGAAAGCATACGGGCTTAGGAAAGAACTAGTACTTCAGAAAACATTGCTGGAACTCATATACCTGTATTTTTTAGGGCAGACTTTATTTGAGGGGAGATCGCTAGTCAAGCGAATCTTGATGGAGTTCTACAAAGAAAAGGGTTTGCTCGGATTAGAGGCCTTACAAGTGCTAAAGATTGACCGGAAGAATTGACGAATTGACCAGCTGACTGGTGTAGCGGTAACATACATTGCCTTCTATGCCAGAGGTCCTGGGTTCGAATCCCGGCGGCGGCGGATATTTGTGTGATGAACACAGATATTAGTCGTCAAGTCATGGATGTTAATATGTTTATTTAAGTTTATTCTAATAAAAAATATAAATTTATTCAATACGTATGTTTATATATTTTTTAAGTATATAAGGTATCTAGTATCCATAACACAAGTTCTTTAAATAACTTAATTTGGGCTAGATAATGTTGTGTGAGTGTCAGAAATATTTGTTAATTTTTATTTTATTTTAATGTCGCTAGTATTGAGAAGAGGCAAAACATCGTGAATCAAGCTACATATGTCACAGTCCCGTGAAATATTGACCATGAACAATCTGTCAAAATACTAAGAAGAAGATGTAGAGAAAAGTTTATCCAGTAGCAGTATGGCTATTTTAAGTCGAGCCAAAGCGATATCAATTCGACCATACTTAGCTTACTTATCAAGCTAACCTATTTTAAGATATATTTTCACAAAGTAAACTAAGGCGTTTTCCTTATAATTCACATATTGCTCCAAATGGGCCACTCTTAGTACCAAAGGCGGTTAACGGGTTAATCGATCTCTGTTTGACTTTGATACTTAATGCCGGGGTGGGACAAACTATGTTAACACAAACTAAAGAAGGGAGTCCAAATTCATGTGGCCAGCAGGACAGTTGCTGTTGAATCATTATGCTGCTTATAGACGGACTAGCTTTATCCCGCAACTTCGTATGCGCTTAACTACCCTTCTCGAGGAAATTTCAGAAACTATACAACCAGACACCCACTGAAAGAACCTTTATACCAAGTATCATGCCCATGCACTCAAGGAATAAGTTTTTTTCATACAAACTAAAAATCATATATTTCCCGTGCCCGTGGGAATTTTGGGAATTTTTTTCGTAGCACAACCAGTCATTCTTTGAAGAACCTTCATGCCAAGTATCACATCCGTACACTCAAGGAATAAGATTTTTTATACAAACTAAAAAGTCCAACCTCTTCCCTTGGGAATTTCGGGAATTCCTTCCATAATACAAACAGACACTTATTGAGCAACCTTTATATCAAGTATCACATCCGTGCACTCAAGGGATGGGATTTTTTCATACAAACTAAAACATCATATATTTCCCGTTCCCGCGAGAATTTCGGGAATTCCTTTCATAACACAACCAGACAAACATTGAAAAACCTTTACACCAAGTTTCACATCGGTGCACTCAAGGAATAAGATTTTTCATACAAACTAAAAAGTCCTACATTTCCCGTACCCATGGGAATTTCGGGAATTCCTTTCTTAGTGCACCCCTACATCCCCTAAAGAATGTATGTTCCAAATTTCAGCTCTCAACGCCCAGTAGTTACGGCTGTACGTTGTCTGTCAGTCACTCAGTCACTCAGTACCTCAGTCACTCAGTACCTCAGTCACTCAGTACCTCAGTCACTCAGTACCTCAGTCACTCAGTCAGTAACGGAACAGTTTTATATATATTGATTTTAAGGTAAACGGATATTTGTAGCAAGTAATTAAAAATTATAACATTCAAACCGTTAATAAAAAATAAATTTTTATTGCGATATTAAATCGTAAGATACAATTATTCTATCTATTAAAGGTTTAAATTAAAAACTTAATTTGATTAAAATTGAAATAACATGGTGGTAAATATTATTCTATAATACCTTGAGTTTCAACATTTTTTTATTTAAATATAAAATTAAATAAGTTGTTATAAATGACCGAATGGATTTTTCCGACAATAATTTATTTTATAGAGTATAATAATATGTAGGTAAGCTTGTTTATGAAAATATTGTGTGCTTAAGATTTTTTAAAAACGCAATCCGCTTTATTACTTCATTCAATACGCCTTTATTAAAATTTATTTCTGTTTTTTGAATTTTCCTTTATACCTCATTTATTTAACAAGCTGGTAAGTATTACAGCAATAAAGTATGTCATTGTAATAAGTGATAAATGGAAAATTGTTTAAACGCATATTACTACCAGCATTCCCAGTGGTTTGATTTATTTTGATTATTCAATCTAAGAGATAGAATCAGATCAAATTAACATCAGTTAGTTTGATCTGATTCTATCTAACTTTGCTTAACGTGGCTTAAGGATGAATCAGAGACCAAACAAAATTAAAAATATTGTCTTAAATAGATATGAAAAAAGTTATGGGGGTAAATATGTACAATTTTGGTGAAAACCGAAAAATTTACAAAAAATATCGTAAAAAAAAATAGAGGGTCAGCGATTTTTTTAGGCAAACTTGTATTCTCCAAATGTGTTCCCGAGCACGCTCACTTAGTTGTCGGACCTCTACCAAACACCCTGTATAGATAAACGCCGAGACCCGGAACATTGACTCCTGTGAGTTGAGAATAGCGTTATCACCCCTGGGTAAGCGTGTCAAAAAGGTGACTATTCGTAGTGGCCCCCATTTGGTGGCAGAAGGTACCCCTGCAGGGTCCACCTGGCTAGCTAAGACCCTTCATATGAAATCTGCTGCCAAATATCGCCATACTTACAATGACGAGTTCCGACTATATACAGGGTTCTTTTTTATTCACAAGCCAATTTTTTTTTACACAAAATGATCATTTATAGAAAAGATTTTTGCAAAAAAAGGTACGATTTTTTTTAACAATGACACTGTAATATTCGCTAACATATTATGCAAAGCATGGTCACTCACAATTATGAATGAATACCATTAAAATAAAAACGACTACGCGCTACTGCAAAACATCTTGTAGTATCATCAATGAAATGCCACGTCGTAGTAGCTGTGTTCATCAACAGCGACTATTTGAAAAAGAGTTTGTGGTGCCATATCTCCTTTTTTTCCTACTGAGCGCTACTAAAACAAATATGCAGGTACGTTTATATCGTATCAAAAAAAATTACATTAAAACTTGGGTGGTGGCTAAAAAACAACCCTGTATTTTTATCAAGAGCCAGTTCAGTCCTAAGCACGTGTGCTGACATCTTTTACCTCATCTTGAATTCAAACGCGGGCTAAGACACCGATAAACAAAAATATTGTTATGATTTTTTCTAAACATTAAAATAATAATAAAAGATAAGTTATAAAGTGAGTCTTGATTCCCGGAACCGATTTCTAAGAGTTCCTTTAACACAAAAAGTTACTTGTAGAGCTCCTACGAAGAAGTAAGTTTTTGATTTCCAAAACCGATTTCTGAGCTCTCACAACCAACAAAGCGAAGTATAGAAACGCACCTTTCTGATGTATCGGCTATTCGTATTTTTTTGTGATTTAGGGATAAATGGAACAGGAAAACTATTCTCGGAGTTTAACTTTCCTTTACCTTGGTCATTTCTCGAAAGGACCTCTTCATAAATAACGTTGTTATTTTTGATTGTGTGTGATTAAATTATGCCTTTTGTTCGAAAGTTTTTTAGTGTGCACTTTTTTTGGGAATGTTAGTGACTTTGAAAGTTTGGGAAGAAACTTTATTATTAAAATTATTTTTTTGCAATCCCTGCTTTATTAATGGTTTGAGATTTATACGTTTACCAGTCGTTTAAATAATTGGCTCGTTTACTCAAAACTAATTATTCTCATTTTCGCGTAACTCAAGCGTAATTCTCTGTCAATTGAATCTAAGGAAAAAAAAACTGTTAAAAAACATATATTCTTTAGTGCATTTTCAGTCGAAGTAATCTTATTTGATGCTGTTAATCAATATTTACATCATGTAATTCATGGCGGGTTTCAATATTCAACTGACTGGTATGAGTAGCCAATACAGGTACAAAACTGTTAGAAAAAATATAGCGTTTCACAAAATCTACAAGCTGAGAGCTGTAAGTCCTCAATTTTACATGACGTTGTTCCAAGAAAATAGGCGATATGTGATTTATAGAATATCACGTTTTCGCAAATTCTTTTTATGATATTAGAACTAAATAAATATATAAACTTATTCAATTTATTCTTGCTATGTTTTGGTACTCGATAAATATATTATAGTATATTTTTGGAGCTTTTTGTTTATAATTGCGTTTAAATGTCAATCCTTAAAATAATTTTGCCATTGTTTAAATCAATTTTTTATGACGTCAAAGTAAATATTTAAAAGATTAATAATGTCATTCAATAATACTCGTCCTTTTTACAAAACCTAAAAAAAAAAAAAAAAAAAGAAAACTGGATTATTGATATGTTGACAGATATTTGATATGATATTAAGTTAAATTAATAAATTTTTACGTCGTTGGTTAGATCAAATGACTTATTCTGTAATTGGTTATATGTAATGAAAACTTAATTCGCTATTGGACGCAGCAGGCCGCCATGCCACCTTTACCTCATTGGTTTACCACCTTTACTTGCTACATCGTCGCTGGTTAGATAAAATTACTTACGTATTTTGTAAATGGTCAAATGTACCGATATTGCCTAGCAACCCATTACAGTAATACAGTTCGTAAGCAGTGGTTTTGATGTCAAGATTTTGAATATAGAAAGGCATTTTGGTAGTGAATTCTACTGTTCGTAGGCAAAAAGAACAGTTTTCATGATATTGGAACCCGCCATCAGTCTTCCACGCTGGACTGAGAGCGAAAGAAAAACATAGAATGTGCCAGCTGCTTCTCTTCCCGGGCATACTGTAAAAGTCAGTTAAGGGACGGAGGTTCATTGGCGTTTTTGCGGGCGAAAGGCTGACCCCCTATCACTTCAATAGTCTCTTTCCGTCACAATAATACCTCCTAATTTGTCAAACGTGACATCAGATGGTTTTACAGCCTCTGTTGTTCTGCCTACCCCATAAGTGATACAGGCGTGAAGTTATGTATGTATGTAATTATTAACAAATTTTACTTTTAACTATATCGGGATTTTCATTTTAAGTGGATGATACGTGTAGTCTTTTGAGTAACTTTAGAGGGTGAAATATTAAAATCCTTGCTGCGGTTTCTATTATAAGTAAATTAACTAATTAACCAAACATGGGCTATTATTTGCACTATATGTTGTTTTAATACATTTCATGAGTTGTCAAAAATCTGACAGGTCAGCTATATCTTTTAAATCAGATCAAAATAGCTCCACAAAGGCTGCAATATTTTGAAATTAAAAATAAACATCAAAATTATTATTATATTACAAATATGAGCATTAAACAAAATATGCCTTTAAATTTTGAAAATGGGTAGATACATTAAAAACAATTATAATTGTTAATTATCATAGATTTATATTGGCAACACTATTAAATTTAAAAAGATAAACCTAAGCATCCGGTTATGGCCGATCCTTTCTTTTCATATTCTGTTAAGTAAGTAATGGTGTTCGTAGATACTAAGAAATGAGTAATTAAAGAAATAAACGCAAGTGTCAAGAGTAAAGGAAAGTTTTATTCTAATTTAACATGGTAGCAGAGCGGTAGCAGAGAACAAATTAAAGAATAGTTTAAAAAAAATTACTTTGGAAAAGGGAAGCGTCGTCGTCGCTTGCAGTGATAAAAAATATGGCCGCCAGAACTAGTGATTTATGTATACCCATTTTTGATGGGGCAGAATATCCAAATTGGAAAATAAGAATGCTGAAATTCCTAGACTATAAAAAATGCAAG
This sequence comes from Stenoptilia bipunctidactyla, assembly GCA_944452665.1. NCBI lineage: Eukaryota > Metazoa > Arthropoda > Insecta > Lepidoptera > Pterophoridae > Stenoptilia > Stenoptilia bipunctidactyla. Next base: position 1,285,685 of record OX101748.1, on the reverse strand, counting down.
GATGTTGTTTTGAAAAGGAATTCCGAAACGTTTGATGAGAAATGGAAAGATCGAGACATTCAAGCTACCAACTACATTTACAGTGCAATCTCGAACAAACAACTTGAATACGTATGTGAATTCGAAACGTCATATGAAATAATGAAAAAATTTGACGACATGTATTTAAAAAAGTCTACAGCCTTACAAATTGTCTGCCGACAAGAATTAGAAAATATAAAGTTACTTAATTATTCGGAGACATCTTTGTTTTTCGATGACTTTGAGAAATGTGTTAACAAGTTGAAGCAAGCCGGCGCCATTATATCAGAACAGGAAAAATTAAATTATATGATTAAAGCATTGCCAGAAAGTTACAATTATATTGGAGATTTATTAGACATAATGCCTGAAAAAGAAAGAACAGTAGATTATCTCAAAAGTAAAATATCGTTAAGAAAAATGGAAAACCAAAATGACACGTCAAATGTGTACAAAGCAGAAACACATAAAAACTGCTATGGGTGTGGCAAACCAGGACATTTCAAGAAAGACTGTTGGATTAAACCTAGACAAAGTGGATTTTATAATAACCGAGGTGCCTTGAATAACCGAGGTGGATTCCACAGAAAACGAGGTGGATTTCAAATCAATCGAGGTAGATCTCTAAGCAACCGGGGCAGTTTTCCTACTCATAGAGGCCGGGGGACCAGCGCAGAAGAAAATTATGGTAATAGCTTTCATACAGTAATAGCAAATAATGCAATCAATAATGGGAATAACATGCAAGCGCATGGACAGATAGAATGGTTATTAGACAGTGGATGTACAGATCACATCATTAACACAGACAAGTATTTCGACACCTTCAAAATATTGCAAATGCCAGTAAAGGTAAAAGTTGGAAATGGAACTATGTTGGAAGCTACAAAACTTGGAAATATCAAAACTTATTTTATGGTGTATGGACAGAAATCTGAAGTCACATTAACTAATATTTTCTATGTGAAAGATATGAAGGCAAACTTACTAAGTTATTCAAAAATTACTGACAAGCACTCAATTGTTTCAAAAGGGAGAATAGCACAAATATACAATCCAAATGGACAGATTATAGCAATAGCAACTAAAGATGAAAATTTATACAAAATGAGAAGCTACTTAATTGAAAAAATGTTACAAACAAATATTAGTAAAAGTATAACTATTAAAGAAAAACTGCATCGTACATTGGGACATATCAACTTTAATAACTTGAAAATTATGTGTGAACATGAGTCATTACAAGGATTGCCTAAAGATATTGAATCTGATTATTTAAAATGTGCAATATGTATTGAAAATAAAATGCATAACTTACCCTTTAAAAATAACCGCCGGAGAGCCGAGGAGATATTAGAAATTGTCCATACAGATTTAAATGGACCACATCAGACTCCAGGACTTAATGGAGAGCGATACTTTTTGATATTCATAGATGACTACAGTAAATTGGTAAAAGTTTATTGTATCAAATCAAAGGATCAAGTATTTGACTGTTTTGTGCAATATGTAAATGAGGTACAGAATATCACAGGAAAAATGATAAGGGAGCTACGATGTGATAATGGGAAAGAATATATAAATTCCAGAGTTTTTCAGTTTGCAAAAGACAAGGGCATACAAATAAAACCATGTCCAGCTTATGTTCATGAATTAAATGGAACTGCAGAGAGATATAATCGATCATTAATGGATATGAGCCGATGTCTCTTATCCGAAGCAAAAGTAGCAAGAAAATTTTGGCCAGAAGTAATAAAAACAGCTGCATACCTTAAAAACAGGACATTGACAAATACTATTGAAAAGAAAACTGCATATGAAATATTTTTTCAAAGAAAGCCAACATATGAAAACTTGAAAATGTATGGAAGCAGAGTGTTTGTAAGAATACCAGAGGTAAGGAGACGATCTAAATGGGATAAGAAAGCAGAAGCTGGAACTTTGCTTGGATATATTGACACAGGATATAGAGTACTGATTAATAATAGAATAATTATGGCAAGACATTGTGATGTTATTGAGAATGATGTAATGTTATGTGGCCTTGATAGTGAAGAAGATATAGTTGAGACGGAGACAAAGAAAAAGGAGTGTATTATTAAAATACAAGAAACAGAGGAGAAGGAAAAACAATTGGAAGAGGACCACACAGATGAAGTTAATGCTAATGTTGAGACCATACAACCTGAGAATTTGAGAAAAGAAAGACCGCAGAGAGTAAAAAAGCCTCCAACTCGCTTTGATAAGGAATTTGGTTATTATTGTGTATATGTTAATTATTGTGATGCTTTGATTCCAGATAATTTTCAGGAAGCCATAAGTTGCAATGAGTCAAATAAATGGAAGGAAGCAATGGATTGTGAGATGGATAGTCTCGTGAGGAATAGTACATGGACACTTGTGAAACGACCTCTAAATGACAAGATAATAGATGTAAAATGGATATATAAGAAGAAGAATGAAAGTGAGTTCAAAGCTAGGCTAGTGGTAAGAGGTTTTCAACAAACTAATTGTAACGATGATATCTATTCTCCAGTAGTTAAAATGCCTACTCTTAAATTGTTATTATCCTTTTGTTGTCAATATTCTTTGCACATTCATCAAATGGATGTAGAGACAGCTTTCTTAAATGGTAAAGTTATGTCAAATGTTTATGTAAAACAGCCGTTAGGCTATGAAGATGGTAGTGATAAAGTATATAAATTAAATAAGTCATTGTATGGCTTGAAGGAAAGTCCTCGTATATGGTATGAATGTTTTAACAATTTTTTGATAACTATAGGTTTTTGCAGAAGTAAATATGATTATTGTTTGTATGTTAGAAAGGAAAATAACTTAACTGTTTATATTCTACTTTTTGTTGATGATTTGCTGATATGTTGTACAGATGAAAGCATCATAAAGAATGTTAAAATTACATTATCTAATAGGTTTAAAATGAAAGACTTAGGTACAGTAAAAAACTATATTGGCATAGATATAAATTATGATTATAGTAAAGATAATATTTTAACCCTGAGTCAGAAATGTTATATTGAGTCTTTAGCTAAACGTTATGATATTGAGAATTCTAAATTATATAAGACACCTATGGAGATTAACTTAAAACTTGAGAAATCTGATATAAATGAGGATATAAAGTATAGAAACTTAATAGGAGCACTGTTATATGTTAGTTCTGGTACAAGACCGGATATATCGTTCAGTGTGAACTATTTGAGTAGATTTCAGAACTGTTACAATGACTCACACTTTAAATATGCTCTTAGAGTATTAAAATATCTGTATTTGACTAGAAATTTAAAATTAAAATATTGTAAGAACATTAATGTTGATATTATGGATTGCTTTGTTGATGCTGATTGGGCAGGGGATATTTTGGATAGAAAGTCAACCTCAGGATTTGTAATTAGACTATTTGGAAATGTTATTAACTGGAAATCTAAAAAACAAAACTGTGTAACTAAATCATCCACTTTTGCAGAATATATAGCATTATCTGAGGCAGTAACTGAAGTTAAATATCTTATATCTTTAACAAATGATGTATTTTTAAATATCTCTAATCCAGTAAAAATATTTGAAGACAATTCAGGGGCAGTAGCCATTTCAAAATATGGAAATTTCACTAAAAATTCCAAACACATAGAGGTTCACTATCACTTTATTTATGAAAATGTAAAACAGGGTCTAATTGATGTTGTCAAGATAGAGTCAGAAAATAATACTGCTGATATATTTACTAAGTCGTTAGGAAATGTAAAATTTGTTAAGTTCAGAGATATGTTAAATGTAAAGTAAAAAGAACTAAACTTGTATATGATTGTATCAAGATAGTATATAAGTATAAATTGATGTATCCTTTATATGGTGATGGTTTAATTTGTATGTAAATTGTAGTAGTGTATGAGTGATGCAATATAAATCTAAGGAGGAGTGTTAATTATCATAGATTTATATTGGCAACACTATTAAATTTAAAAAGATAAACCTAAGCATCCGGTTATGGCCGATCCTTTCTTTTCATATTCTGTTAAGTAAGTAATGGTGTTCGTAGATACTAAGAAATGAGTAATTAAAGAAATAAACGCAAGTGTCAAGAGTAAAGGAAAGTTTTATTCTAATTTAACAATAATCATAAACCAAATGATTTCATCTCACAACAAACTTAATTAATTTAAAATATCTACTCCAAAGCTTTCAACACTTAAACTATAATTGATTATAACAAAAACGAGCCTTAAATACGTAATTAAACATTTATGAAAGTCAGAAACTTAATAGAACATGTTAAAAACTTGTCCCTTTTACACTAATGGTTTCAGGTACTTAGCAATTACTTAGTTGTCACATATGGGCCCTCAGCAGGTCTAAGAAAGGACTATTATAACTTTGTCATTAGATTAGGGTTATTATGAACTAGCTTTTGACAGCAGTTTCACTTGGGTTACGATTAAAATATTAAATCATAGTAAGAAGTATTTTTGGTCTAGTTTGAATGGTAGGTTATTTGATAAAACGAATCATGAAAACTTTAGACAATTTTAAAATACGATAATCTTTAATCTTAGTTATTACAATAAAATAACAAATCGGTATTTCTTTTTAACTGTACGTTTACTTATGTCATAAGTACACTTAAAAAAAACATATTACACTTTACTGCCTCTTCTTCCTTAAAAATGCGGCATACATGCAGCTTCATAAGTTAGTTCTCGCTTATTTACTTAGTACAGCAGCAAAACCTATTTTGTTTTGGCTAGTAATTAATTAGGCAACATTAATATTGGGTAGTATTTAATCGAGTTCCTGTAAATAAAAATTTTAGGTGACAAAAATGTTGTTTTTACTGTTTACTGTTTTATTAATTAAGTGATCGACTGACTGCGAGTGACGAATATTCCCCTCTAAGAATCTAAGTTGTCTTCTAAATTACTATGTCAGTCATAATCCATGCTACAAACCACTTGAACGCTTCGGCTCGCGCACGTGTATATGCAACCTAACTGCTCCTCCTCGCTGCGCTCGTCGTCGCACCTAACCGTACCAACTACGTCTTCCGGAACGGAAGCCCTTCTTGTAGCATAATATTTTTCATCGCAATTTTAATGAATATATTACTTAGTATAAAATAAATGTATTAATATAGACATTATGATTTTCAATATTTTGTACCTAACAAACCTACTTGTTTGATTAAAAAGTATGTGTTTTAGTCGCTCACTTAGTAATTCAGTCGCACTATTAATATTTAAAACCCCTCATTTTCATATTTTTTTGCAGACAGTCCAAATTCGTTTTTTAGTCTCTCGTTTTATTATTTCCCTTTTCTTTTTATAAGCTTAATATGTTATCTAAATAATATTTTTCTATTAAACTATTAAAGTCGTTTTGCTGATGATACAATGACTATTTTATTACATTCTTGTTTAAATAGTCTGGTCCCAGTTTGTCATGTTCGTGTAGTACATCCATAGCTCAATGCACCTACTATGTAAGCAATTTGGCTTTGGCATGACATTGGCTCTCACAATTAGCTGTCTTGTGTTTGTTTTTTTTTTCATGTCATGATCAATTTGTACTGTATGTACCTATTTGTTTTAATTCATATAATCCTGACTGAAAAAGAGTGCCAAGAGTTTTTTTCCGCCGGATTTTTTTGTCTCTTGGTCTACTGTAATATCTTATTCAACAACTATCAACACCTTGTTAAAGCCAAAGTACAAAATTGTGACGTCATTAAGCGGCTATTCGATGGTCTTATGATGAATAAAATTTTTCATTTCATTTCAAACACAACATGTTTTTTTTAACAAATACTTAAACTGTTTCTAGCATTTACTAAACTATATTCTTCTTAAGAAAATATGAACAAACGCACACGAAGTTCTAAACACAAATTGTTACTTAAATAAAGGGTATTACTTGGTCTTTGACCTTTAGTTTGGCATATGGCAGGGACAATGGGTAAACAGGGTCTCATTAAAAGATGATGTGCTTTTATCATTACATACATAACATACGCGGTTATTTGCCTTAAATTTTCTGAGTAGCTTATATTTATTTTATTTTATTTTTATCTTTTTAATGTTATAAATGTGAAAGTTAGCTTCCATGCTGGACTGGGAGCAAACAAAACAACAAAGAATGTACCAGGTGGTTCTCTTCCCTGGCATACTGTAAAAGTTAGTTAAGGGACAGAGGTTTTATTGGCTTTTTGTGGGCGATAGGCTAACCACCTGTCACCGCTCCAAAGTAGTGTTCTGTCCACCCCATAAGGGATACAGGCGTGAAGTTATGTATTTATGTGGTTTTAATGGGTATTTATTCCTCAAACACTGCCGAACGGCTTACCGGATCTGGTTAATTTTTTGCATAGTGATAGTGTACAGCCTGCAACAGAATAATGTATACCACCATCTGACGTCGCACGCACACGCGCGTTTATCCATACTCACTCACACCACGAAAGTCACCCAATCCAAGCATAATAAGTGGACGTGCTTACGCACACACGCACACTGTGAAAATACTTTACTTCTGCTGATTCATTAATTTGTTAAACTCGTTCTTAGCTACTCTCAAGTCTCACATGACGAGCTATATGGATGAATAGCAGGCAGACAAGATAATATGATGCTAATTTTACATCTTCAAGTCATAGCGTCCATGGCCTAGCGGTTTAAGTGTCTAGGATTGAGATCTGGACAGGTCAGGTATCGAATCCCACAACAAACTGTGATTTCATATTCATTTTTAGAGATTGAAAGAAGAAATATGTTACAACTTTTTTGATGTTTTTTAAAGTTTGAATTTGAAGTAGGTAGCTATTATTAGCGTAACTATTCGAAATAACAACTATGCCTCATTTCTTAAGACAAAATAAGTGGAAGACCCCGATTATCTTTTATTGTGTTGCTAGATTTATTTTTAGCTTGTCATATCTTTAGAAAAAAAAAGTTAAATCTACCCTCTATTATTTAATATTGTGTAGTCGTGTTTCTAGATGGTTTGCATTCGTCGTTACTTGTTACTACTATCAGATTGTTGTGCCCAAGTGAAATTAAAAATGAATTAACATTTAACATTGCTGCAGAGAGCTGAAATCATTGTTTCATTCAATCAATACTTTTCCATCAGGGAAATTGCACGTCGATTGATGATATTTGTAAGTTTTAAGTTAATTATTATTCTGACTTAATCCTTGTATTAAACGTGATCGTTATTTTTATGTTAATCATTTTATTTTCAGAGAAAAACAGTGCAACTATCTGTTCGTCGTTAAGAGGAACCGGGGGATATATCTATTTTTACCCACTCGTTCGACGGCCACCACATATGATGTGAGTTTGCAAACTGTGTGACGACATTTGAAAGCAAGCACCATATATTGTTACAGGTAAATAAAGAAGTATATAATCCGACGTTAGATATACAATATATTATAACTTAAAATGAATTAACTTTCTTATGCATGCAATATAATTTGTTTAAACTTCAAGGGAACTTAAGTTTATTTATTCATTTACAGGCTAGCAAAAGAGATATTGATGAACTAAAGCAATATTTGGAATTTGATTCGTCTAGCAATGTAGTTATTTTTACGGATAAACGACATTCAAGTCGGACAAAGATGGCCGTAAAATATTATGGAGGAGAAAATGCCAACGTTATGATGCTCGAAACACCCTACCTGTTAGTTTAAGCGGCCGCATTAAACGCCATCAAGAATTTGTGGGGTCAAATGATTTTAAATTGGGATTCATCACAAGTGAGGTCCAGAGCCAAATTAGAAGGGCGGGTTATTTCAACTTGGGAGATGATGAGAGTACTGGAATTTAGTTGACAGTATGAGATCTCGGTTGCAGCAGGTCATAGACACCGACGACGGCGCTCAAATTAGCTATTAATAAAATAGTGAGGTAATAGTTGTCTTTTAAAAAGTAGATAATCCAGAGTGAATGATGTTATTGTTGATTAGCTTAGAAATAAGCTTAGCTTAGCTTATTTATAGTTTCTGGCTAATAACATGTTGATTCATATTTACAATGGAATTATTACTTCAATTTTATAATAAGTTCATACGCCAAGTGACAGAAAAATTAAAGTGACAACTGTCATTCAAATCTTTCAAATAACAACTATTACCTAAACTATCATTGTTTTTAAAATTAATCGTTTAATAAATTTGTGAAATAAAAATTCCTAGTCAGACGCAACATATTGTGAAATGCAAAAAATAAATAATTATCTGGAAAAGATTGTGTTGTTTTAATTAGTAGTTTTTACCTACACCTTATTTTTCGATTACTTGCACTATATTTAATTTATTGATTAATTAGAATATAAATATAATTAGAATATAGAACATAAAAATTATATTTATATCATTTTAAATTATAATAAATTATTAAAATATTTCTTAATTTAAATGAATATATATTAAGGTTTATTGATGAATATTTCTTCATTAAATTTGAACAAAAAAAAGATATTGAAGATCTTTAAACATTATTAATTTAACAATCAATCAATAATTTCACAATAAAAAAGACATATTAATATAGCAACGGAGAAAAAAAAATGCAGACCTTTCAGAGTTCTATAATATAAAACAATAATCTGCACATTATACGGCTGACATAGGCTCGTCGTAGTACTGAAACTAAAGATCTATTATACATCCGTGTAGTTATATTATTTCTTGTTGTGACACGATGTAGTTGGTTAGCTTAGTTAGAATTGATCTTTAGTTGTGTGCGTACGACTGGAGGTCAACGTTATTCTGAGTCTTCCGCACACATACAACGCGAATGCATATTGTATGTGTGCGTGCGTCTGGGGTGGTATACATTATTCTGTTGCAGAGTGTACAGTCTAGAATAGGACATAGGCTAATTTTTATCCAGAAGAAAGCAATGGTTCTTAAAGAAAATTTTTATCTATGCACCTTGAAGCTAGAAGGTGCAGTATCACTGTGTGTATAATGCGATATCGCAGGCTAAGCAACGTTCGTCGCGGTCGGTATTTGGATGGGTGACCGCCGACCATTCTTGTCTAACGGTTCTTAGGTTAGCTTGTTCGTTAGGGTTAGTCAGAAGCCATTTCGGCGCCTGAAAATTCTGACATCCACCACCCAGCACTGGGCTAGCTTGGTGGATTATGGCTTATTACTCCTCGTCAGCCAGGGGAGAGACTCATAGCTCTGCAATGGGCTCATTACAAAAAGTTCGGATGATGTGATGATGATGTGATGATGCATCTATTTCGTTTGAGGAATCACATTTGAAGAAAATGTAATTCTGATAACTACTCAGGACGCGAACGAAGTTACGTAGGCATCATCCAATATTCCTTAATATTTATTTGAACGTTCACATAATATTTAAAATCGTGTATCAAATCCATCATTTGCTAAAGCTTAGATAAAAAATCTATTCAAATAAGTTAATTATCCTTACTAGTTTTGATGACCACTTTGGCGATGGGTTAAACCTGTCTGCCTCAGACGCCAGTGGTTGTGGGTTCGATTCCCGCACGGAACAAGGAAAAAAAAAAAGTTCCATGTCTGGGTCCTTATCTATTTATGTATTAATATTCCCCCATAACACAAGCTATGCTAACTTTGGGGCCATGTAGTTTGTGTGATTGTCTGGGGATTTTATTTCATTTTTATTTATAAACATAGAAAGATATATTTTTACCCGACTACGGCGAAGAAAACAGGAGGGTTATGATTTTGACCTCTATGTATTTTTTTTATTTATTTATTTACACATTTTAGGAAAACTTACAGCTAGGTATATTACATAATTATAACTAAACTAGCTGCTGCCCGCGACGTCGTCTGCGTGAACGCTATGCAGCACCAAACGCACCTACGATTATAACACTGCTAGCGTGATAATATGTAGCCTATATGTTGACCCGACTTCTTAACTATCTTCATGCCAAATTTGAAGTAAATCCATGCAGTACTTTTTGAGTTTATCCCGGAAAGACAAACAGACAAACAGACAAACAGACAAAAATTCTAAAAACTATATTTTTAAGCTATTGCATAGCTTCTATCGCGGGCCTTGAGCGTGGGGACCGAATCCAGAAATTCCGTAACGAAAAAATCTGCGCTTTTATGCGGGCTTTAATAAACAATCAGCGCCATCTATCGAGAGGCATCCATTCTAGGCAACATGACAATTTTTAGAGTTGACAGGTAATTAAACAATAGTTGGCTTTCATAAGAAATCCTTTATTTCGCTAATCTGAGTAAAACGAAGAGCGGTCGAGTGGTAACGTCAAAAGGTTCCCGATCAAGGGTTACGAGTTCAAGACCTGATAATCGCATTGACATGAATGCTTTTTTATGTTTTCTTTTCTCCTTTTAAAATTATAAATACAGTTTTTTTAAGTTTTTTATATTGGAAGCTTACTTTGTTCTAAGAGGATTAAATAAAAGAAAAGGCAGTTATGAACAAATTGATTGATTGACGTTAAACAGAAATGATGACACCAAAATACGACATTAAAAAATTTGACAAATGTAAAAAAAAAATATTGAATAATGAAAACCTGAAATGTATAATGAATAAAATAATGAAAACCTAACCTGAAATTGTAAATTAATTTATCACATAGAATGCGAAAATATTTCGACTCAAAGGTTTTATAATACCTTAACAGCTGAGCACAAAAAAAACTGATAATTTTTTCCCGATCAAGAGTTACGAGTTCAAGCCCTGATAATCGCATTGACATGAATTCTTTTTTATGTTTTTCTTTTCTCCTTTTAAAATTATAAATAATTTTTTTAAGTTTTTTATATTGGAAACTTACTTTGTTTTAAGAGGATTAAATAAAAGAAAAGGTAGTTACAAACAAATTGTTTGATTGACTAAGTTAAACAGAAATGATGACACCAAAAAACGACATTAAAAAATTTAACAAATGTAAAAAGAATATATTGAATAATGAAAACCTGACATGTATAAATTGTAAATTAATTTATCACAAAGAATGCGAAAATATTTCGACTCAAAGGTTTTATAATACCTTAACAGCTGAGCACAAAAAAATGGCAGTACATTAAATGTATACGGAAGTGCTAAAATAAGCCGGGTAAATCAAATAGCCAGATAAGTACCGTCACTACTAGGAGGAAAAAGGCTTTAAAACCTCCGGCAGCCAAGTCGCCTAGCATCACGCACACACATTCATGTGAATCCCTGGATCACAATTTGTCTCTAGACACTATTGATCTTGACACAGCTTCAAAAAGTTTTAATTTATCGACTGATATAAGTGCAGACAAAACTGGAGACTTGAAACTTGAAATAATTAATTTACAGAGGCAGTTTGAAAGCACGTACATGGAAATGGAGAATATTATAATTGAAAACATTGGCTTAAAAAAAGAAGTTAGTCAATTATCTCGACAAGTGCACTTACTCAAAAATATGTGCACCAAAACGCTTGAAACTAAAAACTCTACGAAACAAAACAAAAAGACAAAAAAGTCGTCGGCAGACAATAGCTAATACGCACAATGAAAACGTAGAGAAATTACAATCATTGCCACCATCACCATCGTACTCACTATCATCACCATTGAAGGAGAGTAACAAGGATTGTCTACGAGTGGAACCGGAGTCCTCACTACTAAAAACAAAAAAAAACTCCAGGCAGTGAAAGAGGATAAGGTATTGGTGACATCTAAGAAAAATAGACATGAAGAACACAGAATCTTTGTAATTGGTGGACAGCAATGTAAAGGTCTTCGTAACAGATTAGTAAGATCAAGATTTAATAATCCTTACGAAAAATATGAAGTTATATCTTTTACTATACCTTACGGAAGCACTGAAGAAATATTGACGATGCTTAAGACCCAAAGAAAGAAAATGACAAAATAATAATCTGCGTAGGTGAACACGACACAAACCCGACAAAAGTGTTGTTAGAAACATGTTTAATTTTAAATAAATATATTAATTGCAATATTATACTTCTGAGTATAATTAAAAATAGATTTCTTAACGAAAATAAGTTGAATGACATGATACATAATTTAAGTAAACACTTTTTTAATAGTAAATTCGTACGATCACAAGACTGCGTTTGCTACACATGGTTTGCTATATGTAAGAAAATAAATTGATGAATGTGATTATAGAAAAAAAATCTTGTCATTTACTAAGTATCATATTAAGAATAAACATTCAAAGGTTAAAAATATACATTCAAGTGCAGATTATAAATATAATTCAACTACTATTCAGGGTGTAACTAAAAAGGGAACAATTCCGTAATACTTTTTAAAAATGACTGAAAATAAAATAGACATAAAAATTGGACATTCAAATGCAAACTATAAATCTCATCCGAATACTACTCAGGATATAATTAAAAAGGGGACGATTTCGTTCTACTTTCTTAAAAAGACAAAAAATAACTTGGAAAATAATGAATAATTTTTTTTTGTGAATAAAGTAAATTTAAATAATAATAATGATAGTAACTCAAATCAAATAAAAATATTTCAAATCAAAATATTGCGGGTCTTTTGTCTAAAACTAACTTGTTGGAAATTACCTTAAATGAATTACGGAAAAATCACAATATGCCGAATGTGCCTACTTTGAGATTTTTGTTAATTTGTACAATAGTAATTTATTTTTGCATGCCCTAAAATGGTAAAATATGTATGACCAATTTTTTTTAATTTTAAGTCCTAAATCTGTACCATATTTATGCAAATAAATGATTGATTGATTGATTTATAACTTTACATGCGGGCTTTAATAAAAAATCAGCGCCATCTACTAGGAACTTGTGGACTTCATATTAGATCAAACATTACTGCCTTAATAAAATAAATAAATAATTATAATTTCATAAGTTGATAAAAATTGCTATGCAATAGCTTTACCGCGGCAGTCTCCGAGTGCCACACGTCTTTTTTTTGTTTCTGTTTCGATTGTAGATCATACCCCAAGTATTCTTTTAAAAAAATATTCAATGTACAGTTTTGACTTTCCTACCATTTTATTAATATTTTTCAGCAGAGACTATTTTCTTGTTTCGTACTTTTTAGAGCGTGTTTTTAGTTGTCGGGTTTTACTTTTTAAACTTCATTTTTTATAAGTGACTAATCCCGCGTTTAAAGTCAATCACGCCGATTCACGCCTGATGTGGTAAGTATTAGATAGATGAGATCGATTACGTTAGCACACGGCACGGGTTTAAATTGGAAGTAGCTCTTCATTTAATATGGCTGGATAACATCACGCTAGAATGCCCAGAACATACTATTTAATTCTCCCAGAACATACTATTGACGACCACTTTGGCGGTGAGGTAACACTAAGAAAAAAAAATGTTCCGGGTCTGGGCGTTTATCTATATTGTATTTATATTCTAGGTTCCCCCCTAGTTCGCTACATGGTACGTCATCAAGCTCTGCTTAGTTTGGGGCTATGTAATTGGTGGGATTTTCTGTTTTTTTTTAAATCCTAACGTATTATGGTGGTTTATGGTGGACTCTTCACCCGGAAAAAAGACTCATAGCCCTGCAGTAGGCCTATTAAAAATAATTAAAATAGCGATGATAGTATTAGATCACTAGACCCCAATTTGATTAGAAGAAATAAGGACCGGAAAGGCAAATAAGTCTTGAGCTATAAATCAAAAGCTTAATACATTTGACAAAGATAATTAAGTATTTATATGTTTAAATAGGTTACGTCCTATTTAACATTTTTTTTCTTGATTTTGATGACTTTTTTATCTAACCAAAAGAACTAGCAAATCAATGAATATTCTATACAAATAACGATGATTTATAATAAGTCATAATAGGATAAGGTTTTATTTAATAAAAGAAAATTACCTATCATACTTAAACTTTAAACCGTCATTTTCAACGTTTCATTTTAAACCTATAAACAACGGCGCTGCTGGTAGTAAAATTTCAAATTACTTATTCAAAGCATAATCGCTTCCAAACACTTGTTTACACAAATAAATAAAGTTCAAAATTGCTTACACAAGTTCTTGAATATTTGCCCGTAGAAAACAAACCCTGATAATTGTGTGAAGGTATGAGGTGACAGCAATTTCGATGCAAATTAGATAGGTACCTACATGAACATCCTACAAATATAAGACGGTATGTGTTTAGTTACATTATTAATTACGGGGGGACAAAATAATGAGAAATACAGGGTAGGTTTTTAGCCACCGACCGCCATTTTTTTTTATACAAAAAGCAGTTATCGTTTTTATATAGAAATGATTTTTGCATAATGGTATGTATTTTTTTACAAGAAAATTAATATATTCGCTAACATATTAAGCAAAGCATGGTCACTCTAAATTATGAATTAAAAAAACCATTAATATAAAATAAAAAACCTCTTGTAGTACTACATCGTAGTATATCAATGAAATGCCGCGACGTAGTGCTGGCTTTTTTGGACTTCCCGTTTGCGTTCGCTCCCGAACGGTCGTGTCTGCGGCCGCTCCCGAGTGTTCGTATTGCGCTGCCCTTGTTCCCTCCCGCGCACTCGTGCGGGTCAGGTGCCAAGTTAAGCTCTTTCGGAAAGTTTTCTCTTGTGGAGGCTGTGTGGTGTCGGGGCTAATTCATCTGCCCTTTTCAGGGCGGACCCGACTGCTGCCGGCCGAAGCATCGCTGGTCAGGTGGATACGTAACCGTGCCAACGAAGCCTGATCGTCCGCCGTTCACCGGCAATAGGTCCGTACTAGGTCGTTTCTCTTACAGCGCAGTTTGTCTCCGATAGCTCTTCTCTCAGCCCAGCATTATGTCTCATCACCCTGAGTATACCGAGCGTCAATGCGTATCCAATCGTCGTCTCATCCGTCGTCTCCAAGATGATGTGGTAGGTTTAAAAAATAGAATTGAACGCATCTCAAAATATAGGGATGAGGTTCAGACTAAGCTTCATGTTCAGATTAATTCCTTGCAGGAGGAATTATCCGCACGTCCCTCTTCCTCTGAATTCAGCCAGTTGTCTGCAGATTTCAGTCAGATATCCAGCGACAAACAATCACTGGAAGCTCAACATGCGGCCAAGAAGGATGCCCTTCTCGCTCAGATCGAGTCCTTGCGAGAGCAATGGTCCGCTCGTCCTCAGGTCACCTCCTTTTCTCAGGGGTTCCAAACCGACTTTCCGGCGTCTCCAGATCCTTCTGAGTTCGTCGATCCTTTTTCAGATTGCATGTCGGTAGATTCCACCGCTTGCAAACGGAAAACTACCCCGCCAGGTAGTGATTCCGACTCCGTCCCTTTAGTTTCAGAATCTCCTGCTCCGTTCACAGAGGTTCGCAAGAAGTCCAAGTCAAAGAAGAAGAAGCAAGATGCCTTTTCAGTCTTACTTCCATCCGTTTCAGCTGCTCCAGCCGCTGTTCCTGCTCCGCAAAATGTCGCACCGGCGTCTGCTCCTGCGCCTTTTGTTTCAGCGATCCCGGCGTCACAGCCAGCGTCGCAATCAGATTCGGCTCCGCCGAAAGTCAAGTCTCCGCCCCCCGTCTTTCTACGGGACAAGAGCCGCTGGACCGAGGTCTCAGCTCTCTGCGGTAGACACAATCCCAAGATCCAGTATTGTAAGGCATCCAACGTGGGTCACTCTATTAAGGTCGTTGTCAATTCCATTCCCGATTTCAGGAATCTCACTCGGCTTCTTGCTGATCAAAAGCTCGAGTACCACACTTACGCCCTCCCCGAGGAGCGTAAGATTCGTGCCGTCCTCAGGAACGTGCCGTTCGAGCTCTCGAACGAGCAAATCCAAGAGGACTTGTCTTCTCAAGGCTTCCCCGTCGAATCTGTGCACAAAATGCACAGCCGCCGAGGCAAGCAGTTCCCACTTGCGCTAGTAATCCTAGCGAAGAACCCGCAAGGGCAGTCCATTTTCAGAGGCAAGCCCACCGTGTGTGGTCTCTTCAACATCCGCGTCGAAACTTCACACAAGCGTGGTTTCCCAGGTCAGTGCCACCGCTGCCAATTGTATGGTCATGCGGCGGCAAACTGTTTTGCTTCCCCTAGGTGCGTCAAGTGCCTAGATCCGCATGGGACTAAGGAGTGCTCTCGCACTCCCGAATCGCCCACCGCTCCGTCCTGCGTCTTGTGCGGCCAGTCAGGCCACACAGCAAACATTCGCGGCTGCCCCAAGGCACCGCGTGCTGCCAGGGCTACCGTGAAGCCCATCGAGAACTGGAGAGAGCGACCGCAGCCTAGCTCGGACGCCCCTCCAGTCAGTTCAAAGGCCCCTAAGGCCTTGACTTCTATCGTTCCAGGTCAGCGCAGCCGGGTCGCGACTCAATCGCAACCGGCCGCCAAATCGGCTTCCCAGTGCCAGAACGCAAAAGGTTTTCAAGACCGCATGGCGTTCTGGATCCAGCTCGCTCCCATCGACGAGATCCTGGCTTTCGGCGCCGCTCTCGACGCCAGCCCAGAGGGTTTCAACGGTGCTCTTCCGGTCCTAACGAAGTTCGCTCCCCTTATCAGGAAACTCCAGCAAGCTCAACGTTTCTAAACGTAGTCCTTCTTTCCAGCATTCCTATCTCAGAGTGGGTCTGATCACTCTAGATAATCTCTTAGTTTCAGCTTTGTCATTTCTGCTAGTCTTAGCTTCTGAATTTCTTGCTTTCAGTTCCTTTTGGTGGCAGCCGTCCGGATGCCGTTTACTGCGCAGCCTCTCTCTCCAATTGGCTGTCGCTCCGATAAATGATCAATAACCTGAATCAAGGTAGGTCGTAAAGGGGGATGTTTAGTGGGTATGCTCGGCTTCACTGAGTGAGTCTCCACACTGTCTGGGCATTCTATTTTCCGTTAGCCACTGGGGTTAACAGCTCATAGAATGCCCATTCGTCCGTAATAGGATTCATCCTCCTCCCGCTAAAGCTTGCTTTACTGGTTAAAGCTTGTTTTAGGGGGTGCGAAAATTTTCTGTGGCGGAAAAACAAAAAAAAAAAAAAACGTAGTGCTGGTCACATTTAGTTCTTGCGTTCAATTCCTCGTATAGCATAATTTCGGAAAACGACCTTTGTAAACTAGCATAAATCGAGTAATTTATTCTTTCCATGCTGGACTGGGAGCGGAGGAAAAACATAGAATGCGCCAGTTGATTGTCTTCCTGGGCATACATACAGAGGTTTAATTGGACATATTTTTGTGGGTGATAGGCTGACCCGCTGTCACTGCAATAGTCTATTCATCATTATATTGCCTCTAAATTTGTCAAACGTGACATCAGATGGTTTTATAGCCTCTGGAGTTCTGCCTACCCCATAAGGGATACAGGCGTAAAGTTATATATTTTTTACTTTTCAAAAGAAACTGAAATCATTATTTAACTAACTCATACGATTCTCGACAAAAACTACTATGAGAAAATTAGTACTACCCCAAGCATTATATCCGTTCTCCCATGAAAATTGCTAAGCGTTCGGTCCAGTGGCTATGAGTAATGCATGGTATGTCACATTGCATATTCAAATCCATTTGACAGCCTGATCGTGGTTTCGTCCTGCTAATTTTAAATCTAAATCTGGAAATGCAAAACCTCTTGCCATGCATTACAGTACGTTCAGGCGAATGCGAAATACCTTGTTTTAGCATCATCAAAAGATTTACAGTCTTGTAAAAATGTTAGTGACATTTTTGATTCATTAGTTTTGATTCAGATGTTAGGGTTAAGAAATCTATGAATTTAACTGATATTTCTACACGAACTTTTGTATTATCAATTTGAGGTAACTACAAGTATATTACAAAATACAGATTATTCTAACGTTAGACCTAATTAATTGACACATATAAAGTAAGTTTGAGCTACAATTTCGATTGTCTTAATTTTATGTTATCGGACAGACTTTCAGACGATATCAACAGACTTTATATAGGTATATGTGGGGGATAGCTCCAGTGGACTGTATAGTCTATGAATTCGATAACGATTTAGTCAAATGATGCGCTATCCACCCACTCTATTAGCTGGAATCGATGCGAGGGGCAAAAGGAAAATGCGAATTCACCACTTAACACGGTCGTGAAAGTCCAGCCGCGCGGCACTATATCACTCGCGAATACGCCACAAGCACACTCTATTTCCCGCTCTCTTCTATTACTGT
Organism: Stenoptilia bipunctidactyla; assembly: GCA_944452665.1. Classification (NCBI taxonomy): domain Eukaryota; kingdom Metazoa; phylum Arthropoda; class Insecta; order Lepidoptera; family Pterophoridae; genus Stenoptilia; species Stenoptilia bipunctidactyla. The sequence goes on along the minus strand of OX101748.1, from coordinate 1,267,520 downwards.
ATTCTGCCTTCAGTCTTCTGTATTTCTGTATTCTGTCTTGTGACTTCGGGCTTCTATTGAGAGTCTTCGGGCTTGAGAGTTTCACTGTTCACTGTTGCTTGAGGCTTCTTTCTTCGGAGGCTTCTTTCTTCCGGAGATCTTCTCTCTTCGGGATCTTTTCGGCGAATCCCACGCGAATGTTTCGCTGGCGGAGTGTGGCGCATTCTTAAGTGATTTTGTGCGGGCGCGCAAGGATACCGCACAAGAGAGAGTAATGCAAGCGTGCGAGCGGGACACACATATGTCTGTCTCGCTCGAATCTAATTCGAAATTTCTAGACTTTTCTAATAAGATTCTAACTGGATTCGACTATTCTTATTAGATCTTTACTATATTCTAATTTGAAAACTATTTACAAATTCTATTATCTATTTAGATCTCTCTCTGTGTGCGGGAATGATAAGACTTTCAAAACCATCTCTTTATTTGCAAATCAGCCCTAATACAAATCGACTGTTCAAATACAAGCTATTTTAAACTATAATCACATAAGTTTCATTATCATAGCGGCTATTAATTAATCAAATTACAACGATTAAGCTGTTTTAAGCTATAAAAACTGTTATAAACTTCTTACAAACTAACACTTGTATGTGACACTATTCACTATAAACACTATGAAACACTATTTTAAACGTTCTTAGCTCTTTAAGAGTCTTATAAAACACTATAACACTATCTAGATACACTGTTTTAAGATTATATAACTGTCTTATCGTCACTGTCCTGCACAGTATATATTTACTTATGATATTTAGATTTAAAGCATATTGTAGAGAGTATAACTGTAGAAATCGTAAAAATGGTTTCTATGTATTAAAGAAAGATTTTGCTTCAAACAAATCAAATGTTGCGGTCTGACTTTCATTTTAAAATAATCATACCAAAATTTTACCCAGCCTTTAGAGCGCGAATGCCATCTATTTTCAACATATCTTTTGTTAGAGACCATCAATCAACGTACACGTATGAAAAGAGGATGCGTTCGATTCTTACCTTAGAAATATCATTCATTTTTCGTTCATTTGTAAAAGGATATTCTTTTGAAAGCACTCAATCAAGTCGAGGGTTCTTTTAGACAGTTTGTTTACATGAGTATGGAGTTTAGATGTTGGTGTTGGGAGGTTTGTGATAAAAGACTGTTAGTGTTGCTTTGGTAATTATAAGTTTGTACACTTTTGAAGTTCGAAGGAATTGGTTTTTATGTTAAAATAACCAGCAAATTAACTTTGCACTTACTAGCTAAAAAGAAAAAGAAGATAAATTACTATTTATCTTTTTTTCAACCGACTTCCTAAAGGACGAGATACCCTATGATAGAGGGTACTATACGAAGAGGTATTTCATAAAAAAAAATGAAATTTTTACCACTTCGACCGGCTGGTGTAGGGGTAACGTACATTGCCTTCTATGCCAAAGGTCCTGGGTTCGAATCCCGGCGGCGGCGGATATTTGTATGATGAAACACAGATTTTTGTCGTCAAGTCATGGAAGTTTATATGTTTATTTAAGTTTATTATAATAAAAATGTGTATTGTATGTTTATACAATATGTATGTTTATATATTTCTTAAGTATATCAATTATCTAGTATCCGTAACACAAGTTCTTCAAGAAACGTGAGTGTCAGAAATATACTGAGAATATAATATGACGGCTGTTTTGGCGATGGGGTAAACCTGTCGGCCTCAGACGCCAGTGGTTGCGGGTTCGATCCACACACGGAACGAGAACAAAAATGAGAAATGAGAAGAAAAAAAGAGGTATTTATCTATTCATGTATTTATATTCTAGGTTTCCCCCCCAGGTTCGCTAAGTGGTATCCCATAACACAAGCTATGCTTACTTTGGGGCCATGTAATTGGTGTGATTGTCTGGTGATTTTATGTTAATTATATTAATGACTAAACCCGTGTCTGACCTCAACCTCACCTAATGGTGTAGTGACGTTATCAACCGACTTCCAAAAAAGGAGGAGGTTCGCAATTCGTCTTTTTTGTGTCTTTTTTACACGATATTTCGGGCAATTATGAATCGGAAATTGTTTTTTTTTTTACAGATAAATATTTGCTATTAATACTTTGGGTAAAAATAATTATCTCCTCTTAATTATGTTATGAAATAAAAAGTTGGAAAAAATGCATGAAAAAAAAATTATGACACATTTTGTATACGGAGTAGGTGAAAATTTACAAAATATTTAAAATCAGTACATCTCAAAAACTACTTAACCTAAAAAAAATTGGTGTTTTGGATTCCAGACAACCCCTTGTATCTCCAGTTTTCCGTAGGGACACCCTGTATACTTAGGTATATATAAAATATTGGTTTTAATCCTTATTTTTCAGCAGGGGTTTCAATGAAAAAAAATCCCATGATTATGTATCTATCAAAAAATAATAACAAATTATACCCAGGCTAAAAATTTTCGTATATCATCACAGCGTTCTTTTAAAAGGCAATTTTCATTGTTCTTAGTAGAAGCACAAATACAAATAAATGAATTTTACGACCTTTAATGAATATAAATGAACTTCCTTTTGTGATGCTTTTCATTAATGACACTGATTACTTATTTCAGGTAATCAAGAGAGGAAATCAAATTTTGGGATTTGCTTTCTGTAAATGGGAAAATAAATTAGCGCTGATTCGAACGTTTGTTTAAAATTTAAATAGGATTTTGTTTTTTTTTTTATTTTTTATTTTCTTTATTAGGATATCCAACAGCAGTACAATTAAAGAAATGCGTTAACAAAACATGAGTAACTTATAGAAGCTAATAACAGGATATCACATCATGGTTAAATACATACAAATTATATACATACAAATTCTTCGAATTAAGTAAGTACTTAGAGTTGAATTGCTGGACTACGTCTTTATAGTAGCATTATGTATAAAAGTCTTTATACTTATACGTACATATTTATTTAAGCTAAGATATTATAAATAAAACAAATGTGTTATTAATTAATTTAGAGTGTTAGGATAATTTTAAATACTTTACGTTATTATGTATATTAGGTGTATTAACGACTTTTTTAATATTAACTGTGTGCCACTTTTTAGCTTTGTTTTTCGACAAAGTGTTTTGAGAGCTGTAAATCGTAAGCAGAGTTTTTGAACGATAAAGTTTTCGCATAGCCTACTTCTCGATCTTAAATGAAAGTAATGAAAAAAGTTTTTTGGTCAAACCGTGTATAGGATCTACAAAAATATTAAAACATTGTAGGACAAGTCGTTAAAATTATTTCTAAATTACGCTCAATTTTCGATTTTGTTTATCACGAGTTTGAATTCAATCTCACCTGTTGGTAAGTGAGGATAAATATAAAAAAAAAAACAGAAAATCACACCAACTATACGAACTCAAAGTAAGCAAAGCTTGTGTTATGAGATACCATATAGCGAAGTAGGGGGGAATATATAATACAAATACATAAATAAAACCACCACTGGCGTCTGAGGCAGATAGGTTAAACCCATTGCCAAAGTGGTCCTGGATGGACATGGACATGGGCTTAGGTATTCATTGCTTCATTAAAAATATAACCGGATCCCATTACCGGTGAAGCGATGATATTTAGTCGCAAATGTTATATGAAGGGTGATAAATAGGTCGATAACGAAGTCGTCGTGGCGCCGTGGTTACTGTGTGTATCATACGATATCACAGATTAAGCAACGTTTGGTGCGGTCGGTGTTTGGATGGGTGACCGCCGACCATTCATTTCTCACGACGGCTTCCGTGCTTCGGAGGGCACGTTAAGAAGTCGGTCCCGGGTGCTGTATACTTGTATACAGTAGTCGTTAGGGTTTGTCAGAAGCCACTTTGGCGCCCTGAAAATTCTGACATCCACCACTCAGCACTGGGCCAGCTTGGTGGATTATGGCCTATACCCCTTCGTCACCCAGGGGAGAGACTCATGCCCTGCAGTGGGTTCATTACAAAGAGTTGTGATGATGATAACTAGCCAGATGAACCTTGAAAAACTACCTACCACCAAGTGGAGGTCACACGGATAAGTCGCCTTTAACGACACGCTTATTTAGATGTCTGCCTTGATGCGAAAAAAGGTGGCTCAGCAACTTTAGCGGCTTTTTTTGTTTTCATTGCTATGGAGATCTACAGCCAATGCTGCATCTGCCACTCTTGGAATTATATTTATCACGACCGGCTGGTGTAGCGGTAACATACATTGGTTTTTATGCCAGAGGTCCTGGGTTCGAATCCCGGCGGTGGCGGATATTTGTGTGATGAACACAGATATTAGTCGTCAAGTCATGGATGTTTTTATGTTTATTATAATAAAAATATGTATTCATTCTACATATTATATGTATGTTTATATATTTCTTAAGTATATCAGTTATCTAGTATCCATAAGACAAGTTCTTTAAGAAACTTAATTTAGGCTAAATAATGTTGTGTGAGTGTCAGAAATATTTTTTATTTATTTATTTTTCTGCCCATTCGTTCAAAAGATACAGTAAGGAATTAAGCTGTTAAATAACAATTTTTCTTCATTTGAAACTAAAAAAGCGTCTATCCACTGTGAGATAATAAAGCAATAAAGTAACAAAAACGTTTTTTAACCTTATTATTTTCTGTATAATTATACTAGATGAAAAATCCGTTCAGCACATGCACTAAACTAAAAGGATGTTTCATGAGGCTAACTTATTTTTTCCTTAGTAAAATGTTGTGGAGTGGCAGGGCTACAGTCGCAGCCGAGCTTACACGGCTAAAGAAGTAATGTATGCATTTGCCTGGTTGGAGTGAGTAATTTTGTTTTTGTTTGGTCTTGGAAACGTGGATTTGTTTTATACTCATGACATTTGAGTATTTTTAATGAACAAATCTTATTTAATAAAACGTAATGGTTTGTTAATTTTAATGCACCAATTTCGGAAACAAAAGGTATTATCAGGATAACATTTTACGCAGGTAACTTATATACTTGCTATTAAATATGTATTTTTAAAATGAAACTCAATTTATTTACAATAATATGCGTTCGTAATGAATTCTTTAACTTTCGGTTGAGTTTACTCAGTAAATAATTAATATTTATGTTTTCTCTTCATGTATGATCTCAAACTGTCACGTCCTGGAATTTCGAAAATGACCCATCAGTCACCCTGTATATTTTGGACGGATTTTCCACAAGATGTTTTCGATATCTGTAAGGAGTCATTTAGTATAGAACCACCGCCCAGCTCTTTATATGCATGTTTAAAGCCCGAATCATAGAAAGATCTTTAAGAGTAAGCTGTATCTTTGACGACCACTTTGGCGATGGGGTAAATCTGTCTGCCTCAGACGCCAGTGGTTGCGATTCCCGCACGGAACAAGAAAAAAAAATGTTCCGTGTCTGGGTGTTTATCTATTTATATTCTAGGTGCCTCCCTAGTTCGCTATATGCTATCGCATGACACAAGTTATGCTAAATTTGAGACCATGAAGTTGGTGTGATTGTCTGGGGATTTTATTTATTAATGGTGCGTGGATCGAACCCGTGACCTGACGATTGTAGTGTTTTAGACCACTATGCTTATTACAATAAAACTAGAATAAAACTACAAGTTAATCCAAAAAGAAGAAATGTGTTTGACCCATTTGGCTCCAAAATTATTCCATGCAATTAACTTAAACGTAAATTTAATAACGACGCTTTCTTCCACTTAGCTACAAATTATAATTTTAACAGTCGGCGTATTTTCAGATAAAAACTGTATTACCACACTTCGGTAAGCATGTGACATAGGATTGCTCGAGGATTTGTCTACTCTTCATTAAAAATATGCTTGGCAGCATATTATCCTTGCACCGATAAATCACACTTTTTTTTAAACGAAGTTTGAGAAAATAGTACAATTAGAAGACAAGATACCAATGAAAACGGTTTAAACGACCCATTTTTATAGATGCACCGCCGGTTGTCGAGTTACAATGTTAAATATAAAAAATGTTATATGTTATATATTGTACATAGTTATACCTTTGCATATCCTCTATTTAAGAATTTTTTAAGTTTAAGACAGCTGGAGAAATTAAAAAAAAATGGATACGAGCAAGTCAGACTCGCACACATCAACTTTTCAAGATGTTACCACACTATTTCACACGATTAGTTAACGTCGCTCGAAGGTTTTGACTAGACCAATCCAATCAGAAAAATCCAAACAGAATCGACGTCGATCGATAGGTCCGGTAACACCCTAACTATAACGGTTTATAAGATACAGCCTGGTGACAGAAAGACTGACGCATAGATGGACAGCTGAGTCTTCGCAGCGTCACGCGTGTCTTCATCCGTATCGTACGTGCGGTAACGCGTACGGCAAGTGTGACCCAATTTCATTTCATTAGTGTTCTTGTACAGTCGTGTCAATGGAATACTTACCTCTATTTGGCTAAACTTCGATTAAAATCGAAAAACGATGTACGAACGTGAGCTACGAGCGTACACGCAGCAGCTAGCCACGTCACCGACGCTCGTAGTGCGTGCCGTACGTACGTATCATACGTGCGTACGGTACGGACGTAGCAGTTTTGTATGAATATGCGCGTACACACCCGTGACGCAGCGTTGGCCCTTGTTTATAGGGTCCCTTTTTTACTCTTTGAGAACCCTATAAAGATGATAACATAAATGCTTGACTCATACCATACCACCCAAACTCAGAATATCATATTTAAAACTTAACATTGCAACCTTTCCATTAAATTTATAATGTGATTTTAGTAGAGTATCTGTGATGATATAAAATAAATATAAATATTTCTGACACTCACACAACATTATCTAGCCCAAATTAAGTTTCTTGAAGAACTTGTCTTATGGATACTAGATAACTGATATACTAGCTGATATATTAGAATAAACTTAAATAAACATTATAAACATCCAAGACTTGACGACTAATATCTGTGTTCATCACACAAATATCCGCCGCCGCCGGGATTCGAACCCAAGACCTCTGGCATAGAAGGCAATGTATGTTACCGCTACACCAGCCAGTCATCAATAGGATAATAAGTGTTGTAGAATTTCAAGCACGATTTTTTCTACTTGTGGTAATTTGGTAAAGATTCTATAGCGTCTGTGATGTACCAGTCTTACTGCTCCGTCGTTTGGTACTCTTATCACTACCCTGGAATCTGGAAATCACCAATAATTTCATTGGGTAATTCTACGTGATGTCATGTCCAAACTCATGAAAGTGTTTTCAATATTATTTTTTTTTGATGCAACTTTTATCATTGTAATCAGCTTCTTTGTTTCTTATACTTACCGAAATATACAGGTTGGCGGGCGACTAGTTTTAGATATTGAAGGAAAGCACTCTGTATTCATTGTGATCATAATTATGTGATAAAAGTAGTTATTTCATTTTTGACTAGAATTCCTTATAAATAAATAAAGAGATCACGAATGCTTCACGGCTCGACGACCGTTCGTGAATTCGTCTATATCTTCCTAACTATTATGTGTTGATAGCGCCGTGCGCAGTGTAACCATGCGTTGCGTAATGAATTCTTTAACTGTCGGTTATGTTAACTCAGTAAAGATTTATATTTATTTTTTTATTTAATTTTTTTTTCTTCGTGTATGATCTCAAACTATCACGTCCTCGAATTTTGTAAGTGACCCACCAGTCGGCAGTCACCCTGTATAATCTTAAGTGATTAAGATATTTTGCCATTTTGTCAAAAAATATTGAAAAATTTGTCTGGTAGAGATCGCTTCCCAGCGATAAGGCCGCCAATTGTATATCTTTTTTCTTAATGTATTTCAATTTGTTGTATTTTTTGTAAGACATACAATAAAGTGTAAATAATAAAAACGCCATTTTTATATGTTTCGAACTCAAAAGCGACGAAGATTTTAGATCTTGTATTTACTTTTCCTACGAATCCAATGCGAGACTTGAGTGTCTCAAGGGTATACATTAATGTAGGTACACTATGATGGAAATTCTCATTAGGTGTTTTTGAATTTACCTTTTTAGTTTTTGAAAGCTTTGTAGCGAGATGCGACATCAGCATATTTTGTAAAGCGTCTACAGTGGACAGTCGTGTCCCTCACCCGCTCTGTAACGCTAGCTCTGTTACGGTTTCTTCAACATTTTACCCACTTGCAAAATCCGTTCATATTTACAATCGCTGAGTATTTTACTCGATTTCGGCGAAAATGCGGTGGCCACTATTTGTCACGTGTATCACGTTTGCTCGAATACGTACCTTAGCTCTCTTCGGTAGCTCTAAATTTTTCTTGTTAGTGGCTCTTATATCCCAAGCCCTAGTCAAGAAGTACAGGCACATTTGTAGGGATTTTAGGGCTGAGAATAGCCCTACTGTGCGTATCGCATAACTAATGTGATCTGGCAATATTTTAGTTTATCGTGAATGACCTAATACCACTCTTGTCTTCACAATAATAAATAATAATAATAAAATCATTTATTTGACGCAGAATTGACAAACGAATAAAGTTAACAACATTTAGAAAAAAAAAATTAAACAAGAACTTAAAAAAAAAAACAAAAACACTAATTTGACGCCGAAAAGGCTTGAGCTCAGCATTATGCCAAAATTCATAAATTACGAATTTGAGCGCTGATTTTCAGTTCAAGCCAGTAGTGCAGTTGATGGACGCTTTACGCATGCAATAAATAAACGTGAAATATAAGAATTTTAAAAGATATAATGTGTTATTATGTAAAAGATAGATAAGAATATATATATACCAGCATTAAATATCACGTAATACATAAATATCAGCATATTATAATAACTTAACACCATTTCATGAAACACAAACTTCCCATCTTTTTGTAAATAAAATATCCCGTTTCATTATAAACCCGTCCGACATTATGTTCGACGTCATCTTTACTTACAATCAGGTAAGATTAAGTTAAAAGTTGGGTTTAATCACCAAAACTAAAACAATTTTAACAATTTACAAACATACAATTTTTGTGCCTTGTACCTATAGCAAAAAGGCTTAACAAAACACTTCCAGAGCGCTATCAGATACAACACCCCAAGTGTCATTTATTAAGTCAACACTCCCATTGAAAGTTTCCCCAAAATTATATATCTTCTTAGGATTCAGTCTTAAGATTTATCACTTCAACAAGACTCTCATATTTGACTCAAATGATTCCTTGTTTCTGAGTTTTGATTAGAACGCTACCTTATTTACGCCAAAGATGATATTTAAAAATATGCGCAACCTGAAATTGTTGTGAAATCAGCCTGTTTAATTATTCCTTCACGTAACGGTAGGGAATAAGATAATCTTAAAAAAACTTTGTCTGAGTTATGATGTCATCCAAGTAAACATACTCCGAACTCTCACATATTTTTTCAAAACTTTAAAATTTTCAATGATTTGCTTAACCGATTTCGATGAAATTTATATGGGACCAACTAAGAAGTATCCTCTATTATATGAAACAAGAATTTGAAAAAAGAAAATAAAAATAATACAAATTCTTGTGGCGAACCCTTAAAATAAAGCAGAAAACACAAATGCAAATAAAAAACGCGATAAATTTAGTATATTAATCAAATATAAAAGAGATGTCCCAAGATTATATGAAGCCTTGGCTAGGAATATAGACTAAGAAAAATTCTAGCTATAAACGTGAAGAACAGTTTTAAACACATAAATTACTGCAGAATTAGTTTGTATTTTGGTTCAAACAAAATAATAAACAGTATTATTGCAACATAAAAAAACACGACGGGTAATAATATGAAAATCACGTAAGTAACATGAGTTTGTTTTTTTTTTTGAATCACCAAACTGTTTGTTATAATAACGCATTATAAGTATTTTTCTTAGAAAGAGTAATATTCTCTCAATTTTTTGAGATGCTGTACAGGTTCCTAGCCGAGGCTAAGACATCTCTTTCAGTAAAGGATTAATAATTACGGGTAATTAATAGTAAACTTTTTTGTCCTGGAAAAAAAATGTACTTACTTTGCTTTTAATTTGTATTTTATCAGCACGTATTGGAAAATGATAACTGTCACCCATTTCATTTGGTTCCGAAAACAGTATAGAAAATGTCATCAAATCATCATCACAACTCTTTGTATTGAGTCCACTGCAAGGCATGGGTCTCTACCCTGGGTGACGAGGAGGTATAGGCCTTAATCCACCAAGCTGGCCCATTGCTGAGTGGTGGATGTCAGAATTTTAAGGGCGTCGAACTGGCTTCAGACAATCCCTAACGACTTCTGTATACAGCACCCGGGACCGAGTGCTTAACATGCCCTACGACCAAAGCACGGAAGTCGCCGTGGGAAATGAATAGTCGGCGATCACCTATCCACGTACCGACCGCGCCGAACGTTGCTTAATCTGCGATATCGTATGATACGCACAGTAGCCACGGCGACACGACCACTTTTTTTTATATTGTATTGATAAGACGCTTGTCTTCCATGCCACCTGATGGAAAGTGCGCATGAAGACTATGGTGGTACATCAGAAACCTATTCACTTGACACTTAAAAGTTTCAGGACTGTAGTGGTCAGGGAAAACAGACGCAGGCAGATTGTTCCACACCTTGGCAATCCGTACCAAAAGGGAACTATCGAATCGTTTTGTTGTACTTCTTGGTATGTTATAAGATATGTAACTTAGTCTGTGTCATAAATAAAATAAAATAAAATAATAAACCAAGTAAGAACTTATTACCCGTGTAGTCTATCCACTTTCCCCGCATAACCACTGTAAAAATAACAATAATAAAATGGTAAATCCACTATATACATATGGAAGTTCAGCCTGGGTCTGGTAGTCCAGTGGTAAAAAGGAGTGGGTTCAATTTGGTCAAAAAGAGCACTCGCATGCTCACCAAAATGTAGCCGATAAAATACTGTCAAAGGAGCAACCCTACGACGATGCTCTACGGTCTGCAATTTTTGATTTTAAAAATACTTTGTAAAACTCGCGAGTGGGTTCTCAGTAAATAAAAGTTTACCTTTTGTTGCTTTGCATAGCTCAACATTTCAAAGAAGTGTTGAGTTTGAGGTGTTTTTTGTAAAGATTTTTTTGTCCTAAATGTATAAATTATTAAGTTTCAGACGGTATATATGAGATGATTTAATAAGGAGTTTTTACAAACTTTCAAACCTACGAACTCTTTATGTTAGAACATTAAGTATTAAAGGGGATCGTAAAAATATTATGCTCTCTGTTGCTTTATAAGTTCAAAATTTCATAATTTACATAAAAATGCAGTAGTTATTTCAAAATATGCTCTCTTAGTCTTCTTTCGATAAAAATGAATCTTGCAAAATATTTTTTAATTATCTGAGGATCCTCTAAAGATTTTTATAGGAAGTACTGGATATCGGTTCATCATCATCATCATCATCTCAGCCCGCGCTAGTCCACTATCCGATTATTGCCTGATAAAAGAAACTACTAACATGTTGCCCTAATCTTGAACTAAGAACTGAATATTATTTGTGGTTCAAAACAACTAAGTGAAAGCCTTGTTATTGTTCCTATTAGATAAAATCAATATATATAAAACTGTTCCGTTACTGAGTGACTGAGGTACTGAGTGACTGACAGACAACGTGCAGCCGTAACTACTGAGCGTAGAGAGCTGAAATTTAGAACATACATTCTTTAGGAAATGTAGGGGTGCATTCAAGAAGCAATTCCCGAAATTCCCACGGGAACGGGAAATCTAGGACTTTTTAGTTTGTATGAAAAATCTTATTCCTTGAGTGCACCGATGTGAAACTTGACGTAAAGGTTTTTCAATGTGTGTCTGGTTGTGTTATGAAAGGAATTCCCGAAAATCCCAAGGGAACGGGAAATATAAGATGTTTTAGTTTGTATGAAAAAATCCCATCCCTTGAGTGCACGGATGTAATACTTGATATAAAGGTTCCTCAATAAGTGTCTGTTTATATTATGGAAGGAATTCCCGAAATTCCCACGGGAAGTGGTTGGACTTTTTAGTTTGTATGAAAAATCTTATTCCTTGAGTGTACAGAATATGTGATACTTGGCATGAAGGTTCTTCAAAGAGTGACTGGTTGTGCTACGAAAAAAAATCCCAAAATATATGATTTTTAGTTTGTATGAAAAAAACTGATTCCTTGAGTGCATGGGTGATACTTGGTATAAAGGTTCTTTCAGTGGGTGTCTGGTTGTATAGTTTCTGAAATTTCCACGAGAAGGGTAGTTAAGCGCATACGAAGTTGCGGGATAAAGCTAGTATTACAATAAAAGTTTGAATCAAAATTGATATATACGATTATGTACCTTTTTTTTTAAATTATTGAGGAGTTTTTATTTCTATACTTGATTCAAAAGCCCAATTAGTATAAAGGTTTTTCAAGCTGTATACTTATCAGGTCTTGTAGCTTAGAATAGCCTTACCACCTATTGATAAGCTTATCGTAAAAGCAACTAATCCGAGTCGTGGTAGGATCCCGTCAAGGTAATAAATAAATAATAATAAAATCTCGAGACAATCACACCAACTACATGGCCTCAAAGTGAGCAAAGCTTGCGTTATGAGATACCATGTAGCGAACTAGGGGGGAACCTAGAATATAAAACACATATACGTGTAGATAAATGCCCAGACCCAGAATATTTTCGAATCGAACCCGCACAAACTGGCGTCTGAGGCAGATAGGTTTACCCCATCGCCAAAGTGGTCGTAGGCTAGCGGTCGCTAGCTAGTTTCTTTCAAGTCATTCATATAAAATCGGCCCCCAAATATTACCGTTGCAGCGGTGACGTGGTCCGGAAATAGTTTCTCTAAGTGTGCTTTACCTTCTCAGTGTGCTTTATCTTAGACCTCATCTTCACCTACCATCTATAATAAAAATAATAAAACTCGATTCAAAAGACCAATTAGCATATACTTAATCAAGTACAATAAAATAATGTAGATAATTTTGTGGACTTTATAATATTAAGCTATGTTTACAGTTGGCACAAGTCCATGATCCACAGTATCCTCGGATTACAATTAGTTTGTCTAGCTAGACCTTTTTTTTCGGCTGGAGGAAAACGTGCAATCACGTCCCCGACTGCCCAAGGGGGTGCGGCGGAGTATGTGGGCATGATCCGGTCCCACCCACTAAAAACCTCCAGGTATACCTCATCCGCCATAAGCTTGTTGCGCTCAGCCTGAGCCGAGCGCCCTCCGACGTCGGAAATGGTCCAGTACACAAGACCATTTTCCCCACGAGAAGATGAGCATATCTCCTTCTCCGTCCCCCCACCCTGTATCAAATATATGTGCGAATTTATAACAGGGCATCCTGGAATTACATAAATCCAACAGGAATATACTGATTCTTGAGATGGAATCCCTGCAGATTCCGTGAGAGATATATGGTTTCAACGAGAACGATTGCTGAATGTCTGGGAACTGTTGCGTAGAGTAACCAACAAGTTGTTGGTAGACTTTAAATTACCTTCATGATGCATTTGCTGCAGCGTTTTTCGTTTTTCATTAAGAGTGCTCTGAACTTTGAAATGAAATAATAAAACCTATTTAAGTGACATTGCTACAACTTTTCTTTTGGAATGGATTATAATTTCTGCCAAATGGCAGGCGAGGTGGTGAAAAGGTTCGAATGACATCTTCGTCTAAATAAAGATTAATATTGTCTTAAGTTTTCGCGATTCATACTATTAAATAAAACACTTTTTAACCGGATTTATAGCGTATATTTACATTTTAAATTTTGACTATCAGTCGCTCGTGACCACGGGGTCTGCAAAGACACCGAAACGTTGAGTCAAATACGCGATAAATCCGGTTAAAAAGTGTTTTATTTAATAGTATGAATTGCAAAAACTTAAGACAATATTATGTGGACCAGTACGGACTGGAAAGTGCAAACAAAATCCGGCAGTCAGAATGGTTAAAAAACGGCAATCACAGTCGCTCGTGACCACGGGATCTGCAAAGACACCGAAACGTCGAGTCAAAATTTAATCATATACGCGATAAATCCGGTTAAAAAGTGTTTTATTTAATAAATAAAGCTTAATTTCACGGCTAGCTCGAGTTCAAGCTTTAAGGCGTCAATAGATAGTATATTAACTGCATAATTTAGAAATGTCACGCAGCCTCACAGAAATAAGGTTATCGGTATTAAATCGCATGATGTCGTTGGCCTATTGATGTCGCCATCACGCAAGATGCCAAGGCCTACGAATTTCTTATCCAATATTTGATGTATCCCGTGTTGTATGGCAAGTGGAGCCGTCCTGTTGGAACGACATGATTGTGAGTTTCAAACTATCTATCCTAAATTACAAAAAGCTTGGTATCATCGGATATCGTAATGCGAATATAGCTCACATTTCGATAGTCAATTTTAAAAATTTCTACGCAAGGGTGTAGCGATCGTTGGGTATTCAAAGTTTAACATGTGTATTTGTGTTTTGCGATTATTAATAGATGAAAGTCGTACCTATTGAGAAAGGCTGTTGAATACCGATAAAAGGAGTCTTCTCCAAGATATTTGAACCTCAACAAAATTATTAATAGAATCTCAACGTTAAAGCTAAGAATTCCAAAGGTTCCATTGCATTCCCGGCCGCAACCTGTGCCAAATTTTAGGATTGTGAAAATTATTCACAAACCGAACAAAAATACTACATTTAAAGTTGAATCAGTAATGTAGGTGTAGAAATGAAAATACAAAATGATGTTATTGTCATAAATCTCCACAGATATAAAATTGCCGGAACTACTTACTGTATGTACGTACTCAATCTTTCAATAGAATGTGTTCCAAACTTATTGAGATTTGTCTTTTTTTTCTTTAAATGTTTTAAAAATAACAAAAACTTTAAAAACATATTCTTAAATAGCATTCGAGTTTTTAAATAAAAAGTTATAAACGGTAAATAATATATTTTTTAAAGTTTTTGTAATTTTTAATACATTCAATAGAAAAACTAACTGAAATCATATAATATTGTATATTTTTGAAAGATAGTAGTTATGGTGAAAATTTTACCTTTTATTTTTTTTTTTCATCTTTTATGTCCAGGCAGGAATCAAAAATATAGGAATTATCGTGAAAATATGACTTCAATATGGCGTCGTCATCAGCTACCTGTAGTCATTGTCGATTGATGTTGTTTTTTGAATATACTCGAAAAGTAGCTAAAAAGTTAATTAACAGTTATTTAAAGTGTATTTATAATAGTATTCCACAACTATTTTATTCGGCACAGATGCTGGCCAGACGTCCATACTAAAATGAAACGTGTTATTTTCGTTTTACTTATAATCTCAATAACATCTTCTACACCACTTACTTCGAGGTATACCAAACTTTTAAAGACTGTTATTAAGAAATGTAACTTTAATATTAAAAGCTTATAAATATTAAAAGAATAAAAAACACTTTCCTCAGGCGCACCTTTTGCTAGAAGTTTAAAAGTATTCAGCTTCGAGTATATTTAACGTGATTTCTCTGTATATTTTAATAAAAGAACAAACTTTCCTGGAAATCTTTAGCCAAACAGATTTAACAGAATATTAAATTATGTAGAACAAGTCTTTTTTTCTTTGCATTTTTTGAATACTGCTTAAGTATTTACTTAATTTCTAACTAAAGCTGAAAGTTTGTATGTTTCTAATATCAGCGCGACTTTTAGTCTTTAAATAGTTTAATTTGAATTTCTTTCGTTGTTATTTTATAAAATAGGTATTAGTTGTTTTGGTAGTGTTTAAATATTCGGTCAAATTCCAAATTTTGGCTAATTTATTTTCAGTTTTTTGTATTTTTTAGGTAAAAGCGTAGGTACTTTTATTAATTATTGTAGTTATAGGTATTTATTTTTAAGTGAAGTAGGTATAGGTAGATAGCATTGCACAGGCGTTTCAGCTTTATTTTCATTTCTTTTTCTGTTGTAAGTTGTACATATTTCTGGGTATAATTCTATTTGGATATCTCAAATTTTAACAGGTCGCGGTGCAGGAGAAACCCTTTTTTATTCCCAGACTTCCCATAATACCAAATGATTTTCCATTCCAATTCAAAAGAACGCAATTCCCAGTATCGGTGTGTTTTGCAATGACAATTAATAAGGCTCAAGGGCAGACTTTTTGTGTTGCTGGAGTAGATCTCGCTGTCAGTTGTTTCTCGCATGGTCAGTTGTAATACTGTTTTTTTGGTGGGTGTGGGCGCTAGGGCCCTTACAGGCCACTTGTCACCAGCTGAGATTGAACCCACGGCAGATAGAGGTGCCTGAGATAGTTGGTCGGCTAGCTCTTTCTCAGGTCGTGGGACCGTTTTGGCTCAGTGAGGGGAGAGAGGACAAAATTTATGAATAATGAGCGCCAGTCCCTCTCCACATACAAACGAGAAGACAGATATGCTAAGAAATCAAACAACGAATACAGAACACAGTTGTTTATTGAAAATTACATTCAGTCACTAAGTAGCACTTATTGAAAATCAATTATACTAGATTAACACTAGATAATGGTGAGAGGTTACATTATAGGCATGGTTATTCTAACGGTAAAAAGAAGGATGACGAGGGCATACCTTTGTTTCCCTTTGGGTTAGATGTTTGTTAGGGAATATGGACCTGCTTCCGATAAAAGTTTGAGAGCTCGGCAATGGCGTCGTCAGGCCAAGATTTTATGAACTTTTCCACAGAACATTCACGAAGACATTGTAGGCTGCAGATTCAGGAAACCATCCTTGTTCACAAAAAGGAAATACTGTAGAGGAACACTGTAGGTGAAGTTGAAAGTATTCCAGAGAATATTGTATTAGAAAACCATCACAGGAAACATTGTAGGCGTAATAGAAAACCCAACGAAGTGGGTTTCCTTTTTACTTTATAGTACCATGGGGAAGATGGCGACGGATCGCTCCTGGGGAAACGAGGGAAATGTTACCAATGCATAATGCATTAAATTAATGAAGAAGATAGCCCACTGGCTAATGAGGACCGAATTTCCTCACATAACGGGGTTACTCCGGCACTCCTCCTTGCTCCAATCTTGCGAGCCGAAAAAGAAAGCCAAATGGCCGCGACCGATATCTATCGAACGCTCCCCAGTCCCGTTCACTCCCGCTCACTCAGGTGGAGAGATTCGGAACTAAAGCCCAAAAGGTGGCATAGATTATATAAAAAAACTAACAATCAATAACAAGGGAACGAGGGCCCTAAAAAAAAGTGTTACAGTACCCCTCTTCCTCCGGAAGAAAAATTTTAAATTGAGAAACGGAGTTTGAGATTGAAAATTTTTCTCTGCAAGTCCCCTTGCAAACTCACCAATACTCAACGAGACGGAAAACTAGTATATCCTATCTCTGGTTCAATGGCAAAAAGGAAAAATAAACTACATTATGAGTTTAATAACAATGACAAGTTTGGTCGTGCAGACCAACTGACTATTAAACCAAAAGATGCAATAAACAACTATTACAAAAGAAAAAAAAACAGAACGCCTTATCTGTCATCAGCTATCAAAGGACAGGACTTACCTTCTAGACTGGGCACCTGCTCGTTCACAAGCTGATGGGAAAGCGAAAGAAAAAAAAATAAATAAATAGAATGACCAACTGTCATCTACTCATGTAAAACAAACAAAGAGACAGGATTTACCTCCTAAACCAGTACCTGCTCCACATGTATAGAGATAAAATGACCTTATCCGTCATCTACTCTTAACAGAAAAAAAACAGAATGAAAAACCTCTGCCAGTTCCGCAACATGATGGAAAAAAAAGAGGTGGAAAAACTTCAACAACGGAACTACGACATAACTTGTAGAACTAAACACTTAACATCAACACACACCTTCATATTCAACCCAAATCTATACCTACACCAACTTATCAGTTACCCATTATAACCTACACGACCTAAGCTAGACCATAAACAAAACCTATCCTAAACACCATCTTAATTCTAATTCCGGAAACAAAACTAATCCTCAACATAGTCTTAAATTCTAATGCTGCGCAGCACAAAACAAAACAAATACCTGGTTTAATACCTTTTCAGATTCATGGCATAAACAACAAGTATATGAATATTTACATATCCACTTGGGATTTATAAAAAAAAAAACTGTTAAACAGGGTTATTTTATACAAACCATCCTCATGGGAATAAATTTATTCCTCTAGTGAGTAGGCACCTTGCTGACGAACGTGCCATCAAGCATATCAAGGATTTTAGAAAGGATGCCCTGTAAACACAAGGTACAGGGCTAGGATCCTGAGGATGAGCATTTCATACACTCAGGTATCAAACAAGAGTCAACTATGGACTAACGCACACTGTGGATGAGCACACAGGGCTTATACAAACCATGTCCATGAGAATAAGTCAATACCTCAGTGGAACAGGCACCTTGCAGGTGAACGAAGTCAACTAGCATACAAGGAAAAAAAAAGGGAACCACACCAAGGGGCTCTAAAGCACGCCGTGTAAGAAAACACAGGGCCAGGGTACTGAGGAGGAACATAGCCATACAACTCAAGTACCATGTTTATCTCTATCTAAGAGATCTTTAATATGAAAATTACCTAGAGGTTTTCCCTCCAAGGTTTTTAAAGAATAAACCAGGGGTGACAACTTCTTGTCAACTACACACCGTTCATATTTAGGCGATAATTTAGCTGAGAAAAATTTAGGTGCACTAGAGAGAGGAAAACACCTTTTATAGATGATTTGACCAACTTCAAACTGTAAAGGTCTTTTTCTCAGATTATAAAATTGCTCATTTCTCCTGTAGGAACGGTGTAAATGGAACTGAACCTTCTCATATATATCTCTGAGTTTAGGCAATTCAGCAGCAAAAGGTTCAGAGCTCACAACTACTGCAGAACCGTCCAAAGGGGAATGAGAACCGTATATAGAACCGTCCATGATTATCTCACGACCGTGATTCAGATAAAAAGGTGAATATTTAGTACTTTCGTGAACTGAAGAATTTAAAGCACATTGTATCTCATGGATGTTCTGATCCCATTTACGATGGTCAGAACGCACGTATGAGGCAATAGCCCTAACTATATCTCTATTAACACGTTCACATTGGTTGGTCTGGGGATGGTATCGAGGATTATAAAATATATGAGGGACACCGTAGTTAGATAACAAATCCCTAAATTCCTTGGAAGTAAATTGGGTTCCATTATCAGTGTATAAGATCCGACATACTCCATGCACCAAGAAAACGTACTTCTCCAGGCATTTCACTACAGCCTTTGATGTAGCAGTACGAAGTGGAAATAGGAGTACATACTTACTAAAGTAATCTGAGACAACAAAAATATACTGATTCCTCGAGTAGGACGGTGGAAAAGGTCCGAGAAAATCACAGGAAATAGCCTCCCAAGGTCTGGTTATTTGACGGGGATTACCCATGTACCCAGGACGATTTATATTAGTGGGTTTGTAGCATCTACAAATCTCGCAATTGTCAACGTAATTTTTAACATCTTTAAATAACGAAGGCCAGTAATAATATGAACTAATTTTCTTATGTGTCTTGGCAACACCGAAATGGGCTGAAGAGGGATCATCGTGGTATTTAACAAGTATTTCCCTTCTGAGCTCAGAGGGAACCACTAATCTCCAGTCACATCGACTTGTGTGTTTATATTTATTCTTAGTCAAACGATACAATTTATTATCTATAATATGAAAATTTGGAAATTTTTGTGGACTTTTCAAACAATTTTTATACAAATTTAAATACCAAGTATCTGAAATATTTTCTAATTCTAACTGTATAGAGCTAATTTTAACTCGAGATAAGCAGTCAGGTATAATATGTTCTTTGCCTTTTCTATGTATGATTTCGAAATTAAATTGACTTAGACGGCAAGCCCATCTGTTTAATCGACCCGAAGGGTTCTTAAGATTATGGAACCATTTAAGTGAGGCATGGTCTGTAACAATAAAGCATCTAGTTCCCTCCACATAAGACCTATATTGTTCAAGAGAATAAATAACAGCTAACAACTCACGTTCTGTGGCAGAGTAATTTACTTCCTGTGCACTTAAAGTCCGGCTACAATAGGCAATGGGGTGATCCACATTATCAATCTTTTGAGTTAAAACACCACCTATGGCAAATGATGATGCATCAGCATGTATGTAAAATGGTTCCTTAAAGTCAGGACACCTCAAGATTGGAGCTGATATAAGAGAAGTTTTTAAGGATTGGAAAGCTAATTCAGCTTCATCAGACCAGGAGAATTTAATATTTTTGCTGGTTAAACGAGACAGTGGTCTCGCTACCTTAGAAAAATCTTTTATGAACCTACGATACCATCCAGCCATTCCCAAGAAGCGTTTAACCTCCTTGACATCTCTGGGAGTCGGAAAATTTAGGATAACATCTACCTTGGAAGGGTCTGTTCTTAAACCATATTGATCAACTACATATCCCAAGTACTTAAGCTCGTTCCTACAAAAGAGAGACTTTTCCATGTTGATGGTTAGCTTGGCGTCTTCTAGCTTTTTATAGACACGTTCCAGAATAGACACGTGTTCCTCTAGAGTGGATGTGCACACAATGATGTCATCAATGTAACAAAACACCTTGTTGTCAAACTCGGCCGAAAACAAACTATCCATCAATCTCTGCATCGTAGCGGAAGCTCCGACCAACCCAAAACACATGACCTTATAATGAAAGAGTCCCCTCCCGGGTACGGTGAAAGCGGTCTTCTCTTTAGAAGTCTCTGTCAAGGGAATCTGGTGGTAGGCGGCACTAAGATCTAGGGAAGTGAGATACCTAGCATTTCTCAAGTTATCAAGAATGTAATTGATATAGGGAAGTGGATAAGCATCAGACCGGGATACCGAATTCAGTTTACGACTATCCAGACAGAGTCGCAGTTTATTGTTAGCTTTAGGAACCATTGTCACAGGTGAATTCCAAGGCGAATGAGAAGGTTCCACTATGTCCTGAGCTAGCATATTATCCAGTTCCTCTTCCAAGAATTTAAGTTTCTCCGGGCTAAGCCGGTAATATTTTTGTTTAATTGGCTTTGCATCACCAGTATCAATGTCATGACTAATTAAATGGGTACGACCCAAACCTACTTTAGAAGTGTTGATATTTTCAAACAAAGTCTTGACATAATTTATTTGAGACCTTTGAGTCTCAGTCAAAGAATTTAAGTCTTTTAATCCATTTTCATGAATTAAATCCAAGCTGTCAATTTCTAGATTAGGGTTATATTCAGGAATGCAACTTAAAATATCAGGAGCTAAATGGAAAGCTTTCCAAAAGTTTATGCCAAAATGTATAGGTAACTTAATTTCGGGTTGAATGTAAAACTGTATAATTTTTACTGAATTTGAATATTCTATAGGGATTTCCATGTAATTCCAGCAAACTAATTTAGTCCCACTTGCAACAGATAAAATTCGGGGCTCGTCAAATTTTAAAATAGGAATGTTAAGTTTCTTGAACAGGTTAAAGGCACCGAGACCAAGTATAGAACAACTGGCTCCGCAATCAAGTAGGCCGGATACCTTAACACCATACACTTTCACTGTTATAAAGGGTCTAAAGTCATTGTTAGGTTTAAAGTGAACGGTGGCCTCTCTCGGTGAAGCCTTCTGAGAGACCACGGGACTTAGTTTTTTGGCTTGTTACATTTCTTACAATCTGGGGTTTTAACACCCTTGAAACCGCATTTATAGCAAACTAGTTCCCTACTAACAGCACAATCCCTAGTAGTGTGATTATCCCTATTACATCTGAAACAATGTAAACCGAAAGAAGATACTTTATTAATAAAGTTCCTGTTATTCCTGGACTTGAAAAAATTCTGTTTATTATTTTTATCACTAACCTCCCCACTTGAAGTGGAGGGTCTTATAAAAGGTTTAGGAACATCAACCCTAGGTCCCCCTACAGTTGGTTCAGAGAAGTTATCATTCCTGATTTTGACCAATTCAATCTTCCTACACAAGTTTTGTAGCTCGTCTAGAGACCGAACGTCAGTCAAGGCTAACGCGCTGCGGTATTCAGGACGCACATTGCGCATGATGATGTCGAGTTTATCCCCTTCCGACAAAGGTTTCGGAAGCCGAGACATCATTCCTAAAATCGTGGCAAGGTAAACTACAATGGTTTCCTTTTTATGTTGGGTCCGAGATTCTATCTCTTTCCTCAAGTGATAGTCATAGTCCGGTGAGTCAAAATCGAATTTTAATTTATCTATAAGTTGTGTGAAAGTTTTGAAATTACCCCTATACGCTCGGTACCAGTCCAGGGCTGGTCCATCCAACAAATCAATAAAACCGTCAAAAACAACTTGGGTAGGGATTTGTCTGCTCAACCTTAACTCGTCGAGTCGATTGACAAAAGCGCGAACACAGGAACTACCATTAAATCTCAGGTTTAGAGAAAGCAAATTATATTTCACGGACGAATCCCGAATTATAGTCCGATGACCCCTACAACACTTAGTATCCTCAGCCTCTGATTCTGAGGAACTGTCAGAAGCCCCTTCATGCTTAGACAAACATTTGACCAAGGAAGCTCGTAAAGATAACAGGTCAGCGGAAGGTTGATCTATTCTCGCTATGCGTTCCAGCAGGTAATTTACCCTACCTATCCAACGAGAGTGCTTAGTCCGGTCACCTGAAGATAACAAGGAAAGGAGTTCACTTACCTTCGGGGTCAGAGCCTCGAGCTCGCTATCAGGATCTGCTACTACTACACCAGGTGAAAGCCTGATACTACCTCGCCGTGCCAAACTTATTGATTTTCTAAGGCATCTTCTTAGCTCATCACATGTATCATCAGGACTAGCTGGTATATTCCGGATATTAAGCTCATGGATTAGCTCATCCTTTAATAAAAAGTTCACGTCGCAACCGATCGACATTCTGAAATTGGTATAGAAACAGATGGTCAAACAAACAGAACCCAAAAAAAAAACAAAGGTATTCCTTGGCCGAGTTAATTAAGTTAGGATGAGTATCAACTCTCCTTATATATGCAAATATAGTTTAATATTAGAGTTAATTTAATTTAGACCGGTATTTAAATTTACAGCATTAACAGTATTATGTAGTTATTTCAATTAACGATATCTCACACGCAGTGACAATACAAGCGCAGGGTTGTTATAACAATGGAAATCACACAAACTATTTTAACGAGTACCTTGCAGGTTTATAAGACTGCGGTATTTAGTTATCAAAAACTCTTAAATAAAGAACATAAAAGGTATGTCTAACAAGGGCATAAAAGAATTATACTTCCTATTTACCATTTAGTATTATACAAAATTATCAAAAACAAGTTGCATACAGTTTTATAAGACTGTACACAAGTATCTTAACTTAACACTTCAAAGAGTATATTACAAATTCTAAACAAAATAAACATATAAACATGTCCTATAAGAACATAAAAAGTATAAAAGTTACTAATATGGCATCAAAGCTTTACATGAAATAAGTTCAAAAGTAATGATAGCTTTATAAGGCTACATTCAATTATATTTGTATGCCATACAAGTATATAAACAAAAGAATTATGACATTATTAAAGTTTAACAGAAAACCTCCAGGAGCGACCTACAGTTTTATTTTATAGACAGATTTTACCAAGCTACACCAGACTCCACAAACAAAAGTAAAAGAATTAATTCACCAATTAATAAGTAGTTAAGTATAACAAGAAGTATTATTGAATTGTTGAGAATATATTTGCAAATGCAGACTACAAGTTTATAAGATTGCAGTATCTAGTTACTTATGACTTCCCATTAAAGAACCTAAGAAAACAAAACAAATAAGTATTTTGTTATTTCAAAAAAAAAACATTGACAAGTATTGGAGTCTGGTACTACTCTAATTTTGAACAAATAGTTAGTTTAAATAGCACCTACAATATTCCCTAGTTTATATATTTAAAATTTTAAGTTGAATTATAAAAACTCAGATAAACAATATCAGTGCTACTAACAACAGTGCACAAAACAACCAGATTATTAAGTAAATATTAACATCAAGACTTACCAGGTTAAACAATTAGTAATTATTTACTTATTTTAGAAATTGTATTGCAATAACACCACATTAAAAGTTATTATTAAAACAAATTAAGTTTTCACTGACCTATGACAACAAACAATAAATTCCAACTTAAAGGATTTGTCCAATTAAAAATTGCCGAGGATAAAACCTATTTTTAACATTTGATAAACAAATTAATGTTTTTACTTCAGGAAGAAAAAATTGCCCCCTTATACAAGTAGTATATAAGAGGTAGTAAAGTGGTATTTACTATTAATGCAAACTAAATGAATGACTTTAACAGAACATTCTTTTAAAAGTTATTGTTGTAAACAAGTCGCTTGGACATTAGAATAACAAAGTTACAATTATAAAATGATATATGGACTATAAGAGTGCCATCGATATAAGTAAATTACGATTAGATAAAGAATATAAAGAATTCTTTGGAATTATGAGACTTAGTTTATAAGTTTTACTATAAAATTCATTATAGAACAAAAGAAAGCTACTATAGACTTCCTAGGATATCTGTTCTCTCTGAGCCCCACGTTGGGCGCCACTGTAATACTGTTTTTTTGGTGGGTGTGGGCGCTAGGGCCCTTACAGGCCACTTGTCACCAGCTGAGATTGAACCCACGGCAGATAGAGGTGCCTGAGATAGTTGGTCGGCTAGCTCTTTCTCAGGTCGTGGGACCGTTTTGGCTCAGTGAGGGGAGAGAGGACAAAATTTATGAATAATGAGCGCCAGTCCCTCTCCACATACAAACGAGAAGACAGATATGCTAAGAAATCAAACAACGAATACAGAACACAGTTGTTTATTGAAAATTACATTCAGTCACTAAGTAGCACTTATTGAAAATCAATTATACTAGATTAACACTAGATAATGGTGAGAGGTTACATTATAGGCATGGTTATTCTAACGGTAAAAAGAAGGATGACGAGGGCATACCTTTGTTTCCCTTTGGGTTAGATGTTTGTTAGGGAATATGGACCTGCTTCCGATAAAAGTTTGAGAGCTCGGCAATGGCGTCGTCAGGCCAAGATTTTATGAACTTTTCCACAGAACATTCACGAAGACATTGTAGGCTGCAGATTCAGGAAACCATCCTTGTTCACAAAAAGGAAATACTGTAGAGGAACACTGTAGGTGAAGTTGAAAGTATTCCAGAGAATATTGTATTAGAAAACCATCACAGGAAACATTGTAGGCGTAATAGAAAACCCAACGAAGTGGGTTTCCTTTTTACTTTATAGTACCATGGGGAAGATGGCGACGGATCGCTCCTGGGGAAACGAGGGAAATGTTACCAATGCATAATGCATTAAATTAATGAAGAAGATAGCCCACTGGCTAATGAGGACCGAATTTCCTCACATAACGGGGTTACTCCGGCACTCCTCCTTGCTCCAATCTTGCGAGCCGAAAAAGAAAGCCAAATGGCCGCGACCGATATCTATCGAACGCTCCCCAGTCCCGTTCACTCCCGCTCACTCAGGTGGAGAGATTCGGAACTAAAGCCCAAAAGGTGGCATAGATTATATAAAAAAACTAACAATCAATAACAAGGGAACGAGGGCCCTAAAAAAAAGTGTTACACAGTTATACGTTGCTCTTTCCCGGAATAGCAGTTCTAGAAATCTTCATGTTCACGTGCCGGACGGGTCAACTTTCAATATAGTTTACTCGGAAGCTTTGCGCTGAAGTATGTTCGTTCCATAGATACTTAAGCCTCATGTGAAAGTGATCTAAACAATTAATTGTAAAATATTATAAAATGTCAATCCTTATCCTTACTATTATATTTCGTCGCTTCATTCTTCAGATATTATATAACAGGTAGTCCTTTTTAGGTACTAGGTAACTTCGCATAATTTAAAGTATCATAAAAAAAACACTGTGGTGGGGCGCCGCGTGGCATGATCCACCCGGTTCGCGCCAAGCCCTCATTCTTTTTTCGTGCGTGGTAACAAGCATACGTCATTTACTTTAATCATTTACTTAAGTTTTTACAAAATGCCTAAACGTACAGCAGAAGAACAGCTTCAACATTATAATATAAAGATAAAAAAGTTGGAACAAAAAATAAATAAAAAACGGAAACAGCGAATTATTTCCTCCGATGAAGAAGAAATCTTACAAGGTAAGACCTACTTATTCGGTTTAAAAATGTTATTTAAAACATCAGAGCAGAAAATGCGTGTAATCTATAATAGATATATCACGTTATCCGCTCAATATCGTAATGATGTAAACTTTAATAAATTTTATCTGATCTTATCGATCACCTTTTGTTTTCAATACGATTACAGAAAATGCGGGTAATCTCAAGGAGATTTATCTCGTTGTCTGTAATACGTTATGGGCGTTATATTAATATGAATTAGACATAAACATGTCGCCTCCAAGGTTATTTAAAAAATCAGAGCAGAAAATGCGTGTAATCTATAATAGATATATCACGTTATCCGCTCAATATCGTAATGATGTAAAATTTAAGAAATTTTATTTGATCTTATCGATCACCTTTTGTTTCCAATACGATTACAGAAAATGCGGGTAATCTCAAGGAGATTTATCTCGTTGTCTGTAATAACGTTATGGGCGTTTTTTTAATATGAATTAGACATAAACATGTCGCCTCCAAGGTTATTTAAAAAATCAGAGCAGAAAATGCGTGTAATCTATAATAGATATATCACGTTATCCGCTCAATATCGTAATGATGTAAAATTTAATAAATTTTATTTGATCTTATCGATCACCTTTTGTTTTCAATACGATTATAGCTGAAATAAATGCTGAAATCTCAGCAGCCATAACTGACATAGCACGAGCACGTGACAAAAAAATGAAAAAATCCAAAACTTTCAGCAACAGCTGGGGTACGGTATTACCACCATAAATCGAGAGATGAACGTCCTCCCTGAGATGGAAGAAAACAAAATGAAGGCCTTCCGTCACGTAAGTGATGGATGCTGCCTATTATCAGACCTCCACTTTATGTTCACCAAAGATAGGGTAAAACTGATTTTACCTAATTTGGATACAAACTTTAAACATGTTATACAAGACTCCGAAAGAGACGAAACTTTATTCGAAAGTTCGTTGCCGGAAAAAATAAAGGCAAGTAAAGCCATTGAAAAGTAGGGAGCCCTAATTAAAAAAGGCCCAGCCAAAACAGTCTCCTCTCAAATATCAACGGTCAACCGGTCGTCTCAGCAGGGAAACTGGACAGGACCTCCTCGTTACCCGTCGTTCAGGGGGGGCGGGGAGGTCAGAGGAAACCGATAGCAGCTCAAACACAGCGGCGCCCTCAATCGAACTCTGCGTTCAACGCCAAGTTCCAGCCGCAGACTTAGTCCAGGACGCGTGCTCCGACCCAACATTAATCAAGGTACATGCAGGTCGAAGTAATTTATTTTATGATTGTTGGACAAAAGTAACTAAAAACGAAGTTATATTGAAGTGGATAAATTATGGATTTAGAATACCATTTGATACTCAAATTTGTCAGTATTCTATTCCTAAAAATAATTTGTCATCATGTGAAAAAAGAGACATGAAAATAGCTATAAATAAATTATTAGACTTAGGGGCTATAAAGCCTTGTTCTCCTTCAAATGATCAATTTATTTCAAATATATTTTTAGCTCCGAAACCTAACGGAGAAAAAAGGTTTATACTAAATTTAAAATCTTTAAACAAGTTCGTAACAAAAGTACATTTTAAAATGAAATCTTATAAAACAGCCTCGAAATTAATTCCTCGTAATGGATACTTAGCCAACATAGATATGAAATAATCATATCTACTTATGCCGTTTTTTGTTAGTGACAGAAAGTACCTACGATTCGAATTCCAAGAAAATGATTCGTCTGAGCCGATCACTTACGAGTTCACAGCAATGCCGTATGGATTATCGGTAGCTCCGTGGGTATTTACAAAAATATGCGTGAAGTAATGAGTCATTTGAGAAAACAAGGTTTTAAGTCTACTACCTATTAAGACGATCTTCTTATTGGAGATACATATGAAGAATGCATGATTAATGTAAGAGAAACTTTGAAGTTATTACATTGTCTAGGTTTTATTGTAAATTTCGATAAAAGTCACATTGTACCAAAAAAGTCAATCAAATTCTTAGGTTTTATGTTCAACACAGAACAGATGTCTATTACGTTACCTGGCGATAAGCGGCATAACATTGCACAGTTAATAAATAGGTACATTAATCTTAAAACTTGTTCATTACGAAATTTCGCTAAACTTATAGATGTATTGATCGCAGCCTGTCCAACCACAAAATATAGATTCTTATATACAAAAATATTAGAGAGACAAAAGTTTTTAGCCTTAAATAAGTTCGGAGGAAACTATGAGGTGAAAATGAATGTTAATAAGATATTACTAAAAGATTTATGGTAGTGGAAAAATAATATTAATATTATTTCTTGTCCAATCATTACTCAAAATTATAAGTCAGAAATTTACACCGACGCATCTAGGACAGGCTGGGGAGCAGTATGCAAAAATAATAAATATAGTTCATGGACGAACAGTGAAAAAGAAAATCACATGAACTTTTTAGAATTACTCGCGGTTTTGTTAGGTCTCAAAAGTATAGCTAGTGAAGGAAAAGATTGCGCAATATTATTACGTATTGACAATACTACCGCCATTAGCTACATTAATAGGATGGGAGGTATTCAGTTCCCACATTTGAATATTTTAAGTAGAGAAATTTGGCAATGGTGTGAAAAACGCAATTTATGGATATTTGCTTCTTATGTTAACACCAAAGAAAATCGAGAAAATTTCGAGTCCAGAAATGGCCCCTCTCGGATAGCGCTTTCCAACTTATTGTAAATAGTTTCGGGCCCATTAAGATCGACTTGTTCTCAAGTCGAGCCAATGCCAAATATTAATTATTTGTCACCTGGAAGCCTGAACCAGATGCAGTCGCAGTTGATGCATTTACAATAAGCTGGGCTGACTTGGATTTTTATGCATTTCCTCCCTTTTCTCTTGTATTAAAATGTATACGAAAAATCATTGATGATAAAGCCGAAGGGGTACTTGTATTCCCCTTCTGGCCTTCCCAGCCATGGAGTCAGCACCCACTGCACTCCAGCCTTACCCTGGGTGCCGCGAGGCTCTCCGGGCGTCGTTCAGCCGGCGCAGCTGCCCACCAGAGGCTCTCACGTTGATGCTCGCCTCGCTCGCAGACACTACTGTTCGCCAGTACAACGTCTCATTGAAGTTATGGTTTCAAGAAGTGTGGTTATGAATTAATAGTTTCGAAAAATCCATTCCATTATTTCTTTGATTCTTAAACGAGCAATTTAATAAGGGATGTTCTTACGGTTCATTAAATACACATCGGTCTGCATTATCTCTTTTATTAGGAGAAGAGATAAGTGATAACAGTTGTGTTAAACGCCTCTTAATAGGAGCCTATAAAACTAAACATATTAAGCCTAAATATTCATTTACTTGGGATCCAAATTTAGTACTAAATCAACTGTCTTCTTGGTATCCAAATATTAATTTATCATTAGAAAATATTACAAAAAAACTCGTTACATTATTAGCGTTATGTACCGGTCAAAGAGTACAGACATTGTCTTTACTTAAATTAGAAAATATTGTTTTTGAATCTGATAAAGTAAATATTATTATAACAGATATAATCAAGACTTCCGCTCCAAATCGTGAACAGCCCTTATTATCTCTCCCAAACTTTCAAAGCAATATCAACATATGCCCAGTATCAACTTTAAAAGAATATATTTTTATTACAAAAAATATCTGAGGTTCAAACTCCGGGAATCTCTTCGTAACATTCAAAGCTCCCCACAGAACTGCATCAAGTCAGACGCTAAGTCGATGGATTAAGCAAACGCTCGCCACGAGCGGCATTGCACATGAGCGTTTTAGTGCGCACAGCACACGACACGCGTCGACCTCAGCCGCGCGCGCGGCCGGTATCAGTGTCGATGTCATTCGAAAAACGGCCGGGTGGACACAAAACTCACAGGTGTTCGCAAAGTTTTACCATCGGCCTTTAGATGATCAACAAAATAACTTTGCTTTGTCGATACTTAATCGAGACATGAACAATACTTAACCTAATATTAAAAATAGTTATTGAATATTACGTATTTTGATATTAAGTAAATTACTACATTAAAAATTATGTGTCTATAAATAGACTATCACTAAGTTTCATTAATTTAAGCTGATTATAATCTCTAGCGACTCAAATAAAGTAAGATTATTTGAAGCTCATTATGTAATAATACTAATTATTAAGTACTATAATAATAAAATATGTAATTACATATTTATATCTTTACTTATTTCAATTCCAAGTATATACCTAAACAAAACTTTCTATCTCTGAAAATCTACCTGTTATATAATATCTGAAGAATGAAGCGACGAAATATAATAGATGATTAAACGAACTTCTAAGTGAAGTTCTATCGCTATTATATGAGTCGCTTCATTCGAAGATATGACGTACCCACCCACCCCAGAACCCATTTAAAAGTTTCGTTTAGGGTCTCTAAAGAATGAGGGCTTGGCGCGAACCGGGTGGATCATGCCACGCGGCGCCCCACCACAGTGTTTTTTTTTATGATACTTTAAATTATGCGAAGTTACCTAGTACCTAAAAAGGACTACCTGTTATATAATATCTTCGAATGAAGCGACTCATATAATAGCGATAGAACTTCACTTAGAAGTTCGTTTAATTATCTAATATTATAAATATGAAAGCGTGGATATTTGTTCAGCTTTCACGAAAAAACTACTCGACGAATCATGAGAGGTACGAGAAGTAACATAGAATACTTTTTATCCCGAAATAATCGCGAACGGAGCCGCGGGCACAGCTAGTTCTTAAATAAATGAAAAAAATGTGATAGATAAACATCACCCGACCAGGCTCGAACCTGAGCCCTCTCGTTTGCCGGACGAGTGCTCTTCCACTGAGCTACCGAGGCCGGGCGGTACGCCTCGAAATATATTGTCGCCTTATATATTGTCTGGTAGTTTATTGTATATTCGAACACACAAAACGAAACTATTTCGGTTAAAAATATCTGTTTTAATGTTACGGAGGCATAGTTTGTTTGAATGAGAGTTTTTTGAATGAAGAGTCCGGTTCCTTCTTTAAGCTTTGTGCTATTATCATCTCCAACCATATATTCACTTAATGTTATGTGTGTTGGTCAAACCTGTGGGTCAAACGAGTTTAGTCACCAATAAGCAAAAGTTTATTTTTTATTTATTTTAACAAAGTACAAATGGTAAGACGTATACTTTTAAATGCGAGCGAATCCGTTGGAGTGCCATGCAATTTCCAGACCTCAGAAAATGCATGCCAAAGCAAAGGAAATATTTTAGCTTCGGTACTTAGACTTGAGGAAAATAAGCAGGAAAGAATTATATTTCCGCATATTTTAATACATGTTTGTGAACGGTATGTGTGTGTATTTATACCCATAATAACCTTTTCAAAGCTTTTAATTTTGGTTTCATAAACGTTTTAGATTAGTACTTTGGAAAACAAAACAATTCTGGTTATAGATAAAAGTGGAACACACATGTATAGAAATAATCTGGAAACTCATATAACAGGGGTATTTTTGTGAGCGATACGACCTCTTCTCACTGCAATATTCTCTTTCCATCATTATACTACCTCCAATTTTGTCAAACATAACATCAGATGGTTTTAAAGCCTCTGTTGTTCTGCTTACTCCATAAGGGATACAGGCGTGAAGTTATCTATGTACTAGCTGCTGCCCGCGACGTCGTCTGCGTGAACGCTATGCAGCACCAAACGCACCTACGATTATAACACTGCTAGCGTGATAATATGTAGCCTATATGTTGACCCGACTTCTCAACTATCTTCATGCCAAATTTGAAGTAAATCCATGCAGTACTTTTTGAGTTTATCCCGGAAAGACAAACAGACAAATAGACAAAAATTCTAAAAACTATATTTTTTGTTTCTGTTTCGATTGTAGATCATACCCCAAGTATTCTTTTAAAAAAAAATTCAATGTACAGTTTTGACTTTCCTACCATTTTATTATATGTATAGATGTTTGTATAACTGAAACACGTGAACCATTTTGAATAATAAACATGAAACCTTCATGTCAAGAATATAACCTCAAAAGCGACGAAATAGGATGTAGGTCGACAGATTTTCGGTCGCCATTTTCACCACAAAGGAGTTCAAGTAATTCACAGTAGAAATACAACAACTTGACTGTAGGCCGCTACGTCAACGAAGTCATATCAAGAAGTAGGAAACGTGCCTCGAGGTGTTTTGTCCGAAAAGGCAGAGTTAAGTTAAAATGTGATGTGTGAATCAAGTCTCAGCAGAAAACGTGGTACTTTACTTTATTAGCTGGCTGCTGTAGCGTTGAAAGCAAATCCTTCTTTACCAGAGTTTCTTAGGTTAAATCTCGTATATTATATAATGCCTTAAGCCTATGTATGTATCTAATTATTTTAAATCTAGTACTAGCTGTTTCGCGCTGTTTTACCCGGGCCATTTAAAATCCCGCAGGAATATCGAGATAAAAAGTAGCCTATTTGATATTCTAGAATGTAAACTAACACTATGCCAAATTTCATCCTAATCCATTAAGTCGTTTTGCCGTGATAGAGGAACATACATCCAGACATGCATACATCCGTCCATCCAAACTTTCACATTTATAATATACTAGCTGTTGCGCGCGGTTTTACCCGCGCAATTTCGACTCCCGCGGGATTTTCGGGATAAAAAGTAGCCTATACGGATTCGGAAGAATCCCTCTAAGTAATGGTAAAAGAAATTTTGAAATCGTTCCAGTAGTTTTTGAGCCTATTCAATACAAACACACAAAAATACAAAGGTTTCCTCTTTATGATATTAGTATAGACAAATTCGAAGTTTTCTTTTATTCGATAAATGTACGTCGATTAAATCGCACACGAAGAGATATAAATGACTTAGCTGTATTTACTTTGTAGACTTCCTTTATAATTCCTCACTTTCACAATTGTAATATAAGTAGGATATGTACGTCAAGGCGTGCCCTATAACTTAGTATCCAATTTCGTACCCAAAGGTTGTCTAGCAGAAATTGCTTGTTACTATTTTTTTACATTTAATTTTGTACATTCGTTTTGTATTTTAAAATTTGTAATTCTTTTATTCTGTGGTGTGCAATGAAGTATAAATAAAAATTGTATATATTTGCCAAACCAATCTGCACATTTCATTTAAGGATGTTTATTTCTTATATTTATATCCTAATAAAAAAATTCCTTTCTCTGATAGCCATAACATAAGTACTTTAATAAACTAAATCTGATCTAGATAATGTGGTCTCAATGCTAGTATTTTTATTTCTTCCATGCTGGAATGGGAGCGAAAGAAAAACATAGAATGTGCCAGCTGCTTCTCTTTCTGGGCATACTGTAAAAGTCAGTTTAGGGACAGAGGCTTTATTTTTCGTTTTTGCGTGTGATAGGTTGACTGTCACTGCAATAGTTCTCTCTCCATCATTAAAATACCTCCAAATTTGTCAAATTTGACATCAGATGATTATAAAGAAGTTTTGCCTACCCTATAAGGGATACAGGCGTGAAGTACTGTATTTATATTTGTCATAAATATTATGACTTTTTAAATAAAGCGAAATTATTTGTAATAACAAACTGTCTCTTTAGCAAACCACTCCTATCTATACTAATATATAAAGCTGAAGAGTTTGTTTTTTTGTTTGTTTCAACGTGCTAATCTCAGAAACTACAAGTGAGATTTTAAAAAATGTTTTTGCATTTGATAGCCCAACTCTTGAGGAAGGTTATAGGCTATATTTTATCCCGAAATTCCCACGGGATCAAAAGTTACGCTTTTGAAACCGCGCGCGAAGGCTAGTAAAAATATATCCTGTAACCATATGTAATTCTACATTTACTTATCAATATTTCGATAACCCTGAAATGGAAATGAAAATACCACAAAATTTTCATACATGGATTTTGAAAATGTTTTTAAAAACATCGTAGACATGTAACCTTTATTTTTATGACTTCTAGTGATGCTATAAAATGGCATTTTATGACTTAGCACACTTCACTATAGGGTCGTTGATATGCTGACTTTGCCGTACATAAAATTTGATGGCAAAATATTTTTTGATAAGAAGTTCTAAAGAATAAAGAAGTTCTGACTTATGTATTTATTTTAAACATGCTACCTACTAAAGAAAAAAGTGAAATTTTTCGTAATTTTGCAATGAATCAATATTTTTGTAATTTCATTATTTATAAACTTTACTGTTTATAAGTACTTATTTTCATTAAAATAATATGAATAGCAGCCGAGGAGATAAAAAAAAGAAAAATAATGTAGTTTTATTCAGATAAAGTGATATTTAGTTTTATTCTGAGTAATACAAGTCCGAAGAATTAAGTTAAGCCTTCCTATCCACGAAGATAATAATTTCCGGCTAACATACTGGGAAATCGGATTAAAGAGAAAAACCAATAATATTCTATTATTTGAAAAAAAAAACTTCCTTTATTTATAGTCAAAAGTTTCTCAACACCATTGTTCATTTAACATTATACGATTAATCTCTGAGGAGATTCGCAGGCGAACCAAAGTCACCGACATAGCCAGAAGGATTGCAGAGCTGAAGTGGCAATGGGCAGGGCACATAGCTCGCAGAACAGATGGCCGGGGGGGCAGAAAAGTTCTCGAGTGGCGGCCACGTACTGGGAGACGCAGCGTAGGCAGCCCCCCGCACGATGGACCGACGATCTGGTCAAAGTTGCCGGTAAACGCTGGATGAGGGCGGCGCGGGACCGAGCGACGTGGAAGACCTTGGGGGAGGCCTATGTCCAGCAGTGGACGTCTACAGGCTGTGGATGATGATGATGATGATTAAACTCAGTGCTAAATTGAAAAAAATACTACTAAATAACTTATACTTTTAAAGTTTGTGTTTTGTTTTTCCTCCAAAGACTTTGAGCGAACTTTTGACTTTTGAAGTCATATCAATCTCATTGTTTTCATTACATATTTGACATTTAAACATGTAAAGTTACATCGAATTCTAAATGCACATCTATTTCACCAATCTATACTAATATTATAAAGAGCAAACCTTTGTATTTTTGTATGTTTGTATTGAATAGGCTCAAAAACTACTAGACCGATTTCTAAATTTCTTTTACCATTACTTAGAGGAATTCTTCCGAATCCGTATAGGCTACTTTTTATCCCGAAAATCCTGCGGGAATCGAAATTGTGCGGGTAAAACCGCGCGCAACAGCTAGTATACGATAAAGCGAATCAGAAATTATTTCCTTATTACCTACATGTATGAAAGCAGCTGTCTATTCTTCATACCAATATTTACAGCAGTATTTGTTATACAACAACAAAATTACGACTCCACTTCTATTTCCAGCACACAGTTCACTTATCCTTCTTTATGTGTTTAGTTTTGTATGCAATTTTTGTTTTCTCATAAATCGAGCTTATGCGCCTTTATAGAACTTTGCTCTATCTTTATGTTTTGAACGTTAAAGTTAGCAAGGATGAAAGTTGTATGTTACTCTTTTACGTTGAAGAAGGATTGATGGATTAAGCTAAAAGAGTAATGTTCATAGCTAACCTGTCCCAAAAAATAGCCCGTTTTTGGTTTATTCCAAATCATTTACTTGTATTAAAAACCGCAGCAAAGATTTTAATAATTCACCATCTTAAGTTACTCAATACACTAAACGTATCATTTAATTGAAATAAAAATTCCAATATCGTTTCTAAGAAATTAAATCAAGTCTGCACCAATAGTTTACATATAAACAGGCAGAATTTCAATGACAATATAATCTTTATACATTCACATACCTAACAAAAAGTAGTATATAGGTCAGAGACTGTATGGACCGTGAACATTACTCTTTATACAAAGTTATGGTAAAGCAATGAATTACAGAAAGTAGTTACCTATATAGATCACACCTAGGGTACTAATTTTTAGGTATTCCCTATTGATAGAGTTTTACAACTAGTTATTACAAGCGATATACGTAACAGATCTGACAATCCAAAAAAAATAGAAAAATCAAGACTGCTCGTAAACCATAATATTTTTAAACGAAAACAAAGCATAAATTAAGAGTGGAAATCAAATTAAAAATTGACGTTGCGAAAAAGTAATAATAAAATGGAAATAAATAAATAAAATCCCCAGACAATCACACAAACTACATGGTCCCAAAGTAAGCATAGCTTGTAATATGAGATACCATGTAGCGGACTAGGGAGGAACCTAGAATATAAGTACATATACACATAGATAAACAACCAAACACGGAACATTTATTTTCTTTGTTCCCTGCGGGAATCGAACGAGTGACTATACCACTGCTACCAAGGAGATCATCGGAAAATAGTTTTGCATCAGCTACCTACTGGAATTATTTCAATCAAGAGTAATTATGTTTTATGATATATATTTTTTTTTTTTATAAGTGACTAAACCCGCGTTTGACCTCAATCTCACCTGATGGTAAGTGACGATGAGGTCGAAGATGGAAGCACACGGGTTTAGGAAGGAACTGGCTCTTTATACAATATTGCCGGAACACATTACCGCCGGAGCGGTAACATTTGGCGGCAGACTTTATATAAAGGGTGGTCGCTAGCCAGGCGGACCCAGAAGGGATCCTACCACCAAGCGATGTAATAGTTTGTGTGGTTTGATGTATGAGACTCTCTTAATCTTAAATTACCTGACGATTATTGAAGCCGTAGCATGTATCATGTTTTGAACTCTCATTTATTTATGAGCGTGGGTGTTCAGTCAGCAGATAAGGTTACATAATTGTTGTTTGTTAAAGAAAGGAGTCAAATTTAAGACTCATAAGATGTTTTTGTGAAAGTTAGGTATTGTAATTTAACAATATTTTAAAGGAATAAACACGCGCTGCTCTTAGATTCGAGTAATCACGTGAATCAGTCTCTGATGATAACATAACAAAGTAACAAACATAACATATGGCTCCTAAAAGATTAACAATATAACACAGCGCACTTCACTTCAACCATCTATTGATTACTACAGAGTACAGAAGTTCCCGCAAAATATAGAAAGTTTTTAAAAGTATGTTCTCAGCCTATTACATTGAGGTACTAACTTTTGGACCAGACTTCGCAAGAACATACACATACACTTAAGTGTAGGGGATGAGTGAAAAACTTTTTCAAGGTTGAAAAGGATGATCAAAGTACATAATAAACTATGTGAAATGAGAATAAAGTTGACAAAGCATATACAGGGTTGATTTGTAGTCCCTAGGCAAAAAATATAAACGTACCTTCATATTTATTTTAGCGTCGCTCAGAACAAAAAAGTAGAAATATGGAACCAAAATCTTGTTTAAAAATAGCTGCTGTTCAGAGATAAGCCAGAAAAAAAGACGAATAGACAAAACATATCAAAAATATTGATGAAGTACTGCATATTTTTTTATGTCTTTAGATTTAAATTGTATTTTTATAATGTGTTTCTTAAATGCATTTATTCGTTGTCTAAAATCCATAGCACAAGATCTTAAGGGCCTACACTACCTCAAACACGCTCCGAATCCAGATTTTGATCTCAAATATCTATCAGAGTACTGAACTAATAATTTTAGAAAAAACATATAGCAAAGTTAAGAGTATGAACTAAGAACCATATGTTTTGAAAACACGATTAATGAAAAAAATCTCGATAGAAAAAAATCACAAACTTACCTCTAAGATTAACAAAGAAACCTTATTACTTAATCAGTACTTAACCTACACTAATGTAACTTGGTATTTAGTTTCAAGGTATGACAATACGTGTACTATATGATCTGATTTTAAAATAATTTTATTATTTTTTTTATTATAAATCTTAAATCTAAAATAATGTGTTTGGCACGACGGGTGACCTGCGCCCGCTCAAGGATTCAGTTGCGCTCCGGCATTCGTACGAGGAACCTGTGTCGCTTTCACGCTTGCCGCCGCCGCTACAACATCACGTAAATATCGTGTTTTCCATAAATAAATTTGTGATGTGTTTTATTTCAAAATGGGAAATGAAAGAAATAAGATACGGAAAAGGCAGAGTTGGAGAAAACAAAACGCAAGTGAGTAAGATAGCTCCGACGTGCGTTGCGGGGTGCTTCACGGCCGGGCGGTGAGGTGGGGGCGAAATTCAGATTCTAGCTGGAGTAGTATGGGCTCTTAAGGAAACTTTTAGGGCTAGATAATGGTGTCATGAGTAAAAATCTTCATTTATTTATTGTATTTAAGGGATGGCGCCATATACTCGATAATGGCAAGCAAAACTATACCAAATAAGGCTCGTCTTGCCGTCCTTGAGGGAGTTTTGGCGCCAACGCTTATGTATGGTAGCGAATCTTGGGTGTGGCAGAAGAGACATGAAAGCAAGATTAATGCTGTGGGGATGAGAGCGTTGAGAAGCATGTGTGGAGTGAAATTGAGTGATAGGGTGCGCAATAGAGAAATAAGAAAGAGATGCGGTTTGAAAGAAGATGTAGTGACTAAGATTGAAAAGGGTATGCTACGGTGGTTTGGACATTTGGAAAGGATGAGTGAAAGTAGATTTACGAAAGAGGTTTACAGAGCAAGAATGGATGGTGTTGTCGGAAGGGGCCGCCCTAGGCGAACGTACGCCGATCAAATTGGCGACGTTCTTAAAAAGGGCCTAGTTAAAAGTACCCGTAACCGGCGATCATGTATGAAAAGATTAATGAACGTGGAGGAAGCGAAAGAGGTATGTCTGGATCGAAGCAATTGGTGTTCCCTTGTCTCTGCCTACCCCAAAGAGAGACAGGCGTGAGGTTATGTATGTATGTATGTATGTATTTAAGGGAAAAAAACTATCTTTCAATTACAGCAACAATCTCCTAAAAAAGTGAACAAATTAAGAATGGGACCCTAATTTTAAAACATGTTTATTATTATTTATTAAAAACCTAAGTTTTTTCACAGTAAACAGTGCCCATAAGCTCCTATAGTTAAAATTGAAAAACAAGCAAAAAGCCATTAAAACGTTACTTCAGATTTTCAAACTAAATCACCACGAAGCCAGTAAATTAACAAACATTTATTTATTATGTGAACTTTGTGACCAAACAAAGAAAAGTTTTAAGCTTTGTTCTATGTCATAGGATTTACTTGTGAAAGCAGTTCGACGCACTATTTAACGATGTAGTTTGGCTACACTAGCTTTGACACTTAATAAAACTTGGACTTATGAAGTTAGAGGTAATTAGTTTTTGGGGTGTTCATTTGTTTTTCTAAAAAAACTAACAAATAAGTAGGTAGTTTATTTATGGATGCTGTATCTGTCCATCATTATAATACCTCCAAAGTCAAACGTGACATCAGATGGTCTTATAACTTTTGATATTCTGCCTACCCCGTAAGGGATACAGGCGTGAAGTTATGTAATTGTCAGCCTTAATCTTGGTAAATAGTATTATGACGTAATATTAACCCAAGCTCCCACGCCGATAGCGAAAACAATCAATCAATGGTGCTGTTAAGATAGGGGTAGAAAAATTGTATATGTATTTGTAATTGTTTTTTACGCACCGAAATAAACACAAAAGAAACCTCACCTACCTAAAACATTGCTTACATCCATTATTACTATCCTGTCTCTACATCTAACTAATCTTTTTTTACAATAGTATATTATGTAACAAGTGAGCTAAGTTGTTAATTACAGTCGAGGCTGTGATTTGAGCCCGAGCCGCAGGCGAAGGCTTAATAATCAGCCGAGACGAGTTAGCAACGCTCACTAGTTACATACGACATTTTTCAACACACTTGTGAGTAAAAGACAGACATACGTGGTCATAAAATTTATTTGAAGCAGCTGTTAGCTGCTGCGCGTCAGTGACCCTGTCCCATTACACGTACACACGCTATTGTTGCTTGGAGGCGCTGTGCGGGCCGCTGCTGCTGCAGGCACGCCGCCTGAACGCGCGCGCTCATATATATAATGTATAACCCGGATCAATAAAATATGCTCTGTTTACTCGCATGTAATTTGCACTAAGGTACAATTCAACTTTGTAGGATTCATTATATTATGCACTAGGGTATAATATAATATATTATGCACGCGTGACTTATAGCCCAGTTTATAGTTCTAAATTCAATAGAATAAGGCTCACTTTACGAGCAAATGTGTTGAAAATAATATTATAAATGTGAAAGTTTGGATGGATGTTTGTTCCTCAATCACGGATGAACGGCTCAACGGATTTATATGAAAGGACGACGCATAATTTCATTACCCATAGGTCTCAGCAACCTCAATGAAAGTTACTATGGCGCCAAGATCCGATCGTTAGTCCTTTCACAGCTACAAGGTCCTAAATGTCGGACTATAATTTTGGTATCCACCTCCAATAGCAATGTAAGATACGCGGTTGAATAGGTCTTAGTAACCTGAATCAAAGTTACTTTTGCAC
Organism: Stenoptilia bipunctidactyla; assembly: GCA_944452665.1. NCBI lineage: Eukaryota > Metazoa > Arthropoda > Insecta > Lepidoptera > Pterophoridae > Stenoptilia > Stenoptilia bipunctidactyla. Next base: position 1,226,849 of record OX101748.1, on the reverse strand, counting down.
CAAGTTCCGATCGTTAGTCCGTTCAGAGTCAAAATAGCAGACGGATCACCTATAGCATAGATAGTAAGCAATACCGCCGCTCTGATTATCTGTTGCACACCAAGTTTTTTTTGTCTTCGGAGATTTTGATTAATTATTTGTTTGGGTTGGTTTATCAGCTTGGACTCAAAAACAAGACAGGAAACATAACAATTCTTGTTCTATCACACATTATATATCACACATGTCTATTGAGGCGGGTACCGGCTCTCATACAAAGTTATGCGTCGTCCTTTGGCATAGTGATAGTGTACCATTTGAAATAGCACATAAGCTACTTTTTATTCTTATATTATATCATTGTTTTACTTTTTATTCCAATATTCCGGCGGGCATATAAAAAGTAAAACAGCTTAAATAAGGGAACAGCTGTCTATCTGTATATTTGGAGCAAGTTTTGGAATAAAAAAATAGAACTACAGTTAATTCTTACATAAATGACGACCGGCTGGTGTAGGGGTAACGTACATTGCCTTCTATGCCAGAGGTCCTGGGTTCGAATCCCGGCGGCGACGGATATTTGTGTGATGAACACAGATATTAGTCGTCAAGTCTTGGATGTTTATTTTATTTTACTTTATTCAGGAAACAAACAGTCATTATAGGTACTTATAGTTAAAATATATAATTTATACAGAGACCAGTGAAGTTTCCATATATGTTTATTTAAGTTTATTTTCTAGTAAAAAATATGTATTTATTCAATATGTATGTTTGTAGATTTCTTAAGTATATCAGTTAACTAGTATCCATAACACAAGTTCTTTAAGAAACTTAATTTGGGCTAGATAATGTTGTGTGAGTGTCAGAAATATTTATTTATTTATTTAAATATTAGAGGGGTGGAAATAGCATGTAGGTGACAAGAAATAAGGGATTTCATTTTTTGTGTGATAATTATAATAAAAAAAAACCCCATACAATCACACCAACTACATGGCCCCAAAGTAAGCATAGCTTGTGTTATGGGATATCGTGTAGCGAACTAGGGGGCAACCTAGAATATAAATACATAAATAGATAAACACCCAGACACGGAACATATTTTTTTTCTGTGGTTCCGTGCGGGGATCGAACCCGCAACCACTGGCGTCTGAGGCAGATAGGTTTACCCCAACGCCATAGTGGTCGTCGATTGCAAGTGAATTGTGGTTCACCGATATAAAAAACAAAAAGCCAGTTTATAACAAAACTTTTTGCACCAAGTATGTGAAAAAAGAAACATAAAAAATTCGGTCGAAAACATATTTTACATTCTTACTACTATTACATAAAGTGCACATTACATTCACCACTCGTATCGAATCTTCTTTCAATTCCTTTTATTTCCTAAAGAATTCACACAGAGTTCGATTTTCTAACCTAATTTCAAATCCCAATCTTTCACGAGCCTGCTCGTAATCACGGCACTCTTTGAAGGAAGGGGGTATAGAAGGGCCATTCCCATCTCATTACATTTGTAAATGCCATCGCTGCGTCATGCGTTCGAACGCGCGTTTCATACAAAACTGCAACGTCCGTACCATACGGGCCTCCGATACGGACGTTCGAAATGTGCCAAGCGTACGGCACGGAAATTGTAACAAAAGTTTGTATGTTTGAATTTCTCTTTGTAGGTGTTGTATAAATCTATGGGTAGGTGTGCCTATTTGAAGATACGGAAGTACAGCGTTGGCACTAATTAGGTAAAATAAAAACAACGTTTTTTTTTATCTCATAATATTTTATCGATTTAAAGCTAAATATAGCCTGAATTGAAGTAAATTGTTCTAGTTGAAGTACCTGCATATTTCTTTCCTAAAGTTTGTAGTCTTACTGCTGTGCCTCGACCTGTGTCTGTGCCTGTGCCTGGTGAGTATGTTTAGATGTACTACGGTTTTGATTGCAGTTTTGATTGCACAAAAATTATGAAAAGACACGTCAGCGATTTAAGAGTATAAGTAATTGTAGAAATAAAATATTATCAGAAAACTTATCAAATAAGACAAATAGTGTGTTTTTGAAAATAATCAGTTTTAGTATGATATAAAAAACAGTTCATGGATATTTCAATTGTGTAGCAAAAGTTACAAGATAAAAGAAAAACAGCATACAAGATTTGCAATTTAATGTTTAGACATTGTTTAGAAGTTTAGACATTTTACTTTCATATCTGTTCGTAGCTATAAAGTTGGTCACTAATATATTGCCACAATTAAGATGTCAAACAAAAGAGCAATTATATTGACTAAAGATAGCCAGTATCAAGCATTGGACATTCAACTGGCCTAATTGATACTAGGACGAGTATAATCGAATCAATATAGCAACATACCTAAATGAAATAGCCAAATGATTCAATTTCCACACAATTTTGAGAATGGTTCTACTCATTGTACTTCATTGTTACCAGTTTTATAATTACGTTCTGTTCGTTAAAATATTTCCAATTTTGGACTCGTTAAAATGAATTGTTTCTTGGAGTTATTGTTTTAAAGCAGTATAGAAATTATTTAAGTAGCATTATGAGTTATACTTTGGGCCCTGCTCAATTAAGATTCCAATTAATTTAAACGCGTCGTAAAGTTATTTATAAACACGTTTGTTATAATTTTACACTTGGACTAAATCAAAGTATGCGTTGAAATGTTATGCGTTCAAATTTTATTTTTCCATGCTGGACTGGGAGCGAAAGAAAAACATAGAATATGCCAGCTGCTTCTCGTCCCGGGCATTCTGTAAAAGTCAGTTAAGGGACGGAGGTTTTATTGGCGTTTTTTGCGGGCGATGGGCTGACTCCGTGTCCCTACAATAGTCTCTCTCCATCATTATAATACCTCGAAATTTGTCAAACGCGACGTCAGATAGTTTGATGGCCTCTGGTGTTCTGCCTTCCTCATAAGGGATACAGGCGTGAGGTTATGTGTGTGTGTATTGTAGATTTTCAAACAAGTGCAGTACCTTAGTTTTTTGTTTGGAAACTCAATGAAATAATCAGGAAGGTAGGTTTGATAAAGGCATATATGAAAATCTCTGAGTAAGTTATGGAAATGCGGTACTTTATAGGATTGAATCACAAATTAACTAGAAAGTTTAATATCGATAGATAAATATTGTCGATGACTATCTGTAGTCTAGTAGACATTGCTTGGCTGAGGTTTTAATAAATTTATGAATTCACGTTTTTTAAAACTAAAGTAAGATTTCAGAGCCATTTCAACCGCAAAGTTCATGAGTGACTGAGTTGTGAAGTTCCTAATCGGCAGATATTTGACGACCGGCTGGTGTAGTGGTAGCATACATTGCCTTCTATGCCAGGGTTCGAATCCCGGCGGCGGCGGATATCGGTGTGATGAACACAGATACTAGCCGTCAAGTCATGGATGTTTATAATGTTTATTTAAGTTTATTTTAATAATAAAAAAATGTATTTATTCAATATGTATCTTTATATATTTCTTTAGTATATCAGTTATCTAGTATCAATGCACAAGTTCTTTAATGGCGGGTTTCAATATTCAACTGTCTGCTATGCGTAACCGGTACAGGTACAAAACTGGTAGGAAAAAAGTAGCGTTTCACAATATCTATTAGCTACGGGCTGTAAGTTCTCAAATTTGGCATGGGCCCTCCTTGCGTGACGTTCTTCCAAGAAAATAGGTGATATGTGATTTATAGAATATCACGCATTCGAAAATTATTTGTATGATATTTGAACTAAAAATATATATAAACTTATTCAATTTATGTTTGCTATGTTTTAGTATTCGATAAATATATTATAGTATGTTATTAGAGCTTTTTATTAATAATTGCGTTTAACTGCTTACGTAAAACGAAACGCCAATCCTTCGACTAATTTTGCCATTGGTTGAATCACATTTTTATGACGTCAAAGTAAATATTTAAAAGAAAAATTATGTCATTCAATAATATTCGTCCTTTTTTTCAGAAACAGTTATAGATAAGTTAGAAAGAGAAAACTGGATTATTGATATGTTGACAGATATTTGATAGGATATTTCGTTAAATGAATAAATTTTTACGTCGTTGGCTAGATAAAATCACCTATTCTTTAATTGGTCATACGTAATGAAAACATAATTCTTATTGGCCGCAGCGACCTTTACCTCATTGGTTTAAATTTATAACTTGTTACGTCGTCGTTGGCTAGATATAATGACTTATTTTGTAAATGGTCAAATTTAACCTAGCAACCCATTACAGTCAAACAGTTCGTAAGCAGTGGTTTAGATGTCAAGATTTTGAATATAGAAAGGCATTTTGGTAGTGATTTCTATTGTTCGTAGGCAAAACGAACAGTTTTCATAATATTGAAACCCGCCATAAGAAACTTAATTTGGGCTAGATAATGTTGTGTGACTGTTTAATAAAAAAAAAAAAACATTGTTTTCGTTGTCAAAATAAATGCTTTCATTACTTTGCCTCAGTGCTTTCAAGAGAAATTACATCAAATAAATAAATTTTAAATTGATTTAACGATGCATTGCAGACTAACTTGAATGAATGAATGTTGTATTTTCTGTTGTGTACTGAATATGAATTAATAAAATTCAGTTCTTATTTTTTTATTTTGGATAATAAAATCACCGAAATGAAAATATTTTTGGCTATCATACCCTTTAAAAGTTTTCATATTATATTTTCAGGAATACCGTAAACCATGATCTGAAACGTTAAATTAAAATTTAATTTAATTAAACAAGATGAAATCCGTTAAAACAGCTGTTAACATGTAAAAGTTCTTCAATTTAATGTCAGTTATCACAGTTTTAGCCAACAACGGTGAAATTTAAATAAAACTACACTTTTACCGGATTAATCGCGTATAATTTATATTTTACATTTTTAACTCGAGGTTTCGGTGTCTTTGCAGACCCGGTCAGTCGCTCGTGACCACGGGGTCTGCAAAAACACCGTCAATATAAAATGTAAAATATAAATTATTCGCGATTTATCCGATTAAAAAATAGTTTTATTTAAATTATGAATCGTGAAAACTTAAGACATCGATTTGAAAGACCGACTGCGAAGACAGTATCAATGGAAACCAATTTTTACCCAAGTGAACCGAGGTATTCAATTAAATCATGGTTGTCAATTAAATTATGAAAAACCAGCAGTTTTACACGTTTTTATACGCATAGCTTAGATAGATAGATAGATAGATAAAAACTTTATTGATACCACAAAATTCACAGACAAATAACACTAATGTACCTAATATATATCATTGTATGTCTTACAAACTAGAATAACACATTAAAAAAAGGACAGGTTAGTGTGATGTGTATGTGTACTGTAGCAGCGCAATAGGAGGCAGCTCAGCGTTGGCATTTGCTCGGAAGAGCAAAAACGCTGATTTTCAGCTACATCCTGAAGGGAGCAGCATACCGATAAAATGTCATAATATTTAGTTAGACGAGAAAATAAAAAATTACAATAAATTGTATAGGTCAAACACATTAAATTTAATAAATTTATGATCATAAATAATGTTATTTGAATGATCATAAATAATAAAAATAAATAATAAACTTTTTAATATACAACGACAATACCAATATAAAATGAGTAAGTGAATGTCAGAATTATAAAATTGTATAAATACCCATGTCCAGTAGAACGAAATATATTAAAAATAATTAGTATAATAATAATTACTATAAATATATTTTCTTTATAATGTTTTTTTGATCTTTTGAAGCTTTTTGATCTATTAAAATTTCTGGATGTAATTAAGATGATAAACACAAAAATATGTCTCATTTCCAAGATTCAGGGCCCCGATGTTGTTTTTACCACAGTTTAAGATAATCTGTCTAATAGGTGCATTATGTTCACATGTGTCTTTTTTTAGCATTCAGCAAAAACAATCTCACTAAGAGAACCATCAGTGAAAAACATGCACGTTATCTTAAATTATGTTAAAAGGTACAGAATCGGGCCCCAGATAATATAAGAAGCTCTTCAACTATACTAATAATAATAATAAATATTTCTGACACTCACACAACATTATCTAGCCCAAATTAAGTTTCTTAAAGAACTTGTGTTATGGATACTAGATAACTGATATATTTAAGAAATATATAAACATACATATTGAATAAATACATATTTTTTATAACAATAAACTTAAATAAACATATTATAAACATCCATGACTTGACGGCTAATATCTGTGTGTTCATCACACAAATATCCGCCGACGCCGGGATTCGAACCCAGGACCTCTGGCGTAGAAGGCAATGTATGTTACCGCTACACCAGCCGGTCGTCGTTTATACTATAATATATTATAACTATAATATATTAGTATAGATCAATGATATTTATAGTCCCAGACGCCTTTTACCATCAGGTGTATAAAGTCATCGTTTGTTAGCGTTTATTACAAAAAATAAGGCTTTTTTACCTTCCGCCACGGCCCATTACCACAGTCCAAAAATAAAGTTATAAATTCCACCGCACACCCACTAAACCAAAAAAGCGAATAAAAAAGGTAAAGCCGCAAAAACATACGGAGAGAGTTAGCAAAACTTTACAAGAAATATTATACTCAACCCTCGTTTTTCTAAAAGTAAGCCTCTTAGCCTTACCTTCTCATATATTATGTAAGTAAATCAAGGATGTGCTTCCTTATATCAATCCTGTAGAACGTGAGGCCGAATCTTTAGGTCTATTCAATCTTAGATTTGTTATTGTTTGTATCTGATGGCAGTAAGTGGATGTATTTTCCCTTATTTTGTTATTGCTTTGCTTTCACTTTATTGTTCAGAATCAAATAAAAAGATTATTAAATCTTTAGACTTACTTAGACGCTCGTATCACGAAAATATTATGATTTCTTTTTGACAACCTTTCGATGAAAAATCTTTGAAATAAGTAAGGTGTTTGTTTATTCATTTCTTTAATAAAGATATAATACATAGAAAACAATATTTTAATACAATTAGAAGCAATGGATTCAATAATAGAACAGTAAAATACAGGAAATATCAAATTTTTATAAAATTCTCGTGTCACAGTTTTCGTTGCCATACTCCTCCGAAACGGCTTGACCGATTTCGATGAAATTTTTTGTGCTTATCCGGTATCTATGAGAATCGGCCAACATCGATTTTTTTTATATGGCAAAACAACGTTTGCCGGGTCAGCTAGTAATTATATAAAAACAAGCAATGCCCATTTCAGTGAGAAAATCTTCAACAACAACAAAACTCACATTAGAATTTTCTTGATGACTTTGATCATATTATAACATAAGTATATTATAGATAAGTAGAAGAACACCAGAGGTTATAAGACCATCTGATGTCACGTTTGACTTTGGAGGTATTATAATGATAGATAGAGACTATTGCAGTGACAGGGAGTCAGCCTATCGCCCACAAAACCGCCAATAAAACCTCTGTCTCTTTACTGACTTTTAAAGTATGCTCGGGAAGAGAACATACTATGTTTTTCTTCTGCTCCCAGTCCAGCATGGAAACATCTCAAAATAAAGCTCCAATAACAACTGGATTTCTTTAAAATCACTAGCCATTAAGACAAAATTTACACAAAACTTTAATAAATTACACCTAAACTTGCCATTACATATTCCGTTACTTCGTGAAAACCTTTAGTAATGAATTGAATAGGTAAGTGTAACGTTAATCGTGTTCAGACTAAATAGGGAGAAATAGTAGTGAGGAATTTGTTTTAGTACCCACATAAGTAACTATTAATTATTTTAGAAAAATAACAAAGTCAGCCCGGAACACGTCAGCGTGGTCGCTTTTTCGTGGATTTCCTTCAGGATCCGCCGGGCTGGCTGCTACCCCTCATATAAAATCTATAAATATAAAAATAAAAATCCCCAGAAAATCACACCAACTACATGGACCAAAAGTAAGCATAGCTTGTGTTATGGGATATCATGTAGCGAACTAGGGGGGAACCTAGAATATAAATACATAAATAGATAAACACCCAGACATGGAATTTTTTCCCCGCAACCACTGGCGTCTGAGGCAAACAGGTTTACCCCAAATGACATCATTCCAGCGGAGTAATGAATTTTGTATTTATTTATGAAGAGCTAGTTTACTTTCCACTTGCCTTAAGGTAGAATAAAGTTCGATCGTTCAGTAACAGTCCCAAATAAAAACAACAGCCTTTATTTTTCCCTTTGTCTTTACTCAATATGTCGTCAAATTCGACATCAAATTTGACGATCGGCTGGTGTAGTGGTAACATATATTGCCTTCTATGCCAGAGTTCCTGGGTTCGAATCCCGGCGGTGGCGGATATTTGTGTGATGAACACTGATTATAGTCTTCAAGTCATGGATGTTTATATGTTTATTTAAGTTTATTCTAATAATAAATATGTTTTTATTCAATATATATATTTATATATTTCTTAAGTATATCAGTTATCTATTATCCATAACACAAGTCCTTCAAGAAACTTAATTTGGACTAGATAATGTTGTGTGAGTGTCTGAAATATTTATTTATTTTTTAAAATTCAATTTTTTTCAGACGCAACTAGTTGCTTCAGAGATAACTGCGTCCAAATAAAAGAAAACTTTTCAGGTTTTACATGTAATTATTAGTCTAGATACACTCATTATCTATATTACTATTAAATTGCATAGTAGACGGAAAGAAATTCCGTTTTTGCTAGCTCAACTCGAAGATATTCGAATGTTGATTTTCAACAAAAACACACAAGTAAACACATACATTATATTTACATTCTGACTTCTTCCTGTGGTTCGACGTCGTATAAGGAAATTACGGGAGTGTCATTTGAATTTATAGCAAAGCCGTACTTTTATAGCTGACCGTTTCAGAGCGTAACTGATTCAGATGAGCCAGAAAGGGATTCAAAGTATCTTTTAAAACTTATGCGGAAGGAGCTTGACGTATGGGGTGTTACCTGTAACGTTATTTTTTTAGTTAAAAACAAAGCTGATATGCAAAAAATTATCTGACAGACCAGTCAGCTTAAGAAATATATATCGTAGATAAAACTAAAGTCATACATTATTCGTGAAGATATTTGTTATAGTTACTGCCAATACAATGTCAGTAGGAAAACCAAGTTAATAACATGCACGTAAAGTAAAGTAAAAATCGGTTTATTGTGACAGCAGTATTTACACATGAAAGTAACAATAATAAAAAAGAACATATAGTAAAAAAAAAAGTATATAAAAATACATATATCAAATAACTTAAAATAAACAAGAGCTTGTCAAATAAACGTAACCTACATAATGTTAAAATTTACAGAATCGGGTCCTGTTTTTAATCGAGATATAATTGTATTCAAGGTGTTCCTGTTGATTTCCCATAACTCTAGGGTATTAATGGGACCATGTAATAGAATCAAATAACATGTGAATAATTTTTCTATTTTTTTTTTGTTTTTATTTTTCATACAAAATAATTCAGTCAAAATATTGTATGAAAAACACCTCTATCCCTTTTTTACAGGTACAGTTCGCAACGCTTTGTGTTGTACATTGTATGCAACGATCGTAAACTATTAATTTTTTTTTGTTGTTTATTGTATGGCTTCAGTGACACGTGTCTATTGAATTAATGATAAAGAGATTTAACAAGGGTGATTAATTGATGATATTTTGGAAATTATGCACTTTTGAACAACGTATTATTTGGCAAATATTTTTTTAGTAAGGAAAAAACCTTAATGTTATGAAAAATCAACAGGAACACCTTGTATAGCAACAATAGAAGGGTTCAATGGCAAGTAATCGTCAAAGTCAGTAGAAACAAGGCATCAGTGAGTGGATGCTCTACACTGTTGCAGCATAGAGGATACCCTCATGATCACTGCATACAACTGTACGGCAACATGAATCGAGATGACATCTTCATGTGCTCTCCTAACCATCCATTTATTTATATTTCAAGAAAACAAACAGCTTAACAATCAATATTATAAAACTGTTCCGTTACTGACTGAGTGACTGACAGACAACGTACAGTCGTAACTACGGGGCGTAGAGAGCTGAAATTTGGAACATATATTCTTTAGGAGATGTAGAGGTGCACTAAGGAAGGAATTCCCGAAATTCTCACGGGAACGGGAATTATTGGACTTTTTAGTTTGTATAAAAAATATTATTCCTTGAGTGCACGGATATGATACCTGGCATAAAAGTTCTTCAAAAAGAGACTGGTTGTGTTATGAAAGGAATTCCCGAAATTCCCACGGGAACGGAAAATATATGATGTGTTAGTTTGTATGATAAAATCTTATTCTTTGAGTGCACGGATGTGATACTTGGTATAAAGGTTTCTCAATAAGTGTCTGTTTGTATAATGGAAGTAATTCCCGGAGTTCCCAGGGGAACGGAAAATAGGGCTTTTGAGTTTATGCGTGTACGAAGTCGCGGGCAAACGCTCGTATTATATAAATATTATACAGATAAATATCACATATTTCAACAAAGTTTCGAATGAGAAACATAATTCATTGTAACGATTGCATGGTGTGAAAATCGCCTAATTTTTTGATGAACGTACGTAAGTTAGCTATGATACCAATTTTAAACTATCATGGCTATTTTCAGTATAATTTATGGAATTCATTAAATTATACTTAGTTATGATTTATCAAATACACTAAAGCTTCATGACTGTCTTAGTAAAAACGAAAACCAAGTTAAGAACTGATCAAAATGTGATTTAATATATCAACCACAACTATATGCGGCCTTAAAGAAAATTCAGCAACGTGCTTCCAAGACTACAAATCATGTTATTATGCCATTTATTTATGTTACATGTTTAATGCAAGCTTTGAATTTTAGATGTTTCGTGACGAGATAAGCCGAGTTGAACCTACATTACTAGAACACGCAACTATATGCAAAGAAGCCATTTCTGTTTAGATTTTGCTAATGGTATTATTGGATTTCCCCTGTTGAGTTATTTGTTAAGAGGTTTTGTTGTGAAAAAAAAAACTGAAACATAGCAAATCTAAATAGTTTAAAATTCAATATCAAAATAAATTGTAATTCGTATTTAAATAAATAAAATTAATATAAATTTATAATAAAATCAAAATTTAAAATCAAAATTACATTTGTTTTTACATAATTTAATTAATGCATTAAAATAATAATAATGTTTTCCTAATTTGTATAAAAGTTTAAACCAAAGCAAATAAACGTTAAATGAAATAACATATGCTTTAAAAAAAAAATCATTATAATACCTATATAAAAAATATATAATGTTTTCTTATTATAAATAAAAATTAAAATCAAAACAAATAAACATTTGAAGTTAAAGTAAGATATCTAATATTTCCATATAAAATTGTTGTAAGAGCCTTTTTAAAGCTATGGTAATAAGGAAAAATTGCAAATTTGAATAATATGTATAATGAACAAATAATAATTTATGTATTTGCGTAACTACACGATGCTAGGGCCGCATACGTGAGATTATGAAAGACTTCCTTGACTTTTATAATAATGATATAATGTAAATAGGAATATAAAAAATAAAAAATCATGAAACCCTCCTCTGTCCTTTTTCAAGTTGCTGTGCCCAACAGGGTCCATAATGTATGTTCTTTTAATACCTTGTTAACACCTTATCATATACCATTGTGGAATGCAATAAATGATTTGATTTGATTTGAATATATGTGAGTCTGATCTATTACTTTATGGGGAGGAATAACAGTAGCTTATATGATTGACGACACTCTGATAAATTTTAGGTTGGATTTAGCTTGGAAGAAAATAAACAGAGGTCACTATTTGTATCTGTTAAATCTGTATCTTCATTGTATCCTAATAGTTTTGTATGTTGTGTGAAAATGAGAACTTTTTATTCGTTGTAGGTTTTACGAACGTCAAACGCTGGATGAAGGTGGCGTGGGTCCAGACGACATGACGAATCCTGGGGGAGGCCTCCGTCCAGAAGGTTGCGTCCACAGGCTGATGAAGATAATGATCGCCCATTATCCACCAATGTCTTGGTGTATGAGAGGTTCTACTTGAGATAATTTGCAATTAAACTACTATTACATTAATCAAAGAAGCGGCTAAGTACTAACTGTTGATTAAAATTTTCTGGATTTAAAATAAGTGAGTTGTATTTGCATGTGAAAAATTTGAAATATCAAACATATGTATTGAAACAGATTACTTATTGTATGCCAAGAATAAACATTACAATCAAATTTCATTATTTTCTGCATAGCTCATTACCCACGACGGAACGGAGACGGTATATGCGTTTGGGGTGAGAGGGTGTTTGTGCAAACCAATGTTACCATTTATCTCCAGAACCACTGGTCCAATGTGTAGCGGTAACAACTCACCAGGGGGAGCTGCAGTAAACATTTGTTTGTAAACGCCAATGTTACCGTTTATCTGCAAAACCATTGGTCCGATTTAAATGCTGTTTTCAGTGATCGCTTTGGATTTGATTAGCGCATGTTCTGAGACAGGTGTTACGGTAACAACTCACCAGGGGGCGCTGCAGTAAATATTTGCTTGCAAACCATTATTGGTCCGATTTGAATGCTGTTTTCAATTATCGCTTGATTGGTATAATGTTCTTAAATAAGTTTAACGGGAACAACTCATCAGGGGGCGCTACAGCAAACATTTGTTTGTAATAACAACCATTAATTCTGCAAAACCATTGGTCCGCTAACCGCATTAAATTCGGACCAGTGGTTTTGAAGAATGGTAACATTGGTTTGCACAAACCATTCTACGTAATATGATATCGAGTTACGTTACAACAAAGCCCCAGCAAAGTTGAGCCACCAGCAAAGTTGAGTTGTAAATACTTATTATAATACTTCACTATGTATTTAAATAAACTTCTAACAGAAATTTCTAAAAAATATTTAGAAATTTCTGTTTTAATATAACTACCGTAAGTTACCTTGCTGCGTACGTTGGTGCACTGCCATCACTCCCTCATGAGACAAAAGAATGTTACAACAAACACACACTCGGATCACTTCAACCCGCACCATTTTAGCAAGGTAATTTAGTTATACAGTAGTTGTGATAAATTTTCGCAAAGTAACGCCTGTTCAAACAATTGAATTAAACATATTTTACGACTAAAATATTTTGAAACTCATTACGATTACTTGCTTCATTGCATCCCAATTAACACAGTTTTTAAATGCCGAATTTGAATAACTATAATTCGTTAAATAACTTCCAAAATAGAGAAGAAATTTCCTCCCTAGATAAAGTTTTACTAATTTGAAAGTGTTTGTTATGAGATTTGAAGTTGAGAAATAGTTAAGATTGGACAGCACAGCAAATAATAAAATTCGCGGACAACTTTTTAATTGCCTACTGCAATGGAAAAAGTTTTTTAATTCTTTCTTCTTATAATCTCATAAAAGTTGTCCACTTAATAAATGCTTCTTACGAGAAGTAGGATCTAATGGTAACAACAAAGCAAAACCGAACAGGACGAAATATTTTTTTTTATAAATTTAAGGAAATGAAATGTCTTCGTTTGCCAAGGAGTTGGTACATTTTAAGTCTTAAAAAGTAAGTTTCACAAGATCCTACCAAAATTTATCACAACTAATTATCCTAGGTTTTCGTGTACAAAATTTGGTGTAATGGGATATAATTTTAAAATGTTATAGTTTTCAATTCGTCCTGATGTCAAAAAGAAAAAGTTACAATAGACGCGAAGACATACAATAAACAACAAAAACATTTTAAACGTTGAGGAACGTTGCATACAATCTACAACGCAAAGCGTTGCGAACTAAACCTGTCCATAGCGATAAAAAAGGGATATAAAATGACACGCTGTCATACTTTGCATAAAGGTATCTAAGATCTCTAGGTATCTAAGAAGATCTTAATACATAAGATTTCTTGACTTTTTGTATGAAAAATAAAAACAAAATAAAATTAAAATTGAAAAATTATTCATATGTTATTTAATTCTATTACATCGTCCCATTTATACCCTATAGTTATGGCCAATCAACAGGAACACCTTGTATAAGGTCGTTATATTTTCATATTAATGCTCCAATACTCAGAAGTTATATTTTTTATAGACCAAATATTGAATGGAAACGTTAAGATTATTAATAAAATTATCCTAATGAAAAATCTTTGTTTCAAAAATTCAGACTATTTGTTTGTAGCCCTAATTGCGATGCCATTAAATAACCTAGTCAATATGCACATTCTATAATAAGTACGACAGTCGACGATTTTCAAATTATTACTAACTACGTCTTATTTCAATTTAAAGTGACTTTTGTCACATTATTAAACTTGCTTTTGGAATATTTAACCTAAAAACAATCACCTCAAAGGTGAATTTTATTTGGAATTTTCTACGTGAATACACTCAGGCACCTAGATTAAAACGTCGCATGAATTTACGTAGGTAACTTACAGTGAGAATGAAAACGTTTTCAGAGCAATATTTTGAAGGTTTCCATCTGTAGGGGTGCCGATTCTTAGTAAAAATATCGATTGTTGATAAATTTAACTTGCATGTTCGCTACATTGTTGAAACATTCGATGTGGCGATATTATGAATTAAGTTTATAAGTTTGTGAATAATTTGCACCTTTGAGAATATTTGTGCTGCGACTGTAGAATTATGCACCAGGAGTTTATTTGACACGCTCAGAATATTAAGTACGGAGAAACTTTTATGTTGCTGATTCATTCCTTTTCCTCAACAAATGAAAACATGTGTTAAATAAAAATCGCCCGACCAGGACTCAAACCTGGAACTTCTCCTTTGCCGGACTAGTGTTCTCCCGCTGAGCTACCGGGGCCTGGCGGTACGCCTCGAAATTACTTACTTAACACATTTTTGTTTTAACGTAATATTGCTAACGTAGCTCCATCTTATGGTATAGCTTTGCAGCTAAGACCACCCGAGACCAACTTCCTGGTTAGGTGATTTTTATTTAACACATTTTTTCATTTGTTCAAGAGTAATTAAGCATTTTAAATGCAAAAACTTTAAAATATTATCATCCTTTTCTTGTTTAATATCTGTGTATGTATCTAACTGTTTTAGTTTTGAACTCAGTACTGTTGGAACAGGGATAACAATTCGATGTGCATTTATTTTGCTTGCAAACTAGCCCATTCAGAAGACCTGTTTATCTCAAGAAGTCTTTCCTTATTTACAGTTGTTGTTAATGTTTTTCTTAATTCGTGAATCATTACCGTGTCAGCTTCCTGATTTACTTGATGATTTTTATAATGCTATGCTATTTTTATATCTGCCTCAGACGCCAGTGGTTGCGGGTTCGATCCCCGCACGGAACAAGAAAAAAAAAATGTTCCGTGTCTGGGTGTTTATCTATTTATGTATTTATTATATTCTAGGTTCTCCCCTAGTTCGCTATATGGTATCCCATAACACAAGCTATGCTTACTTTGGGGCCATATAGTTGGTGTGATTGTCTGGGGATTTTATTATTTATTATTTATTTCATATTCATTTTTTTTTTCAATAAAATGACTGGCAACCTTCACTGTTTGGAGAGGCACATTAAGAAGAAGAAGAAGATCACTATACAATAACTACATATCTGTCAATATGAATATTCATAATATGTTTAAAATTTACGGAAATACTATCACATATCGAATAACTTCGAATATTCTCTTCAGTTCCTTTCAGAGATTCCAGCAATTTCAACCCTGGGAAAGTAAAGGCGAAGCTAAACCTGCGAACAGTCACAGATGAGATTATAAAGTTAGTTTTTATTGCTCAAGCGTCCTTAGCCCTTACTGTCTATATTTGTGTGTATTTTAAGTAGATTTTTCATATACATACATACATACATAACTTCACGCGTGTATCCCTTATGGCGTAGGCAGAACACCAGAGGTTATAAAACCATCTGATGTCACGTTTGAAAAATGAGGTATTATAATGATGGAGAGAGGCTATTGCAGTGACAGGGTGTCAGCTTATCGCCCACAAAAACTCCAATAGAACTTCTGTCCCTTAACTGACTTTTATAGTACGCCCGGGAAGAGAAGCAGCTGGTACATTCTTTGTTTTTCTTTCACTACCAGTCCAGCATGGAAGTAGAAATCTAGAAATCAGTAAGAAATCTATCTTTCTTAAAATAAAAATACAGATGTTTGAATTTACATGCATTGCACGCACTTGGATAAATACATTCATGATATTTTTTACGTAAAATCAAGCCCTGACTCGATCGAGTAGTTTTTTGTGGGCGATAGGCTGACCCCCTGTTACTGCAATAGTCTCTCTCCAACATAATAATACCTCCAAATTTGTCAAACGTGATATCAGATAGTTTTGTAGCCTGTGGTGTTCTGCCTACCCTATAACGGATACAGGCGTGAAGTTATGTATGTACTTAAATTGTCAAATAAATGGAATGCAGTAAGTATTCACTAATCCATACTTAACATAAACCAAAAACATTAAATTTCACTTATCTTCGCTGAAAAACCCTTACAACAAAAAGAACATTATCATAAAACATTATCAATAATAATGTATTATAATTTATACACCGTCGTAAGGACAAAAGCACCGGAAAAAGGAAGCCATCATTCAAAATATCTAATGTAATTTCGCAGAAGATATTTACCCTTTTCTGACAAAAGACGAAACATTATGTTTTTACAGTACTGTCGTAATATTTGCATAGAATTGTATTTTAAGAAGTTCATTTTTAAGTTTTT
The DNA here is from genome assembly GCA_944452665.1 of Stenoptilia bipunctidactyla. Classification (NCBI taxonomy): domain Eukaryota; kingdom Metazoa; phylum Arthropoda; class Insecta; order Lepidoptera; family Pterophoridae; genus Stenoptilia; species Stenoptilia bipunctidactyla. The sequence goes on along the minus strand of OX101748.1, from coordinate 1,210,078 downwards.
GTAGAAATTAATTTGTGTGAAAACTGTACCTAGTAACCAGTTGTTAACTTTGTCAATAGATGGCGCTGACAGTACTTTAAAGCCCGCATGTAAAGATCTTAATGATTTCGATAAGCAACGTGGTTGATTTTAATCGATAATAAACTTACACCATATATTTTGATGCGTTTCATTGAACCTGTCTTTGGTATCTGAGCTGCCTTTGTTCAGTTATCATATACAGAGGGTGGTCCTTCCAGGTCCAGGACAGGATAGTATGAGATCATACATGAAGAGGAATATAGAATAATAGTATATTATGTAACAAGTGAGCGAAGTTGCTAATTACAGTCGAGGCTGTGATTTGAGCCCGAGCCGCAGGCGAGGGCTTAATAATGAGCCGAGACTGTAATTAGCAACGCTCACGAGTTACATACGACGTTTTTCAACACACTTGTGAGTAAAAGACGTGGTCATAAAATAACAAACACACTTGATAACAAAGCTGTGAATTGTGATTGAAAAATGGCGCCGAACCTCGCGCATGCGCGTAGGTTTTTTTTCCGTCAAATGTGTCAATGTCTGTATAGCATATACAGCCTATTTTAAGTGAAAATGTTTAATTTAGGGCGGCTTGCGCATCGTCGTTAAATACAGTTTAAGAGCGACGTAAACGCATTTAGTCTGCTAACTATAATTAGCGTCTTGCACAACAAAAATTTAGGCACTAATCACGTTTAACGAACTGTCAAACCTTTTTTATTGTATTTAGGCTAAACATATTTAGCAAGATAAACTCATTTAACTAAATTCTGTTTAGACCAAATGTTACGCAAGCCGCCCTTAGAGTGGTAAATGCAAATATTTTAATATTTTATGACAAATGATTGTAAATTGTGAATAATTTGTTTAATATACAAATTTATTTTACTAATATAAGTCGCAAACATTTAAAAATGTATATGGATTTGAAGTGGTTGTGAGAGTTATAGGCTCACAATAAAAGAAGTGGTATTTAGAAGCTGTAGGTTGGTGGTATAAAGAAATAAAACCAACCAAGTTGAGTACAAAATAATGACTGATTTATTTAATATACTTCTTAAACTAAGAGCATAAAATTGCTGACATGTTAGTAGGTCAGTTCATAGTCCTAAGGTTAATGTACGGTAATTTAGGTAACCCGTACATCCTGCCGCCCAAAAAGGTGAACATAAAAACAAAGGAAACAACTATACAAATCAATAGCAGCAGGTTTGAATGGTAATAAAAAGTGAATACAGAGTTAAGTAAATAATTTAATTATTTTAACTCGGAAATTATTTTTAAGTATTAAAGTTATTTAAGTAGGTATTATTCTAAGATATATGGTTACATTAATTTTGAAATAAATCTCAATCAGTAGTAAGTAAAGTTAAACTCCGAAATCGTATGACTTCCGCACTTGGGGCGATGGCCCACACCCGACACTGATCACTGATTTCGGTCTATAGAGCGTATTTGTTGGGTTCTCACTACACGTGACACTGACACTATGGCGTCTCGATGCCTGCGGCGGCGGCGGCGGCGCTGGTACGCGCTCTGCAGGCTCCGCTGCCTTCACCGCGGGCGCTGCCTCTGCTGTGCGCCGCTGTCGCCTGCGCCTCCCGCCCACGTAGATGATGAAGAAAACTGCCGCGCTCATCATTAAAGCTAGCATAATATAAGAGATAGTATATTGGTGAATGTCATGAAACGACAATTCACCCTCAGATTGTTCCTTAATGCTTTTTAGACCCTTCCTAATCACCTCGTCATTTTCAGTGCTTTCATTTATTAACATCATTTCGTTTTGACTTACATCAAATGTGGTATTAGTTATATGGTTCAACATGGAGAAAGTAGGTATGTATAAGTCAGGCGAAGATATATGTAAATCATTGTGATAGTTATTATGAGCTGATATCGTAAATCCATTCGCCATTAAAAGGCAACCTTGACCTAGGCCAAAGATCCCATTTCCATTCAATACAACAACCTTCACTTCGTTCGAACAAATAATGCGCACCTTGCAAGTTTGACAACATGAAAACAACCATGCATTGGCTTGTTGCAATTTGATCCATCTGACTTCACAGGGTGCTTCTTTTATGTCGCATGCATTTTGTGACTTTGCATCTACTATTTTTATGTCACATATCGAGTTTTTATTCTTGAAATCATACACAGGTACGTTTAAATAGCAAAATGTTTTCATCTTAATCTGATGACAAGTTGCCAAGTCAGTTTCTAAGATAAATATTATAGAATCTTTTCTATAGTTAAAAGCTAGAAAATTATAAGTTGGAATTAGTAAGTTATATCCCTTTTTACTTTTCTGGGGTATAGATATTATCTTATTAAGTTCGAAGGTATCTTTACTAATTAAAGGTACTTTAAGCTCTATTATCAAAAATTCATCGGTAATGCTCGCTTTTGTTTCTATAAGTTGATAAAATTCCTGTATATTTTTTGTATCTATCGGCACTGCAAGATCATCCTGTATATTGTTTGAAATTATATTTACTTGCTTTTCAAGCTGATCTGGTGCTAATAAATGAACGTCTATTTTTCCGTGTTTAATGTCGGTCACTGTGTCAATTAAAGTTTGTTGGATTTCTTTTAAGTTTTTGACAATTAAGCTTATCGCCACGGCCGAGGATGTAAACAGTATCTCTTTCATAATGTCGGCTTGCATGCTTTGAAGCCGTTGGCTTATATCAGATATGTGTTTTTTTACAAAAACAAGCTGGTTGTTCATGATGAACTCATTTCTTTTAATTATGTTATATTCCGCCTCTAAAATAATAGTCTGATTTTTTATGAGATTTCGTAAGTGATTCTCGTTAGCAGATATTTTCTTAATATCCTCGCTATACTGCTGAGCAAACCTATCATCCAAGACTCCAAATAGCGTGTTTGCAACCATTCCAACCCCATTTATTAATCCGCGTCGATATCTTCGGCTGTACTGGTTTTTCAATAACCTATTATAATGTTTGAGCTCATCCAGGTCATGTTCGACTTGATGAATAATGCTAGTAAATTGTGGATAGTTTTCAGGACATGAGTTACGCCATTGTCCTACGTAAGACTTTATGTTTTGCATTCCTTGCCAGTAGTTGGACATATTATAATACAAAACGAGGGTCCATTTATCCTTGATGTACTGTAAGTTAGATATTTTATGGAAAAATAAAGCTTGGTTTGGCTCGAGTGACGTGACATTGTAAGTTACAGATGCGTGTATGTGAGAGGTACAAAGTGAAAGAATTATTAGTGAAGTAAATAAAAGATTAGTAAGACAATTTCTCCTAATTTTACGTCTCTGCGGGGCTTTCTTTTCGGAGCCTTGAACCTGTGGCTTCGTTTCAGCATAGAATAACTGTTCAACTTCCGCTACAGGTAGCCAGGCGAGCTTAGTCACTGGGCGCTTAGTGACGTTGTTCTTTGTTTTGACCGACGCCACTCTGACAAGGCCGTCGGTTCCAGGATAGACTTCCTCGACGCGCCCCATTAGCCATTTTCCAGGTGCCACATTGTCCTCCTTTAAAAGCACGACATCCTCAATTTGTGGATTTTTCTGTGTCCTTTGCCATTTTGATCTAGATTGTAAATGCTGGAGATATTCTTTCGACCAGTTTTTCCAAAACATCTTATTCATGTTTTGAATAAGCTGCCATCTTTTTGATACGCTTATCGATGTAGGTTCAGTTTGTGGTCGACCTAAAAGCTGTCCTCCTACAAGGAAGTGACCCGGAGTGATATACTCATCATCGGGATCTTCAGTAAGGGCGTATAAAGGGCGAGAGTTAAGGCACGCCTCGATCTGAGTTAATAAAGTTGTAAACTCCTCGTAAGTTAAACGTTGATCCCCCAGTATGCGCTTTAGATGGTACTTGACGCTTTTCACGGCAGCTTCCCATAAACCACCTGCCGAAGGCCAAGCCGGTGAATTAAAAATCCACGTTATCTCCATTGAGCTTATATTATCGAAGAACGTCTCATCTAAAGTTTGAAAAATCTCCTTGAACTCTTTTCTTAAAAGCTTATCGGCACCTACAAAGTTCGTGCCGTTGTCCGAGTACACGTGGCTTGGGTTTCCCCGTCGTGCACAAAATCGACGAAAAGCTGCTAGGAAAGCTTGTGTGCTAAGGTCAGAGACAAGCTCAAGATGAAGTGCTTTTGTGGCTAGGCATACGAACACTGCCACATAGCCTTTAGTAGTACGCAATCCGCGTCCGTAGTTCGCTTTTATTTCAAAGTGACCTGTAAAGTCGATTCCCGTATGGGTAAATGGGCGGGAAGGTGTCACACGTGGTGTAGGTAAGTCCGCCATAAGCTGAGGATGAGTTTCGGCTTTGTAACGTCTGCACCGAACGCACTTCCGTAATTCTCGTTTAACGGTGCGCATCCCAGTCAGGATCCAGTATTGATCTCTAATCAAGGTCAGTGTGAGTCGTGGACCACCGTGACAAGTTTCTTTGTGAGCTTTATTTATTATAAGTTCTGTTAAGCGGCTGTTACTAGATAAAATAACCCCGTGTTTAGCTGAGCTGCTGAGCTGAGAGTGGGTTAGGCGACCGCCAACCCTAAGTATCCCGTATTCATCTAAGAATGGGTTCAAGTTTGCCAAAGGACTCGAAAAGTGCACGACCCCATTTTTCTGCAATTTGAAAATATCTTTCTCAAACGACGAACTTTGTTCGATCTTAATAATCATATGTAGAGCGTAACTAAGTTCCTTGACCTTAAGTGCACCATCAGCATTAGTTGAATTGCGTTTACAATTGTTTATAAATAGAATAGAATAGAATAGAATAGAAAATCTTTATTGTTTTTTAGGTAACATAATTAAACCTACAAATAACTTATGACTAAACAGTGCATACTTATAGAAGCATAAATACCTTAACTAAAAAACAAAAGGCGACGACTCAGCCTAATGCTTTGCTAGGAAGCTAGCAAAGCGCTGATTTTCAGCCGCTGCCTGGGAGTAGGTAGATACAGACTCATTCTTATATATATATGTTCTTAATTAATGCAAATAAATAAGAGTAGGTTAAAACGCGACATACACATTAAGAAGCCAGCAGAGTAATTTAAAATGTAAATATATATAGAAAAAAGCAAGCAATTAAATATAAGCACAACAGAAAAGCCTACAAATAATGAAATGAATAAATATAACAGGATTTTATTTGAAACTAATAATAAATAAATACTAATAAATAAAAGTATTAACTTTAGATTAAAACAACAGGTATAACAGATATAAATATAAGTTTATGTGTTTAGACATTGAGTTGATTTTCAAATAAGTGTATTCTATACTTTTCCTTGAAACTAGCGCGGAGCTTAGTATCGCGGATAGGTGGTGGTATATTATTCCAGCATTTGCTTGACTGATATCTGAAACTACCACGGAATGCTGCAGTTCGATGCTCAGGGACAGAAAGTGGATTTGTACATGACCTTATGTTGTTACGACTGCTTTGAGAACGCCAGACAAGTTTTTCATGAAGATACGCTGGAGCTTGAGTCCAGACGACGTCAAACATGAGACAAGCCAGAAAAAGTTGTTGACGAGCCCTCATTTTGAGAAAATTGTGGCTATTAAGGTATGGTGTTACATGTGTTCTAGGTGGAATATTGAAACAGTAACGCGCACATGCATTTTGGATCCTTTGTATAAGTTTTTGAGATCGTTCCTGTATGCAAGGACTATATAAAGTCATGCAGTAATTTAATTTAGATAGAACAAGGCTTTCACATAACTTAATTCGCAATTCTATTGTAACGTAGCTCCGTATCCCATAAAGCAACTTGAGACGATAAAAGCATGTGCGTGCACATTCAACTATATATTTATCGAAATGTAGCGACTCATCAAACACAATACCCAAGTTGCGTGCCTCAGTCACTCTTTCGATTTCTGTCCCGCTCAGTTCAACTTTAAAATTTATTTCATTTAACTTTTTAACTTTGCTTTTTGAGCCGATAATAATAACTTTAGATTTAGAGGGATTTAACATAAGAGAATTGCTAGACGACCAATTAGCAATACGCTCAAGATCTTCATTAAGCTTCGCAGTAGAGCTATGTATAGATTTTTCATTTGCGTGGGTGTATATTTGAAGGTCATCCGCGTACAAATGATATCCACAGTGATGAATGTGTTCAGCTAGATCGGCAGTGTATAGAATAAATAAGAGCGGACCCAGAATTGATCCTTGGGGCACGCCTCGAGTAACCGATTTAAGGGTAGATTCTAATTGATTGCCTTGGGGGTCCGTAACAACAACCTTTTGTGATCTTCCACTGAGATAACTATTGAACCACGTTACTGCTGCATTATCAAATCCATAAAATGAAAGTTTGGAAATTAACAAAGATATATCTATACAGTCGAAAGCGCGGGTATAGTCTAATAAGGATAGGATAGTCGCATTTCCCGAGTCCTGGGCAGCGAGTATTCCATCAACAACGTCAAGCAGCGCAGTGGCCGTACTCCTGCCTCGTCTGAAACCGGATTGACGTTCTGGTAGTAATTTATTTGATTCGCAGTACCCAAGAACCTGCACAAAAACTATCCTCTCAAGTACCTTTGACAAGAACGAAAGTATACTAATGGGACGAATGTCTTTTATGAGTGAAGGGTTGCTGACTTTAGGTATAGGTCGAATTAAAGCAATTTTCCACTGTTCGGGGAATGTAGAAGTAGCGAGAGATGTATTAATAATTGCAGTTATTGCTTCAAGAGAATAAGGAAGAGTTAGTAAAAACATGTCACGAGTAATTCTGTCAACACCCTCTGCATTAGATTTAATTGATAGAATTGCTTTACCCACTTGCGTGCAAGTAACCGGAACAAATGTAAAAGAGCAAACATCCTTTCTATTAAATTCATAATAAGTGAGTTGTGATATAGATGGAGACATAACATGGGGAATGTTCAAAAAACTATCGTTTATGAAATTTGGGTCGTTAAGCTGCAATGGTAGTTCAAAGGACCTAGTCAAACCATTTAAAGCGGTGTCTTTCAAATTTTTCCACAAAAGTTTAGGATTATTAAGGTTCTTATTAATATTACAAGTAAAATATGCTCTCTTTTCAGCGTATATTGATGAATTTGCAAGTTTTTTTAATTTTTTATATTCGCTTTTGTTTGTCTCTAGTGGAGATTTGCGATACTTTAAGTAAGCTCTGTCACGGAGATGCATAATGTATCGTACATTGCTTGTGAGCCAGGGTTTTTCTTTTTCACGAACAATTATCGATTTGTACGGTGCATATTTATCAATAAGGTTTAATATTAATTCATTTAAAATGTCAACCATTTCGTTAACGTCGTCCATCTTAATGATAGAGTTAAAATTGGCTGCTTTTAAGTCAGTGTCAAAGTCCGCAAATGGAATGTATTTAATGGGTCTAAACGTTATGCGTTTAGGGGGAGTTTTATATTTTTTGCACTTAAAATCTACGGAAACTAGGGCATGATTACCTAGTTCAGGAGCGTGGTGGACATCAACTTTGGCAACAGGTGCATTAGTGCAAATAATGTCTATCAAGGATTGACTGTGTGAAGTGAAATGTGTAGGCTCAGTTATTTTATTTTGTAAATTAAAGCACTGTAGAAACTGTTGGAGCTTAACATATTTACCTGCACACGTGTTCAAACAATCTATATTAAAGTCACCGAGAAGAACTGTATAATCATAATTATTAAAAGTCAAAAGGGATTCAGTCAAAGCGTCAAAAAACACATTTATATTAAGCCACGGCGGTCTATAGGCAGTACCTATTAAAAAGCGAGTAGAATTTACAGTTATAGATATCCACATTTGTTCTACCGGCTCTGATGTCTGTGGGTGAGCACAGGTTCGCGCGTTGATGCCTTTTCTGACGTAGAAGCCGACCCCGCCGCCGCGCGCGCGCCGGCCGGCCGGGCGCGGCACGTGCCGCAGCCGGTAGTCGGGCACGCTCGGCGCGAGGCCCTCCTGCCCACTACGGAGCCAGGTCTCATTTATGGCAATGATATCCGAGCCTACACGACTAGCTGCCGCAATGAACTCCTCGTGTCCAGTACAGAGAGATCCAGCATTGAATAAACTGATTTTTAAGTTCTTATGCTTAGCCATTTATGTACGAAAACAAAATAAAATTAATAAACGAAACATATATAAAATATAAAACCAAATATGTATAATATAAACAACATAAAAATAATAATATAATTTTAAAATGCTCTGCGGGACGTATGTTCACTACAAGATATTTTTGTTTCGCCTCTTCAAAATAAACGTTTAAACAACAACATCCATAATTTTCAAAAAACCTCCAAGTACATGTGCATATAAAAAATGACATAAACTCAAAAAATATCTGACAAAAGTACAACAGAACATAAAATAGAGGATAAAAATATAGATCAAATTTACATATGATTTGGTTTTTGAAATTAAATTTAATTATTAATATACCATGTGGATTTAAAATGGTTAAAAAGAGCTTATATAAAATTAAACTTTGCAAACAAAAATCAACGACTAAAACTGGGTACAGATTAGTTTTTATTATTTTTATGATAGAGCAGAGCTTCTGTGTGGTGTATAATTTATAAATTGGTCCAACGAAAATAGAGTGATTATAATAAACAAAAAATCTAGACGATAGACTTATTGGAAAAAAGTAATGCAACAACATAAATATACTCATATCCATATAAATATATATCACGATCAAAATATTTCTTGTGCAAAGTTTAGTTCCAACACAACTATAAGTGAAACTGTGTCTAATAAATAAAATAGTGAAAAAATATAGGATAAAATTAATGTTCGCATAGACTAAGATAAAAGGGATTTCCAACAAGCCTAAACTTTGGCATATACCTTTTTTATATATTATGCATAATAACGATCTCATTGTTAACAGTAAAATTATGAAAATATAACTACCTATAAATAATATAAAATTAATCACTAACGCTAACTGAGTCAATACCAAAAACACGATTTAAGTCCCGAGATGAACAGATACGATGGGCAATCGTGTCGGGACTTTTACGTGTGAAGATACGGCCCTCCTTGGTCCAAGTATACTTCCAGTCAAATCGACGGGCAAGCTCCCGTGTCTGCCGGAACAGCTCTCTGCAACTCTTAGACAGCCTCTCATTAATGTAGAACCTTTGAGCGGGAGCGTTGATACCCAGGTCCGAGCTGTCTGCCTGGCGGCGGACGCGCGCCGCGCGCAGCAGCTCGTGGCGGCTGGCGCGGCGCACGAGGCCCACGGCCACGGGGCGCGGGCGCGGGCGCCGCACGCCGCCGCTGCCGTCGTCGGTGTGCGCCCGCACCGCGCCCACGCGGCTCGCATGTACTATGTCGCGCTCCTCCACGACAACTCCAAGCTTTTTACCAATCAACTGTACAACATGAATTAAATTTTCATTTGTAGTTTCGGGAAGGTTCGATATTTCAATGTCATTTAAAAGCAAGGCCTGGTCCCTCGCCGAGAGCTCCTCCTCGAGTTTAAATATGTGTTGCTCTAGTTTATTAATAGTGGTTGTAGAAACCAGAACTTTCGATTCCAAGCTATCAATTCTACTGTTACACAAAATAACCGCATTAGATATTTCCTTTCTAAAATCGTTCATTTCAGTACGCATTGTAAATATGTCATTTCTTAATAACTTTATCTCTTTGAGTAGATCCGATTGCGAAGCTTCATTACAGCTTGAGACCGACGATGCATTATCCGAGCACTTTTCAGGCGATATAGCAGCTTCGGTCACAAAGTCGCCACTCATGGGTTTTACCGGGGTTTCGGCGTTATCTTTTACTTTAGGTACTTTTATTTTACACCCCGGGCAACACCACTGACTATTCACTTTAGCGTTATCTGGAATTCCGACACAGTAACGATGATATAGGCAGGTACATTTAGTGCATTTAGCTGCATCTGTTACGGTAATAAACCTTCCACAAGCTCCACAGTTATTTTTGGGAGCCATTATTTCAATCAACAACGTTTAAACAACGATTAAAGATTCAAAAAATAAAATTTTAAAAAAACATAAAAAGTTTGCAATTCACGGGGATCGAACTCGCTCGTCTTGTATGCGCACTAACTATCCCAACCGCAAGACTACACACGCATCTGAATATCACTGTGAAATAAGGATATATAAATGTTAGCTAAGCCGCTGCGATGTGACTATTAAACGTCTCGGTGACAGTGATAATTAAATACTACCCACTTCACTTTTAAGTCACGGAACACTGAACTTTAAATATTATGTGTTTAATGGTTATTCTAAGATGATTTATTTAAACTGTTATCCTTAGAATGATACTATTCTTGTTGAACACTTGGAGAATTGTTCTTGTTTACACTTTCAGCGCTTAATTTCACGGAATTTGATTTAAATAACAGAGCGATGTTGACTGCGTATTGCTTCTACAAAGGTGAAATACCCAATCGTAAAATGTACGCTAAGACTCGGATTACATGAGTTATTGAGCTGCGTTCACATAAGAGTTTAGAAATAAAATGTTGTTCCGGTTTACTTTCAAATAACGCTGCACAGATTTTATCTTTTTTCACATCAATTTCAGGTGGTTTATATTTAATGATTGGCGATTCAGCTGGCTTGAAGTTTTTGATCCATTGTGGACCCTCCCACCACAACAAAGTTTTCGACAAATATGCGGCAGACACCCCTCGTGTAGCACAGTCAGCGGCGTTTTCTTTCGACTGAACGTGACTCCAGGCTGATGCAGGTATAATGTCCGTGATGTCGCGGACCCTGTTAGCCACAAATTGCTCCCATCTTCCTATATCTCCCTTTAACCAACCTAGCACCACCGTCGAGTCAGTCCAAGCGAAAATTTCTACTCTGTCAAAAGCTAAAGTCTGCTGTACCTTTCTCATAAGTTTCGCCAAAAGTAATGCACCACATAGTTCCATTCGTGGTAAAGACAGTTGTTTACTTCGGGGGGCTACTTTAGTTTTAGCTGCGGCCAAGCTCGATGTGAAGGCGCCTTTATTTTTTGTAGTAACATATACTACCGCAGCGTAAGCCACTTCCGATGCGTCACAAAATCCATGCAGTTGCATAACTTGCGCCCTTGGACCCAAATATCTTTTTATTGTAAATAGGTCAACTAGTTGTAGGTCCGCTTTTAACTTTAACCATTCATCCTGGATCCCAGCAGACACGGTATCGTCCCATTTCTTTTCAGAAATCCAAGTTTTTTGGAACAAAAGCTTCGCTCGAATGGTTAAGGGTGACAACCATCCTAACGGATCAAATATCTTGGAGATATCTGATAACAGACTTCGTTTTGTGACCGTACCACCTTCATCCGCGTACACATTTTTGAACTTAAACGAGTCTGTAATTGGATCCCACACGAGACCCAAAGTTTTCTTAGTTTGTTTGCATTTAAATTCAAAGTTTGTTTCTCTAAGCTCTGTCGGCAAATCTTCTAACAGCCTAGGTTCATTACTCGACCACTTTCTCAAGTTCATGTTCGCACATTTTAATAAGCTGATAAGCTGACGCTGTAAGTTCTTAGCTTCCAGAATGTCATCGCAACCTCCCAAATAATCAACCATATAAAAGTTACTTTGTAAAGCTTGGGCCGCTAAGGGGTAGTTTTCACCCTCGTCCATAGCAAGTTGTTTTAAGGTGTGCATAGCAAGATATGGCGCAGCTTTAGTACCGTAGGTCACGGTAGTAAGTTGAAAATTTTGTAGGGGTTGATTTGGAGAGTCTCTCCAAACGATTGATTGTAATGATTGATCTGTTTTTCGGACAAAAATAGTTCTATATGCTTTCTCAATATCAGATGTCATGACGTATCGGTATTTTCTCCAGTTTAGTATAAGGGCCTGAAGGTCACCTTGAAGGTTTGGCCCGCACTCCATGACATCATTCAGACTCAGTCCCGATGACGTTTTACAGGACGCATTAAATACAACACGTAACTTCGTCGTTGTTGAATCATCCTTTTGAATTCCATGATGTGGCATAAAATATTGTAAATTATTGTTAGGCGCCGGCGCAGGTATCATATGACCGAGTTCTTGATATTCTTTTATGAAGTTTTTATAACTATAGGCAAAAGATTTATTATTGTTTATTTTTCTTTCGAGTTGATTGAACTGACCGATTGACTTATTTTTAGAGTTACCTAATAACGTTTTGTAGTTTTCCTTCATGGGAAGGGCCACTACGTAGCTTCCATCATCCCGTCGATGCGTAGTAGCTTGGTAGAAAAGCTCACAGTTTTGCTCTTCTTTTGATAAAGCTGAAGTTGATGGCGTGGTGAGATCTTCTATCTCCCAATATTTACTGATGTTATCAATATTGCCTGTTATCACATGACAACGGTAACTTTTTGTAGGGTAGTTGACATGACCCGACAAAATCCATCCTAGTTTGGTTTGTTGAGCCATAGGACATTGTTTGGGTCCCTTGATGAGACCACTCAGAATTATTTCCGAGTATACACTCGCGTCCAAAAGTAGGTCAACTGGCCGCGACACGTTATACTCGGGATCAGCTAGACGTATGTCCTGAATATGGTTCCAATGCTGTTTATGGAAAGAGCTGGTTGGCAAGTTGTTGATGACCTGATTAATAACAAGTGCATCTGTTTGAAGCTCATAATCATCGTGCATTGATTTTATATTAAGTGTGACCAAACCCTTGCTCTGCTTCACCTTATCTCCTATCCCGAATACTGACGCAGTGGCGTTTCGGCGCGGCAACCCTAACAATTGAGTAGCACGTTCCGAAATCAAAGATACTTGAGAGCCTTGGTCCAACAACGCCCTCAGGTTGACATACGAGCCGTCCGCCGCCCTAACATTGATGGAGAGGGTGGTGAGCAAGACTTCACCCTCGTCGCTCGTGCAATGATTCACATATTGTGCTGCTATAATTGGAACATTCGACTTTGGCGTAGGTAATGCGGACTTAGCAACTTGGCGCGCGCTTGAAAAAGTAATTGCGTCATGAACAGCAGAATGGTGCGGTTTATTGCAAATTTTGCACTTTTTATTAGAAGTGCAGTTCGACGAATGTTTAAATAGACAATTGCGACATAGCTGTAATTCGTTTAACGTTTTCATTTTCATAATTGATGTCATATCGATGAACTTTGTACATTTATAGAGGTCGTGATCTGCTTCACAGACTGGGCACTTCCTCGTATACGTTGCATTAGTATGAAAAGTTCGATTAGCTGGCTTTTTGTAAGCTTCAGGTTTGAAAAAAGTTCGATAGGGCTGCATAGGGGGTTGGGGTTTGCTAACTGACAGCTCTCTCTCGACCTTGGAGATAGGTTCTAGTGAAATGAATTTATTTTCGATAAACTCCATGAATTCATCGAGTTTAGGTAGCTCTCTTGGTGATTTCCTGGCCTCCTTATAATCGGACTACGTCACAGAATCAATTTTTTTACAAAGAAGATGTACAAGTAGGGGATCCCATGAGTTGGTATCCACCCCTAAGTTATGGATAGCGTGTATGCACTCAGTCGTCGTGTCGTACAGCCTTTTGAGTTCAAACGTAGTTCGCCTTTGTATTTTAGGTTGCTCTAAAAAGATTTCTATTTGACGGGTGAACAAAAGCTGAGGATTATCATATCGATGCACAAGGATTTGATAAGCTGTTTCATAGTTTTCGTTACTGATATGGAGATGCTGAATTAATCGTTCCGCCTCTCCTCGAACCTTATTTTTTAGATGTTGCATTTTTTGCGCTTTCGTGAGGTAAGTACTCTTGTGAATGGTTTCGTTAAAAAGGTCAAAGAAAGTAGGCCACTGTAAAAAGTTTCCCGTAAATTGTGGTATATCCAGCTGAGGAGTTGAATGCTGCTGATGTATTGTAGAGTTAAGATGATGGTTAAGAACACGCTTCGTGGTTTTATATTTTGTTTCAAAAGCTGAAAATTCACTTTCATAAGTTATATCACCTCCTTGTACAATGGTGTCAATTTGGAGATGTAAGGATTCAATATTGTTCCATTTAAGCTGAATATTCCTAAGCTCATCCTCAATTTCCCACTTTTCCATTTCCTCTAATTTTAAGCTTGAGATCAATCTATTGAAAGCTCTAAAATATGCTCTTTGTTGAATAAGTAGTTCATCCACTTTACCACAGGGTTGAGTTGCCCTTTCAGTACTAATCGGTAAGGTAGACGCCGACGCTATCGGTTGAGGCTTGTATGAAATAAGTAAGTTACGAATGGATTGATAAAGCTCTTTTGTTTGAATAAAACGTTTTTCAGTAAAATAACTATCATTTTGATCCGGGAACGTCAATAGTTTTTCATTAACCTGATCAAATTCACTCCAAAGTTGGTCTAAAACTTCAGTTCGCTTTTTTAGGTAGTCTAAAGTTTTACGATAATCTGAATCTTTAGAAAAGTTAATTCGTATTTTATCTATCTCCGAATAAAGTTGAGCTTGACGAGAGATTAGTGACTGCATCGTACAAAAAAAGGTCTAAAAGCTAATTTATAAAGGAACAATCTTACTTTGAGCTGCAGCGACACGGAGCGGGCTTTGGCGCAGGTCTCCTGACCCACGAACTGCTGGTACACGTCTCTTGATCTCCTAATCCCCGGAAGGTGACCTGGCAGGTCTCCTGACCCGCGAAATGAAGCTGGTGGGTCTCCTGACCCACGTAAGGGAAGCTGGTGGATCTCCTGATCCACGAAGGTGAGCTGGTAGGTCTCCTGACCCACGGAAATGAAGCTGGCGGATCTCCTGATCCACGAAGTGAAGCTTGTAGGTCTCCTGACCCAAGGAAGTGAAGCTGGCAGGTCTCCTGACCCACGGAAGTGAAGCTTGTAGGTCTCCTGACCCAAGGAAGTGAAGCTGGTAGGTCTCCTGACCCACGGAAGTGAAGCTTGTAGGTCTCCTGACCCACGGAAGTTAAGCTGGTAGGTCTCCTGACCCACGGAAGTTAAGCTGGCGGATCTCCTGATCCACGTAAGTTAAGTTTGTAGGTCTCCTGACCCACGGAAGTTAAGCTCGAAGGACCAAATGTGAGAGTTATAGGCTCACAATAAAAGAAGTGGTATTTAGAAGCTGTAGGTTGGTGGTATAAAGAAATAAAACCAAACAAGTTGAGTACAAAATAATGACTGATTTATTTAATATACTTCTTAAACTAAGAGCATAAAATTGCTGACATGTTAGTAGGTCAGTTCATAGTCCTAAGGTTAATGTACGGTAATTTAGGTAACCCGTACAGTGGTATAAAACCTCTTTGTTGTTTCTGAAAATGTTTAGTGTATAACCCGGAACAATAAAATATGCTCAACATTGTAGGATTCATTATATTATGCACTAGGGTATAATATATTATGCACACCCAGTTTATAGTTCTAAATTCAATAGAATAACGCTCACTTTACGAGCAAGTGTGTTGAAAAAAATATTTATTTATTGTTTTCTGAGTAAACTTAACAGAAAGTTAAAGAATTCATTACGCAATGCATGGTTACGTGAGCGTTATTATGCAATAGATACTTAGCGGGTGGAGATATGCGTGTGGCGGGAACACTGCTGTGTGCGTGTTGACTGAGGCAGCGCGTCGGGAAAAGTGTAGTAAGTTCTCTTTATTTATTCATAGGGATTTCTGGTGAAAATTAAATACCTACTTCTATTACATAATTATGATCAGAATCGAGTTCAGAGTGCTCTACTTCAGTATCTAAAAGTCACCAATCACCCTGTATAACTTAGGCACTTACTTGTGAAGGTTCAGGAAGTCATTGCGGCGTAGTGGCTTCTGTGTGTATCATACGACATAGTAGGTCTGTACAGAGGCCACTATATCAATCCCGATTGGTGGAACGGCTTTTTTCAACCGACTTCCAAAAAAGGAGACAGTTCTCAATTCGTCCTTATGTTTTTTTTTTGTTGTATCTTTGTGTCACGATATTTCAGACAATTATGAATTGATTTTGAAAATTGATGTTTCATATGATAGAGGATACTTCATAATTGGTCCTATATAAATTTCATCGAAATCGGTTGGGTACCTAATTGAAAATTTCAAGCTTTGGAAAAAATTTGTATGATTTCGGAGAATGTTTATGTTGTCGACATTCTCGACTCAGCCAAAGTTTTGACGTGAAGTTGTTTTTTTAATGCTCTGCATTTGTTGATTATTCTTTTCAATGACCGTTCGTAGTTAAGATTTTTATTATGACTGGCTAGTTACTTCTGGCTCTTACCTCCGTGCTTCGGAGGGCATGATAAGCAGTTGGTCCCGAGTGCCGTATACATGTATACAGTAGTCGTAAGGGTTTGTCAAAAGGCGTTTTGGCACTCTGGAAATTCTGACATCCATCAACCAGCACTGCGCCAGCTTGGATTACGGCCTCAATTTTCTCGTCCCAGAGAAGAGACTCATAGCCCTGCAGCGGGATCATTACACGGAGTTGTGTTGATGATGAATTACTTCTGAATTTCCTAGGTTTTTCTCTTTAGACTTTTCGTTACTTACTGAAAGGTGGGATTGAAATCAAACACAATTTCATATTTTTGTGTTAAAAGTTCACACAAAACTCATTTTTAATTAGAGCTCTGAGACGGGCGAACCGGGTCGGCGGAGACTGTGAAGATGTCGATTTACTTTGCAATAGCGTCTCAAGTGTCAAGGCTGCCCAAACTAACAGCTTTTTCTCAGCCATAAGCTAATTTCAAAAATTAGCCATAAGCTAATTTTCAAATTTAATTCTTTATGTATTTTTTTAGTTGCACAGTTTCAGTTTTTATTATTCATCTTAAATTTACATGTGAAAACATTTTAATGGCCTTAACCTTTTGTTATATTTTTATTCATAAGAGAAATGTTTTATGATTAGCTGTAAGTTTTCTGAATAATGCAAAATAAAATAAAAATAAAATACTCAGACTCGAACCGGCCGACTGGGATTTGAACTCACAACCTCTCAGTAGGCAGGGGTACACTCGAAAAATACTTCACATATCTCTGTGTTTTCCAAAACTACGGAAATTATAACCGCCAACTTTAAAAATCGTAGATCGTTAGCTAATTTACAATCACCAATATTGCTTATGTCGTAGCCGCTAGGGCCTGACCAACGAAAGCTATCCAAGAAAAAAAATAAAAAAATCTTTTTATGGACTTTAAAAAAGAGGACGTGATGACCTGCTGATGTAGCGGTAACATAAATTGCCTTCTATGCCAGAAGTCCTGGGTTCGAATCCTGGTGGCGGCGGATATTTGTGTGATGATATGTTTATTTATGTTTATTGTTTACAGTGTGTGCCAGCGCGAACATCCCCGAGGCGCTGCAGTAGCGCGGGAGCCCCAACAACATCCTCAGACTATTATTATATTGCACTCGGCGGGCGCTGATAGCCCGCCGATATAATGTCATCCACGTTATCATTCTCCGAAATCATACATATTAATAATAATAATAAAATAATAAATAATAAAATCCCCAGACAATCACACCAACTACATGGCCCCAAAGTAAGCATAGCTTGTATTGTATTGTTTCACTAATTTGAAATTCTCGATGAAGTACTCAACCGAATTCGATGAATTTTATATGGGACCAACTATGAAGTATCCTCTATCATATGAAACAAGAATTTTTAAAATCGATTTATAATTGTCTGAAATATCGTGTAATGTGGTGACTTGGAATGAACGAGTGAATGGGAATAAAGATTGAGGCATCGAGGCGCCCTCTCGTATCTCTGTTATGGCATTGACCGGTTGACAGCGCGTGCGAGTGGACGTGTCGACTCCTCTGACTAAGTACTGATTGTGTTTTATTTCACCCAGTGCTAGTAGAAATCGGCTGAACGCCACAACTGGCGACGAGGATAAATATGTGAGTACATATACTATTATTCTGCAAAAGCAGCACAAATGTGTTACTGTGTTTAAACTGGTCCATAATGAGCAATTTTTATATTTGATATGAAATAAAAAAAAAAAAAAGAGAGAAAGTGTAGATTAATATATTAATATTTATACTGACACTCTGTAAATTTATTTCAGAAAGTATTACAAAAGTCCCTTGACGCATAAAATTATTTTTAAAATAAATTTAAAGTGAATCTTACTAAGTGCCTTACTTTTATAATATGCTTTGAGTAATAAGCTTACTATCATATCAATATCAAAATTCAATAATAGTTGTATCTAGAATCACAATTGTTCAATACTAGTTAGGTACAAAAAATTCTCATTGCATAAATGCAAATTTGCTCATTTTAGATAGATTGTTAATACATACTTATGAAAAGTTTCGTGTAAAATTCTATGGTTATACAGTTTCATCATTAAAATGAGGTTAAAAAATTACTCAATGATAAACTAATGTAAAATAACATGAATTTTGCAAAATGTTTTTCAACTCTGGTTACCTGAATTTGATCAAGTAATCAAAAGTACAAAAACCCTAAATTATCGTTTGGAATATTCATGAGTCATCGTGTTAATAACAACCCATTCGAAGTGTTTTTGTCAAACAATGTTAAAGTTGAAAACTTCTTAGTAACAATGGATAATTAACCCATTAATAAGAAATAAATAGATTAGTCTTGTAGAAACACTAAATATAAGCGATTTGCATTTAAGTGAATTGATAATTGATAAATCAGGTTGCCTGTATCAATCAATTTATGCAAATAAAATGTTTCTATGAGATTGTACAATGATGTTTTTGTCAAACAATGTTAAAGTTGAAAGTTTCTTAGTAACAATGGATAATCAACCCATTAATAAGAAATAAATAGATTAGTCTCGTAGAAACAATAAATATAAGCGATTTGCATTTAAGTGAATTGATAATTGATAAATCAGGTTGCCTGTATCAATCAATTTATGCAAATAAAATGTTTCTATGAGATTGTACAATGATGTTTTTGTCAAACAATGTTAAAGTTGAAAATTTCTTAGTAACAATGGATAATCAACCCATTAATAAGAAATATATAGATTAGTCTTGTAGAAACAATAAATATAAGCGATTTGCATTTAAGTGAATTGATAATTGATAAATCAGGTTGCCTGTATCAATCAATTTATGCAAATAAAATGTTTCTATGAAATTGTACAATGTACTTCTCATCTAATGCAACTAAAATGTTCCCATGAGGTTGTACAATGTACTTCCCATCTAATGGTATAACGAGTAGTGTTTGTGTATCTGCTAAGTAGATACTGTACACTGTCTCATGTCCGCAAGTTGGAGTAACGTGAAACGGCCAGTCGGTCGAGCGACGGAGTCGGTGTCTGACGTTACCTAGGGCTCGGCGTGACAGTGAACCCGTAACCCAGGAGGGGCACTACATAACAACTTTTAAAACAACTGCACTAAAATAGTTATTGTGTCATCACCTCCGTGGTCATCACAATGTTATGTTTATTTAAAAAAAATATAATTAATTGGCTGTTGTAGGTTTTCATTGCATAAATACAACAAACAGTAAAAATATGATCCGTTAGCTCTTTACTTTTACAAATGTAACATTACTTAATATGTCATGTAACAAATTAAGGAAATAAGATTCGTCAGTTAACATAAACAAAATCAACTATGTTGCTTACAAAAAAAAAAACTATTATAACTAGTTAGAAAGGTGTATTCATTCTGCCATTAGTTATTAAATTTTCGAAAAACAATTCATTTATCTGAAATGACACAAATGAGTGTAAAATGGAATAACTTACAATAATTTTTATAACGTATACTTATACTCAAAAAACTAAATATATTAAATTAAATATTTCCCTGACAAAATCGAGTCAACTGAAATTTCATAACGGAAATGAAATTTATTGGAACGATTTGAAATAAAATAATAATTAATTGGAATTAATGTCATTTTGGTTAAATAAAGGTCAACTGAAATAAAGTAGATATCATATTAGATACAATTAAAATAAGCGTTAGAGCTTCAAGCGTGGTTTGAAAGTTTTCTTTGTAGCCACCGAAATTGATGCTACTTTATTGTATTCTGCAGGGCTGTCCCAACAAGAAATTTACTATAATATTCCTGGCGCACATGTCAAAGACAAGGAAATATAGATGTCTATAAGATAGCAGTAGGGGAGTAAACGAATATTTTGTCCTCAACAAAGTTACATGTATGAACGTCATGTCTTTCGATTAATGCGCCACGAAAATGTTAAAAAATTTGAAAAGTTTCTGGTTAGGCTTCGAAAGCAAATTTCGAAATAAAACTTCTCTAACGAAAATGATAATCTGATAAGACAGATTATAGAAAAGTGCAGTTGTTCAAAGTTAAGAAAGAAAGTTTTTTACTAGGAGATAACTTTACCATAAATATGATAATTTCTGAATCAAAACGCCAAAACAGTCGAAAGACAGATGAGCGGTTTGCAGAATAAAGAAGTTGCAAGAAAAAAAAAAAAAAAAATGAAAAGAATATGAGATTTATTGAAAGTGTTAAGCAGGTCATTTCAAAAAACAATAGTGCACATGCACCATCAAACGAAAGCCTGCTCAAATGTCTCATGATAAAAACACATCCTAACGACAATAAAGAGTCTCGGCGTAGGCAAACTACCAATGTCGATTACATATTTTACATCGACGATGATGCAAATGTCGTATTGGCGGTGTGGATGTCGATTTACTAATAGATTCTGGCATCAAATGTAATATTTTGTCACAAAATATTGAGGAAATGCTAAAGAGATGTTCTGTGGTAGTATCAAAACAGGCAAAACATTCATAGCTTACCTAACCCTAACTATGCTGGGTTTATTTAATGCTCCCGTCCCATTTGGAAATGAGTAAACAAAAAAATGCAAATTTATAAGTGCTCAAGCTTGGTATAAATAATGATTTTATTAATAACATTGGCCCTACATTATCCTAACAATAATGGCGTAAAATTGAATATAATAAGACTAAGATTGGAGGAAGAAAAGTTACCTACTTCCGAAAAGATTTCGAAGCGCGTTGGCGCCACGATTCTTACAACACTTCAAGCTTCTCTTTTACGCTACTACCTAATTTTTATCCAGTTATATAATCGCGGGAACCTTTAATTGGCTCTCCATAGTTTATATTAAACAGTATATAAGTTTGTAACAAAGCTGTTGGTTCTCCAAAAACATACATAAATAAATAAAACGCAAATAAAATTATTTTTATACCATGCATTTTCTTGGGTGAGTTAGGATATAGCTTATACTATATACCAAAGACCAAACTCTTACCCCATTTATTTTTGCCAACTTTTATTGGTCCATTAGAGCCACCGATATTAATTTAATAATGGTTTCTGTATATGATTTTCACTAATATTGCAGAAAGTTTTACACACTTTCAAAGTTAAGTGTCATTTCAATAAAACTTTACAACAAATTCACTTTGTAGTAATATAATGCATTAATTCAACTTCCATGCTGGACTGGGAGTGGAAGAGGAACGTGGAAAGTGCCGGCTGCTTCTCTTCCCGGGCATGCCGTGGGAGTCAGTTGGGGGACACAGGTTTTATTGACGGTTTTGCGGGCGATATGCTGGCCCCCTGTCGCTGCAATGGCCTCTCTCCATCATAATAGTACCTCTGAATTTGTCAAACGAGACCGCAGATGGTTTCATAGCCTCTGGTGTTCTGCCTACACCGTGGGGGATGCAGGCGTGAAGTTATGCACTATGCAATTCACTTGGTTTTAGTTATAGTTACTTGTTTCACTTGAACAGTTAGTGGCAATAATACTATTATATTCGATTTTGTTTGATACTATTTCATGATTTTAACCGAAAAATTTAACAAAGAAATAACAAGAAAAACCAAAAATACTGACTGAGTGAACTGTGGAGGGTCAAGTTCACATGATTTCAAATTGTGTTATTGTATAACTAAGTGCAGTCCAGTTATTGTACTTTGCATCTTATTTGTTGTGCAGTGCTATTGGCCTAGCCGACATTTGCTTATATCTCTTGATTTAGTACCCTTATTGTTTTAGTTCAGACAAAATTGTCTGACTGAGATTACTGAAATTGTAATTAATTTGTAACCATAGTAGGTTAGAAAAGCTATAAATAAAGTCGATCATAACCTGGTTGTGTCCAGGTTGAAGGTTAACAGTCTTTCCCAGGCTGAGAATCAATATAAACTTTCATTATTTAAAGCAAGATGTGTTGATATTGATAAAATTTATCAAGGTTGTTAAAAAATTGCGTAATCAATTGTCCTTTGAAGCCACCGAAGATTTAGATAAAATCAATACGGACAAACGTAAAATTATAATTTATTGATATTATAACAAAAGCATGTTATTAAGAGCTTAGAATTTAAACCAGTTCCTATCACTTTATTAGGATGTACCTACTAAAGGCTTGAAAAAAAAATAAAAGTGATTCAAGTTTTAGAAACGACCACTGACAACTCAAAGCCATGTAAAACATTCCAAAGAGCTCATGTTTCTCACAGTCAAGGTAGAAATAACAAAAGCCAAAAATTAATTTCTTTAAATATTCGTAATAGAAAGAGGTTCATCATAAATAATAGATTGTGTCTTCGATATTTGCTTGTATGGAACTAGCTAAAATATTACACAATACTATCCAATATTGAGCGAGGTTAAAATAAGCCAAGCCCAAAAGTCAGACTGGAAAAATGTTTGACTATCTTACAATGCACAATAGTACTCCGCATTGGAAAAAGGCAAATTGCCTTCTTTATAATTCTTTTTAATAGGTTATACACAGGTTAGGTTATACACTCCTACTTACGCTATTCACTTGGAACATGACGTAGCTCATGAACAGGTCAAGGATAGAAAGAAAGAAATGAAAAAAAAAAGGAAAGGACAAGCTGGAGTGTCATCGAAATGTTGTTGTTTTAAAGAAGATCGAGGGTATTTGGTGTGTCATTCCCAGACTGTTTTAATAGGTTGGGGAAAAAGTCTTTTCGCATTATAGTACGCAATTCTGTATTGTATAAGAGAATAACTAAACTGATATTTTAGTACTAGTTTCCTATTAGTGTAGTCTTTTATAACAATATGTTAAAATTATATTAATTAAGGTTATAAAATATGTTAAAATGTCTATAACCCTTCAATAGATTTAAGGATAAGTGTTATGTGAAATTGTTATTGTGTATTTAAAAAGATGATTGCTGTTGAGTTTCTTGCCACTTCTTCTCAACAGATCGACTTTCCGAAGTGGTGGTAGATTCAGTTCAATTTGTAAATAATGTAACTTTTTAATAAAAAAAAAAAAAAAAAAGAAAGGAGAGATGTGGTGACTTGGAATGAACGAGTGAATGGGAATAAAGATTGAGGCATCGAGGCGCCCTCTCGTATCTCTGTTATGGCATTGACCGGTTGACAGCGCGTGCGAGTGGACGTGTCGACTCCTCTGACTAAGTACTGATTGTGTTTTATTTCACCCAGTGCTAGTAGAAATCGGCTGAACGCCACATGTAACAAAGACAAAAAAAAACATACAGACGAATTGAGAACCTCCTCCTTTTGTAAGTCGGCTGAAAAAGATAACTCATTAAAATACGTCATTTATTTATAATATTATGTTTATTGATTCGTTGTTTACATTAAAATATCAACTTTAAATTTATATTGTGTTGGGTTTATTTTGTTTTTTATGTTATTTGTTTGAAACACGCCTTAGCCTTCATTACCGCTTTTCGCCAAGTGACACAGACAGAAACCGGATTGCTAGTTTCTTTCCACTGTAACTTGAAGGTACAATAGAGGGACCTTTATCCATTTTTTAATACTCTTAAGGATTCCTGTCTTGAAATCAGGATATGTTAAGCATTATTTCAGGACATTTGTGTTTTTGATTTTGAGAATAAAATAAGCGATATTTGGTACCTCAATATAAAAACACAACTGAATCGTTCGTAGTACACGTACATGTATGTTATAAAAAAATTGTAGAAGAATTAATAAATATTATATTAAGAAGAATAATTTCATATTCGACTTCACAATAAATTTCCCGAAAATAATGATTACCAATTTAACAGTTGTTTCTCAAAGCTGGAAAATCATTTATCAGTGTTAACATAATTTGGAATATTTTCCTTTCATTGATATGTTACATTTTCAATTTATTTGCTTAATTACTTGAAATTGTTGTGATTTGTTGGAAATTTATAATTTGGATTCGACTTTGAAGTGTTTTCAGAATTATAGATTTCAGATTCACAGGAAACAGCTTCTTATTATACAATGTTTATCATTAAATTTGAACCTTCTTGTCATAGCTTCATGATCACTTTTCAAAAGGAGTCGTATGAAATAAAAGCTTCATCTTTTTATATCCTTAGTTTACATTCTTCGTGTCACGCACCATTAGTTTCCCACTAATAAAGTTTAACGATGTTTTATTTTTTACTCAATAATCTTTTCAAAAATTATTGTTGAAATTATACCTACATGACGTGGAGAGGTCTTAGCTTTAAATGTGATTTATATACTACGAATATTTTTAATGTATTAATTTTTTTAAGTCCAATTGTAAGAACAAGTTGAAAAAAAGGTTTGTGCAGTTTCGGTACCACCACCGTCATTGGCTTAATTTTTCATTTTAATAAAAGGATTAAACGTTGTTTAATAATGAGTTCCATTATAAATCCACTTCTTGGAATATCGTGGTTAAAATTTTGCATAAACCTTTTAATGTTAAACAGCGTGAAAATATAAATTGAGGATATAAAATGATTAACGCAAATAAATTAATAGAGAGACTTTCATGCTGGACTAGGAGCGAAAGAAAAACATAGAATGTGCCAGCTGCTTCTCTTCCCGGGCATACTGTTAAAGTCAGTTAAGGGACAGAGGTTTTAAAGGCGTTTTTGTGGACGATAGGCTGACCCCCTGTCACTACAATAGCCATCTTTATAATACCTCCAAATTTGTCAAACGTGACATCAGATGGTCTTGTAACCTCTGGTGTTCTGCCTACCCCATAAGGGATACAGGCGTGACGTTATGTATGTATGTAATTAATAGAGATGGCCTACTTTTAGTCGGCGAGTCATACATAAGCTATCGTAAATAACAATAATCGTCTTAACTGACGTATGACGTCACAAGCCAAGGATTGCAAACCCCTGTAGTAGGTAGATTGATGTCATAGTAATGAAAAGACTAGGAAATAATTCAGGTATATATCACTTGGAACTGACGTTTCAAACAAGGTAGCTAGATTATTCCGTAACTTTAGGAGTGCACTTAAAATAATCAACGAATGCAGAGCATTAAAGAAACCGACTTTACTTCAAAACTTTGGCTGAGTTGAGAGTGTTATCAACACAAACATTCTCCGAAATCATACATATTTTTTCAAAAGTTTGAAATTTTTAATGGAATACTCAACCGATTTCGATTAAATTTAAATTGGACCATCTATGAAGTATCCTCTATCATATGAAACAACAGATTTCAAAGAAATATCGTGTAACAAAGACACAAAAAAAATACATACAGACGAATTGAGAACCGCCTCCAGTTTTGGAAGTCGGTTGATAAAATAAATATAAACTCCTCAGACAATCACACCACCTACATTACCAGCTCGTTTTAGACCATGTAGAGAACTGGGGTTTATTTTTGATTTGTTCTTTCTTGCTCCATGTGGAGTTCGAATGAATTACTTAGTAGCGTCTGTTGGCGATGTCAAGATGTTTGTATGACTTCATGGTAACGTAAGTATGTTGGTAGTATGCTGACGACCACTTTGGCGATGGGGTAAACCTGTCTGCCTCAGACGCCAGTGGTTGCGGGTTCGATGCCCGCACGGAACAAGAAAAAAAAATCCGTGTCTGGGTGTTTATCTATTTATGTATTTATATTCTAGTTTCCCCCCTAGTGCGCTACATGGTATCCCATAACACAAGCTATGCTTACTTTGGGGCCATGTAGTTGGTGTGATTGTCTGGGGATTTTTTTTTTCTATGGAGGGCGCTGAATGTAATGAATGGCTGTTTAACATTCGATTGCAGCGTCGCGGCTATATATTAAAGGTTGATGAAAAGTGTCAGAGAGACGACGGCTAGGCGTGCGGATGTATCTTAAACTGACGGTTAATATTAGCTCGGTAATGTAATTGTAAAGTAATTAACGGACGTACCAGCGAATAAATATTGTGTTGTGAATAAGCCAGTATTGTAACCAAGCCCGCATTCTCACTACTAAGTTACTGCCTAGTGATTATTTCTAACGTGATTAATAAACTTCATCGCTCACACGTCTATGCCAATTCAACACATAGTCCATTGAAATGTTACATTTTTTAGGCCTAACCTTGCGTTTTTCAGAGGACGCAATTTAATTTTTTTGATGTGTAGGGGGAGGATTTAATTTGCAACAAAAAATGTTAATAATTTTTTTTATCAGATAAATAGTTTAAGAGATATATTGTAAAAACCATTTCAACCCCTTTTTTCAAGATGGCGGCCGTAGGACAAGGGTGGCGACCCTACAAACTTGGTTTTAGCTTTACACTGACCCCCCTACACATCAAAAAAATAAAATTGCGTCCTCTGAAAAACGCAACCCCAAATGTAACTTTTCAATGTACTAACAGACATTTTTTAAATATCGTCGTTGACTTAAGTCAGTAAGACTTAAACCTTCCCCCTTGAGTCATACAGCATGTACAAGAACTTGTTTTGTTCTTCATTAGGTAACTGTGCAAAGTACTATCGAACCAACTGAATCATGACCCATTTCGCTGATAATTCGTTTGAAACTGTCAAACTTGTAAGGTCTCTCGCGTAAAATACACATAGGATATTTTAGATAATGTACGAATTCTGTACTCAGTAAATGTCAGTATCGAATAAAATGATATCAAATTCGGCACCAAGGAAACCTGTCTTAAGCGAATTGCGCCATACTAGCATTTATATAGTGAGCCTAAATGAGCTTATGGTGGGGGTCATGATTTAGCAATCGTGATATCAATTGATTCGCTGATATAGCAATCGACAATGTATTAATGATGTTCCTGCCACACCCAAGATTAACTATTTATGTATGGTAGTGAATTTTGGGTGTAACAGGATTAATGCTGTGGAGATGAGAGCTTTGAGGAGCATGTGTGGAGTGAAATTGAGTGATAGGGTGCGCAATAGTGAAATAATAAAGAGACGCGGATTGAAAGAAGATGAAGTGACTAAGATTGAAAAGGATGCTACGGTGGTTTGGACTTTGGAAAGGATGAGTGAAAATAAATGAAAGAGGTTTACCGAGCAAGAATGGATAGTTTTTTGGAGAAGGGGCCGCCCTAAGCTAACGTATGCCGGCGATGTTCTTAAAAAGGGCCTATTTAAAAGTACCTATATTAATATGAAAATATTAATGAACGTGGAGGAAGCGAAAGAGGTATGTATGCATTGTAGCAATTGGTGTTCCCTTGTCTCTGCCAACCCTAAAGGGAGACAGGCGCGAGGTTATGTATATTATGGTCATTCGCATCATTACTTAGTTTTAACTTCCCAGGTTTAGTTCCCTTATGATATTTATTAAGATAGAATACGAATCATTATTAAATTTACAATCTTACAACAGTTAACTCGTCTTTTCTTACATTTACTCAGACGCCAGTGGTTGCGAGTTCGATTCCTGCGCGAAACAAGAAAACAAATGTTCCGGGTCTGGGTGTTTATCTTTAAATGTATTTGTATTCTAGGTTCCCCCCTAGTTCGTACATGGTATCTCATAACACATGCTCAGCTTACTTTGAGGTTGTGCAGTTGGTGTGATTGTATATATATATTATATAGTTTAAATTACACATGTTGGATTAAACCCCCAACAGTTGCGTTTTTTCGATATCAGATCAAAGATTTTTGATATCTCTTATTAAGACATAATCCCCTGTATTCTACACTACACGATTGTACTCTATAAATAACAGTCTCAAAATACCATCAAAAACCGTCAAATTTGAATAAAGTAAAGTCATGCCTTTTGGAAAACTGGTTCATATAGGGCCACGTCGCGTCACGTCCAATTCGAGCCATGGTTTTAAAGGATTTTGATGTTTAGACTATTCAAAACTGTGACGTGTATATGTCTGCGTGATAGTGTTGTAAAAGTTCAGCAGAAAAATACGATGACTTTTATAGTGGTAGATCATTTTTATTTACGGCCTTCATGGCAGTGGGTGAATAGGATACAATAGGATGTGGGTTCAATCCTTGATTTAGTGACTAGTGGTATTTTTAGTCTCCTGAATAAGCTTATTAAAATGTGCTGAAAAAGGTTTGAAATTAGCTTCGGAGAGTTCTTTTTGGTGCTGCTGTATTGAAGTAGTTATAAGTCCATATGAAGATCAGCGTTGGGCTCTGCTATAACAGTTATTGAAAAGACCCTGGAGTTTCTGAACCAGACCAATCCATGGCTTATATTGATTAAACATTGAAGTTTTGATTATGCAGTAATGCTTGGGTTTTAACATTTTAATATTTTTAACATTTTTTGAAGAAACGTGTCAATATTTTTTATTATTTCTTTTAAGTTTTTAAGCATTGGAATTAATTTTTTTTTCGGTTATTTTGACGGTATTTATGTCGAAGAATTAAAAAAAAACGCTTATGGTACTTGAAGTCCCGGGTTCGACCTAAACCGGGAATTTGGAAAATATTGGTAGATGCATTTCTAACTGAAGCGTAGGTTCGCTTGTGTGCAAGAATAACTTGAAGTGGTCTTGAGAATTTACTGTTTTTTTTTTATTTTCAATGCAAAAAGATAATCAATTTTTCATTTTGTTCCATCAACAACAAAAACATAAAAATAAAAAAAAATTAAAAGACACTTTTTGGATTAAAAATCGTGATACATCCCTACTGTTCGTCGAATGAATAAAATAGGAGACACGTACTACAGATCGAACAAAGGTGAATTCTTTTCACAGTTCTGTTTTCAAATACTGGAATGTGGGAAATATTTTCCATTTCTTTTATTTTAAGGTTTTTGTTTGTTGAACTGAAACTGAGTTCTCAAAATAAAAAAAAAAAAGAGTCTGACTGAATGCGTAAATTTTGCCACTCGCTACCACTGTTTCTGAAAAAGTATCAAAACTTCGGCGCCACGAAATGTATACAATAATTTTAGCTAGGTATGAAATTCGTACAACATTGCTTTTTTTTAAACAAATAAAATTGTCTAATTATTACAAAACATAACGTCAAAATTACCTAAGTTTCAGGTTATACCAAATTATACATAACATTTAAGATGTATGATAATATAGAACAGATAAAAAGAGCATAGTAAAAGCGATATCTTCTTGTCATGTTTTTAATAAATAGGTTCAGAATTAAATAAAACACTTTTTAACCGGATTTATCGCGTATATTTACATTTTAAATTTTGACTCAACGTTTCGGTGTCTTTGCAGACCCCGTGGTCACGAGCGACGTCGGTTAAAAAGTGTTTTATTTAATAGTATGAATCGCGAAAACTTAAGACAATATTAGGTTCAGAATTATTAAGCCACCTCCTTGATCAAGAATTTTTGAGATAGGCAGCAAATAGAAGTTAAAAGTACAAGTGTATATATATAAATAACATCGATAACACTGAAAAGTTTTTGACATTTTTCCAAATTACCAAATATTCAGAATTTCGTATATGTATAGAAGCAAAGAAGTAAAATTTCGTGATAATAGATAATTGGTGCCACTCTTATAATTTGTTACGAAAGATTGAGCTGAATTTCAAACATATTAAAGGTAAAACTTGGAATATTACAATACGTATATTACTCATACTTTCAAAGAACAGAAATAAACTCGTAGAGATGTACGACAGGATACATTTTGGTGAGTGCGCGAGTGCTCTGTTTGAGCAAATTGAACCCTCACCCTTTTACCATCGGACTACTAGACGCAGACAGAACTTCCATCCGTATGTGGTTGATATTCCGAAAAGTCGAATTAAGCGCTTTGACAGTTCCTTTTTGATACGGGTCGCCAAGGTTTGGAATGAACTGCCTGCGTCTATTTTCCCTGACCAGTATAGTCCTAGTACTTTTAAGCGTCGAGTGAATAGGTTTCTCGTGGATGGACGTGTACCACCTTAGTCTTCATGTTCACTTAACACCAGGTGTCATGGAAGACAAACGTCCCAGTCTAAAGCCAAAAATAATCTTGGGCCAATTAAACTTTTAAAGCTATATTTTATAAAAGGTCAATTCCTTTTGGTTATATTATCCTTAAAACGCACTTCATATTTTATTTAGCTTTAAAAAAAAATGAAGTCAAAGGTTAATTCCTCAAAAAAAAAAAATATATAAATTTGTAATTTTCTGTAATATAAAGAAGTTAAATCGTTACCTTAATTTTTTGACGGTTTCCTCGCCGAGTTTTATACTTCAAAAGCTCTTTGTGGCAGTAATTTGAATTGCTACTTCATTTTAGTACGTGGAACTCAATAATAATAGGTATAAAGAGAATCAGAAGTAAGAGTACGTGATTCTTAAAAGCTTTGTATTTAATGGTTAAGTCGATATGAAGTTAAATGTTACACATCGAGTTCTGGAGCAAACAATGATCAGTATACACATGTCATAGAAAAAATGCTGACTTGACAACCCACCAAGCAATTTTAATCGATTTCTACTTAAATAAATGAAAAAATGTGTAAAACAAAAATTACCCGACCAGGATTGATTGAATTTATTAAGATTTAAGAGTAATTAATCATTTTAAATGCAAAAACTTTAAAATACCATTTCTACTTAGCTTCTTGCGCATTCATGTGAAATAAATGAAAAATGACAATGAAAAAGCTTTATTTTATATATTATATATTATTATAACAATCAAGTAGAACAATCAACAATCAACATATTGATATTATCCCTGACTTCTGAAATAGGAAAAATTCGTGGTACAGAAGCCAGTTCCTTCCAGTGCTTGACTGGAAAAAGCAGAAGAGTTTGACAGATTAAAATAAAATATTAAATTAAATAAAAAAAAATGTATACATGATTCAAATTAATGGCAGATTGAAAGAAGATGTAGTGACTAAGATTGAAAAGGGTATGCTACGGTGGTTTGGACATTTGGAAAGGATGAGTGAAAGTAGATTTACGAAAGAGGGTTACAGAGCAAGAATGGATGGTGCTGTCGGAAGGGGCCGCCCTAGGCGAACGTACGCCGATCAAATTGGCGACGTTCTTAAAAAGGGCCTAGTTAAAAGTACCCATAACCGGCGATCATGTATGAAAAGATTAATGAACGTGGAGGAAGCGAAAGAGGTATGTCTGGATCGAAGCAATTGGTGTTCCCTTGTCTCTGCCTACCCCAAAGGGAGACAGGCGTGAGGTTATGTATGTATGTATGTATTAATGGCTATACCAAAATCAAAATTATAAGATTATTAAAATGTTACAAACAAACATAAATAGAACTATGTTTGTTTGTAACATTCAAATCACATTATCTAGCTCAAATTAGATTAATAAAAGAACGTGTATTATTATACAGCGTTAATTTCAATAAGCGCAACACCTTTAGCAGGCAGCCTTTCCACATCGATTTCAACAACATTTGTTCTACGACTTTCTAAATTTAATACATACATACATAACTTCACGCCTGTATCTCTTATGGGGTAGGCAGAACAACAGAGGTTATAAAACAATCTGATGTCACATTTGACAAATTTTGAGGTATTATAATGATGGAAAGAGACTATTGCAGTGACAGGGGGTCAGCATATCGCCCACAAAAAGCCTCCAATAAAACTTCAGTCCCTTAACTGACTTTTACAATATGCCCAGGAAGTGAAGCAGCTGGCACATTCTAAGTTTTTCTTTCGCTCCTAGTCCAGCATGGAAGTGCTATCATGGTATTTCTCTGCCGGGCATACTGTAAAAGTCAGTTAAGGGACAGAGGTTTTAAAGGCGTTTTTGTGGGCGATAGGCTGACCCACTGTCACTATAATAGTCTCTCTCCATCTTTATAATACCTCCAAATTTGTCAAATGTGACATCAGATTGTCTTGTTACCTCTGGTGTTCTGCCTACCCCATAAGGGATACAGACGTGACGTTATGTATGTATGTACTATGTCAGTTTTTTGTACGATAGTATTGATAATTTTTAATATAATGAACAATTATACTTTTCCATAAAAGTTTTTGGAGAACTTTAGCAAATTGCCCTTACATAAGACTTACGAAAGTTCCCAAAGAAGATATAATAAAGAAAATTATTCGGAAGATAAAGAAGACAAGTTTTTAATGTATTCAGAAAGTCATTAAATTGTTATCTAGGACAGTGAGTAATCAAGGTGGCCAAAAGCATGTCTCGAAACTTTTCTTTGTGGAGAAACTACTGAAATTTTAAGTTATAAGGCCACGAGACATTTTTGGCATCTTCGCTAACTACGTCTGGTTTTTGTTGTGGTTGCTAGACAATTTATGAAATAAAGTACGGATTTGTTTTTTCAATATATTTCCTTTTATTTTTATTGCTATTTTAAATTCTATTGTCTTGAGATTTCACAATTTACGACGAATTTCATGGTGTCGTGATTATATGTAAGTTGACGTTTTCATCTGATTCATATCGTTCCTAATGTATTCCATGAAACCAATACGTTGAAGTTTCATGTTAAAATTGTTTTGCGTTAATGTTATGAAAAGGAGAATTTACTGAAAAATTTGGTGTTGGCAATAGGCTATTTTCTTCATTTTAGTAAAATTATCTTAGTTTTTAATGATTTTAGTAAGTCGATTTTAAGAAAGTTCAGCAAAATATCGAACATAAATGCATGTAACACATGTTATGAAATTCGAATTCTTCTCAGAAGCCAGTGGTTGCGCGTTCGATTCCCACACAGAACAAAAAAAATGTTCTGTGTCTGGGTGTTTATCTATTTTTATACACTCCCGGACACCTAAATCGAGCCACCTTGATTTTTTTGGTTTGGAGTACTGAAACTTACAAAAAAATTTTGGAGCTGGTATTCTCATCACTCATTTAGCGTGCCACTGTTTTAAATTTGAACTACAGTTTATTAAAAAAGTCGAGTAACGTAGAAATACGTCCATATTAGCTTTTTTCGAGGAAAGAAATGTAATCGATTTTTAAATAAAGAAATGATTTACATGAAAAGAAATGTTTATTTAGTAACTTGTGTTACCTCCCAGTGCATTTATGACAGCTCTCATACGGTTTGGCATAGAATTAATCAATGTCGTGATGACACGTTGATGAATGTCCTCCCATTCTTCCAAAAATACATTTTTGAGCTCCTGCTTGGTTTGAGGGGCAGGATGAAGAGCTCGAACACGCCTCTTCAGCTCATCCCATAGATGCTCTATAGGATTCATATCAGGACTTCACTCTGGCCATCTCATAACAGTGATACCAATGTCATTTATGTACTCCCTGACCATTCCCACAGAATGAGCCCTTGCATTATAACGAAATCTTGGGCAACAACTCCAGCATATGGCATCATGTAGTTCTCCAAACATTGGCGAATGTATCTATTGAAATCTAGGCGGCAGTCGTGGTCTCGTCACTACCTCTAGCTCAGTTTTGCCTTCGATAGAGGTTCCTCCCCAGACTCTCCATGATCCTCCACCATAGCTCACTTTCTCGTCAATACAGCATTGCGCGAAACGCTCGTTCTGTCTTCGGTAAACCTAACTCCTTCCGTCATTACCGTATAGCATTATCTTGGACTCATCTGTGAAGAGAACCTGGCTCTATTGATGTCGAGTCCAATGTAGATGTTCGCGCGCAAACTCCAGACGGGCTATTCGGTGTGCTCGTGTCAATTTGGGTCCATTGGCTGGCTTATGGGGCTTTAAAACACGTTCATTAAGTCGCCATCTAACAGTCCGAGCACTCCGTGAAAATCCCTGAGCTGTTCTTGTATCTGAACAGAGGTAAGGCGTCGATTTCGTAAGCTGGTGGTGAAAATGTATTGATCTTCTCTTGACGTTGTGACTCGGTAACGAGGTCCTCCTGTTTGCCGAACGAAGCCGCCAGTCTCCAGGTATCGGTGGTACTTTCTTTGAAGTACTATGGGTGGTAATATTGATGGAATAGAAACAGGAATAGGATGGCGTTTATAAAAATTATTTAAACATTTTTAGTGGGTCAGTTTTTTGAAGGCGGTTCACTTTTTCTCCAAAAGAAATAATTAGTTTGTTTTCATTTTGATATTATAAACATAAAAAAAAACTTATGTTATGATATATCTTATAGCGAACTTGAGAAACTAGAATCAAAATACTTACCTATACATATATATAAACGCCGACACCTGGAACGGTTCGATTCCCGCTCAGAACATATTTTTCTTGTTCCGAACGGGAATCGAACCGGCGACCTCACGACTGGCATAATCGCGTCTTAATCACTGCACCACGGGGACCGTGGAGGAGGAGATTATAAAATTATGCTTTACCATTATAAAATGCAAAATAACTTTTTGAATATTTGATAACTGAATTGCATATGAAAATAATTAGCAATTAAATTGAGGTGTTGATGTGATTTTCTTAATTTAATAAGTTATATCTCTTGTAGATATTTGTAATACTTATTAAAAACATTCTACCTCTCTACACAATCGTTAGTTATATCGCTTCAACTGACAGATACGTTTCTTATAGTGGGTAATTTATCTGACTTAGCCACCGTTTAGTGGAGGGAAATTCTCAGCGTCTGCCCGGCTAGCAACCACGTATCATATAAATCTGCGAGCAAATAATATTACTTTGGTATCTAATAATGTGCTGAAGCAATGTGTTATGAAAACCCAATTATGATTTTGTTTCGGATTTTCACGTTTCACCTATATTTACTAATATTGTTACTTTGTTTTTTTTTTCACTACAGAGATAGAAAATTTGTTCTAAATGCCACTTGGTGGAAAGTGAACATTAGGACTGACATGGTACAGAAGGCAACAGATCAAGCGTTACATTACTTGTCAAATTTTCCCAACCAACTTTAACTTAATGTCCAGGGTATAGAGTACAGTAATATTTTAAAGTTTTTGCATTTAAAATGCTTAATTACTCTTAAGAAATGAAAAAATGTGTTAAATAATAATCACCCGACCAGGATTCGAGCCTGGGACCTCTCGTTTGCCGGACGAGTGCTCTCCCACTGAGCTACCGGTTCCTTTTTTTTTTTTTTTTTTTTTTATAAATGACTAAACCCGCGTTTGACCTCAATCTCACCTGATGGTAAGTGACGATGAGGTCGAAGATGAAAGCACACGGGTTTAGGAAGGAACTGGCTCTTTATACAATATTGCCGGAACACATTACCGCCGGAGCGGTAACATTTGGCGGCAGACTTTGTATAAAGGGTGGTCGCTAGCCAGTCGGACCCAGAAGGGATCCTACCACCAAGCAAAAAGTGGTCTTAGCTGAAAAGCTATACCATTAGATGGAGCTACGTTAGCAATATAACAAAAAAACAAAAATGTGTTAAGTAATTTCGAGGCGTACCGCCAGGCCCCGGTAGCTCAGTGGGAGAGCACTCGTCCGGCAAACGAGAGGTCCCAGGTTTGAGTCCTGGTCGGATGATTTTTATTTAACACATTTTTTCATTTATTTATAGAGTTAAAATTCAAGTACAATTGTTTGATAGATTTGTATCGCTTGATCTGCAGCCTACAGTACCTACATGGCTATCCATGAGAAACCTATTCACTAAATACTTGAAAGTACTACCGGGGCTCAACTTTAATGTTTATAAGTGTCAAGTGTTAATTTATGGAGCTTTCAAGTCACTATTTTTTGCTGGCCTGACTTTTGGGAAAGGTTTTATGAGACTTTTCCTTCAAAATCAAAATCAAAATCAAAAATCAAAATCAATTTATTGCTTCAAATATGGTGGTATATACATTTGGTGGTAAATATTCGTTATTGAGCTCATATTTTACTGTCTTACAGCATGCAATATCAGTGTGTAAACAATTAATAACTATATGATTCAATTAAAATTCATCAAATAAAAAAATCATACATGCATACAATTTAATTAAATATTTAATATTATGTTTTCTTAGGTTAGAAAAAAAATCAGATACTTTTATTTATTACATGTCAAATTTGCTATTAAAAGAATCATTAATTGTATAAAAACATTGCTCTATAAGCCATTGGCGTAGGATAAATTTAAATTTTGTCAGCGGCAAGTTTTTTAACTTTGTTGGTAATTTATTAAATATTTTAATACACATGACATAACTATTTCTAATACATATCTCAGTTTTGACTATATATGTTCAAGATTTCTTTTTTTTTCCACAAAACATTCCGGGTGTATTTTTACAAATAATGCCGTTTCATAGATATATAAACAGGGTACAGTTAAGATTTTCATGCTTTTAAACAAAGGCTTGCAAGTCGTCCAAGAATCTACATCAGCAATTGCTCGAATACATTGTTTCTGAGATAGAAAGGCTTTATTTATTTTAACCGAATTACCCCAAATGAGTATTCCATACCTTAAAATTGAGGCAACGTAGCCATAATACGCTTTGAGTGCTGTTTTCCTATCAGCCATTTTACCTAATTTCCATAAAACATATGCAAATCTGTTTATTTTCAAACAAACATATTCTATGTGCAAGTTCCAAGAACAGTGTTGGTCAAAATGTATGCCTAAGAATGAGTAACTGTCTACCTCTTGAATTGTTTCGTTATTATATTTTAATTCTAGTTTTAATTTTTTTGCCCCTTTATTTAAAAATTGTAAATACTTAGTCTTAGTCATATTAACAGTCAAATTATTGTGTCTAAGCCAATTGATTATGTCAAGAATTGTATTATTGATAATGTCGTTGAAATTATTATTGGAGTTATCTGGAATTAAAATGGAAATGTCATCTGCATAAAGTGTCGTGTGAAATTTAGTTATAAGTGGCAAGTCATTTATATACAATAGGAAGAGAAGGGGTCCCAGTAAGCTACCCTGGGGCACGCCAGTCCTATTTACTTTAGATGCAGATCTCCAAGTAGTCTCTAGGAAAGAACTATCCGTATTTTTTATTTGGAAAAATTGTGTTCTGTTTTCTAGATAACTTTTTATCCAGTTAGCCGCTAAGCCCCGAATGCCATAAGCTTCACATTTTCGCAAAAGTAAGCTGTGAGAGACACAGTCAAACGCTTTGCTCATATCAAAGTACACCACTACAGCTTTAATTTTTTTGTTTGTCAATTTTATAATATCGTCAATTAAATTAAATGCAGCAAGAGTTGTTGACTTTCCTTTTTGAAACCAGTATGGTTAGGATGAAGAATATTAAATGTGGATATGAATTTGGTCAAGCGATTATGCATACATTTTTCGAATATTTTAGATAGAACAGTTATTAAGGCTATAGGTCGGTAGTTTAAAGGATCATTTTTGTTGCCTTTTTTGTAAATAGGTATAATTACGGTATTTTAGAGTTTATCAGGATAAATTCCTTGTTTGAAAGATATATTAATTATATGAGCTAATACTGGGGCTATGTACATACTTGATTGTTTTATTATTTTTGTCGGTATCTCATCATAACCGACTGAATTTGTATCTTTCAAAGACTTTATTATCTTAGATACTTCTGCGGCATCCGTTGGAAATAGAAACATTGTAGCGTTATTGAACTTAATGTTATTTTCCGTTAGTGTATGCGATGTCGTATTTATATTTGATGTATTATTAATAAAATGCTCATTCAATACGTTACATATGTCTTCAGGGTTGTTGTACAATTTATTTTTATACTTTACTTCTTTAATGTCATGTTGGTTTTTTTGAGTGCCTGCATTATTTTTTATTAATTTCCAGGAGGCACGGGATACATTAGTGGCACTGTTTAAAAACGCTATATTAGCATTTTTATTAGCTGAAGCTAGACATTTTTTAAATAGTTTATTGTACCTAATATATTTAATATGGTCAGAATGATTTTTTGTTCGATAATATGTGAATCTTAGTTTCCGTTTAGTCCCTGAAGATATTCTCAGGCCTTTTGTTAGCCATCTATATTTTTTGGGCTTAAATTTCTTTTTTATGGTGTATAATGGAAAACATTGCTCAAACAATAAAGAATAAATGTCAAAAAACATATTGAACGCCTTATTTGCATCTGATTCTGTATATACGTCTTGCCATTTCAGTGATGATAAATATTGATTGAATTTACGAAGATTTTCGTTATTCATATCCCGTTTTTGTGTGTAAATTATAGTTGGAGGTATTCTTTTATTCAGCAGTGGCGTTTTCAGGTATTGAGCTGTCTCATGGTCGGAAAGGTTTAGGGGGAGTGTACCTCCTACAGACTCAGGTTTGTTGCTAATTATTTGGTCTAGGCAGGCATTCCTCCTGGTACGCTCCCTTATGTGAATGTTAAAGTTATAGGTATTAATTATTCTTTCATATTCTGTAGATATATCATTATTTTTTAGAATATCAATATTAAAATCGCCCGATATAATTATTTGACGATTTCTTTTTTTACGTAAAATTTGGAGTAATTTTTCAAGTTTATTTAAAAAGAGATACGGATTACTGTTAGGTGTTCTGTATATACATATTATTAAACATTTATATTCAGGAATGTCAATACCACAGGATTCAAATATAAAATCACAATTAAATTCATTTAAAAGGTCAAGTTTTGTAAATTCAATATAATTTTTACAAAATATACATGTACCTCCACGATTAACTTTTGTTTTTCTACTATACCAGGTAGCCATGTTGTAACTATGAAAATTAATATTGGATTCATGCCCAGTTTTTATAAAAGTTTCTGAAAAACACAGAATATCAAAGTACCAATTTGATTCTGATAATTTTTGAAGTTCAATAAGTATATTTTCTTTTTTGTTTACTAAGCCGGCTATATTTTGGTGTAAAAGTGTCAGGTTAGTTTTTTCATCGTCAACGAAAAAAATCATTCTTTATAGGAGTTTTAGCGGTATTTAGTTGATCAGATGTTTGTGTGTTATTATTTTTAGCATTTTTATGACGTATTGCCTCGAATAAGTAAGGTATGGTGGTCTGTTTGAGTTTATTCTTTGGTCTGTTAACGGTTTTATTATTATTGTTTGATATTTGCAAGCCCTTATTTTTAGTGAAACCGTGAATAAAATTTTTTTCGTAATATATGCAGTCTATAATTCTGTTTATTTTTTTTACATAATTTAAAAATGTTAATATTATTATTGTTATTATCATAAAGTCTTAGATTTGTATTACATTCAATAAAATAACTATTTGGGAATAAATTGCAAACCCGAGTAATTTCTTTGTTGAGCAAAGTCTCATTAAGGTATGGATTATCTAAAACGCTCAATACAAGCACTATATTATTTTTAAGGGTGTTTAGTGTAGAAAACAGTTCTGACGTCAATTTAAGTGGGTTTTTTTCATTCTCGCCAACGCTAATAACAAAAATATCCGATGCAGCAATGTTCTTGTCGTAGTCCCTTAATATCTCTTGTGTGCAGGCATTAGGTTTTATCATAGAAGTAATCTGATACTTTTCGTAATTTGTATGCAGCCTAGAGCGTCTTAGATTTGGTGCAAGTCTAGAGCACTGCTGGGAGCCAAATATTTTTATAGTTTTTTCTGTTTTTAATTTCACATTTTCTTCTGCGGGTTTTAGATTTATGTCTGTTATTTCATTAATTAACTGTATAAATGAGTCATCTTTAGGTATATCGGATAGTATCTTTTTATTTGATTGTTTATTTATTTTTTCTTTTTTGGTTGTCATAGGAGTTTTGCAGCAAATTTGTTTAAGTTTAATTATAGTAGCTTCCTTGTCAGCGAGTTGTTTCTCTAAAGCTAATTTTTCAAGGGTTAAATTTTCTATTTCTTTTTCAGCTATTTTTAGTTTGTATATTAAATCAAGATTATATTTTTTTATGTCATCTATTTCCTCATCATACCGCGTTGATAAGTCAGGCAAGCTGCGTCTTGGAGTAGAATTCGTAGAAAGTATAGAGTTGTCGTTACTATTATTTATAAGCCTACTTGCTTGACTATTTACAACTGGAGTGGAACATACTTTTTTTCGATTTCTTAAAGTGACATTTTCCTGTGGATCTCGGGAAGTTAATGGAGTCGTAGTTTTGCTTATTGCTGGTATTTCGGAAATATGTGTATTTTTATCGCTCGTTGTACTTATATCTACTACTTTACCTTTTTTGGAGAGGCAGTATGGGCAGTTCCATTTTTGTCTTTTTTCTTTGTTAAATAGTAGAAACCGCCTTTTCGAAATGATTGCACAATCTAAGTCATAATATTTTTTGCATTTATTACATTGCAATCCTTCTCCGTCTAAGTATTTCTTTTTACATTTTGAGCACGTCGATGTATTCATATTGTTAATTATAATGTAATGAAAAATTTAATAAAAGTTATACGATTAAGAAAAAATAATGTGCATTCAATATTAGTTACGCCCTCTGTTCGCGTTTTCAAATAACTTGATGTCATTCATCTAAGAGTGTCAATAAT
Source organism: Stenoptilia bipunctidactyla (assembly GCA_944452665.1). NCBI lineage: Eukaryota > Metazoa > Arthropoda > Insecta > Lepidoptera > Pterophoridae > Stenoptilia > Stenoptilia bipunctidactyla. Next base: position 1,169,555 of record OX101748.1, on the reverse strand, counting down.
ATAGATGTTCCTGTTCACTTCAAAACATAGTCTTAAATTTCGCTAGATGTCAGTATGAGCAATATTAAATATAACGCCCTCTATCCGCATCCGTTGGTTACTCGATAAGCTGCGTCTAAGGGCGATCTATATCTTACAAAATAGTTCAATGTTAAGCCGTTAGATGTCACTGGTGTTTAAGTGTTAGCATATTTTGTTCGTCAAGTCCCGTTATTTTCCGTTGGAATGATGACTAATTGATAATCACATTATTTTCGAGATAAACAATTTAAAGATGCACAGAATTTATGATTTCACTGTCACACAATTGAAAAAAACTCCGTTTGTTACACGTTAAAGTTCTCAAAGATACACTTAGTCAGCTGTTTCTTGATGCTATTGTCGTTTTGATTATTACTTGCAAAATCATATAATTAGTAGGTTGATTTACTGGATAACAATTTTGTGCAATATTTAGGTAACACCAATAACTTTTTCACAATTTATTTTGAAAACTACGTATTTTAAATATATTTAAGGAATTAAATTCACAGAGCCAATGTTTACATGACAGCTAGCGCCATCTATTCTCCTTAGTGTTGCCAATTAATAATTATTGTTGAACTAGGGATAAACGAATGCGGTGCGATATTAACTAATAACTTCTTTTCAATTCCTAGTATCGTAAATAAATATCATGTTTATTCAACATTTCTGATGAAGATCAATTAGTTGTATCCCTTATCGGTTCCTAGAGGAATGAATACGCAAAATGAAATGTTCCAGAGTTAAAGAGCCTATAGAGAATTAATTTACTCACAAAATAAGTAAAATTGCAAATGTAACGTGGAAAGTGGCAAGAAAAAATTCTATACTTTTGTACTTATGCTTTTATTTTATTTTATTTTAATTATTTTAATTTTTCTTTTCTCCACTTCAAGGTGCAGATTGGAAAAAGTAACATTTATGTGAGCGCCTTGCCATAAACACAGGTGTACACAATGATTCCGACTTAGAAGAAAATGAAACATTAGTAAATCCCAAATATTAAAATTACTTTTCTGAGTGCCAATATGCCTGCCGTATGTTCCGTTTGTGCAACAACTAGGGCAATGATCGTCAAGTAAGTATTTATGTTTTTTACCGAAGTTAACACTAACAATAATATTATTAAATAAAACTTAACGAAAATAGATCAATATTAAAACATCACAAATTTTACCGATATGAATCGAATCGAATATTTTGTGTGTTACATTAATTTAATTTAATATTGACCAAATATTGAAGGGGAAAATTATGAGTTAACCCAAATCAAATTTTGGTAAGCTTAATTAATTGTCTAGCATAAAATTACCGCAACTTCCTAGCGGTCGTCATTTCAATGATTTAAACTTAATTCAAAACGTTTTTTTTTTATTTTTTATTTTTTTTTCCGCCACAGAAAGCTTTACTACCGACTTGACGCCCCTAAGGGAGCCACAGAAGGAGAGGAGGTGAATGCTTGATGCACGAAGAGGGGACCTTTGGGGGACTACCCCGCCAGCCAATCTCTAACAGTGCGGCACTCACCGAACCCAGCGTTACCCGCTAAACACCCCCTTTGCTGAGTTGTCCCGAGTTGGGTTAATCTCATCATCTGAACGACAGCCAATTGGAGTCAGAGGCTGCGTACCGGGCGTCCCAAGAGACAACCGTCACGAAAGCTTATCGCAGGACCGAATCTGTAACAATAAAAAATTGAAAACGACGTCGTAAGAGTTATAAACACATGTTGTGTGAATTAATTGTTAAGAACAACCTAGAACCGGTTGGCTTGTTGAAGCTTCCTCACGAGGGAGGCGTGCTTGGATAGGATGGGGAGAGCATCGGCGAGAGAGTCCTGGCCGGCGTTGAGTGCAATGCCGAGCTCAAGAATCTCGTCGATAGGAGCGACGGTGACCCAGAACGCCAAGCGATCAAAACTGACCTTCGCGTTCTGTACCGCGGGTCCGCGGAGTCGCGGCCGCGCGCCCAGCCCAAGCGGTAGGAGTGACGTTCGAAACGGGTTTCGATGCGCATTCCACGGCCTGAGGGGCCTTAGCTTGAGGGGAGCCCTTAGGGGGCTGGGGGCGGTGTCTCCAATTAAGGGGATCGGCCGCCGCTTTGGAACGAAACGAGCGCGGCGCCTTAGGGCACCCGCGATAGTTCACCGTGTGGCCGGACTGGCCGCACAGGACGCAAGACGGATCTGTCGGGGACTCAAGGGTGCGGGAGCACTCCTTGGTGGAATGATCCTCTAGGCACTTAACGCACCTAGGTTTGGCGAAGCAGTTATGTGCCGCATGACCATAGAGTTGGCAGCGATTCAAAACGATACAAATAATTCATTAAATACGTACACTTATTAAATGTTTATATTTTATGAATTATTTATCTTAAATTAGATTTCTGCATGAAAGAAATGCAGCGAAAGAAAAACACAGAATGTGCCAGGTGCTTCTCTTCACGGGCATACTGTAAAAGTCCGTTAAGAGACGGAGGATTTATTGACGTTTTTGACCCCCTGTCACTGCAATAGTCTCTCTCCATCATTGTCAAACGTGAAATCAGATGGTTTTATAGTCTCTGGTGTTCTGCCTACTCCATAAGGGATACGTGAAGTTATGTACGTAATTAGATGACATTACTAAAAATACGTGGAGAACCTCGCAGAGGCTTTTGTACAGAAGTGGGTGTCTCACAGCCGAGAATGATGATGACTTCAAATTACAAAAAAGAGATAGTAGAGGTTTGGTCAGTTTCAGAATTAAAAAATTACGGTGAGTTTTTAATTTCATTTTCAACAATAAGTAGGATTGAAGTATTATATGGTTTAAATGTATTATTGAGTTTATATAAATTGATTTAAATATGACAATCGTTGTTGAAAATAATAATATTGATCATATTGTATTTTCTCGACCGACAGTGACGTGACTACGAATACAAAATTCTCCGGTACGTGGTAGTTCACTTTAGCACAAAGCTAAATCAAAATAAAAATATTCTTTATTTCGCAAGTATTTAAATACATTTGTAATAAGTCAAACAATTTACAATTTGAACTGAATCTACCACTACTTCGGAAAGTCGATCTGTTGAGAAGAAGTAGCAAGAAACTCAACAGCAATCATCTTTAAAAAAATAAATTTACAACCAGGGAATCCCATCTACTTGCATCCGGATATCTTATAGTAAACCTTTTCACATAACACTTAAGAACAAGATTTTTGACTCTATAAAGGGCGACTGGTGACAAATTTAGACATTGAAGGAGAGCACTCTTTACTCGTCCTGATCAAAATTATGTTATAAAAGTAGGGTATTAAATTTTTAGCAGATTTCCCTATAAATAAATAAATTAAATTAAATATTTCTGACACTCACACACAAATATGTATTTATTCAATATGTATAAACATACATATTGAATGAATACATATTTTTTATTAGAATAAACTTATAAATATCCATGACTTGACTGCTAATATCTGTGTTCATCACACAAATATCCGCCGCCGCCGGGATTCGAACCCAGGACCTCTGGCATAGAAGGCAATTTATGTTACCGCTACACCAGCCGGTCGTCATAAAGAGACTAGGTCGACGAGACCGTTCGTGGAGCCGTCCTATTTATCGGCTATTACCTACCTATTTTGTATTGGTAGCGCCGTGCGTAGGTCCGTACCAGTGTAACCATGAGTTGCGTAATGAATTCGTTAACTTTCAGTTGAGTTTACTATAATTAATATATACTTTTAATTTTATTTTTGCTCTTAATGTATAATCTCAAACTATACAATGTGTTAATTTTATACTTGATCAAACAAAATGTGCGGATATAACATTAAAAATTATCGACAAACCGCGAAAAAAAAATTTTTTTTTGTATACCATTTAGAAATTAAAGCCAATGAAAATTTTTTTTTCATTCAATTCCCATTTTTCGTTGTTAATTTTTTTCCTAACTAAGTAGACCATGGATTTTTTTTATATAGTCTTATTTTGAAGGTAAAGCCATGAACTAGTAATAAAAATTAAAAAATATCACAATATCAAGCCGGAAAGTTGTAAAAACATAAATTTATTTTTATTTTTTCAAAAAAAAATGTTTTTTTTTTTATTTTTTCAATAGAATAGCTAGTTTCGGAGTAAAAGGTAAAAGATTTTAAAAAAAATCATGTTTTTTGGAAAAATAAAAATAAATTAATGTTTTTACAACTTTCCGGCTTGATATTGTGATCTTTGAGAATTGAATAAAAAAAAATTTTCATTGGCTTTAATTTCTAAATGGTGTACGAAAAAAACTTTTTTTTTCGCCTTTTGTCGATAATTTTTAATGTTATATCCGCACATTTTGTTTGATCAAGTATAAAATTAACACATTGTATATTATATTACTCATTTACTAACCATCGAATATCATAGGGTTTTTTAGTAGGCCCTTTGTCCGAAATTGACTGATCATATTGTGTTGGGGAAAAAGATTCTTCGCATTTTTTAAGAAAATTCAAAACATTTTTTAATATAGTAAATTGACATTTAACTAAAGTACGTATGTACCATTTTGTTTGATAACCTTTTGCAATCTTGTAGGTAGGGACATGATCCCATTGCTATAAAAATTTTGGGACCTTTCATCAAAATACCGCGACAAGTGGATTTGGCAGTCCTATCGTGATGTTAACCTAACACTGCCTAAAGAATTCTGAAGAGAGTGAAACAGGTGGAAATCTGAAGGTGCAAGGTCAGGACTATACGTTGGATGCATTAACACCTCCCAGACAAACTCTCTTAATTTTTGCTGGGTAGCTATAGATGTGTGAGGTCTAGCATTATCATGATGAAACACCATACCCCTTCTGTTGATGAAATCCGGCTGTTTTCTCTCAACTTCTTGTTTTAATCTCATAAGTTGTTCGCAGTAGAGTTCAGAATCGATAGTCCTGCCTGGTGGTAACAGCTCATAATGAATAATGCCCTTCCAATCCCACCAGAAACACAACATCACCTTATTGTGAGTTAACCCGGGTTTCGCCACAGTCTGTGAAGCCTGACCGGCCTTTGACCACGACCTTTTTCGCACGTTCTTGTCGTACGTGATCCACTTTTCATCACCAGTTATTAGCTTCTGATTCGGTTTCGTTACGTCGTAATAAAGAATCACAAATGAGTACACGGTTCATTAGGTTTATTTGAGTGAGCTCGTGAGGTACCCAAATATCGAGTTTTTTTGTGTACCCAGCTTTTTTCAAATGCGCCAAAACTATTTTGTGGTCAATTCCTAGTTCTTCAGCTACGTCGTAACTACTGATATGTCGATCTTGCTCTACTTTTTCAAAAATGGCATCCATTTTATCCGTAATAGGGCGACCAGAGCGAGGTGCATCTTTGACATAAAAATTTCCGGATTGAAAACGCTTAAACCAAATTTGTGCTACTCTCACAAACACTGCACTAGGTCCATAAACATCGCAAATTTTTTTCGCGGCTTGCGTTGCACTTTTACCTTTTTTGAAGTAAAATTTTAAAATGTATCGAATTTCTTCATTAGATTCACTCATCTTGACAGTACGAAAAACAAATGAAAATCACACATTTTCTTAATTTGAATTTGGAATTATGTTCTTTAAAATTTTAACTTTCAAAGATACCAAAACCAGCCAGATACAAATACTATAGCCATTGAGATTTTATTACAAGTTCATACATACTATAATGCGGAAAGACTTTTTCCCCAACCTATTATTTAAATAATTAATGAAAATTATAATTATCATAAGTAAATGAACAAATAGTTTAGAATCAAACAAAATACTGGCTAGCCTGATTGGCAGGTTTGGGGGTAAAGTGTTTCATCTTAACAGCTTGATTAATACCAGTTAATACTAAACTTACTATATTATAGTTCTTTTCTTAGCCCTTTGTTTACTTGTCAAAATCAACTAAAGCAAAGTACCTTTAGCATCAGAAATTGTTTTGATGACATATTGTTATATATTAGGAAAAATTCCAGTGATGATTTTTATTTGAATTTAAGTTACACTGTTATTATTGTTATTATTACTAAAATCCTTCTCCGGAAATATTACAAATGAAACTTGTCATATTTTGATAGAACCTTTTGATTTTACATTAAATGGTAGACCATTAAAACTTCAACGTTATTTAAGTAAAACAATTTGACCGCACTTCTTATCTGAGAGGTTATTGCTGATAGAGAATTAAAATAGAAACAACGCTATATATACCGTATTATATTCCTTGAATAGTACCTACTATGACCTATAAAAATGTGACGATATGATATGGGTCTTTGATTCGGTTTGCCATCGTCTATTTTTCCTGATCAGTAATAGTCCTGGTACTTTTATGCGTCAATTGAATAGGTTTCTCTTGGATGGATCACTTACCATCAGGTGTCATGGAAGACAATCTTTCTATAACTATTCCATATCAACATTAAATTCAAAATTAAATAATTCTTACATAAATAAGATGGAATCATGTTATTAAATGGACAAAAATAAGTATGGATTGCATTATACAGGGTTGTTTTTGTAGGCCCTTGCCAAATTTAAATATAACGTACTTTGTTATAATACGAATAACCTACATTTTTATTTTAGTATCGCTCAGTAGAAAAAAGTAAAGATATGGCACCTTGATTTGTTTCACGAATAGTCGTTATTGATGAACGCCCTACACACAATACGATACTATGACGCGGCACTTTATTGATTACGTTTAATAATACTACGAAGACGTAGTACTACAAGATGTTTTGTCGCGCGACAAAACCTGTTAACGATATGAGATTGCAAGGTCACACTTTGAGTTCAGCAGTTATGCATACCTACAGGCAATAAAAAAAGTTACCTACATAAGTTACGTACAATCTTTTCTTCATACTTTTTCAGCCTTAGAACCGGCAAATTGCAAAAGGTTTGAGGGATTTAATGTGAGAAAATTTAACATAATACTTTTAAGTGAATGCAAAATAGATAGAAAGAAGAAGCATTTTGCAATTCGGCGTATTTAAAAAGATTGAATAAACTTATGTACATTAATTAAAGCTCTAACCTGTGTAATAAGTGATCAAAATGCATACCATTTTTCTCCAGGCAGAGTCTAGCACGTTTTAAAACATTTTCATGGGCTTTATTTAGCACTGCAGTGTCACTTTGTCAAATTCACACACTATTTGGTTTTTGAAATCAGAAAGGCTTTGCGCTTCGTTTTAATAAACGATTCCCTATTTGTAAACATTATCGATAGTTAGCGACGACTCACTGTCTAATAAACACATGCGGCGCAGGTTTCGCAGGCTCTCGTGAACGCAGCTACGTTACGCACGCTGCGCGTGCACTTCCGCCGAGGATGCGCGAGCGACTGAAGGTCATGGCAACAGACAAGCGTTTCCGGGTTAGAGACGGCGCAGCCGCCGGCCGGTTTCGTTCACGTGCGAACATGTCGGTATCTTACCTGCTCGATGTAATGGCACTTATTGTCAAGAGGATACGATTGTTACGATTGTTGCAAAAGAGACTATGCCAAAGCCAAATACAAATTAAACACTACTGACGAAAATTTGCTAGTGTATAGAAATTTGAGGAACCGCTGCAACACGATGTGTAGGGACGCACAACGGCGCCATATTCATAAATCAGTTTCAAATGGCGATCCAGCTAAAGTCTGGAAATTCCTCAGAACGCTGGGAATCGGTAAATCTAAAAGTGATAGCTCCCTCAAAAATGTTAATCTGAACTTATTAAATAGTTATTTCACTTCTTCTAGCTCTATAGACGCTTCTACAAAAATCCATACTCTGAATCACATATCTAGTTTACCGACGCCAAATATTCCTTCTTTTTCAATAAGTAAATTTTCGGAATTTGATGTTAAAAGGAAAATACTCTCCGTGGCCTCTAATGCGAGTGGATCAGACTGCATTAGTCGTAAGATGCTCATCCCTATCCTAGACATTATCCTTCCTATAATTACCTCCATATTGAATAACTCAATTGCTAACAGCGCTTTCCCTGATGTATGGAAGGATGCTAACATTATACCACTCCCCAAAAAAGCCAATCCTCTTTCCTTTTCTGATTATCGTCCTATTGCCATCCTACCTTTCCTTTCTAAAGTACTCGAGGGACTAGTTCATCAACAGCTCAGCACTTTCCTTTTAGACCATAAACTTCTCAACCCTTTCCAATCTGGTTTCCGTCCAGGGCATAGTACAACTACGGCCTTACTTAAAATTACGGAAGATATTCGCATGGGCATGGAGCAGAAGAAACTTACTATTCTGACACTGCTGGATTTCAGTAATGCCTTTAATACAGTAGATTTCGACATCCTTCTGCAAATGCTTCGTTCTCTTAACATATCTCCATCGACTATTGACTGGTTTCATACTTACCTGCATGGACGCCGGCAACGTATATCTACTGAGTTGGATGTTTCTGACTGGTGTGATATTAATGCCGGTGTACCACAAGGTGGCGTGTTGTCTCCACTCCTCTTCGCTTTATTCATCAATTCGATTACTCTTGATATATCTTCTTCCTACCATCTGTATGCGGACGATCTTCAAATCTATACACAAAGCAGTCTTGAAGAGCTGTCAAATGCTGTAGTGCTACACAATGCGGACTTGAAATTTATATCGGATTGGAGTCATGACCACGGGCTAACTGTCAACCCTCTCAAGACGCAAACGATCATCATCGGCAGCAACAAAATGATTCCTCGAGTCAACTTTAACACACTACCTCAAGTAGAATTTAATGGCATTTCAATTCCTTTTAGTGAAACTGTAAAGAATTTGGGAATCATATTTGATCGCACACTTTCCTGGATACCACAGATCACTGAAGTAAGTAGGAAGATGTTTGCCGCGGTGAATTCGCTCAAGCGTCTTCGCAATTTCCTCCCCGTTGCCACTAAAATTGCGCTAGCACAATCTCTCCTACTTCCTATTCTCGACTATGCTGATGCCAGCTATCTTGACCTAACAGAAGAACTTCTTAATAAGCTTGAGCGGCTCCAAAATCTCTGCATAAGATTTGTATTTGGATTACGCAAATACGACCACATTTCTGAATTTCGATCTAATCTCAAGTGGCTTCCGATTCGCTTTCGCCGGAATACTCACATCCTATCTTTAGTTTACCGTATTCTGTATGATAAAGCTGTTCCCGATTATTTGAAAAATCGCATCAAGTATCGGTTTACAAATAACGATCGCAACTTGCGGTCTTCTTCTAATCTCCTCCTAGCGACACCATCACATACCACCACCTTTCTGGGAAAATCGTTTTTTGTCCGATCAGTATCATTGTGGAACGAGCTACCGATGGAGATCCGCCTAGCTCGCATTCCTTACACGTTTAAACGAATGCTTAAACAACATTACCTTGTGAAACATTGTTTACCTTAATGCTCTCATTGTATATTATATTTTATTGATTATCATTATGTATTAATGTCACGTGTATGTCATGTGTATTATTAGAATGTACCTATGTGTATATATTAATATGTGTATGTATGTATTATTAGTAAGTATGTGCATGTAATTATTCGTACGTAGTCTATTTTATAACCTGTATCCCAACGCCCATCCTCATTTCCACTACCTTATCCTGTCAAGACTCGGTTGCCTGGTAGAAATCGCTCTACAGCGATAAGGCCGCCTTTGTGCTAATGTTAAATTAAAATGTATTTTATTTTTAAATTTGTACTTTATGTTGGTGTACAATAAAGGATTATTATTATTATTATTATTATTGTTTTTTGAAAATTTAGACGTCTGTGATGTAATTCATTCTTTTAATCAAGTTGTACCACTGCGCGTAGTCTTTATAGTATTCATTCGTAAAATAATATGAGCATGTTGTGCTTAACATTTTAGTGAATAATATGAATTTCCGTGTAAAAAAATAACTACTTTTTTGCAGAAATGGTTTCTATTAATGATACTTATCACGTAAAAAGAATTTGGTAGATGTTGTCAAATGAACCCTGTATTATCGTCTATTAAAAGAAATAATGTGTAATTTTTAATTTTGAACTGTTAAACTGAAAAATGTGCAAAAACGATATTGACGGTTGAATAATATGCTGTACAATAATATACAACGTGTAACATAAGGAAGAGATAATACTTAAGGGGATTGTATGTTTGGTGATGTAGTTTATAACAAACAGTAACAGCTGTTAGCTTTTGATGAAATTTATTCGATAACAGATGGCGTAAAAATAAAGTGATGGGTAACTAAGACAGATACTACAAATTTCAGCCGGTGCGGGAAAGATCATAAAGTCACTGACTGCGGCACAAGTCTTGTTTTAGCTAATTAGGTGGACTAGGGTTGTCAAAATTTTGTGTTGTAAAATAATTAAATATTTTTTTATGAAAGTCTATACCAGCACTAATCATGCTAATTCTTTTACTGTATATTCTACATATGGTAAAGAAGCTGAACCTCAATTTTTATATCTCCATTTTGTTACACGTTGTATAGTTTTAAGAACCTTTTTCTACCATATTCTGCGTATTTCTATTATATTCTATTCTAAAAAAGAATCGATATATATTTGCAGAAATTCGGTTATTCTTCCCCACTTTCAGCCCCATTTAAACGGCTCAACCAGTTTTCATCAAACACTCGCCCGTCACTTACATTTAATGTAAAAAAAACCGCTTCATCCTTTCTGGAGCTATAATGCCACAGACAGACTCTTAGACACACAGACACGTAAAACTTATAAAACAGATAGATAGATGATCTATTTTTAACTCTCAGTACAATACTTATGAAAACTTTGAAAACTTTGTTTGTAAACTTTGTTTGCAGCGAGTCGTTTATCTAATATATTTAATTCTCATTTATTTATTTAATTTATTGATTTTATATATCGTATTTTATATTCTTTATACATACACACACACACATTTGTAATGGATTATTATGCAATCAATTTAGCTCCAGTTATAATTATTATGACATAAAGGTTTGTTCTTGTTTATTCCTGCATGCCTTGTGTACATTTTTTTTTTTGTTTTATTGTGTTATTTTAATAAGCCTTACTTTTGTTACTCTATACCCTCCATTATAAGGTTCAACTGAAAACCAGCGCCTTGAGGTGACTCTCTTGGCATATGCTGAGTTGGACCTGTTCACACCTAATTACTTGTATAAACTTACTTGCATTTTTATTATATTTGTACATTGTGTGTGAAGAAATATTTTTCATTTCATTTCATTCAATAAGAGGGTTATTGTATTGACAGTTAAAAATGAATCTACTATCTAGCTAGCCAATTCTCTTTCCTTCTACAATCACTACCCTTTTTAATGAACCACCAAGCTGACTCAGTGCCGTTTGGTGCTTGTACGATCGCGGCCATTGCCGCCTGATCACTAAAAACAAATTTCGAATAAACTTTGCTGCAGCACCGAACTGTTTTACTATCTATTCTATGTTTTGAGTGCAAGCAAAAATGAATTTAATGGTGGTCAGGCGGAGGTGTCTTCGATAGTAAAATATTCGATAGTGTCTAATTTTCTACTCGCGCAAAAACAAAATTCAAAGGATACAGAACACCTGTTTTAGGCCACGTAAAACACACATTACACCATAACTAAATAGGGCCAAAATTCTGAATAAAGCGTCGAGAAGGGAACAACATTTTGTATGTTTGGTCCACTCAGTGGTTAAAAAAGGTGTGCCAAAATATTTATATGATAAATTGAAATGGTCATCTAATGATAATGCGTATAAAACGAGAGCCTCTCAAAACCTGCTAAAAACTTGTAATCATCAAACTGCAGCTTTTCGGTGTTTTTTCAGATATTTGGCTACTAACTGCTGGAATAACCTCCCTCAAGAACTAAAGCGCCCCATACTGAAGCACGTTTTCAACCGACTTCCATAAAAGGAGGAGGATCTTAATTCATCTGTATGTTTTTTTTTGTGTCTTTGATACACGATATTTCAGACAATTGGGAATTGATTTTCAAAATTGTTGTTTCATATGGTAAAAAATACTTCATTGTTGGTCCCATATAAATTTCATTGAAATCGGATGAGTACTTCATTGAAAATTTTAAAACTATTGAAAAATGATGTATGATTTCGGAGAATGTTTACGTTGATGACATTCTCAACTCAGCCAAAGCTTTGACGTGAAGTCGGTTTTTTTAATGCTCTGCATTCGTTGATTATTAATAAATGCCTATTGCAAGAAAAACAATCACTTTTTTAGTCAAATGGTGGAATTGATTATATTGTTAGATATAGGTTTTTGTATGTACACATAAGTTTGGACACAATTTAAAGATACATGGATCAAAAATAAGTACAAAAGTACAGCTTATCTCTAATGAGATCTCTTCCAGCAGACCTAGGACTGGAGAGTTTGTTTAGGATGCAATGATAGTGTGCACAAATCTATAATATCGTATAAACTGCTTAAAATACTTATGAATATAAATACATATATACCAATATATACATATATAATATTATATAGACCGCCAAGTTTTTATGTTTAGTGTAAGTGTTCTTTTTTCTTTTACTTTACCTGTAAAAACTGAAGTGTAAATAAATAAATAAATATATAAACATAAATACGTATACAATATATCATAATAATATTGTTTATATTCATAACTTACAGTTGAGAAAAGTAGTGATCTTTGACTTTCGTTTTAAAATTAGATTTAGTTTTACACTCACGAATTACATGAGGTAGTGAATTCCACAACCCGACTTTTTCATTTACTTTTCTTTTAAATATACTAAAATCAATTTATATAATTATTTACAATTAACACTTAATTTTATATTAAATTATCATTCACTCCACAATTTATATTTAAGTTATGGGTAGTTATTTAAGATTGTTATGATCGATTATTCTAATCATTATGTAAATAAGGTGGCTACTGAAAATCAGCGCGGATGTTACAGATGTTCTGCAACAACGCACATGCTGAGTAGTCACCATTTGTTTCTTTTGAGATTTTGTATTCTTAATATTATCAACAATTATTTTTATTAGATTATAAGTTTTAAATTTTAATTTAGTAGATATAAGTAAAAGAAACAATAAATAATTTTTCTTTCTTTCTTTCTAGTACCTACATATTAAAAGCTTTATAAAACTAAATTAGGTATATCTCGTCTTAAGTTTTCACGATTCAATCCTGGAAGCTACGTTTGTATAATGAGAAACAAATGACGGTTATCATTAATATGTTTTGTAAATGACAACGTAACACCTATCAATCACTGCACCCACGGGTCTCTAAGACGCCAAAATGTCGTCAGTTAAAATGTAGGTTAAATGTGTTGTGGAACATAATAATAAGCGCAAATTTCGATACAGTTTTTTTATTTCAATTATGTTTAAATTTTTATAAAGGGGCAGGGGCATTGGCGTTTATGTGGGCAATAGGCTGACCCCCTGTCACTGCAATAATCTCTATCCATCGTTATAATACCTCCAAAGTCCAACGTGACATCAGATGGTCTTATAACCTTTAACATTGCCCTTGGCTTGGCCATCGGGTTTACTTGGTGGTAGGATCCCTTCTGGGTCCGCCTGGCTAGCGACCACCCTTTATATAAAGTCTGCCGCCAAATGTTACCGCTCCGGCGGTAATGTGTCCCGGCAATATTGTTTAAAGAGCCAGTTCCTTCCTAAACCCGTGTGCTTTCATCTTCGACCTCATCGTCACTTACCATCAGGTGAGATTGAGGTCAAACACGGGTTTAGTCACTTATAAAAAAAAAACCTCTGGTGTTCTGCTTACATAAGGGATACAGGCGTGAAGTTATGTATGTATTATAGTATAGCTGCAGTTTTTGTTACTTTAATTTCATCTTTGATTTTAAATTGATATTTTGAAATATTATAATCAACGACATTTAAAAAACTGACATCAGTTAAATTCTTGTCAGAATTTTGAGTAAAGTTTAAGGTCATGACCGTAAATATTCTCCGATTTCTAACATATTTTTTTAAAGTTTAAGTAGTACTCAATCGATTTCGATAAAATTTATATGAGAGCACTTCTTAAATCATAATACTAGTCCTTTATGCCACGGGATAAGAAATCAAGTTACACATAGTTGGTGTTACATTATGACTAGTAATAACGAGCAATTTTATTTAAAAACTAAAATAAAATGTTTATTTTTTGCTTATACAGGGTGACTGGTGAAAAATTTTAGATACTCGAAGAACGTTTACATGGATGATATTATAACTCAGCCAAAATTTTGACGTGAAGTCGGTTTTTTAATGCTCTGCATTTGTTGATTATTAGAAACTGTGCTTAGAATGCCAGAAAACCAATAGTTTGTTGAACATTCGAGTTAGAAATTATCCAAAAAAAAGTTCCTTAGAGCCATGAACCGGTTAAAAAAGAAAAGTTTCTATATAGTGTCTACTTAGCACATACGATCTGATGTCACTTGAAAAAAGGAGAATTATATGATTATGTATTTTTGTTCAAAATATTAAGAAATGTCATAAACTGCCCAGATCTACTGAATAAAATCACATTTAATGTTCCGAAACGAAGAACACGAGTTACACACCTGTTAAGCTTCAACTAAATAACTCAAACCAAGGGCATCGGGCTCCTATGAACCATATTTGCTCTACATACATACATAACTTCACGCCTGTATCCCTTACGGGGTAAGCAGAACACCAGAGGCCATCAAACCATCTGATGTCACATTTGACAAATTTCGAGGTATAATGATGGAGAGAGACTATTGCAGTGACAGGAAGTCAGCTTATCGCCCGAAAAAACGCCAATAAAACCTCTGTCCCTCAACTGACTTTTACAGTATACCCGGGAAGAGAAGCAGCTGGCACATTCTATGTTTTTCTTTCGATCCCAGTCCAGCATGGAAGCAATACTCTCAATACTCATTGCTCTACATACAACACAATATTCGCGTTAGTAAACATATTCCATACACTCCTTCATGGTTATAAAATAAATTAACGAGATACTTTCTGTTTTGTCTGATACTTGATTTAGAATGAAAGATGTCATACATTTTTGTAAAATATGTGTTTTTTTTTATAATTTGTCTCATGTGATTTTTTTTATGGTTCAATGCTTTACTAAAATAATTATTTTGTTTTGTATTTGATATTAAATTTTTTGTTTCTTTAATTCTGTAATTTTTATTTAATTTTATCCCTAAGTTTAGTCCTCATTATGTATTAATTCTATTTTACTAAATGAGAATGTTAAAGATATTACAATTAACTCACAGTAGATTTAATTTTCACTTTGTTTTACTAACCATATTGTTAATATCTGTTTATTCTCCAAAATAAATAAACATTGAATAAATGATTGACATTCATACATACATAACTTCACGCCTGTATCCCTAATGGGATACAGACGCTATAAAACCGTCTGATGTCACGTTTGACAAATTTGGGGGTATTATAGTGATGGAGCCCATAAAAACGCCAATAAAACCTCCGTGCCTTAACTGACTTTTACAGTATGCCTGGGAAGAGAAGCAGCTGGCAGCTTGAATAAACATTTGATTTTAAAGATCAAAACCCATGGCAATACCAATGAGTGCCACTCGAATAACCGAGTGGCACTCATTGCTATTACCATGTGTGCCGCAAATGCTCCAGAGCATTTGCGGCACATATGAACCAGAGCTGCGAAGGCCCTTCGTATAAAACCTGCCACACAACAATCTTAAATTGCTCTATCTATACCCTGGCAAATAATTCAATGTAGTAAAATGTTCCAGAGTGCCCACTTTAGGAAAGAAATTAAATAGTGATGCGGCTTATGTGAATAAATAATTTTTTTAAATTTAATATCTTAATGATCATCATCACATCTCTTTGTAATGAGCCCACTGCAAGGCTATGAGTCTCTCCCCTGGGCGACGAGGAGGTTTAGGCCGTAATCCACCAAGCTGGCCCAGTGCTGGTTGGTGTATGTCAGAATTTTCAGGGCGCCGAAATGGCTTCTGACAAACTTTAACGACTACTGTATATAAGTATACAGCACCCGGGACCGACTGCTTAACGTGCCCTCCGAGGCACGGAAGTCGACGTGAGAAATGTATGTTCGGCGGTCACCCATCCAAGAACCGACCGCGCCAAACGTTGCTTAACCTGTGATATCGTATGATACACACAGTAACCACGGCGCCACGACGACCTCATTTTAACGATATAGGAAAAATAATATTTTGACTCACAAAATATTTTTCAACACACTTGCTCGTAAAGTGAGCCTTATTCTATTGAATTTAGAACTATAAACTGGGCTATAAGTCACGCGTGCAGTAATATATTATACCCTAGTGCATAATATAATGAATCCTACAAAGTTTGTAGGATTCATTATATTATGTACCTTAAAAATTAAAAATTGTAAATTGTAAAAATTGTAAAACCTTAGTGCAAATTACATGCGAGTAAACAGAGTATATTTTATTGATCCGGGTTATACATTAAATATATGAGCGCGCGTCCAGGCGGCGCGCGGACAGGCGGCGCGCGGCCACGCGGCGCGCCTGCAGCAGCAGCCGCTGCACGGCGCCTCCAAGCAACAACAGCGTGTGTACGTGTAATGCGACAGGGCTACTGACGCGCAGCAGCTAACAGCTGCTTCAAATAAATTTTATGACCACGTATGTCTGTCTTTTACTCACAAGTGTGTTGAAAAACGTCGTATGTAACTCGTGAGCGTTGCTAATTACATCACTAATTGCTCACTTGTTACATAATATACTATTATACTTTCATTTTCTCATTTCTAGAGTGGAGATGCGTTACGTTACTTACTTTTTCGTTGTCTTTAAAATACTGCAAACAACTAGTTTCACTTCTATTGTGACCGTTTTAAAGCACGTTACATGTTTGGTAATTATTTTCGTTAAATTTACTGTAAAGATAAAGAACAGACCTCAAAATCACGTAATAATATTTTTTTAGAAATTTTATTCTAAACGAATGAAAAAGAATCATTCAATTTCAATCATTCTCAAATAACCGAAAAAATGTGATAAATAAAATTACCCTACCAAGACTCGAACCTGGGACCCCTCGTTTTCCACTGAGCGACAGGGGCCTGGCGGCGGTACGCCTTGAAATTGCTTACCACATTTTTATTTTTACGTTATATTGCTAACGTAGCTCCATCTAATAGCTTTGTAGCTAAGACCACCCGAGACCAATTTCTTTACAGAAATTGTGAATCTCAGTTAAATTGAAGCATTGCTACGTTTAATAATGTTTTTAAGATTTTGCATTTATAATGCTCAATTATTCTTAAATAACCGAAAAAATATTTATTTATCACATTTTTTCGGTTATTTAAGAATAATTGAGCATTATAAATGCAAAAACTTAATAAAAAATTAAAACAATCATTCTCATTCTTACACTACTAAGATTTGAACTAGTATCATTATTTTTCTTTTTGAAATTTCGTACTGTCGGTTTACTGCATTGAATTATTTGCCAGGGTATAGTATGCACCTACCATCGGGTGGGATTAAGGTCCGACGCGGGTCTATTCAATAATAAAAGAACACATTTCTGTCCAAGCAGAGATATTTAGTGGTAAATTTCTGACGAAGGATGGCAGCTATCATCAAAATGGGATCACTTTTTACTATTTACGATCGGCTAGTGTAGCGGTAACATACATTGCCTTCTATGCCAAAGATCCTGGGTTCGAATCCCGGCGGCGGCGGATATTTGTGTGATGAACACAGATACTAGTCGTCAAGTCATGGATTTTTATATGTTTATTTAAGTTTATTCTAATAAAAATATGTATTTATTCAATAAGTATGTTTATATAATTTTTTAAGTATATCAGTCATCTAATTTTCATAACACAAGTTCTTTATGAAACTTATTTTGGGCTAGATAATGTTTTGTGAGTGTCAGAAATATTTATTTATTTACTTTTAGGCTTCAAACTCGACGGCAGCGACGGCAAGAGCGACAGCGGGGCGGGCAGCGACGTGGGGAATCTGTGCAGTTCTCGACGCCAGCGGGCGTGAGAGCGATTTGTCTCGGTCTCATACAAACTCAATACTTTTTATCGTGTCGCGGAAATTGTGACAGCAAGTAATTAAACATTTCAAAGATCGATTCATGACCTCGTTTTCATGAAACTACACGTATGAACACCTGTAACTATTTTAAAATATTTAATGAATATTGTACTCAAAGAAGACCTTGTCAATCGGACTAAATTGCTTTTAATTATAACCTACACGTTAACACAACGTTGTGTTGTCTTTTTTGTTATTCCAAATGATAGCTCGACTGAAAATAAATTTTTGAATTGAATTGAATTGAATTAACTTCCCTATAATTAATAGCTCAACTGCCATAATGAACTAACAGTAAGGGTCATTGCTGGAACAGATTTGCGTACAATTGAAGTGACATTGAAAAGGGTAGTTTCAAGACATTATTATCAGAGAAGGCATCTCGATCCTTACTTGAAACTCCTTGAACTGTAATAGAGGTACTTCCACCTTTTTTAAATTACTGACAAGTCGAATTTACTATTAGAAAACCAAATCATTTATCTTCTTTCTTCTAATATATAAAATTCTCGTGTCACAGTTTTCGTTGCCATACTCCTCCGAAACGGCTTGACCGATTTTGATGAAATTTTTTTGTGCTTATCCGGTATCTATGAGAATCGGCCAACATCATTTTTTTTTATTTATATGCCAAAACAACGTTTGCCGGGTCAGCTAGTTCTATTATAATATTTAAGTCAAATTCGGCTTTGAGGGATAAAAAACTAAAAAAGAAGTTCAAATTAAGTGATTTGAAGTCAACCTGTTGGTAAATAAATAACTGTTGACTAACTTCTGGTCTCAATAATTTAACTATCTTTGACAGACTGGTAAATTATCTGTTAATGGTAGCTTAAACGACAGATTTGACATAAAATAGCGGAGGAAATTCTATTTTTACTTTTTCTTTTTGGTAAGTTTTTGATTCCCGCTGTAAGGGATCAGAGAACCTCCAAGGTTTTTGATTTTTGGGCTATTGAATTTTGTTGTCTGGACTGGGAGCGAAAGAAAAACATAGAATGTGCCAGCTGCTTCTCTTCCCGGGCATACTGTAAAAGTCAGTTAAGGGACAGAGGTTTTATTGGCGTTTTTGCGGGCTATGAGCTGACCCCCTGTCACTGCAATATTCTCTCTCCATCTTAAAATATTACCTCTAAATTTGTCAGACGTGACATCAGATAGTTTCATAGCCTCTGATATTTTCCCTACCCCATGACGGATACAGGCGTGAAGTTATATATATATGAATTTTGTTACCATATTGCAAACTATAACACAAGTCAAAACAAATTTAGGTAGCAGAGTAGGCTTAATAGTAGGCGTAATAAACGAATGCTGAGCATCAAAAATTTGACTTCACCCGTACTTTCAAATCCTTTTCAAAACTTTGGCAGAATTTAAACGTCGTCTCTGTATGTATTTTCCATTTTTTATTTTTATATTTCTTAAATTGCAACTGACGATAGTTGAAAAAGAATACCTCTCATCTTTATCAAATAAAATATTTCATCATACATTAAAATTTCCAAATCGTTTCATAATTAACCACATAATCGCGTAACAAACAAACAAAAAATTCGAGAAGGTTCCATTTTTGGAAGTCAAATACAAAAATATATATAAAACAAACATAACCTTTACCAATTCAAAGTACTGTTGAGTACCATTATACAACAGTTCATTAATTATTAAGCAGAAACCTTAAAAGGCCGTCAAACTTCAAAAATCGTTTTAATCACAAACTTTGACAGCCCTGAGTAGGTTTCGAAATACATATTTTATTAATCCAAGGAAGTTTGTTAATTGAGTAGGTACTTTTATTACCGTTTCGATAATAATAAAAAATATAAATACTTCAGGGATGTCACTATATTTCAAATGCTAAATGAGAAATAATAGCACCTTTTGACGACTGGCTGGTGTAGCGGTAACATACATTGCCTTCTATGACAAAGGTCCTGGGTTCGAATCCCGGCGGCGGCGGATATTTGTGTGATGAACACAGATATTAGTCGTCAAGTCATGGATGTTTATATGTTTATTTAAGTTTATTGTAATAAAAAATATGTATTTATTCAATATGTATGTGTATATATTTCTTAAGTATATCAGTTATCTAGTATCCATAACACAAGTACTTTAAGAAACTTAATTTAGGCTAGATAATGTTGTGTGAGTGTCAGAAAAATTTATTTATTTACTGACGGTAGATAGAGACGATGGCTTAAGTTTCAAATAAGTATTTTGTAGTTACTTGTTTGCATTTATAACATAGTTTGTAATTTATAGACCTGGGACCTTGGGGGAGGCCTATGTCCAGCAGTGGACGTCTATAGGCTGTTGAGATTGATGATAAACATAAAACTGTCGTAGGTCCGTCTATCGTCAACTGATAAAGACGGATTGATTACATTTCATTATATGTAATGTTGTAGAACTCTATGGCTTATACAGGATGACTAAAGTAAATAGGTACAAAACTTTATTTATTTATAGGGTATTATAGTTTGACGACCATTGTGGCGTTGGGGTAAACCTATCTGCCTCAGACGCCAGTGGTTGCGGGTTCGATCCCCGCACGGAACCAGAAAAAAAAAATGTTCCTAGTCTGGGTGTTTTTGTATTTATATTCTAGGTTCCCCCCTAGTTCGCTATATGGTATCCCATAACACAAGCTATGCTTACTTTGGGGCCATGTAGTTGGTGTGATTGTCTGGGGATTTTATTATTATTATTTATTATTATAGTGAAAAACTAAGTACCTACTTTTATTGCATAATTATGACCAGAATCGAGTACAGAGTGCTCACCCTCACTATCTAAAATTTGTCTGAAAGTATGATGTGTAGATTAAACAAAATAAAGAGAAATTTCCATTTGTTCACGTTCGAACCACACGCGCACGCCACATGCCTCATCACTCGCGTCGTACTCGCTTTGTAATTTATCATTTATGATTTGAGTCTTATTTTACATGTAAATACATTTCAAACTGCAATTAAAAAGTACGCTAAGCGCCTGCCACACAGACGCCTCGCACCCGCCTTATAGCAATTGGCGTAATATTATGATAATATCACGTGGTGCGCGCGGGTGTAACGCGGGTGAAATGCGGGTTCTGTGCGTGTTCTACGCATGAGTTTTCAATACGCCCGTTATAAGTAGAAGCTTCTTTGCCCAGGTGTGACTGTAAAAAGTGTTGAAAATGGTATGTTTTTATTTTTACAATTTTTTTAGTACAGAAAACGTAGGATCTATTTTAGGCGAAATCAAATCGAAATCCACTGATTTTGAAGCTATCTTCTTATTGCCATAGCATCATCATCACCAGTTGAAAGACGCCCACTCCTGTACAAAGGCCTTTTGACCTTGACCAAACTGAAAAACCACCTTGAAGGTCGGATCTGCCTATCCTGTATCTCCTAGTTATTGGTCGCCCTTCGAGAACATTACTGTTCCAGTGGCCATCCGTTCTGCGTGTTATATCCCACGCCCATTGCCATATCAACTTTAAAGACCTTAATCATTTTTTGCACTGGTATATGTGTGTTCCGATATATTTGAGGATGGCGCATGTATTTATGTTTATGAATACTTTAGATGATTCTTAATATTTGGTGATCCTAGCTGATATGCACTTAGTGCAGCAGACTGTACAGTCTGACAGTCATATAGTGCACATTTTTAGTATAAAGAGTTATTTATTGTCCTTTAATCCTTATTTTTACATCCTGTATAAGCACAAAATAAAAAAGGTAATTTTATTGTTTTTTTATTAAGTAAACGTGGTAGTATACAGGGTTAATTTTGCAGGCAACCTCTCCACATCAATGCCAACAACATTTGTACTACAACTTTTTAAATATATAAGTTTTTAAACTGGCATGGTCATTAACATTTAAATTAACTTTAGAAACGGGATATTTACCATGTTTTTGATTTATTTTGAGTTCTCGATATTTCGGCACTGTTACAAGCGCCATGATCACGACGGTACTGAAGATGCGGGTAAGCGTGTTTTTTATTCACGGGCAAACAAATCTGTCTACCCGCTTTATTTTGCGTTTCGATCTTTGGCAACCATCTTCAGTACCGTCGTGATCATGGCCAGGGGGAGTTTACTAATTTATTAGCCAATGCTGTCGATGGCAGCCGGAGCCAAAGTGGGACAAATCTATACGTATGAATGAGAAAGCTTTAAAGTACTTTGCTTTGACGTATGTCTATATGTCAATCTTCTCAAAAGTGACAATCAAAGACAAACAATCATCCATCGCCGACGACTGACTGACGCCATTTGTAAAAACGGTTCATTGCGTTAACTGCGTAATTTCAGCTACCCATTTTTAATTTGAAAACCTGTAAAATTTTTGATTTGAAAATCTGTAAGCTTTGTGTTTTTACGGAAGTGCTAATTGTTCAGTGCGAAATTGACACTTTATATTGTGATAGTGACACTAAATACTTTGTAATTGTTTGTTTGTTTATTTGCGAAATTGACGCTTCTGTGCAGTAGTTTTAAGATAATGGTTGGAAAAGGCACTGATTAAGGGGATTAAGTAAAGGATTATATGATATCTGTAATAAAAATATGTAAAACTGATATAAGTGCATACAAGTAAAAATTGAGACTGTTATGTGCCATACTGATCTAAGTGAATTATTCTATGTATACTATGGACCACAACGGTACAAGTGATTTTCTTTTTCCATGTTTTTAATGAAGACTTTATATTATTGTTATAATTTTGTACCCAATACATTGCATTTTGACACTAAAAACATAACGTGTTTTATTGTAACTCTTCTACCAAAGAGTTTTGAACTATTTACAAAATTCCGTTTTTCTTCATTTTGTACAGGTGCCACTTATACCCCAATGGTTTTCAACCCGTCAATTTTACATTACATTTATACATTAAGTTCCTATCATAGAGTAATAGACTGCATAGATTACTACTGTGTAAAGTGGATCTACTAATACACTGAAAAGTTGCGGATGGCATTAACTGAAGCGCTAGTGAGCTGTATGTATGCATTTACGAAGTATGAAGTAATCGTTCTTCTCTCGTAAGAGAGTATATTGTTCCATGATCATGGCACTTGTAACAGTGCCGAAATATCGAGAACTCAAAATAAATGAAAAACATGGTAAATATCCCGTTTCTAAAGTTAATTTAAAGTTTTAAAAATAATTTAATTTTTCAAATTTTATTTTCCCATTAGTACAAAAATTATATATAGCCTCTATTTAGGGACGTAACTCTATTTACTCTTATGCCACGTACCTTGCGTAGTAAAATATCGCTTCATAATAATAATAGGTACTTCTTAAGGAGCAAAAATGTTTTTGTTTTTATTTTTTGTATTATTTATCTAGATTCGTAAAAGGTACTAGAACAAATGTTGTTGGGATTGGTGTGGAGAAGCTGCCCGCAAGAGGTGATGTGTTAATTAAAATAAACCCTATATACAAGAGTTAGTTGTTTGAATACTTTGTAATAACTCATTATATTTTTAACAACAAAGCTAGAATTGTCACATTAAAATTCAACAAATCCTGTAAAACACAATGTCACAAATTGCTTACACCATTTTAAGGTTCAACTAAGTTTACACTTAAAATTAACAACTACAATGTATTCAACTTCACTGTTATTCATGACAAAGTCGTTGAACAAAACTAATATAACAAGATACATCTAGAGGATCTTATGTAGTACACTCGGGAGGTGAAGTTATCAAGTAATAGGAGTTTTCAAGGCTAAGTGGGTATACAATGCTGAATAAATTTGTTGCTCGAACTTTGACACTGACTGTAATTTATTTGTTGCTGAGTTTTATTTCATCAGTAACGAGAAATAGCAAAAATATTAAGTTAGAGTAAAACAATGTTTTAAATATTTGAAATAAACTATAAGCACCAAGTTCGGTGGTGGTCGTTCCACCCTAAGGATGCTTCTCGTTTAGGCGAAACACGTGTCGGTGGTAGCTTGTGGTGTGGTTTACAGTATTACAGGTGTGTGTTCTTGCTTGAAAGAGGGAGGGCGGTGAAAAAATCCTGCATCACTAGTGCAAGTACGAGTCGCGGAATTAGCAAGGTAACTTAGTTATAGTAGTTTTTTAAGCACCGATAAGTAAAAACGCTTCCTTTACTTAAAAGATTACCAAATTGAACACACTCTTTTTACCACCGGACTACCAAACACAGACAGAACTTCCATAGCTATATAGATTACAGGGTGGCATTTTTGAATGCCCCCTGGAGGGAAAGTACTCTAAATAATAGAGATAGAAAAAATTACTCCAAAAAAACATTCCTTTATTTTGGAAAAAAAATAAAACTGCATTCAAAGATTTTCGAAAATCCGCTCGCTTCGCCTGGGAATCGAACCGACTAAAATCTGTAAAAATTCCACCCTGTAATTTTATTGCATCGATCATTAGGGTCAATCACAAGAATAAAATCTCTCTAACATACTAAATTAATTTAATCTATATTACTTATATAAAAAGCTGAAGAGTTTGTTTTTTTGTTTGTTTGTTTGAACGTGCTAATCTCAGAAACTACAAGTGGAATTTGAAAAATTCTTCTTGCATTTGATAGCCCAACTCTTGTAAAGGTTAGAGACTATATTTTATCCCGAAATTCCCACGGGATCAAAAGTTACGCGGGTAAAACCGCGCGCGGTGATAAAATTTATAGTTATATATTATAGTATTACTTATGGTTATGAATAATGATTAAGTTAATTTAGGATTTCGTTTAACGAATTTTCAAAATATGAGTTCGCGGGCGAATATCGATATGGCGATATAGCACTAACTACTAGCACATTCATCTAAGTTCCCGAACCAATATTGCATTATGCAAATACGAGAGCTACTGCAGGGAAAAAAATACCGTTACAAAATCAGACTACACATCGAACGAATATTTATTTTATTCATGTTTTGTTTGTGAATAGCACCATATATTATTTTATTTGAAAAACATAATGATTTGCACTGGCTGAGTGTAACAGGACAATCAACCTTACGGGCTCCATAGACTTATGGTTTCGACCGTACCTAGATCAATATGATTTTGATAACTATATTTTTTTTTAAAAAGATGTTGTTTTCGTATCAGCGATCCATTAAACCATAAAAACGATACCCTTGTTGATTTAAAGTATGTGTCACCCCTTTTAATTCTTTTAAAGGTTGAATTCTAAAAGAACTTGAAACACTTGTTTACTGATTTATTGACAGGAGTACTCCTATGAAGTTATGAATAAATTAGTTAAATTAGTTATGAATAAATTAGTACAACGACCGGCTGGTGTAGTGGTAACATACATTGCCTTCTATGCCAGAGGTCCTGGGTTCAAATCCCGGCGGCGTATTTACAAAAGCTATACCATTAGAGTGAAAGTGCAAACTGAACTGGCTTAGCTTTTGTATGACAAAAACTTGCCCAAACCCTAATCCATTCTAGTACAGAAATTGACCGAAGTCGTGTAGACTTTGTGAGATAACTTCAATTGAACATTGCAGCAACAAAAGCTATCCCATTTGATATCGATATTTACCGATCGTTGGCTTCAATTTGATACTTAAATGGCAATTTTTCTGATTTTCAAAGATAAAAATAAAATGTGCATGCATTATGACCATCGTTATTTTGATGACTTAACGTTTGACTTTTGACCATGTCGGGATTGTCCAGGGTTGACTATAATAGCTGACCAGGTTTATGGCGCTTCGCCGCCCGCTGCCGCGGCACCGCTCGCTTCGCTCGCTCGGCTCGCGCACGTGTGTAACTATATGCAACCTAACATGCTCCTCCTCGCTGCGCTCGTCGTCGCACCTAACCGTACCGTCTCCGCCTTCCGGTGCGGGAGCCCTTCTCGTAGCTTATCTCTTTCATCGCAATGTATATCAAACAAAGATATACCTACTTTTCTTCTTGACAAAAGCTTATCTATTTGAGTGAATATGTATTATACAGTACTAGGTTTTGTCTTTGCATTTCTTTGAAAATTACAAGAGCAAAAGCTAATCCATTTCAGTAATTTTTTTTACTGAGTTCGATTAGGTATTGTCGAGTAATATGCATAAACAAAAGCTCCTCTATTAGAGTCTGACTCGTGACTAAAATAGTATAGCCTTTGTATATTCGCATCCTGGCGGCGGCGGATATTTGTGTGATATTAGCCGTCAAGTCAAGTTTATATGTTTATTTAAGTTTATTCTAATAAAAAAATATGTATTTATTCAATATGTATGTTTATATATTTCTTAAGTATATCAGTTATCTAGTGTCCATAACACAAGTTCTTTAAGAAACTTAATTTGGGCTATTAGTTTATCTAACCTCGTTTTACCATACCAACTTTAAACCACTTTTTTTCATAGGTAGAAATTTCAATAACCTCAGTACACATAACTGTTACTAATCGTTAACCTAAAACAAAGTTTTTGGCTTCTAGTTTTATAAATTGCGGACTTCTATAACCCCTTTCTCACCCCTAAGGATGTGAATTTTAAAAAATCCATTCTTACTGAATGTCCATTATGTCCATGTCATTGGAAGTCGTTACAGTTATCTGTATGATTTTTTTTTGCGCAAACCGTTCATTAGCTACCGCTATGCGTTTGATAAATGGGTCAGTCAAGTTTGCCTTAATAGTCAGGTAATCATTTTTCGCAAAAATTAACACGGGTTGCCCGTCTGAGCTGTGTTTTTGAATGAAGAAGCGGGGAAGTGGCGGCGCGCGCGAGCGTATTTGAAACAAAAGCAGGAAAAGTCCCTAAATCAACGGAAATGTATATCAGATTGATCATAAACCCAAACAAGTTCAGGTTTTTGATCAAAACTCTGGATTGTTACATTGTATGATGAAATTGAGTTTCAAATTTGCCATCTCCCGGCTATTGATAAAAAACCTAGGTTTTTGATCAAAAACCTAATTTTATGAAAAACCTGCGACATATACATTATACATTTACGAGTACAATATTAGTAAGATAATATTATTTTTATCCCATATTCAAATATTTAATTCAGAAATGATTGGCGAGTCGTAATTGGGTGAAACATATCAACATTTTATACATTTATTAAAACAACTTTTACTGACAAAGTGCTACTACACGGTGAATGAATATTTAAATGATAAATTTTAATAATAAAATATTAATCATTAATAATTAAATTTATAAAAAAATTGCAATAAAAATAATTTAAGACTTAAATCAAATGTTCACTGACGAATGCTCTCTTGCATTGCAGTACCTATACTAGGTCCATAATTTTACGTATTATTTAAAAACCACAACAATGTATACTGACCACCTATAAAATTTGAAAAGCAATAAAGAATTGATTGATTGATTGGGTGTCTAACGGCTTTTTATCAATTGTACTTGACGGAGATTTCTGAATAGATTTATTGTCGCATTCACTCTTTCATATGAATGCAGTTGAGTATAAATTCCATAAATAAATAGATGGTTTTAAACTTTTTTTTATAAGTGACTAAACCCGCGTTTGACCTCAATCTCACCTGATGGTAAGTGACGATGAGGTCGAAGATGAAAAC
Organism: Stenoptilia bipunctidactyla; assembly: GCA_944452665.1. Lineage (NCBI taxonomy): Eukaryota > Metazoa > Arthropoda > Insecta > Lepidoptera > Pterophoridae > Stenoptilia > Stenoptilia bipunctidactyla. The sequence continues at coordinate 1,141,839 of OX101748.1, read as the reverse complement.
ACACGGGTTTAGGAAGGAACTGGCTCTTTATACAATATTGCCGGAACACATTACCGCCGCGCCGGAGCGGTAACATTTGGCGGCAGACTTTATATAAAGGGTGGTCGCTAGCCAGATGGACCCAGAAGGGATCCTACCACCAAGCTAAAACTGCTTGATTTAGTATATTATAACCTACTTACTATACTTATTTAAACAGCAACTTTCATTATTATGCTAATTTATTGTTGTAATTTTACGTATTAACACTGATTCCTTTATAAACTAAGTTGTAGGGCAACTAGAAAGGTTAATGAAAATAGTAAGTGAAGGTTTCGAAAGCTTGTTCCACTTTTGTCTTTAAAAAAGGAGTATATAGTCATATTAGATTTGGGCCGTAGGTAGGTGCGGGTGACAGTTCCAGTAATGTATCGTTTCACGCCTGAAAGTTACCGTGGATTTACAAATTATGACTTTATATTTCAGCTGTACCTCATACATAATATATTAAATTGGAAATATTTATGGGAAATTACATCAAACCCGACCAGAATGTTAAAGTCTACAAATATAATCTAATTGAAATTTAGAATCTAAGTGGTTTTGAAAACACAGCGCAAATGTAATAAAACTCTTTTTACGTTACTGATTTCCTTGTAATCAGCTTTTCTAAAAATTCTTCATACCTTTTTAGTAACTGAGATAATAAATAAACGCGTTTATCACATTTACAAGTGAGATAACTAAAAAGCTCATCAAGTAATAGATTGAGCTAATATGAGCACACATAGCACAGATATTATAGATATTAGCACATAGACATAGACCTGGTTTTCTGCATAGAGTACCTACTTTTTATCTTGACGTTCACGAGAATAAAACTACATTATTACGTATTAAAAGTGTACGTACCTACACAAAATTAATTTAAATTAGCACATCAACTCTTTTAGGCAGCCTCTCTACATCAATCCCAACAGTATTTGTTCTACGGCTTCCTACAAATCTTGATAAATGTAACAAAAAATGAAAAGCAAAAAATGAATACTTTGAAAAAATTAAAAAAAAAAGACGTGTGGCACTCGGAGACTGCTGCGGTAAAGCTATTGCATAGCACTTTTTATCAACTTATGCAAGTATAATTATTTATTTCTTTTATTAAGTTTATGCAGTAATGTTTGATCTAATACGAAGTTCCACAAGTTCCTAGTAGATGGCGCGGATTATTTATAAAAGCCCGCATGTAACGTTATGAAATCAAAGTATCACCGCTGTGCCGGTCGGAGTGGGAGGTGTTAGGTTTTTTTCGTTACGGAATTTCCGGATTCGGTCCCCACGCTCAAGGCCCGCGGTAGAAGCTATGCAATAGCTTAAAAAAAATTTGTCTGCCCACTGCTCGTGGCGATATTTTGCCTATGCTACATGGTATATCTACAGAAGATTCAGTTACGCCAGTTCAGAGGCAATAATTCTTTATTGTATTGAGGAACTTGAATTTTTAAAACTATTAATTTTAAAAGAACAAATGTTGTTGGGATTGATGCGTAGAGGTGATGCGCTAATTCAAATTAACGCTGTATACCTATTGTTAACTTATAAAATAATTACTTTCAATTTAGGCTCCTATTCAATTATATGATTTGTTGACAATGCATTCGTTATTTCTTGATATGAAGTGTCGGGAAAACAAACAAAACGAAAAGAAGCGTTACTCATAAAACACGGTAGAATTAATCACTGGACAGTTACTTAGTACCGAGTCTGTGGGCTTGGGTATGACCCTGGCTTAATTACAACAAAATCTTAATTCACGAGTCCGTTCCGTCAGTTACTTTACAGTTACAACGCCAACTCAATTAATACCGAGCTACTATCGACCGTCAGTCCGAGATACGTCCGCGCACCTAGCCGTCCTACCCGTATCTGTGTCACTTGCAATCATCCTACTTCAAGATATAACCTATGGCGCTGCAATCGAATGTCAGTCATTCATTGCATTTAGCGCCCTCTTTAACAGTGCTACCAACATACTTCCGTTACCATGAAGTCATACTAACATCTTAATATCGCCAACTTATCGTTAGCTCCGACAGAAGGGTCTTTCAATAGGGGTTTCCGAACTTTAAAAGTTGAAAGCGGCTATCTTGTTGAAGCATCGTCCTCTAAATTAGTTTTCATTTAGTCTATCTGTTATGCCATGGTTGGATACAGGCATTCAACGGTATGTGCAAATTATAAAATATAAATTTGAGACCACTGACGATCGACCAATACCCGTACGTCGAAGAAACCGAAGATTTGCCGAAAACATCGCCATTTTACGTGAGATTGTGCGGGTTTTTTAAGTCTGCGACTATGTCTATGTGAATAAGCCAAAAACCACAGGTGTAGTCAAAAGTATCGCAATCAATAACATCAGTCATGGAAAATTTGACATTTCGATTGCGCTCCAACCAGAGAAGTCATGGCGGACATTTGAATGACTTTATATTTATTAATAATGACATCGATAGGTCTTTTAAATGAATTTAAAAAAATCGATGATATCTAACACACATTTGGTTCAATTTTAAAAACATTAATTAAACATATTTGAACTTCACTATAAAGCTAAAATTAACTTAAGTTTCAGAAATCCAAATGCTTGCAAAATTCGAATAAAACAATGTATTTTCTACTGGAATGACACTATGGGATAGATTTAATATGGTATTATTCAACGGACGCATAAAGACGATATCAGGAACCCGTTTACCAGGTGTGTAAAATTACTACGCAAATTTGTGAACGGATCAAAATTTGTTTTGTTCATTGAAACTTCAGCCATACACACGCTCAGACCTTAAAATTTATATTGTATTGTGTGACATTGTATGCTACATAGCAACACTGTAACTACGAGAACTGTGCCATGTTAACATAAAGCGAAATGTTCCAATTGTTGATTTGTTCATTTACTTTGTGCTGTTTGCAATTTAGTATAGACAATACAGGTATTTCTCTATTTGACGGTTGGTTACAATTGTCAAGCTATTTTATTGGGAATGTACTTTAAATTTGAGCAGCATTTCTGTGTAAAATATCAATTTTAGACAGTAGGATTATTAATGCATTGCTTAAGTTAGAATTGGTTATTGTTGTTCTTTGTATGATTCTTAAAATTTTCCCTTACCTGGAAAATAAGTACATTTACATGTGATTATTATAGCAGTTTGAATGGGAACAATATTTTCCTGTTCGCAAACATTGGAGCTGATAGGGGAAAATTTTAGTTTTTCGAACATTTTTAATTATAACTAGACTAGACGCCTAGGCAATCGGGAAATAGTAGATTGTTAAACTAGGGTCGGATGACATCAATTCCCATACGAGGTGTTTAGACGCCCGAGCGCAGCGAGGGCGGATATAATCCGAGTATGAAATGATGTCATCCACCCGCGGGGAACACTCTACTTTTCATTTCGAATAAGGAAAGTAAAAAAAAAAACATTTTTCTTAAATATTTATTTAAAATTAATGGAAAAGTTCGAACAATTCGTAAAGTGACATTTTTATTCACATATAAATCGGTGACATATTTCTATGTAGGTATAGATATCATTTTTTACATAAAACAACCCTATGTATTAAAATAATTATACATAATTAAGAAAATTATATATTTATATTTGTTTTTAAATTATAGTGACAAAATATAGACAAATATAATTTTTTAAATTACTTCTTTTAACTTGACTTCTAAAATAAAAAAAAATCATAAAAAAATCTAAATTTTTGACAGCTGGCTTCATAAAAAATGTATTAGTTCAATTTTTGAAATCCATTCCTGCCCTTGGTTCGGCATGAATTTGGATGAAACATTCCGACCCGCGGGTCGGATGAAGCATTTTCAGACTTGATTTTACTTGGATCAAACATAGACTACTTTCCGAGTATGAGAAATGAAAAATATATTAAAGTGATTATTAAATTCAAATTCACCTCAATTTACTAAGATATTATATAGGGTCGCCACATAATAGTCAATATTTTGATAGCAGATTAAGAAAGATGAATGAGTGGGTATAAAATCGATAAAAAAAAAAATTCAAAAATTAAAATTTCAAAATTCTTCTAAGTGATCAAAATTTAAATTAATCTGTAGCTTATGCCTATATTCCATCTTATTGTATGTAGTCATAAAATCAAGATTAAACTTAAATTTTACTCACTGTGAAGAACTTTGAAATTTTAATGTATGAAAAATATATAAAAAAAATTTTTTTTTAGATATTCCCACCCACTCATTATTCTTAATCTGCTATTAAAATATAATTGACTATCATGGGCAGACCCTGTATAACCTATGTGGTATTTTAAGAAATTACTTACGCTTATTTATTTTGTCATTATTTATTTGCGTGGGGTTCAAACCGCGACCACTGGCTTATGTATCAGCTAGTTTTAGAACAGCGCCAAAACAGTTGTCGTATCTTATTTATAATTTCACTATAAACAAGATACTACTCAGACCACTACGCCTGTGGATGGTGTAGATGGTCGGGTATTACCGTGTAAAATATGAATAAAAATTTACGAATAGTTTTTGTATCTAAACAATAAATCTAATTTAAAATGACAACAAATGTTACTTGCTTGTGATATTATTGTAGATTTCGATTGAAATTCTGTTTTGGATTTTCATTCTAATGTTTTTGTTTTTGTTTATGTTTTTGTTTATGGTAATTAAACTTTATTAATTTATATTTAAAACTTGTTCTATATATTCTTTATTTCTCAATGCAATTCTTCTAACATAGGGGTAAGTTAATTTATTAGACACAGAAAAAAATTGATTCTAATGGCATGAAGCAAATGATAAATTTTTATTACTTTAAATCCTATTGCTATAAATATTATTATTATTTTTTTGACAATTTTTGAGACTTATTATAATAAGAAAATTGAATCTAAAATGCTTATTCAACAACTGTAAATTCACCCACTAAAATCTGTTACTAACCATCTAATGTCGAATGCACTGCGGCCCTAAATACAGATTATCTCATAATCTAGTTAGGGCAACAGTAAAATAACTTGTAATCATAACGATTTAAGCCTAAATTGTTTAAGCATGAAATGTAATATACATTGTATTCTCAACTTGGCATGAATAAAGAAATTATTATTATTATTCAAAAAAGACGATAAGTCTCTCCCCGATACGATAAGTCTTATTATTATACTGCCAGCATTGCAATACCTAAATTAGGTGCATAATTTTACTGATTTTATTGTTAATTAACTATTATTATAAACTGTCACCTGTAAAATTATGTTTGCAATAAAGTATTGGGTATTGAAACACCTTTTCCACGGTGATACCCGACTACTATACTAATATTACAAATACCCAAGTCTATCCGTTTGTCTGTTACGATTTCACCGCTTAACCACAGCACAGATTTGGATGAAATTCAAAATGGAAATAGTTAACAAACAACAAACGACCGGCTGGTGTAGCGGTAGCATACATTGCCTTCTATGCCAGAGGTCCTGGGTTCGAACCAGGCAGCGGCGGATATTTGTGTGATGAACACAGATATTAGTCGTCAAGTCATGGATGTTTATATGTTTATTTAAGTTTATTCTAATAAAAAATATGTATTTATTCCATATGTATGTTATATATTTCTTAAGTATATCAGTTATCTAGTATCCATAACACAAGTTCTTCTGTTAATAATTTTGTTTTAGAATATTCAATATTTGTTTGCTTTATAATTGTTTATAGGTAAGTAATGTACGTATTCAACTATGAATACTTTGATGTTTATTGTTTCTGCAGAGCTTCATACAGTTCATCATGTTATCCTAAAAGTGATTGTTAAATTCTACTTTACCTATACTATATGTTGTGCTTCAAATATATGTATATAATTATATAGGTTGGAAAATATTGTTGCTATAACCGTGGAGTAGATAAAAGGGTTTTCTCTGAAAATCAGCTCTAAGACCCTATCTTTAGGTCTTAGTTCAATGCTGAGAGGGAACCTGTTTGATACTGGAAGATTTATTTAAAATATATGTAGGTATTTGTTATTAAGTTTTTCAGATATTGTGTATTTTTTAAATATCTACATATTGTTTTAGTTTTTTAAGGTATAATATGTGTTATCCTCCTGGTGTCAAATAAACACAATTTTATTTTATTTTATTTATTTAAGAAACTTAATTTAGGCTAGATAATGTTGTGTGAGTGTCAGAAATATATATTTTTTTTAATTATCAAAGTCAGGTTGCTTTTCTTTTTAAAAAAACCCGTGTAGAACGCCTTTTACAGTATTTGCATAAGATATTGGTTACTCACGGATAAGAATCCAGTACAATGTAAATATTTGTGTTAAAGAACATGTTTGTTTATCTGTCTAGTATGTTATAAATAAATACATCCATATTTCACGCCTACATCCTTAATGGGCTAGGCAGAACACCAGAGACTATAAAACCAACTGATGTCACGTTTGACAAATTTGGGGGTATCATTATGATGGGGGGAAACTATTGCAGTGACAGGTCAGCCTATCGGCCACAAAAATGCCAATAGAACCTCCGTCCCTTAACTGACTTTTACAATATGCTCGGAAAGAGAAGCAGCTGGCACATTCTATGTTTTTCTTTCGCTCCCAGTCCAGCATGAAAGCAAGTAGTTTATTATCTATGATATATTTGTAAATACAAAGAACATTATAATTCAGACGACCACTTCAGCGATTGTGTATGATATGATCTACATAGCTCCGACTCCAGTAGTACCAAGCAGGTTCTATCCCAGTACATTGTAAATATTCGAGTACAGAGGTACATACATAACTTGACGCCAGTATCCCTTATGGAGTAGGTAGAACAGCAGAGGTTATAAGATTGTCTGATGTCACGTTTGATTTTGGACCATGTAAGTATTTAAATAAAAATATATATAATTATGTTTCCGTTCTGGAACCTCTGTAAGACAAGGTTATGGGCTAAGTTAGGTTTAGCTAGCGCTAGTTATAAGAATATAATTTAAACAATTGTTTTTTTTTTACAGAAATGGGAAATTCTTCTAGGTTTTAAACAATAATTGGACTTTTCGAATGCGAAGTATGACCACTTGGCATTTTCCATCCCTTTTTTTACTGGTATAGTTCGCAACCCTTTGCGTTTTACATTTTATGCAACGTTCCTAAACGTTTAAAATGCTTTTGTTGTTTAGTGTATGGCTTCAGTGATACGCTTTTATTGAATTAAGGTGAAAGAGATTTTACAAGGGTAATAATTTATGAACTCATTATTTTAAGATTGATGATATCTTGGAAATTATGCACTTTTGAACCACATATTCTTTGGCAATAAGTTTTGTTTTTTATTAAGGATCAAAACCTTAAAGTTATGGGAAATCAACAGGAACACCTTGTATAAATATTTTGGAATACCTACAAACTATAAAATTATGAATACCGAGCGAGTAACACTTTTTCAATAAATTTAATAAACAAAAAATCTATGTTAACGAATTTTATTAGAAAGTAAATAGACAAAATCACTTCACAGATATAAAAATAATAGTGCGACGAGAAATTGAAAGCAAAAACTAAAACTGTCTAAGATTTTCATGAAATTCGAGCACTAATAGTCAGTTTCCTTACAGCAAGCGTTTATTCTAATGAAAGAAGGAGGAATCACTTCTGGCAGACCCTCACGAAATTTGCATTTTATTAATCCACGTCCTGAGCTTGAATTTCCGTCAAAAAAGTTCTTTACAAAAAGACCGATAAGAATTTCGACGCTTTTTCGAATTAATTATATTATTGCTTTTTGGATTACTCAAAAAGTGGACTTTTTGAATTTGATTCGCCGTGAAGGTACTTATGGATTCTGTTTTTCAACCGACTTCCAAAAAAGGTTCTCAATTTGTCTGTATGTTGTTTTTTTGTGTCTTTCAGACAATTATGAACCGATATTTAAAATTCTTACTTCAAATGATAGAAGATACTTCATAGTTGGTCCCATATAAATTTCATTGAAATAGGTTGAGTATTTCATTGAAAATTTCAAATTTTGGAATAAATATGTATTATTTCGGAGAATTTTTACGTTGATGACATTATTATAACTCAACCAAAATTTTGACGTGAAGTCGGTTTTTTTAATGTTCTGCATTCGTTGATTATTGTACACAATATACTTATGTTATATTTTTTTATCTGGTGAATTATTTATTTGAATATGAACATTTAATTATAGTTATAAGGGTAATCAAGTGAGCCCAATTCGAAGTAAAAATCGGTAATTTGAGTCTCTTCAATTTCAAATTGGAGACATCAAATTCAACAATAGCTTAGTCAGACTTAAAGTATGAGATTGTAATGTCAAATACGGCCCAATCTTTTATATTAAGGTAACTCGTTTGTCAAAATAGGAGACGTCAAACTTGACAGTTGCTAGCAAAACTGATTCTTCTTCTTCTTTAAGTTTAATGGCAATCAGCCGTCGATACCAGGCGACGCTATTACTGCCAGTATCACGTGATGAGATAGACACGGTATTAGAGGTGATGTTTAAAATCAATTTGACATGACAGGTTGGGCGCGACGTAGACCGGACATTGAAATACCTACAAAAACTAAACAACACAATTATCACCATCACCAACAAACACTATTAATATACAATTAGTAAGATATATATATATAATACAACAATTCACTAACTACATAATTACAGAGAGATATTAAAATCTCGGATATATTTACAATGGATTTTAAGGAAAAGGGGATGGCTAGAGGATAGGAGGACCTTCATGCTGGTAGGTCTGGGGAACTGGGGGGGAATGATATCATATAGGGAGGTGGGTTAGCAATACTGATTTTTAAGCCTTTAAGTTTGACATTATGGGCCGTATTCTACATCACATTTTCTTATTTTTAATTCTCTCCAGTGTCAAATGTTACGACGTCAAACGTGATAGCCTCATACAAAAACAATTTTTCTCTTTCTGTCACGGCTATAAGAAACACTTAAAATAAGAGAATTCAATGTTTTAATGTAATTGTTACAATTACTCTTTTTATTATTAATTTTTCTCTCAATGTGTTTCTGTAATTTAAGGAATTTAAATGTAATTGCTACCGACCTCTAGCAACCTATTTATTGGTGAAGCTGAAAATCAGCGCCATGGTCTAAAAACTGTGGTATTATGCTGAGCTTTAACCATTTCGGCTTTCTACTTGTTTTTTTTTGTTTTGTATTTTATGTTTCCTATTTTATTTTTTTGACGATTGCTGAATAAACTTTTTTTCTTTCTTTTCTTTCTTTCTTTCTTCTTTCAGTGTCGTATCAGGCCCAATAAAGACTTAAAATTAAAGAATCTCACGTTGAATAGAACCAATAGTGCTGTTAATAACCTCGAACAATCGTTTAACAATTAAGATTATATTTTGTCTAGCCAATGAAATTTGAAGACGCTTAATTAACTTTTAAGTAGTGATTCATCAAAATATTGAAAATATTAATCAAAATCTTGGTATTTATTCTGTGATTTTTTTAAACTATTGTTATTACTTTATTTGGTTTAGCATTATAAGCTTGCTATTGCTTATCTCATATGAAACCAGTAAATATTTGGCATACACTTAGATTGGGTGTCAAACAGATTATTCATTGAAAGAATTATTTCATTGGGTGAATGGCTTGCACCTTGCCCAGGTGACACCATATATGATATACGCTTACGATTTGCGATCGTGAGATACCAACGCTGGTCAGTTCATTTGGTGAAGCGTACATACGTTGGCTATTATACTAGTTCCTTCCCGTCGGAGCCAATGTGAAGATGTCCTATACTGAATTTTGCCCCCCTATCACTGCAAGTCTCTCTCCATCATTATAATAACTCCAAGTTTGTCAAATGTGGCATCAGATGGTTTTTTAGCCTCTGGTGTCCTGCCTATCCCATGAGGGATACGGGCGTGATGTTATGTATGTATGGGTAAAAAATATATCTCTACATTTTCTTTTCCAAGTACAAGTTTCGATGTTAAATAATTTGAATCAAGAGCCCTCAGGACAGTCTGATGTCTTCTATAGACTTTGAATACCTTCTACAGTTGATTAGACTATGCGTGTTGAAACAGGACATGAACAGGACTGACTGAGTGAATCGCCAACTTGTGGATGGGTCGTGAACGTTGGCACAAATTCCTATGATAAAGCCGACATTCGCTGGCCAACTACGAACGGTCACTTCAACGTTGGGGCCCATGCTATTTTCTAGATACACACGTTGGACGAGTAACGTTGGTACCAACATTGGGGCCAACGAGTGGGGCCGGCGTTTGTGGGGCAGTGACGCTGCAATCGTAGTCGCTGCATGCACACTAAGTCACTGTATACGTACTGCTTCGCGCACAACTGAATTGAACTATCTATTCTTGTTTTTAATAAACAACAAGCTACAACTTGACGATAAAAAACAAAATAAAAATTTTGAAAAACCCATGACGCGACGGTTAAAAAGTAATTGAAAAAGAATAAAATAATTTAAAATCCCCCAGGCTGGGGCTGCCATTGAATGAATTCGTTTTGAAGGTTTATATTGAAATTTAAAATATTGACGGCAGCCCTCTACGGATTTTCTTGCTCTTCTTATAAAGTTCATAGGGAGTTGAATACCTAATTAAAGTAATTGTGACATCTACATCTTCGAGAACCGAATAGGTAAGCGTAGGGAAGTGCTATGAAAACGAATAGTATGTTGTTTATAATATGACCGACTCGGTGTGAGATCAAGTGAACTTTTCAAAAAGCTTTTCACGTTAATTATCTCTCGTCACATTAATCATTTCAGTCGGGGGATTTTAAATTATTTTATTCTTTTTCAATTATTTTTTAACCGTCGCGTCGTGGGTTTTTCAAAATTTTTATTTTGATTTTTATTTCAAACTTTTTAAAGAGCATAATATAGGTACCATACATTACATTACACAACACCTCGTTCCTCGTCAGCCCTCTAATGTCCCCACCACCGCTGGAAAACCCATGTAGTTTATTTAAATACATAGTGAAGTATTATAATAAGTATTTACAACTTAACTTTGCTGGGGCTTTGTCGGGTTTTGCAGAATTAATGGTTGTTATTACAAACAAATGTTTACTGCAGCGCCCCCTGATGAGTTGTTACCGTTAAACCTATTTAAGAACATTATACCAATCAAATCCAAAGCGATAATTGAAAACGGCATTCAAATCGGACCAATGGTTTGCAAACAAATATTTACTGCAGCGCCCCCTGGTGAGTTGTTACCGTAATACCTATCTCAGAACATGCGCTAATCAAATCCAAAGTGATCACTGAAAACAGCATTTAAATCGGACCAATGGTTTTGCAGATAAACGGTAACATTGGCTTTTACAAACAAATGTTTACTGCAGCGCCCCTTGGTAAGTTGTTACCGCTACACCACCAATGAACATGCACCAATCAAATCCAAAGCGATTACTGAAAACCGCATTAAAATCGGACCAGTGGTTCTGGAGATAAATGGTAACATTGGTTTGCACAAACACACAAACACCCTCTCACCCCAAACACATATACCGTCTCCGTTCCGTCGTGGGTAAAAAGACGACTAGTCGTCAGGGGGAATAATCTTTGGGATACTAAATAAAATTTGTTTAACCATATTGTATAGCGCTTAGTCACAATTGGGATACCCAGTTCTAGCGGAAGAAAAATAGGACACACCTATTTTAGTGGCTAAATCTAGGTGTAAAAATGAAATTCCGTAAACCAAAATTCTTGAATTTCAAAATTAATTACTCAAAAAAATAAATAGTTAAAATTGAAAGGTGAACGTTATTCCCGTTGAAAAATACGGAACCAATTCTGATTCATTTGAAAGGTAGCAAGGTTTTTTTTATAAAGGATCCTAATGAATGAGGGTTGTTTGTATACCTGTATTTATAAGGGAAATCCTTTGATCTTTTTGTCACAACGAAATTTATAAATTAAGGCCATTTTTTTAAGTACACTCTAGTTATTCTTGCGTGAAAAAAAGCCAAATAAGTTTTAAATATAGATGGAACGTTAATTTGATACCCATTTCCTTAAAATGTCTTTTGAACACTCAAAATCTTGGTTTAAGAGTTTCATTCTCGTTTCTGTGTTGTTGCAATTACTAGGTACATCATGTACATCATGTTAACATTTGATATTTTGTCAGTATTCTGCTACAACAATGTAACTAGGAAAACCATCGGCGAACAACATGTACGTCACCGTAAGTAATGTCAAGAGTTACAGAATCGGGCCACTGCCCTGGTTACGTGTAAATAATGCCCATATTGTAAATATAAAAATCACTGCCTAAGCGTACCCATTTGACAGCCAATATCGTCGCAGGGCTTGGAAACATTTTGATATTTAACTCCCACATATGTTGACATGGTTGGTGAAGCGTAAATATATTATTCTAAGAATAAGAACCAAAACTATTTTAAATAACAGTAGCAATGTGTGTTCGTATAATAAAAAAATCAAGTTGATGGTTTGTAGAATGGAATGATTTTGTTGCACTTTATAGTGAAAAATTATCTTAATACGAAGTTTTAGTACAGTTCAGGGTACATGGTATACACAGCGGATAACTACTGCCAGTTTAATTCTAAGAGAAAAACACATTTTGATTGAAATCATTGATAGCCCTAAGGCGGAGTGTTTTAAAATTTAACTTTTTTTATTTGACTATTCTAACACTGAGTAACCACATTTGAATTTGTATCATCAAGATAAATGCACGTATTTAAATTTGTCACTGTGGAAAATAATCAATATATATAAAACTGTTCCGTTACTGACTGAGTGACTGAGGTACTGAGTGACTGAGGTACTGAGTGACTGAGTGACTGACAGACAACGTACAGCCGTAACTACTGGGCGTAGAGAGCTGAAATTTGGAACATACATTCTTTAGGGAATGTAGGGGTGCACTAAGGAAGGAATTCCCGAAATTCCCACGGGAACGGGAATTATTGAACTTTTTACTTTGTATGAAAAATCTTATTCCTTGACTGAACGGATATGATACTTGGCACAAAAGTTCTTCAAAAAGAGACTGGTTGTGTTATGAAAGGAATTCCCGAAATTCCCACGGTAACGGGAAATATATGATGTTTTAGTTTGTATGATAAAATCTTATTCTTTGAGTGCACGGATGTGATACTTGGTATAAAGGTTCCTCAATAAGTTTCTGTTTGTATTGTGGAAGGAATTCCAGGAATTCCCACGGGAACGGAAAATAGGGCTTTTGAGTATATGCGTGTACGAAGTCGCGGGCAAACGCTCGTTTACTATAACGAAATTTCTTCTCTATCAAAAAATATTAATTGTCTGTACTTTTTCAACAACAATCTGTTTATGTAAGACCACCTTTTGTATGACACAGTTGTGTAACATATTCAATTCTATTTAAAGTATTTTAGTCAGCTATTACAGCATGAACATATGTAATCCAGATATATTATGCAGATATATAAAAAAACGTCACTAGTAAACCTAACTCTCTTCCACTCTATGCAACACTCTGTTCACTCGGTGTAGAGCCGGGAACTACCTAACTTTACTGTTTGTTACTAAAATTAAACATAAAACAAAATATTGAACTATGTATTAGCTATTGATAGGTCTTAAATACAAATATTATATCACATCTTTTCACAAGAAATGGGGTCCTCATTTATTTGGTGATTTAAATAGAATGCTACTAAAATTAGGCATACAATCTGAATAGGGTGTGTCCCTTTAGTGTGTACTGGCAGTCATTTCGTATCTATAAGGGATATTGAAATAACTTTTATTTGGTATAGAAGTACATTTAAATAAAATCTATACTAATATATAAAGCTGAAAAGTTTGTTTGTTTGTTTGAACGCGCTAATCTCAGAAACTACAAGTAGGATTTGAAAAATTCTTTTTGCATTTGATAGCCCAACTCTTGAGGAAGGTCATAGGTTATATTTTATCCCGAAATTCCTACGGAATCAAAAGTTACGCGGGTAAAACCGCGCGCGGTGGCTAGTCATCTAATGAAATGACTTCAATAACTTTTTGAAGCTGAAATGATAAATATTGAAATCTATTTTGTATAAATATGACTTTAGTAGGAAGGTTTAAGTTGTACATACATACATACAAACATAACTTCAAGCCTGTATCTAGGGTTGCCAACCATTCTGTTTTTAACAGTAATATACTGTTTTTCACTACATTATATTGTTAACTGTTGAACAAAAATAAAGTACACAAAATACTGTTTTCAGCATAAAAAGCTAAACACTTTATATGTTAGACTTTAAGTTAATAATTTATGCAATAATTTCTAAAAATATGTGTTTAAAACATTAAATAAATTGAATACTGTTTATTTTTCCAAAATACCGTTGGATATTCTTTTCAGACTTAAATATACTTTAATTCTATAAAAAAAATTGGCTCCCTACCTGTATCCCTAATGGGGTAGGCAGAACACCAGAGGCTATAAAACCATCTGATGTCACGTTTGACGAATTTGGAGGTATTACTATGATAGAGAGAGACTATTTGAGTGTTTTATGGCTTAAATCAGTTTATTTATCTTATATCTGTTATTTGGTTAATATAAAATCATATTTACCAAGTAAAAACCTTTTATTTCAGTTTTCTTTTAATTTAAAATTGCTTATTTTAAAGATCAATTGATTTCTGCTTAAAATAATCTTGTTACTTCTGCGACTACACGGTAAAACTCAACTGATATTATAATTAAGGGCTGAAATCACCTTAGCTTAGGTTTCAGACCACAAGTTTTATATATTCTAGCTACTATAGAGGGTGATTGGTGGGTCATTTTTAAAATTCGAGGGTGTGATAGTTTGAGATCATAAGTAAAGAGAAAAAATAAAATAAAAAATAAATATTTATTATTTACTGAGTAAACCTAACCGAAAGTTAGAGAATTGATTACGCAACGCATGGTTATACTAGCGTTGGCAGCGATCCGCGTGCTAGGTCACGTGCCGCAATTAACTCAAGCGTAAGTAAAGTAAATAGCTACAAAACTTTATTTATTTATAGGGAGTACTACTGAAAAATTAAGTACCTATTTTTATTACATCATTATGAATCGAGTACAGAGTGCTCTCCTTCAATATCTAAAATTTGTCACTAGTCACCATGTAGAAATTGTGATAGCCCGCTGTAGAGTAAAACATATGTAGCGTCTCTAGAGGTCACTACATACATACATAACTTCACGCCTATATCCCTTATGGAGTAGGCAGAACTCAAGAGGCAATATGACCACTGATGTCACGTTTGACTTTGGAGATATTATAATGGTGCATAGAGACTATCGCAGTGACAGCGTGTCAGCCTATTGCCCACAGAAATGCCAATAAAACCTCTGTTCTTTAACTGACTTTTACAGTAGGCCCTGGAAAAAAACTAGCTGTTTCATTATTTTTTTTCTTTCGTTCCCAGTCCAGCATGGAAGCAATCTGTACGAAAAAATTCAGACCGAGTCTAGTTACTGAGCTAAAACCTTGCAAAGCTGGTAGTAAATAAATAAACATATGATTATCTGTTGTAAGCTTCCGTCGTGTAGGAATCTGTATTTGTTTGTAAACTGAATGGCTTTGTATGATTGCTGTCATTGCTTATACATAATTAATTCAGAGCTTTTGGAGTTCCCCTTAAATTGTTTTGTTTGGAACAAAGTTGTTTCTTGATACGTCTGTTTTGTTGCCATGAGATAATTCATCATCGGAATGGCTTGACTACATTTTATTGACAAGAAAAAAAAGCAGTGATTATTAAAACATGTTATAATTTTTAAAAAGACACCCATTCAAAGAACCTTGATGGCCAGTTTTACATCCGCGTACTTATGTCATAAGATTTTTTGTACAAACTTAAAGATTTATTTCCCGTTTCCGTAGGAATTTTGGCAATTCCTTCCGAATTTGACACCTATTGAAAAATCTTTATAATAAATATTACATCCGTGCACTTAAGGGATAAAAAATTTCATACAAACTAAAAAAATCAGTATTTCCTGTTCCCGTGGGAGTTTTGGGAATTCCTTCCTTGTGGACCTCTATACCCCTTGAGGAATGTTTGTTCCAAATTTCAGATTTCTACTTTTAGTAGTTTTTGATGTTCGTTGTCTGTCAGTCACTCAGTCAGTAACGGAACAGGTTTATTAATTAAGATGTTGCAACTTGCAAACAACAGAAAGCGTCATGGTCAACGATCCAAAAAAAAAGTTGGTAAATTATTATAACAGCACAAGATGGCCAATTAAAGTTGACGGGGTTAACATATGTATATATGTCCAAGAATATATATATCTAGGTCAAATAGTCTTCTTTCAGATCAGACAAGATAAAGAAATTGAAAGACGCATTGAAAACGCCTGGAAGAGCTATTGGGCTTTGAAATCTTTTAAGATGAGAAACCTTCCAATGTCACATAAAAGGAAATTGCTGGACATGTGTATCCTGACCATGTATGGTGCACAGACATGGTCTTTAATAGAAAATCAGCGGTGACTGGTGGGTCACTTTCGAAATTCGAGGACGTGATAGTTGAAGAAAAAAGAAGTACCGAGTAAACTTAACCGAAAGTTAAAGAATTCATCACGCTACGCATAGTTACACTAACGCACAAGCGGAGGCTTACAGAGTTGTGAGTGCCGGAGAAAAACACTTTATATATGTATAGGGAATTCTAGTGAAAATTAAGTACCTGCTTTTATTGAATAATTACGATCAAAATTGAGTACAGAGTGCTCTCCTTCAATATTTAAAAGAGAATCGTCACTCCTCATACTAAAAATACTAAAATTTGTATAGTGTTTCTTTTTAGTTTATTAGATACATTTAATTATAGGTAATCACAGAAAAATTATACATTATTATATTTCCTGTTTTCTAATAAGTTATTTCACAGTGAAATCATTAAAATATGGTATCACCAACTACTTCAACAAAGAAGATTGAACTTGTTTAAAAAAGTACACTTGACAGGTGACTGACAGATAGATGGTCGCCAACCGCCATGTTGTTGATATATGATAATTATTATCATTCGCATTTCCTCTGTGTTCGTGAATGCGCTCTTTTCTTTTTTCATAATTTCTCTTCGCAGTCTTGTACAATTTAGGTGTAGCTCAGTAACAATATCAGCTTTCCGATACAATCAGTATTCTATTTGCCCAAAAGAATATAATAATAATAATAAGCCCCTCGCAAACCTAACTCTACGTCCGATACGAACACCAGTATCACGTGAGGGGCGGACTTTGGCAGCTAATATTAGCTAAAACTTACCAAAGGCTAACGTAGCTTCTTAAATGCATCGCTTCATGTAGAAGCGATGCGTTTAAGAAGCAGTAATAAACTACCCCAGGCGGGTACCAGAGCTAATAGCGATGGAGAAATCCCGCCCTGTGCCCTCGGACGCAGGCTGTCTCACGTATTCTGGGGAAAACACCGTATCGCAATCTGCCCAGTTTTCCCAAACTGTTGTAGATCACCAGGCACCATCGGGAGCCACAATTCATTCCCATTCGTCATCACCAGTTTCATCATCATTTAGTATTTTTCAATCACCCAGCTCATCTCCTAACTTTCATCTGAATTACTCACCATCTCATTCATCATCTCCAAGATCTTCAACGTCTACAGATGTTGCGCAGGAGGCAAACGCCACTAGCCCTGTACCCACTGCAGGCTCAACTCGTACGCGAAAAAAATGGACCGAAGAAATGAATAAGTTTATCTGGCGTACATATTTAATAACTAGCAAATTAGGATCACTTCAATGTGGATATTTAGAGTCATTACACAAACTGTTCCATGAGAAATACCCAGAAATGGACACATCTAGGCAAAAAATAGGAGACCAACGCCGAGCTATAGTTAATAAGAAATTACTACCGACAAAAACCCTTAATGAGATAAAATCTGAAGTTGAAAAATATCTTGATAGTCCTAACAATCCACCATACACTCACCATCCAACTACCTCGCAGCCATGTGTGACAGTTCAAACTTCGACTAACATAACAACACCAAACACAAGAGTTAGATTAAATTGGTCATTAGAGATCAATGAAACAATTATAAAGTTATATTTCGAAGTTACCGAGGGAGAAACTAATATGATAGCATACAGGAAAAAGTTACACGAAAAATTCATATCACAATACCCACACCTATCCCATTTATCGGAGCAGCGCATTGCTGATCAGAGACGAGTTATAGTCAATAACAAACTTTTAAGCACAGAACAAATCCAAAAAATATGGGAACAGACGACATGTATAGTTAATAACACCATCCAAAATTCATTAAAGAAACCTCAGAAGATGCCAGAGCAATACACAATTCTTTCTCCGACTTAGAAGATGGGAATGTCACATATAGTTTAGAAAGTTTGGAGACATTACCACAAAATTCCAGATCCAGACAAGCTAGTCAATATCATAATGATATTGATGCTGTAGAAGAAAGTGAAATTCAAAGACTATTTCGTTTAAATCTTGATAAATTTAGTAATACTGATCCCACAAACAGACCGCAGATTCCCAAACTAAAAACAACTTGAAAATTAATGTCAATCACCAACCACATGAACAGTTTTGTGGTCCCACAATACATCTCACCAGACCAAGATTTCATAACCTTACAAACTGTTATTTACACCACAGCATACACTGTTGCTTCGTGTATAGTAGGAAAAATTTGCACTGAAATAAATAATAGGCACAGAGGTAGTAAACCAAAATGGCAACTAAGACTCAAGCCTAATATAAATAAATATAGAGCAGAAATTGGTCGCCTTACTCAATTTATAAAAGGAAACAGAAGCCGAAAGATAATTTTAGCAGCAGAGGCTATTAAAAAAAACTATCGTATCCATGCAACTTTTGAAAACCCAAATACTGAGCCCGAACATTTTCTAGATACTATCAAGCAAAAATTAAATACTGCTTCAAACCGACTTAGGAGATATCTTACATGTACTGTAAGAAAGCATCAGAACTCACAATTTCTTAATAACGAACGTAAATTTTACCGAAAACTGGCATCGCATAACACACCACACCATATTAATTTACACACCACAAATATACCCACATCAGAATCAGCACGACTGTATTGGGCAAATATATGGGAGAGCCCCATTCAGCATAATCATAATGCAACGTGGATCAAAAACAATAACACACCCGCAATAGAGTTTACTCAAATATCACGCGAGACATTCTCAAAAGTAATTAAACGCACTAACAACTGGAAATCTCCAGGAACAGATAACATCCATAATTTCTGGTACAAAAAACTCACCTGCACACATCCATTCATTTATAATTACCTTAACCAGTTTATACAGTCACCAGATACGATGCCATCCTACTTTACGCAAGGCCGTACCTTTATGATGCCAAAAGAAAACGACACCTTTGACCCCGCAAACTATCGTCCGATCACCTGTCTACAAACCATTTATAAAATATTAACAGCATGTATCAGCGAAAATATCTATAATCATGTAATCCGGAACAACATACTTAAAGAACAACAAAAAGGTTGTAGGAAAAATAGCCAAGGTTGTAAAGAACAGCTGATAATAGACGCTGTAGCAGTGAAACAAGCAATTCGAACAAAGAGAAACATCCATTGCATGTATATAGACTACAGAAAAGCTTTTGACTCGGTACCTCATAGCTGGCTAATTTACATTCTTCATTTATAAAATGTACATCCAAATATTATTAATTTCATAGAAACAGCAATGAAATCTTGGCCGAATTTTCTAATATTTAATCATAATGGAGAAATAACAGCTAGTGAACCGATACGGATCCAAAGGGGCATCTTCCAGGGAGATGCTCTTAGCCCACTATGGTTTTGTTTAGCTTTAAATCCTGTATCAGAATTACTTGATCAAGCTGAAGTAGGGTTTAAATTAAAAAATGACAATACTCACCACATACTATCGCATCTGATGTATGTTGACGATATAAAACTATATGCCGACAATAAAAGAGATTTATTTAAATTGGCTAACATAGCACAGAATTTTTCAAATGATATAGGTATGCAATTTGGTGTAGACAAATGCAAAATAAGCTCAATCCAAAAAGGACAAATTCAATGTGACAATTACACTCTAGATAACGGAGAACAAATAGAATCCTTAGCAGAACAAGAGACATATAAATATTTAGGTTTTCAACAATCAAGACAAATACTTCAAAAACAAACAAAACAACATCTTATAGGTAAATTTAAACAAAGGCTCACTCTCATACTAAAATCATTCCTGAACTCTCGCAATACCGTAAAAGCTATCAATACATTTGCTATACCCATTCTTACATACTCTTTTGGCATAATTCAGTGGTCACAGACGGACTTAAAAAAACTACAGCGTACCATTAACACTCACCTAACAAAGCACCGGAAACACCACCCTAAATCCTGCGTTCAAAGACTTACGTTACCGCGACTTGAAGGTGGGAGAGGCCTTATAGATATAAATAATCTGCATAACAAACAAATTACTACACTAAGAAATTAATTTTACACAAAATCGGAGAATTCTCCACTACACAAATACATTGGAAAAATAGATAACCTTTACACACCACTTAACTTAAATAAAAGAAAAACCTAAACAAATGAAAACATCACAAGCCTTCAGTAAAAAACAACCGACTGGGCCCACAAAAGTCTACACGGAAGACATTACGCCCATCTTACGCAGCCTTTTGTTGATAAAGAGTTATCAAACAGCTGGCTAAAACTCTTCCCCGAACAGAAGCTTTATATTGGCAATCCAAGACCAGATCATTGCTACTCGTAACTATCGAAAATACATAACAAAAGAAATACACCAGCAAAGTGATTTATGCAGACATTGCAATAGTGCTCCCGAAACAATCCAACATACATATAACAGGAGCTTGCAAAGCCATAGTACAAACAGACTATAAACACCGCCATGACCAGGTTGCGTCAATTATACACCAACATTTAGCTCACAAGTACAAATTTATTACGAGTAAAGTTCCATATTATAAATACACTCCTTCTACCATACACGAAAATAGAGCGCACAAATTGTATTGGGACAGAACCATTATTACTGACAAAACAATTCATTATAATCGACCCGATATTACATTTTTTAATAAGAGCAATAAATCAATCTTTATAATAGACATAGCGATTCCTAACACACACAATATACAATCTACTATCAATGAAAAACTTGCCAAGTACCAAGACTTATTTATAGAAATCCAACGTCAATGGCAAGCAGACACGGTTCATATAGTCCCAATAGTCCTTTCCACAACAGGTGTTATACCAAAAACACTAAAAAACAGCCTTAATACACTACGAATTCCAACTAGCGTAATTGAAACCCTACAAAAAGCCACTATTCTAAATACTTGCCGTATCACTAGGAAATTTCTCACATCAGCAGTGATCACAAGCAATCCGCAGTAAAAAATTGTCCTTATCTTTATCTTGCTTGGTTTAAACCCGCATGATAAAGCAAAGCCCTTCAAAAAGGAGAAAATCAAAAAACATATATAATAATAATAATAAGTTTGGAGTGGACAAGTGTGCGGTTGTTCATGTGGAAAGGAGAAGGATTACCCGTTCTCAGAGGGTAGACTTAGGTCCCGTTAACCTGAGAGCTCTTTCCGAAACTGAAACATACCGGTATCTGGGTATGTCACAGAACATCGGCGTCGAAGAAGCGGGCGTAAAACAGTCTGTACGCGAAGTCTTTTTTGAGCGCCTGACAAAGGTACTAACTAGTTCTTTGTCGGGTCTCAACAAAGTCCGAGCGTTTAACGGATGGGTTATGCCCGTTCTTTCGTACACCTTTGGCGTACTCAGATGGACTCAGACCGAATTAAACGCCCTGGATCGGAAGGTCCGCACTACTATGACCCTCCATAGAACGCATCACCCTCGGTTGTCAGTAATGAGGCTGTATATCTCCCGGAAGTGTGGAGGAAGAGGCCTACTTAGCGCCAAAACCTTGCACAACCGGGAGATATGTAGCCTCTGAGCCTATTTTATGGCAAAAGCGGACATGGGTATGCATAGAGAGGTTGTAGCGTGTGACAAAGGACTAACCCCTCTCAATCTGGGCCTCGAGACATGGCAGACACCGGCGGTACTAAGCATTTCTGATCGTGAGACCGTATGGAAAGAGAAAGAGCTGCACGGAAGGTTTTACAAGGCTCTACACGAGCCACACGTTGACCGTAAAGCCTCCGTGCATTGGCTGCGCTTCGGGGACCTTTTTGGGGAAACCGAAGGGTTTGTCTTTGCGATACAGGATCAGGTTATCAAGACGAACAACTACCGGAAATACATTATGAGGGACGGCACAGTGGACGTATGTCGGGCGTGCCCCTCAGACATGTAGTTTCGGGTTGTTCGGTTCTTGCTAACACTGAGTATCTGCATAGACACAACCAAGCAGCCAAGATTCTCTACCAAGAGCTCGTTCTGAAATACGGTCTCATCAATTAGAAATTGCCTTATTACCAGTACACGCCGGAGCCAGTTCTCGAAAACGGCAGCGCCAAGCTCTACTGGGATCGGCCCATTATCACGGACAGGACTATTCTAGCGAATAAACCTGATATCGTGTTAATGGACCGATCGTCGTCTAAGGTGTTTTTGGTGGACATAACTATACCCCATGACGAGAACCTCGTGAAGGCCGAGACCGAAAAGCAACGCAAGTACTTGGACCTTGCACACGAGGTGACCGAAATGTGGGAGGTTATGTCCACCGAAATCATCCCGGTTGTAATATCCGCATACGGTTTGACCCCAGCCACTTTGGTCAGAAACCTTGAAAGGCTGGGATTCGGCGGCGGTTCGCTTCCAGCACGCATGCAAAAACCGGTTTTGCTCGAGACTGCCCGAATCGTTCGCCGGTTTCTGTCTCTCTTGTCCTGATCCCCGACCGACTGGTCCGATTGTCGGGTCTTTTCCGCCAAAAGGCGAGTAGTTATAAGTATGCGAAATAATAATAATAATATAGGTGATTAAGTTTTTCATATTTTTCACAAAACAAACAGAATCAATCAACGTCGATGTCAAAGACAGACAGACAGGTGTTTATTTTAATGACAGTGACGGACGGGTGCCATATTGCTTTATTACCAGATTCACGTATATTTTTTAGCAAAATTACATAAAAATCAAAAAGATATAAGCGACGCTAAAAAATATATAATATCAAAAATAAATATGCATTGTTCCATAGTTGAATTTAAAAATAGTTTCATGCTTATACATTCAATGACGATTCTTCTATGTTACCAGTCACCCTGTATAAGTATTAGTAGACTGCTCCATGTTTGACTACAAAATATGCTACTTAAATATTCAAGCATGGAATGACTTGGATTCAATGTTATGCTTACCTCAGGGATTAACGAAATCCTGCAGCTAAAATTATTACCATTGAGAACAATTTCTCTCTTAACGTTTAATTTCTATCTGCCTATCGAGGAGCTTAGGAGGGTGATTGTTTCAGCCCCTATGTTTGTTCACGAGTTCCCGCATAATTTTAAAAGAATTAGCCATATTTAAACAATTGACTCATTATAAGCGTCTTGATTTTTCGGTGGTTCTAGGCTTTGTGTAAGAACTTAAATTTTACTTATTTTTTAGATACAAAACGTTACCTAATGCAGTTGACAAAATTATTACTTTAAGAGTTATATTTAAAGTTAAATAATTAAAAAGTTATTTAATATTGACGCCACAGTTATTTCGTGGTCAAATTAGTTAAACATGTAATGTTTCCAAATTAATTAAAATAAAATTGAAACTTAATTTCAAGATAAAACAAACATAATCATAGAAGCATATAAAAAGCATACGGGAGCTACTATTTGTGTTCACCACATAAACATCCTCATCTCCTCAAATTCAAATATGGAACCTCTGCACAAGACAGTGTTGCCAACCTCTACACCAGTAAACCCGTCAAACATACTTAATCCTAGGTAATTAAACTCTTGACACGATGAAACCCATTGGGACGAATAGCAATTTCCCCTTCTGGAAAGTACCTTAACAATTTAAAGCCACTATACACTTACTATTGCTGGGATACTATGTGTGTGAAGGGCTTAAGATTCTTGTCTGAAATCGTAGTACCATTTGTGAATATTTTTGATTGTTTTGATATTTTTCACAATATCATTTTAATAGTGATAAAGTGATTTGATGATTATTAAAATACAGGGTTGATTAGTAGTCACCAGCCAAATTTAATTGTTTGTATCTTTGATACGATATAAACGTACCTGCATATTTATTTTATCGTTGCTCAGTACAAAAAAGTAGAAATATGGAACCACAAACTTAAAAAAAAATAGTCGCTGTTGATGAACATACTTACTACGAAGCGGCATTTCATTGATAATACTACGACGTAGTACTACAAGATGTTTTGTAGTAGCGCGTAGTTGCTTTTATTTTAATGGTAATTTAGAATGACCATGGTTTGCTTAATATGTTAGCGGATATACTTATTTCTTTAAAATAAAAACTTTTTTTTGCAGGAATCGTTCCTATAAATGATACTTAACGCGTAAAAAAAAAATTGGCCGGTGACCACAAATGAACCCTATATAGTTTAAACACAGTTTACAAAATTGTTTAAATACAGTTTTTTAATTAAGAGGGAAATATTGCCTGGAAGAGATCGCTTTCATAAGGCAACCATTTATTATGTATTTATTTATGTAACAATTAATTGTTAATTTTAATGTTTTAATGCTTATAATGGCAGTAAAGGGTTTCAAATTGTAATGTGCATTGTACAACTAAATGTTTACATTATGAATTTTTTTTTAAACTGACACTCACACAACATTATCTAGCCCAAATTAAGTTTCTTAAAGAACTTGTGTTATGGATACTAGATAACGGATATGCTTAAGAAATATATAAACATACAAATATAGAATAAATACATATTTTTTTATTAGAATAAACTTAAATAAATATATAAACATCCATGACTTGACGACTAATATCTGTGTACATCACACAAATATCCGCCGCCGCCGGGATTCGAACCCTGGACCTCTGGCATAGAAGGCAATACATGTTACCACTACACCAGCCGGTCGTCAAATGAATACAGAAATACAAGATATTTGTTTGTATAATGAACGTGATGCTGCCGCTTCTATTTATATTACAAACTAGCTCTTGTCCACGACTTCGTCCGCGTGATTACCGATTATTGAAGTTGGATAAATAATATTATAATATCCTCCATGAGGTACCTACAGACTGACACTATTCTGAATTTCGTCAAAATTACTTCAAAAACTGTTAACACAAAACTGTGATCCGCACTTTCACCTAGGTTTTCTGAAAAATACCTACAAATAATAAATAACATACAAAAATTTAATATAAAACAGTACGAAATACCTACGAAAGGTACTCTGGGTAAAAGAAAAGGGGGTAAGTATAAGGGTAGGTTGATAGGTAGGTAGGTATATTACATACCTTGATGCTGCCCGCGACTTCGTCTGCATTTGATTACTATTTCGAGTAGGTTATTTTCTTCTCCAAGGTCCCACCTATATTTAACAACCAATATAAAAATGAAGAATTTTCGCCTATGTATAACTCCTAACCACAAACATAACTATCTATTACATAACAAAGGCACGTTGGGTTATAAGCAAATCGCTAGAGCCTTGATTTTTTTTAATTCACACAATATCTTAATTAATTATAGCTTATACGTTATTCTAGGTAAAGCTATATTATTGTAAAGTTTAACAAAAATCCATTCTATAGTGTTTGCGTGAAAGAGAAGCACGTTAACACTAAGTTCTTAGAGACTTCACAAACACGTTCACGAAATAAAGAAAACCTGAACAATTTTGAGTTCCAATATTTTAAGTTTAACTTTATGAGAATATATTTCTGTATGTACATTAAATTGCTACATTAAATTGTGCCAGAAGCTTTATTAATGATTTAGCCTTATCAACATAGCAAAATTTTCTACTACCTACATACCAACCATCTTTCGGATTTATTATTTATTTATAGCGAAAGAAAAACAAAGAATGTGCCAGCTACTTCTCTTCCCGGGCATGCTGTAAAAGTCAGTTAAGGGACAGAGGTTTTATTTCCCTGGAACAATTCCTTCATTTCAGAAGCCCTCAGTAATTTTACCTGGAAAATTTCCTTAGAATAACTGTTCCCATGTTTATTTTACTGCAGTCCAGTTTTTTTATATGGCTTTCTGAACGCTTTCATATCTAAGCTACTAATGCCAAAAAAACTGTTTGTTCATTCCATGCTGGACTGGGAGCAACAGGAAATCATAGATACCTACCACCAGCTGCTTCTCCTCTCGGGCATACTGTAGATGTCATTTAAGGGATAGAGGTTTTATTGGCGTTTTTGTGGGCGATAGGCTGACCCCATGTCACTGCAATATTCTTTCCAGAGGTTTTACAGCCTCTAGTTTTCTGCCTACCCATAAGGGATACATGTGTGAATTTATGTTTGTATGGTAGTTTAGTCGACAAACAGTAGAATTAGGAGTTCCTATAAAGCACTACGAGGAGTTCCTATAAAGCGTTTCAATATTCAACGTCTTTTTATTTAAATTACCACTTACTATTCTTATACCTAGGTAGGTATTCATTTAAACCACTCGTTTCTCGACCGACGACCACTTTGGCGTTGGGGTAAACCTATCTGCCTCAGATGCCGGTGGTTGCGGGTTCGATACCCGCACGGAACAAGAAAAAAAGAATGTTCCATGTCTGGGTCTTTATCTATTTATGTATTTATATTCTAGGTTCCCCCCTAGTTCGCTACATGGTATCCCATAACACAAGCTATGCTTACTTTGGGGCCATTTAGTTGGTGTGATTGTCTGGGGATTTTATTTATTTATTTATTATTATTCTCATAGCTTTTACTCGTGTTAAATATTTGAACCCAGCATTAATTGATTTTGACTACCACTTACTTCGTTAATACCCTTAATTTACCCTAGAATAACCCTGCAGCCCGCTCTTGGTAGTCCGATTACCAACTGTCTCGCCTGACTGAAATTTGCCGCCAAATATCACCACTGCAGCGGTGATGCATCCCGAAAAACTTTTATGAAGAGCCAGTTCTATCATCAACCCGGTTGCTATCATCTTCAACCTCACTGGCACTTACCATCAGGTGAGAATGAGGTTAAACTCGGGCTTAGTCACTGTATTGAAAAAAAAAAGTAGTAAGAAGTTAGTATTTTTAATATTTTGTAATAGAAAGTGAATGAATACCTAAGTCATCGCGGCGCCGTGGTTACTGTGTGTATCATACGATATCACAGGTTAAGCAACGTTCGGCGGGGTCGGTACTTCCATGGGTGACCGCCGACCATACATTTCTTACGACAACTTCCGTGCTTCGGAGGGCACGTTAAGCAATTGGTCCCGGGTGCTCTATAATTGTTTACAGTAGTCGTTAGGGTTTGTCAGAAGCCATCTTGGCGCCCTGAAAATTCTGGCATTCACCACCCAGCACTAAGCCAGCTTGGTGGGTTATGGCCTATACCTCCTCTTCACCCAGGGGAGAGACTCATGCCCTGCAGTGGGCTCATTACAAAGAGTTGCGATGATGATGCTGATGATGATGAGAAAGTTACACAAAGAGTAATGTTCAAGGGCCATACAGTGTTCTAACTCTCAAACAAATTTTTGACAGGTATGTGAATGTATGAGTATAAAGATAATATTGCCATTGAAATGCTGCTGTTTATATCTAAACCATTGGTGCAGACTTGATTTAATTTCTTAGAAACGATATCGGGATTATCATTATCAGTAGTCTATTGAGTAACTTGAGAGGGTAAAATATTAAAATCTTTGCTGCGGTTTATAATATAAGTAAATGATTTGGAGTTAACCGAACATGAATTGAGCTATTATATACACTATATTTTGTTTTAATACATTTCATGAGTTGTCAATAATCTGACAGGTCAGCTATGAACTGTTTTATGAACTCTTTGGTGGTTCATTCGGATAAATCTTATTTAAAAATGAAATAACAAAAGTACCGAGGTACCCAGGCACCCAGAGGTACCAAGAGTTTGCTAGGTATCTCGGAGAATTAAAAGCGCGAGGGGTCGGCCATGCCAGCGAATCACTCGCTCGCCCGCTTGCGTTTTTCCGAACATAACATTATATTGCGGAGTTATTTTAAAATCTAAAAGATATAAAAAAATATATAAAAATATAAAATCTAAAAAATACTATAATATATTTATCAAATACCAAAACATAGCAAGAATAAATTGAATAAGTTTATACATTTATTTAGTTCAAATATCATACAACCGGGAGATATGCCCAACTCCCATGCTGGACTGGGAGCGAAAGAAAAACATAGAATGTGCCAGCTGCTTCTCGTCCTGGGTAAACTGTAAAAGTCAGTTAAGGGACGGAGGTTTTATTGGCATTTTTGTGGGCGATAGGCTGACCCCCTGTCACTGCTATAGGCTCTCTCCATCATAAAAATACCTCCAAATTTGTCAAACGTGACATTAGATGGTTTTCATAGCCTCTGGTGTTCTGCCTACCCCATAAGGGATACAGGCGTGAAGTTATGTATGTATGTATTTATTATTTTTAAATTACTATATCTCCGAAGATGTTGATTGAAATAAAGTGATGTCAAAGACAATTTTGTTCACAATTAAATACTGAATTGATAAAAACTTCATCGCAAATTAATTAATTTAGAACGCGATAAAAATGGTTATTGTCAGTCAATTTTAAAAGATAGGTATTTTTTTTAACTTTTAAAGAGGAAAAATACCGTCATACATTATTTTTGCGTAACTTAAACGAGTTTCTCCCCTGGGTAAAGAGGAGGTATAGGCCATAATCATTTCATTTTATTTGACTTAATTGTAATAATGTTTAGTTTATTTCTTTTAGTTTTCTGAATTTTTATTTATTTTAAGTAATTTAATTTCATGCATGCACCCTTTTTTGTACTTATCTAAAACTTTTTGTAAACTGAATAACAAAATAGGTTTCCTTTAATAGGCTTCTGTGTAGCAAATAAAAAAATTGATATTATGTAATGGTCAGTGCTGTAGAAACCAGTAAAGTGAAATAAATAAATCGTCAAAACCAAGATGGCAAATGACCATCCACGAGAAACCTTTTTTTTATAAAATATGGATGGGACGTTTGTCTTCCATGACACCTGATATTAAGTGAACATGAAGACTAAGGTGGTACACGTCCATCCAGGAGAAACCTTTTCACTCGACGCTTAAAAGTACTAGGACTATACTGGTCAGGGAAAATAGACGCAGGCAGTTCATTACAAACCTTGGCGATCCGCATCAAAAAGGAACTGTCAAAGCGCTTAGTTCGACTTTTCAAAATATCAACCACATACGGATGGAAGTTCTGTCTGCGTCTATTAGTCCGATGGTAAAAGGGTAAGGGTTCAATTTGTTCAAAAAGAGCACTCGCGCACTCACCAAAATGTATCCTATAGTACACGGTTAAATAAGTAACCTTACGACGATGCTCTAGGGTCGAAACCTATTCGCATTTACTACCTATAAGCATATAACCTATTAGCATTCGAATAACAAAGGAATATTTGTGGAAATAGAGTTCATTATGAACTACAAATTAGTGTTTATATTATGTGTTATGTTACCTATGCAATTGAGCACGCTTTAATAGCTGTTTCCCTTAATTCCATCCGCATAATTCCGGTTTTTCGTAGAATGTTTAGAATGATGCACCTGCTATTTTGTTACAATAAACACACGAAAATTAAATATATTTTATAATGCTCTTACTGTAAGTGAATCATCATTTGAATCTAAAAATAAAAATAAGTTAAGTTAATTAAAACAAAAAACAACTTAAAATCCCTATTGCGGAGTAAAAACAACGATGAATTAATTATTGTGTACAAAAAAGTCTCAACTAAAACAATCATATAATAATAATAATTAAAATTATTTCTTTGTTTAAATACAGACAGGGTAAATAGTTATAATACAAAATAACAAATAAAATGAAAATAAAATGAAACAAAAATAATTACGTTTTGAAGGAAACCAGAGCTGAAAAAAATAATTACCAAATACTTTATTTTTATTATATTTTATTTTATTTGGGAAACATACTGTTATACATAATACTTATTTCTATTTACATTTGATAATACGTAAACCAGTGAACTTTCCACAGTTTGATTATACATTTTGAGCGATATATAATTTGACATTAAAAAAAAAACAAAGTCTGTAAATAATGTAAAGACAAAATATTCTAAATAAAAATATAAATATTGGAAAAATAGAAATAGCGTTGTTATATGAACTAAATTCAAAACTAAAACTATGTTATTAACAAGTTTCATTTTCTCACAAGTATTTTATATAATTCTTTAAACAACATAGTAAACAAAAGGCTTAGGCTTAGCGTAATGTCATTGAAGGATTCAATCCAACAACAACGCTGATAATTCTGCCTTCGCCTGCAGGAAGATACTTAGACTTCACGTGTGCAACACGAGTATATAACACAAATTATATTTATACAAAGCTATAATGGTAAAACGAGTAAAGAAAAAAAAACGTTTATTAAAACAAATCAATAATCATGCATTCATAGCAATATTTAACAAAAAATAACAAAATATGGACTATAATTGTCTGAAATAAACGATTTTTATTTTTATTTATTATATAAGAAAATCAGAGCTTTTTACTAATATCTGTACTTATATTATAAAGCTAATTCGTTTTTTGTTTGATTGAACGCGCTAATCCCAAGAACTAATGGTTCGAATTGACTTATTATTTTTGTTGAGAACGGCTATAGGCTATATAACATTACGAGGTTTCTTAAAATTTACAAAATACGTAAACTTACTCACATTGCTGCAGCCTTTCGCACCGTTGTCGTTCTTTTCAGGATCAAATGACAAAAAAAATGCTAAACTTGTACTTTTTTGATCAGAAATTACATAAGAGACTGAAATCTTGAAAAGGACGACGCATAACTTTGCATGAGAGCTGGTACCAGCCTCAATAGGCATGTGTGATATATCGTTGAAAAGATATCATCTTCTAGAACAAGAACTGGTATGGCGTCTGTCTTGATTCTAAGTCCAAGCTGATAACCAACCTTAAAAAAAATATCCAAAATCTCTGAAGATAAAATTAAAAGAAACAACCTTAATTAAGGAGTACAACAAATGATCAGAGCGGTGTTGTCGCTTACTATCTGTGCTATAGGTGACCCGTCTGCTATTTCGACTCTGAACGGACTAACGATCGGAACTTAGGGCAATAGTAACTTTGATTCAGGTTACTAAGACTTATCCAACGGCGTATCCTACATGCCTATTGGAGGTGGAAACAAAAATTATAGTCCGACATTTAGGACCTCACAGCTCTGAACGGACTAACGATCGGAACTTGGCGCGATAGTAACTTTGATTTTAATTACTAAGACATATCTAACGGCGCATCTTTCATGGCTATTGGAGGTGGGTACCAAAATTATGCGTAGTCCTTTAACCTGGGTAGCAAAGTATAGTTTCTAACTGATTTGTTATCAGTCACAAACTGTGATTTTGAGTAGCAAAAGCGTGGCGTGGGAAAAAGTCCTTTATGTGAAAAAAATGACAAACTACATGTATGCTTATGCAAAGAAGGTAATAATGAACAAATAAACACACCAAACAAGTCATAGAGATTTATCGTGTGTTAAGGTTTCATTAGTTTCCTTATATTGTCGGGGACTGAAAACTGCTCGCGTCCGCAAGGTTTAGCCCTCGATGCCTTGTACGTGGTCCCTGGGTGGCGCTAAACGAGCGGTAACTTCTGGTGGTAGGCTTCGGCCGCGGCTTGTCACCACCCACTAGACAAAACCATGCCGCCAAGTGACTTGGTCGCGTTCCGGTATGATGTTTAGTGTAGCCATTTAGGAGGGTAGGTCTGAGTAATCGTGCTGCATTGGAGAACTGTTTTCAACTCGTAGGATAGTGACTCACCGGGTAACTCGTTTTGGAGGGTAGCGGGATCCGAAGCACGGTGCACCGCTGGCCGACCGCAGGTAGTAGGGGGCCCAAGTAGCATGCCAGCCACATGCGAAAGGCTGCCCCGCCACCTCGCGAAAAATCCCGGGAGGCTCCATCGTGCCGGTTGGCGACCGGTTGGATAGGACCCGATGGCGACCTCGGGGGGGTTCGGGCGTCCCCGCAGTCTCCAGGCGAGTTCCCCAATGGTGCGTTGTTCCCTACGAAATGCTTGGTTCCATTTGCAGCGCTTCACTCAACTTCTATTCTCCTCCCTATTCACTCCACTACCAATCTACAATGAAAGGTCCTAAAAAGAGTAAGGTTCAACAGCGGTTGCACTTCCTCTCCCTCAAAGTGCCACGGAGAGACCACACCTACTCTTTCTAACGGAGACGCAGATCTGCGATCCGTCAGACTCGGCATACCTTGGTTACCCAGGCTATATCCTGGAGTCTCTATTCCGCCCGCACGCCGGGGTGTGCATGTATGCCAGTGACGTGATCTGTTATCAGCGTCTCCGTTACTTGGAAGTGCCGGACCTTTCAGTCATGTGGGTTCACATAGATACTGGCCTAGACCAAGTGGTTTACGCCTGTATCTATCGTTCACATAGCGGAGATCGGGAGACAACGAGGCTTATGGAATACCTTGGCAATACAGCAGATAAGATTCAGCAACGTTTTCCCACGGCGCAGTTGGTGTTTCTGGGGGATTTTAATGCTCACCACGGGCAGTGGTTATACCCGTATCAGGACACTGACCATGCTGGAAGAGAGGCTTTTAAGTTTTCGCTGACTTATGGTCTCTCACAGCTTGTTAACGAGCCTACGCGCATCCCCGACGTTGCTGGCCACACTGCGTATTGCTTGGACCTTCTGCTGACAACTGATCCTGACAGATACTCGGTGTCCGTCACTGCACCTTTAGGGACATCCGATCACTGTATGGTGAAATCTGTATCGCTGTACTTGCCACCTGACACCCGCCCAAAAGGCTCCAGGCGAGTATGGCGTTACAAGTCAGCAGATTGGGATGAAATGCGACATTTCTTCGCATCTTATCCATGGCGGCAAACTTGTTTTACATCAACCGATCCATCGTGCTGCGCTGATGCTGTCTCAAGTGTGATAGTTCAAGCAATGGAGTACTACATTCCCCACGCTGACCTATCCCTTGAAACTAAAGCTTGCCCATGGTTTAATAGTGCTTGCCTTACCGCTGAAAAGCGAAAGCGGGAAGCATACAAAGCCTGGGCAAATGCTCGCAGAAGCAAAGCCCTGGATTCGCATGAACTTAAGAAAAGATACAATGCTGCCGCCAAGTCCTGCAAAAAGGTGATCAAAAGAGCTCGTTTTGCCCACATAGGCCGTATCGGAGACAGAATAGCAGCATACCCTTCGGGAAGTAAAGCTTTCTGGTCCCTTGCCAAGTCGGTCGAAACGAACTTTTGTCGCCCGTCGCTGCCTCCACTGAGGAAACCCGATGGTTCTCTGGCCCACACTGCTAAGGAGAAAGCAGATTTATTTGCTAGTATCTTCGCGGAAAATTCTCGTCTAGATTGCCAAGGAAAAATCCCACCTCAATTTCCTCAGTTCGGACCTACAATGGGTACCGTTCACATTCGCCAAAAGGAGGTTCTTAAATGCTTGCTGCACCTAGACGAGAACAAAGCTAGTGGTCCAGACGGTATTCCTGCAGTGGTCCTAAAACGCTGCGCAGCTGAGTTGTCTCCCGTTTTGACGCGCCTCTATCGACTTTCATTAGAATCGGGTAAGGTCCCCAAGTCCTGGAAGCTTGCTAACGTACAGCCAATACCGAAGAAGGGAAGCCGTGCCGATCCTGTCAACTATCGACCAATTTCAATCACCTCCATACTTTGCAAAGTCATGGAACGTGTATTGAATAATCGACTCCTGGCATACCTCGAGACCAACGAGCTCCTAAGCGATAGCCAATATGGTTTCCGCAACGGACGCTCGACCGGCGATCTTCTCGTGTATGCCACTCACTTATGGAGTGAGGCCTTGGAGGGTCATGGTGAAGCAATAGCTGTATCCTTAGACATCTCCAAGGCCTTTGACAGGGTCTGGCACGATGGTCTCTTAAGCAAGCTTCCAGCATATGGCATACCAACCGGGCTCTGCGACTGGATATCTGATTTTCTGAGGGAACGGTCGATTCGAGTAGTCTTAGACGGCTACTCCTCTGACCTAATGGCAATTAATGCCGAGGTACCTCAGGGATCTGTTCTCTCTGCAACTTTATTCTTGCTGCACATTAATGACCTCCTAACACCAGGCATTATTGGATATGCTGATGACAGCACTGTTGTTGAGAGATATATATCCAATGCGCGAACGAGCGCCCATGAAATCCAGGTTTTGAGAGAGTCTATGATTGAGCGCGTTGATTCGACCTTGCGGAATGTGTCCGATTGGGGCGAATCTGACCTGGTCAAATTCAACGCGTCCAAAACTCAGGCGTGTCTATTCTCCGCAAAAAAGAGCACCTTCACATTTACGCCCACTTTCCAAAATGTATCTGTCCCCATCACTGACCATCTAGGGC
The DNA here is from genome assembly GCA_944452665.1 of Stenoptilia bipunctidactyla. Classification (NCBI taxonomy): domain Eukaryota; kingdom Metazoa; phylum Arthropoda; class Insecta; order Lepidoptera; family Pterophoridae; genus Stenoptilia; species Stenoptilia bipunctidactyla. The sequence continues at coordinate 1,107,075 of OX101748.1, read as the reverse complement.
TTTTAGGCGTAACTGTAACATCCGGTTTAAACTTCGGTCAACAAATTGAGTCTATGGCAAAAACGGCTTCCAAAAAATTGGGTATCATCTCGAAGGTCCGGCGGTACTTCAGCTCTGAACGGCTGCTCAACTTATACACAGCCCAAGTGAGGTCGTGCATGGAGTACTGTAGTCACCTTTGGGATGGTTATGCAAAATACCAGCTCGAAGCGCTAGACTCCGTTGACCGAAGAGCCCGTAAATTAATTAACGACGTCGACCTTACAACCAAAAAACTGCAGACCTTAGAGCACCGTCGTAAGGTTGCGTGTTTAACCGTGTACTACAGGATACATTTTGGTGAGTGCGCCAGTGCTCTGTTTGAACAAATTGAACCCTCACCCTTTTACCATCGGACTACTAGACGCAGACAGAACTTCCATCCGTATGTGGTAGATATTCCGAAAAGTCGAACTAAGCGCTTTGACAGTTCCTTTTTGATACGGGTCGCCAAGGTTTGGAATGAACTGCCTGCGTCTATTTTCCCTGACCAGTATAGTCCTAGTACTTTTAAGCGTCGAGTGAATAGGTTTCTCGTGGATGGACGTGTAACACCTTAGTCTTCATGTTTACTTAACATCAGGTGGCATGGAAGACAAACGTCCCATCCATAATTCATAAAAAAAAAAAAAAAATATTGTGCAGTATTAAGAAAAGTAATTATAATATTTATTGTAAATTGTTGATTTTTATCTGAGTGAAATGAAAAAAAGTACATACATACATACATACATAACGTCACGCCTGTATCCCTAATGGGGTAGGCAGAACACCAGACACTATAAAACCATCTGATGTCACGTTTGACAAATTTGGAGGTATTGTGATGATGGAGAGAAACTTGCAGTGATAGGGGGTCAGCTTATCGCCCACAAAAACGTCAATAAAACCTCCGTCCCTTAACTGACTTTTACAGTATGCCCGGGAAGAGAAGCAGCTGGCACATTCTATGTTTTTCTTTCGCTCCCAGTCCAGCATGGAAGGTAAGAAAAAAGTATTCCGTTGATAAACCATATTTGCAGGGGTTAAAACACAGCTTGACATGCTTGCAATTTCAATACAATAAAAGTTCATTCACAAAGTGCTGGCATTTCCTCGAGAGGATACAGAAAATGTAATCACTAGAAAAGCTTGAATAAGGATTTATAGATAAATAGAATACTAAGATTTCTACGTATACAGGGAGACTGGTGGGTCACTTTTGAAATTCGAAGACTTTTCCATAGATTTTTATAATTTTCAAAAAAAACCTATATTTTCACCTTCTAATCTAAAATAACTTTTTTTCTTGTATAAATATGTTCTCAAAATATTTTTTTATTTTAAAAATTCGTATTTTAGGCACAGCTTTATTGTAACTAAATGAGTATTGGATGTAAATTTTTGATAAAAAAAAGTTATGAGGCAACAAAGTCTAGGGGGCGAGGCAAAATTATATCGGATATGTTTTTTACATTGCAAAAAAAAAATTAAAAGAAACGATGAGAATTTTAAAATACTTTTAAAAACTTCTTCAGTTTATCCTCTGTCTAATGATGTGCTACTCAATTTTACAAATTATCAAAAATCACGACTTATTTTAAAGTACTCCGAATTCTTAATAAAGCATCATCGAGATAAATGTACTCCATTGATGTTTTTTTTATTCTAGATAAAATGTACTACAATGATACAATATGGTTATGTTCCTTGGTCCTATAAATATAAGAATTAATTAAATAAAAAAAATAGGAAAAAAAAACTTCGAATACCTTAAAAAAATATGAGTTTTTTTTAAGATTACGATTGCTACTAATTCTTTATAACGCATCATCGAGATAATATGGGGACATGGTACACACTTTTCAGATCTTTTTGTATCTGAAATACGAATAAAATTAATTTTGAGAAGATACTCATACAATAAAAAAGTTATATAGATTAGAAGGTGAAAATTTGTGTTTTTTTTTGAAAATTATGAAAAACTGTCATATTTACTAAATATAAGAAATAGGCTTGTAGTGCTCGAAGCAAGTATGTTCAGAATAGGCCCACCTACCCCCATTTCAATTTGGCCAACTGTGTACCAAACACCCTGTATAATCATCATCATCATCCACAGCCTGTAGACGTCCACTGCTGGACATAGGCCTCCCCAAGGTCTTCCACGTCGCCGCGTCGCTCGGTCCCGCGCCGCCCTCATCCAGCGTTTACCGGTGATTTTGACCAGGTCGTCGGTCCATCTTGCGGGGGGCCTGCCTACGCTGCCCCTGTATAATATGTATTTATATTCTAGGTTCCATGGTATGGTCATGTAGTTGGTGTGATTGTCTGGGGATTTTATTTCGTTATGAATGGAATCATGACAAATTTTAGTCGGATCTTTCTTCTGAAGTTATTTGACGAATAAAGTATATAATTTGGCCTTTAGGATGTTTAACGATTTTCTTTTTTATATATTTATAATATTATGACACTTAAATTAACCACTTTAATTTGTCGAGTAAAGCATTATTCACCAGATAACTTTTATCTGATTATTAAAAATCAGGCCTTCATCATCATCATTATCAGCGGAGATTCTCCCACTCCTGGACAAAAATCTCCACATTGCTCGATAATCAACCTTGCTGAAATAAAATTACGAAGCCGTTGGTATAGTCGTTAATTTCTCCATTTCCCAAAACAATCAGAAAACTTGATCAAATTACACAATATTTTCAATAATATGATAAAAATCTGCATTGAAACAGAAGTGATACATCTCTGTCATAGAAAAGGACTGGGCGCCATTCAGCTTACCTCCATTTTATGTGCAAACCCCAGTAATTTTCCCTCCGGGCGATGTCAAAAGACATGGCTCAATCACCTGACAAATGTGTGGGGCCATGAAACGTTCACAATCACTGAAACCAATCTATGGCGTCGTTTGAATAGAACGCGACTACACGAGTTCATGAGATTTTCAGTCGTATGAATCCGCGATTAAACATACTGATATAGAAAAGGTGGGACGATCATTGAAAACCATAGTCTTAATAAAAATCGTCTAAGTAAATATCGCAAATACTGGGCAGGACGTGAATTCACGCTATTTTCATTCGTACGAATCCGCGATTAAATACACTGATATAGAAAAAGTGCCCTAATCGGTATTTTCGAGATGCGTTCGCGATATCCATTGCATAATTTTTAGGGAACGTCAAAATTAAAAAAATAATAAATATGAATATTGAAAACATTTCAAAAACGGGATATTCACAATGGTTTCGATATCATATAATATGGTTACCTATATGTTTATCATATATGTGAGAAATGATAAGTAAATTATTTATTTTTATGTATCCCAGTAACAGTATTAAATGTTTTACAAAAACAGCTATATTTTTTCGAAACAAAATAAATATAGATGAAAGTCTGAAATAGCTTTTTCTACTAACTAATACATTTCTTATGAAGCCAGCTGTCAAAAGTTTAGATTTTTGTATGATTTTTTTTTATTTTAGAAGTCAAGTTAAAAGAAGTAATTTAAAAAATTATATTTGTCTATATTTTGTCACTATCATTTAAAAAAAAATATAAATATATAATTTTCTTAATGATATATAATTATTTTAATACATAGGGTTGTTTTATGTAAAAAATAATATCTATACCTACATAGAAATATGTCACCGATTTATATGTGAATAAAAATGTCACTTTAAACTTTACGAATTGTTCGAACTTTTCCATTAATTTTAAATAAATATTTAAGAAAAATGTTTTTTTTTTTTTACTTTCCTTATATTCGAATTGAAAAGTAGAGTGTTCCCTGCGCGGGTGGATGACATCAATTCATACTCGGATTATAGAGTATAACACCTCGTATGGGAATTGATGTCATCCGACCCTAGTTTAACAATCTTCTATTCCAATTTTATCCAGCACAGCCTTTTTTCATTTAGTACGATCTAGTTTTTTAAAAACCCCACATTTTCCTAGAAATTAATGCTAACAGCAACGAAAGTTTTATTCTTAAATTATGAAAAAGGAATTTTTTACTAAAAATATTTCAATTCATAGCTAGTTTTAAAACTCATAAGAATTGGCTACTTAAAAATAAAGGAATTTTAGGGTTTTCGGCCAAAGCTTTTAATCGGCACCAAAACGAGAGCTGGTTGGCTTTAGAGAACATTAAAAATAAACAAACAATGCAACAAAATGCAGATAAGATACCTTCAAGCAAAACTCAAGCTTAAAGCATTTGTTATCAACTATCAACATTTTTAAAAGTAGGTACTGTCATGCTCAAAAGCGATTTATTGTACTAAAGTAACTTTTCCTGGCCCCAGTCACGATTCCACTGCATCTGCCTGTGACAAATGAACGTGGTTTTTTAAGCATGCCAAAACATTCTCTATAGCAACTCCATTCTTTTTCTTCTTACCCTGGTAATAAGTTATAAAATCGCTTAACTTGAATATAAATAAGATTGTTTTACCAACTTGGAGATAGAATGATGATGAGGAATAATATGGTACGTTCAAGTAATGTGGCGTGAAGTAAAACATTTCATTTCGCGAACATACGTGTTTCTGATTTTTGTTTCTGGAGAGATATATGCTCTTTTAACCGATTAAGTAAGCAAATAAAATAAAGGGAAAAGTCTTATTAAATTAATAGACTTACAGATTTTATATAAGATTTGTCATTGATGGTTCTAGAATGCTTGTTGATCTTGAATCGAATGAAAAATATTTTGAAGTCTTTTAAACATCATCTAAAAAGGTTTCTTAATTTAGAAGGGGCATTAAATTCATTTCCAAACAAAAGCCCTATTTTTTTGAGAGGTGCTGAAAGTACTTTTCACTAAAAATTATTTAAAATTAGAATTTCTAAAGTGACTCACCAGTCACCCTGTCATACCTTCATATTTACCTTTAATAGTTCATACATGTGTCTTCAGCTACCCATATGCTGTCATCTTTAACTCCATTTTGACACCTGACACTGACCATTAGATGAGATTGCAGTGAAACCTGGATTGAGACACCGATATAAATTTGAAGGATTAAGTTAAAATTTTCTACCCAATTAGGCCACATTCAGAAATAACAATGTAATGTAATAGGAATCCATTTTTGTTACTTATATAGTTTATACATAAACATTATCTGATTCATCTATTGTTTCACTGTAATTTTGAATTATCATCAACGAGAGTATTCTTGGTTTTCCTTATTTAAGAAAAGAGTGGTTTTCTATTAATAAAGTATACTGACAAATACGAAACATTAGTTATCCTTAATGGCTAAGTAATCTCTGTTACAGGATGTAAGCGGAGAAAAATTACAAGTCTAACCTTATTCTCAAGGTTTGCTAAGTGGCTTCGCAATAAATACTCTTTATATATTTGTTTTATTTTTCGGTGGTAACTGAAAATCAGTGATTTGCCGTATTTCAGACAATTTGAAGAGGTATCACTATTTTGTTATCGCATACAAGAAGCACTTATAATTGATTGATTTGTGTTTTTTTTCTATATTTTTTTTTCATTTTTTTTTTCATTTTTTTTTTAAATATTTTTGTCCCTCTGTTTTGCTTTTGTTACTTGTTGTATTGTGTTTGATGCGTGTTTTCATTTTTTAATTTCGCATCATAATTTTATAATTCAACTAGCTGACCCGGCAAACGTTGTTTTGCCATATAAATAAGTAAAAAAAAAAAATAGAGGTTGGCCGATAAGCACAAAAAATTTCATCAAAATTGGTCAAGCCGTTTCGGAGGAGTATGGCAACGAAAACTGTGACACGAGAATTTTATATATTAGAAGTTCAATAGGCCGTTCTATATTTCATGTCAACTTAAACACTTAATTTTACTTAAATGTTAGTCGCATTGGCTACGCTCATACATAGCATTTTTGATCTTAGATCAAATATTGAACATATAGAATATTGAAATCTGTACCAAATGATTACACAGCATTTAAATAAAATGTCAGTCATCATCTTAGAAGTTTGATCCATTCTTTACGGCGTTTTTATTTTTATTTTTTAATTTTTAATTGACGACGGCCACTTTGGCGATGGGGTAAACCTATCTGCCTCAGACGCCATTGGTTGCAGGTTCGATTCCCGCAGGGAACAAGAAAAAAAATGTTCCGTGTCTGGGTGTTTATCTATCTATTTATTTATTTATATTCTAGGTTTCCCCCTAGTTCGCTACATGGTATCCCATAACACAAGTAATGCTTACTTTCATGTAGTTTGTGTGATTGTCTGTTTTTTTTTATAATTTTTTTTTTAAATCCCCAGACAATCACACCAACTACATGGCCCCAAAGTAAGCATAGCTTGTGTTATGGGATACCATATAGCGAACTAGGGGGGAACCTAGAATATAAATACATAAATAGATAAACACCCAGACACGGAACATTTTTTTTTTCCTTGTTCCGTGCGGGGATCGAACCCGCAACCACTGGCGTCTGAGGCAGATAGGTTTACCCCAACGACAAATTTATCTTCTCAAGTGCATATAAGTAGTCAAATTCTTAATTATCAATTTTAGCTATTTTTCCTTTATATGTTTTGGAAGTCGTAGAACAAAATGTTCTTGGGATCGACACGGAGAGGATGCCGTTAATTACCCTGCATAAACTGGCGCATATTTTGATTGATTTGGCTTCGATTAGTGTTTTGACTATAACGGACTGACAGGCTATGGAACACAAAATTCAAATTTGAGTATTTTCCATTTAATTTCGGTATTGATGCGTTAGATGTTATCTAAATCTATGCTATTAAGCACAACGACCACAGAATAATCCTTTCATTAATGGATAAGCTTGTTGAAAAAGCACTGATCCAAGTGAATTAGCTCATTAATTTTCATTCACTCGTTACAAAAGGCAAATTAAGTTAGCCAGACAACCTTATCACTAGTTTCTTTTTTTTTTAATCATCCTTCTTTATTTCTTATCCTTAACTGTTTTCATAAATCTGCTTTTTATTTATTTATTTACTTTAACTTAAACGATACAATACCAATTACAAAAGTTAAGAAAGTCACAAATTGTCATTATATAAAAAAAAAATTAAATACAATATCAACATATGTCAAAAGAATAATAATTATGAAACAAAAACAAAAGAAAAATAATAATTATAGAATAAGAAAAAAAAAAATGATAAGAAAAGTAATAAAGAACTTTACAATGGTAAAGTTCAAGAAACCATAAAATGGCTTTATTTATGGTTTCTGTCTCTGGTATCTGTGTGTTTTCAAGATACAATAAGAATTTTTGAAAAGGTACCTACGATTTGAGCAGACAAAAAACTGGATTAAAATTTTGTTTCACAGCTTATATTATTTTTATTTAAGAGCCCATACTACTCCAGCTAGAATCTGAATTTCGCCCCCACCTCACCGGCCCGGCCGTGAAGCACCCCGCAACGCGCGTCGGAGCTATCTTACTCACTCGCGTTTTGTTTTCTCCAACTCTGCCTTTTCCGTATCTTATTTCTTTCATTTCCCATTTTGAAATAAAACACACCACAAATTTATTTATGGAAAACACGATATTTACGTGATGTTGTAGCGTCGGCGGCAAGCGTGAAAGCGACACAGGTTCCTCGTACGAATGCCGGAGCGCAACTGAATCCTTGAGCGGGCGCAGGTCACCCGGTCGTGCCAAACACATTATTTTAGATTTAAGATTTATAATAAAAAAAATAATAAAATTATTTTAAAATCAGATCATATAGTACACGTATTGCCATACCTTGAAACTAAATACCAAGTTACATTAGTGTAGGTTCAGTACTAATTAAGTAATATGGTTTCTTTGTTAATTTTAGAGGTAAGTTTATGATTTTTTTCTATCGAGATTATTTTCATTAATCGTGTTTTCAAAACATATGGTTCTTAGTTCATACTCTTAACTTTGCTATATGTTTTTTCTAAAATTATTAGTTCAGTACTCTGATAGATATTTGAGATCAAAATATGGATTCGGAGCGTGTTTGAGGTAGTGTAGGCCCTTAAATACATTCATAACTTCACGCCTGTGCACCTTATGGGGTAGGTAGAACACCAGAGGCTACAAATCCATCTGACGTCACGTTCGACAAATTTGGAGGCATTATAATGGTGAATAGAGACTATTGCAGTGACGGGCAGATTGCAGACTTCTACAGTTTGCCCGGGAAAAGAAGCAGCTGGCACATTCTATTTTTTTCCTTCGCTCCAAGTCCAGCATGGAAGTCATTTTTATTTATTAAACCAAAATTTTATTTTCTAAAAACTAAACTAGAAAAATATAAAAATTTGAAGATCACACATATTACTCGTAAATTTGTAGGTACTCTCGCTTAGACATAGAATTGTAAAACGGTTTTTGTTTTCGTGTTATCGTTTTACATAAGTTATCTTTACTCATAATATAATAAAGGTGTTTACTGTTTCACCGCGCAAATATCTGAAAATATCTGACGACCACTTTGGCGAAGGGGTAAACCTATCTGCCTCAGACGCCAGTGGTTGCGGGTTCGATTCCCGCCCGGAACAAGAAAAAAAAAATGTTCCGGGTTTGGGTGTTTATCTATATATGTATTTATATTCTAGGTTTCCCCCAGTTCGCTACCTGGTATCTCATAACACAAGCTTCACTTACTTAGTTGGTGTGATTGTCTGGGGATTTTATTATTATTATAATTTTATTTATTATCTACCATCATCAATCAATATATATAAAACTGTTCCGTTACTGACTGAGTGACTGAGGTACTGAGTGACTGACAGACAACGTACAGCCGTAACTACTGGGCGTAGAGAGCTGAAATTTGGAACATACATTCTTTAGGGGATGTAGGGGTGCACTAAGGAAGGAATTCTCGAAATTCCCACGGGAACGGGAAATATAGGACTTTTTAGTTTGTATGAAAAATCTTATTCCTTGAGTGTACCTATGTGCAACTTGGTGTAAAGATTTTTCAATCGGTGTCTGGTTGTGTTATGAAAGGAATTCCCGAAATTCCCACGGGAACGGGAAATATTTGATGTTTTAGTTTGTATGAAAAAATCCCATCGCTTGAGTGCACGGATGTGATACTTGACATAAAGGTTCCTCAATAAGTGTCTGTTTGTATTATGGAAGGAATTCCCGAAATTCCCACGGGAAGGGGTTGGAATTTTTAGTTTGTATGAAAAATCTTATTTCTTGAGTGTACGGATGTGATACTTGGCATGAAGGTTCTTCAAAGAGTGACTGGTTGTGTTACGAAAAAAATTCCCAAAATTCCGACGGGCACGGGAAATATATGATTTTTAGTTTGTGTGAAAAAAACATATTCCTTGAGTGCATGGGTGTGATACTTGGTATAAAGGTTCTTTGCAGTGGGTGTCTGGTTGTATAGTTTCTGAAATTTTCACGAGAAGGGTAGTTAAGCGCATACGAAGTTGCGGGATAAAGCTAGTTTAGGCATAAAAATAATTATAATTATGGAAACCGAACTGCGAAAAAACTGCTAACTTAGGGTTATTACCAAACCAATCTATCGACCGTCGATCGAGGGCGTCGATCAATAGCAGAATGGAATAGTCGACCTCGATCTATTGATGTGGTAACACCGGTTTTGACTATTACGATAGGAATCCCTCACTATTTATATATTTATTTACTTATATGTAGACAAGTCCTGGATGTAACTATAATAATAATTATTTTCCTCATTCATTATTGTTTGTTTTTTTCCCAAATTGTAACTTATAGTCTCAATGTTATTTATTCTATTTTATTTTATGTTTATTCAATTCGATATTAACCAATGTAAATTACATATAATTATATAATACTACTATGCGTCGGTATAGTTACATGCGCCTCTGCGCAGACCTCACTGGCGGTAACTGAAAATCGGTGGTTTGCTTAAATGCAAACGTCTCACTGAGCTATCGCCATTTTGCATCAGCATACACTTTTACTGAACAAATTTAATTTACTGAAAAATATTTACTTTATTTTCTTTTATTTTGTGTTTTCTTGTTTTTTTTTTATTTTTATTTTGTTTATCAATATGCATGTGTATTTGTGCTTGATTATATGTATGTGTGTTTGATGTGAATAAAATAAATATCTATCTATTGGTATATTTATAACAACACAGCTCTACAATACAAAAGTTTTACCTTGTTAAAAAGTAAAACGGAAAAATATCACCAAGTAGATACTCGAGTAAAAAAGACAGCGTAAAAAGGTTTGATTCGAAAAAAAATTGAAATCCTTTCTTTCAAGTAATGACCTACACAAAGGTTGGAGCTTTAAAAAAGGACAGTTAAAATTAATGAGCCTGAATGCCCACTCATTTAGTACACTTAAAACAGGATTTTCCGTGTAAGTAAGAGTTGTTTGTGACACCGTAAATTTTCCCTGTCGTTGAACGGCCTTTTCTTGGCATCGCAGTTAATTTAAAAAGTTAAATTTCTTTTAGAAAGGCTTTTGAAATTACTAGTCTTTTTTCTTGGGTCGCATTGTTTGCCTTTGTGGCGCATTGAGAATAGCTGACTGATAAGTAAGATTTTGTGGTTTTGAGCAAATCGTTTATAGGAAACGGTTATTAAACTGTCTAGTGTTGGCTTAGTATAGGGCTTCTGCCCCTACCTACTGCGGCTATTAGGGCTATGTGCAGGGACCGGAACCGCTTACCCTTAAAGAGGTTTTTGATTGGGTTTTTCATAGACTTGTTTTAAAAAACCCTATCAATTTGGTAACCGTATCGAAGACTTACCCTAATTTAAGGCTTACCATATCAATAGAGTTAGCTTCATGTAAGCAGTAAGCCTATCGAAAACCCTATTGAAGGTTACCGATTCAATAGGGTTTTAAAACCTGCAGGCAAATTTAATCTCTAAGAATATCAAATTATCAAAAATATCACCATCTATTCAATCTCGCATTTCGAATTATACTTCTGAATTCAACAGCATGCACGGAAAGAGATAGAAATAGGCTAACCCTATCACAGGGTAAGCGCATCCGAAAGTAGTTAACTTTATTCAAAGTGTTACCACGACGTTAGGCTTACCATATCAATAGGGTTACACTTCCATATGGTAAGATTTTGATAGGGTTACCCTATCAATAGGCTCAATCAAAGAAAGGGGTTTTCCGGTCCCTGGCTATGTGTGGGGAAATGGTCTCGTGTGCTGGACCATTTCCTACGTGGAGGGCGCTCGGCTAACGCTGAGCGCAATCTGCCGGGGCTCGCGGGTAATGCCAATGGCGGTACCGTGAGTTCCATCTATGGTGGATGAGGTACACCTTGAGGTTTTTAGTGGGTAGGTCTGGCCTGGCTTCTGCCGGATCATCCCCACATACCCCATCGCTCCCCTTTGGGCGGTTGGGGATGTGATAGCAAGTTTTCTTCAAGTAAAAAAAAAAGGCTTTTGCCCCTGCACAGCTGCGTACCAGTTGAGCTTATTGAAAAACATGACTAATCTGTGTTATTCTCGCTTGGTCTAAGGATCATTTTGATGGTCGCTAGCCAGACAAACCCGGAAGGAGGCTACATATAAAATCTGCCGTCTAAAAGCACCACTCGGGCGGTAATGTCTTTCAGCAGTTTCATAGCTGGTGTTCTGCCTACCCCATATGAAATAACAGGTTATGTATGAAGTTATGTATGTATGTACCTAAGTTATGTCTAAATATTTGTCATAACTCTTGGTGGGTTTTTTTTGTAGGTATTACAAATATTTTTTCCAGTATGTAGTTTGATTTGATTTGATGCGTTGATTTGATGCGTGTTTGATGATTTGATTACAAGCTTTACTGAATTTGGGGCGAGATAGCGCTGAGTAAAAAATTATGTTGAACATTAAAGTTAATGGATTCATTACTCTCTCAATAGGACAGGTATTTCAATATTCTAATTTTGAAGAGGTTCTCTAATTTCAATAGAAACTAGAGTTGTAGCAAAGTCATATTTGATTCTCAAGGACTCTGGTTAGCAAATCATAATGCTTTAGAAAATTCTGAAACAAATCTTATAACTTCATTTTTCATAATAAGTTATACCTTGCGATAGTCCTAACCTTTTAGTAAATAATCAACGAATGTAAAGCATTAAAAAAACCGACTTTACTAGCATTTTTAAAATCTTGTCAAAACTTCGGTTGAAGTATAAGGTCATCAACGAAAATATTCTCCATTTTCATATATAAATAAATATTATCGAGCAAAAAAATTTTTTTAAGAAAGAACCCAATCGATTTTATTGAAATTTTTATGGGACGACGACGTCTGAAATATCCGCCATCATTTAAAATGCACGTATTAAAAATTGATTCATAAGGGTTTAAAAATCACCAAATATATCTTTTTTCTCATCGACATTTAAGATTACTATAAATATTCTTTGGTGGTATTAGTAACGATTATCAACCGACTTCCAAAAAAGGGGGAGGTTCTCAATTCGTGTGTATGGTTTTTTTGTGTATTTGTTATACGATATTTCAGTCAATTATGAATCGATTTGAAAAATTCTTAATTTATATGATAGAAGGTACTTCATAGTTGATTACATATTAATTTCATCGAAATCGGTTGAGTAAGTCATTGAAAATTTCAAATTTTTGAAACAATATGTATGATTTCGGAGAATGTTTACGTGGATGACATCATTAGTCGGCCAAAGTGTTGACGTGAAGTCGGTTTTTTAATGCTCTGAATTCGTTGATTATTCATAGTGAACTGCATTTTGCTTGAAATTTTGAGTCTATTTCTAACTGTAGACTCAGCCTAGATAGATAACCTTTTTGTTTGTAGCTACAATGATCACGAGAACTCTAGTTAAAACTTCGAAGTAATTAAAGCAACTTTGTAAACGTGATGAACGCCGAGTTGTTTGTTACACTTGTTAGCAAGACCCATAGTTTAAACTGATACAAATGTCTGGGTTTTAACCTTCATTTGAAATGTTAATATACAGGGTGTCCCGCAATCCCTATATAATACCTTCACGGATGTATTCTAGTACCCATGAGGATTACAGAAAAATTAAAAAAAAAGAAAAAATCGAAATTTAGTTTAAAATGTTCCGTTACATTCCTGGCCGCAACCTGTGCCAAATTTTAGGATCGTGGAAATTATTCACAAATCAAACAAAAATACAACACTTAAAGTTGAGAGATGATCTTGAAAGGTCAACATACTTAATGTACGGAAGTACCATTTCACCACTACTAATATCTACCAAAAATACACAATATTTTATTAACTCAATTTGCTTTTGTAGTTTTTTTTTATTGAAATCATATTTTAAGTCCAGGCAGAGATCAAAAATATAGGAATGTCAGTAAAAATATGACTTCAATATGGCGTCGTCAGTCACCTGTGGTCATTTTCGATTCAAGTAGTTTTTCTTAATGTAAGTACACGAAAAGTAACTAACAATTTAATTAACAGTTATTTTTAGTGTTTTCATAATGGTATTCCACTACAATTTTTTCTGGCATAGGTGCTGGCCAGACGTCCATACTAAAATGAAACGTGTTATTTTTGTATGAAAGCAATAAATTTCGACATTTGTTTTTAGGGACACCCTGTATATTTTTGCAGGCCAACATAAGGAATTAGCAATTAGTTGTAACTGAGAATTGTTATATTTACCAAAAATTTGAAAAATACTGAAATATGGAATTGAAATAGAGAAAAACCCGGTTAAAGGTGTATTTTCAACCGACTTACAAAAAAGAAGGAGGTTCTCAATTGGTCCGTATGTTCTTGTTTTTGTGTGTTTGTTACACGATATTTCAGACAATTATGCATCGATTTAAAAAATTCTTATTTCTTCATAGTTGGTCTCATATAAATTTCATCGAAATCGGTTGGGTACTTCATTGAAAATTTCAAATTTTTGTAACAATATGTATGATTTCAGAGAATGTTTACGTGGATGACATTATAAGTCGGCCAAAGTTTTGACGTGAAGTCGGTTTTTTTAATGCTCTGCATTCGTTGATTATAGTAAATGTAATTAAATACTTAAGATAAATGAACACAAATGAAGACTGATAATTCTGTAGTTAATCGCAGCAAAACTATTTATTTGAGTTCATAGTATCGACCTTGACTGTTCCTATATGTGTTTTAAAAGTCAGTTATGCCATAAATTTAAAATATCATTTATTAAAAAAATATCATCATCATCATCACAACTCTTTGTAATGAGCCCACTGCAGGGAATGAGTCTCTCCCCTGGGTGACAAGGAGGTATAGGCCATAATCCACCAAGCTGGCCCAGTGCTGGTTGGTGGATGTCAGAATTTTCAGGGTGACAAAATGGCTTCTCACAAACCCTAACGACTACTGCATACAAGTATGCTGCACCCGGCACCGACTGCTCAACGTGCCCTCCGAAGCACGGAAGTCGTCGTGAGATATGAATGGTCGGCGGTCACCCATCCAAGCACCGGCCGCGCCGAACGTTGCTTAACCTGTGATATCGTATGATACACACAGTAACCACGGCGCCACGACGACTGGCGATTGAAAATACGAAAGAAAATATAACTCTTTTTTAATTCTTACAGGACATGCCTGTAACTGAATTAGTAACTGTAGTGGTTGAAATATACAGGGTGACTGGTGACAAATTTTAGATATTAAAGGATAGCACTCTGTACCCGATGCTGATTATAATTATGTTATAAAAGTACGTACTTAATTTTTCACCAAAACTCCCTATAAATAAACAAAGTGCCGCCTCAGTCAACACGCACACAGTAGTGTTCCCGCCACACGAACCCCACCTGCACTCGCGAAGTATCTATTGTATTACGCTTATGTAACAATGCGTTGCGTAATAAATTCCTTAACTTTCGGTTCAGTTTCCTCAGTAAATAATTCATATTTCTTTTATATTTTTTTTCCCTTCATGTATGATCTCAAACTATCACGTTCTCGAATTTCGAAAGTGACCCACCGTCAAAGTGAGTCACACTCTTATAACATTATCATAACCATTATGAATGATCCACTGCAGTGCCATGATTGCTGTTTGACGAGGATTATAAACTATAGGCCTTAAACGATTTTATTGGAATTGCGTGTTATAAAACTTTAACATGTTAACTTGATACAAACAAAACATCTTAAAGGCTAAGCAATATACAAAGTTACGGCTTATCTCTAATAGAATTTCTTCCAGCTATATGAGTATGACTTGAAGTACAAACGTGTTTTCTTTAAAATACAAAATAACATTATTTAACGTTACATATATTATTCGCACAATATGATATGATTTCAAATCACTGAGATTATCCAAGTAACTATCTTTCTGAATAGTTTACAAGCAGGCAATTGATAGCACTTAAGAATGCCTGGCGTTATGATTGCCCTTAAGCAAATACCTTATATTTCAAGAGCTTTTAAAATTAATCCTCAGTGTTCAAAAGTTGAACTTAAGTTAAAAGGAGTTTTAGGTTAAATTTTGTAAATAAATTAACCATCGTAGAATTGGATTCCATAAAAAGTGTGATTATCTTTATTTGAATCAGAAATACATCGATTTCTTCGATGTAATTCTGTATTCGAGACTTGTATGCTCGCGTTATTTATTACATTATGTATGTACACATAATAGGTTTAAAGTTTAAGCCAATAACATCAATATCAATAACATAGCTAATTATTGTTATATATTATACAAGCTGTTTCGCGCGGTTTTACCCGCGCAATTTCAAATCCCGCGGAAATTTCGGGATAAAAGGTGCATTTAATAATAAAGGTGCGGGGGAAAAAGCTTATGTGCTTTTCTAGACTGTACACTATAATAATGCCAAATTTCATCCAAATCCGTTGAGCCGTTGTCCCGTGATTGAGGAACAAACATCCATACATAAAAACGTTTTTTGATAATAATTATCATCTTAGTCATATTTATTCATGGTAAACATTAAAAAGGAGGTGGTTTTTAATAAGAATATCTTAATGTCAATTATTTATTCGATTATAATGATTCTTGATTCGTTCGGTAGATCATGAGCACTCCCGAAATTAAGACCAAATCTCTAGATTAAGGTCCTAAAAATGGTGTAGAAGTATCTCATCGGGCTTGTGCTGTGGTACCTTGCAGCCGTTACCACCGATGTACTGTCACGTCTTCTAATATGTATAGCTGCGAAGTGAACTTATTCCGTAGCAATAGGGCTCGAAGTCCAATGAAAATGTATTATCAACATAATCAGAATCCTTAGAGGACCCTTTGAGACTATCTACATGGGACTACGTACTTATATGATTGATTGATTCGTTACCTTCAACTTCTCGATTTGTGCAGTATCGACAAACGACTTTATACAATCTAACTTAGACCTTATGTATACTAGTGCTTAGTATCATATTAATTCTGTAATGATGTGTTATAAAATTATCATTCTAAATTCAAAACATTATTGCAAACCGCGCTATGCAATAGGGTACTAGTCTTTAAATACAGAATTTTCTACTTCAAAAGCATAAAAATCCCAAGCAATTTAATACGAAAACCCTATTCAAATGAAATCCCCTTACAATAACAGTAGTTTACTTAAGAGAAACTCAAGTAAGAAAATTAACGGAAATTATTTTTCTAAAGTGCCACACTTCTACAAAGAACTGGAGATGAGATAGCTGACACCGGCATTCATTGAGATTTTTAATTAACATTTTGTTTCCAAAAGTAGCCGGGTGTTGAGTCCGGTCACGCCTTTATACTTGTCTGTGAAATGTTATCAACAATGGAAAAATCGCATGTTGGGAACAATTCTTTTTTTAAATCTTTTGAATTTAAAGGTGAATATGACTTTTATATTCGTAAAAGTGGAATGAAATAGTATGTGTTTAACCTTTATAGAGTATCTTTAGAAAAATATTTTGTAAAAATGAAACATGTTTTTATAATATCGTCTCTATTTTATTCTACGTTCTTATGAGTTTATAAGTAAAAGTGTTGTCGTGGTATAGTATCGCATATATTATAAATCATCCTTCTATAAATAAAAAAAAAAAAATATCCGTTTTTGAAAACAGAACTTATTCTTAAACAGAAAAGGTTCGCCAATCTTTTACAATTGGGCCCTGTCTCGCTTTTATGATATTTCTATAAAATTGAAACATCAAATTTAATAAAACAAGCCAGTTCATTCTATTTTCAAATAATATTACAATAAATAATATATTTTCTTGAAAATTGTGTAAAAAGTGAATCTGATATGAATACTGATATCCATGAAGTATCGAATACAACGTGATATTTTGAAATGGTATCGTAAACCAAATATAAACTTTATGTCGATTATATTATGTTTGTTAAGAGAAGAGGAGTTCTAAAAATTTAACAATTTATGAATAAATACAAAACATAACACGCTTTGTTCTTAATTAAATTATTTAATGTTGGTTCTGTTAGTTTTTTTTAAGTCTAACAACGTGATTTTATCACTTATTAATATAACTTTTAAATTGTCAAAGGAATCATCATTAATTTTCGAGGCAAAATTATTGAAATAGTACATACATACATAACTTCACGCCTGTATCCCTTATGGGGTAGGCAAAACACCAGAGGTTATAAGACCATCTGTCACTTTGTAGCACAATATTTTACTTTCACTAGTATTATTTAATCAGCTCTTACTATAACTAAGTTACCTAGCTAATTCCGCGACTCGCCTTGCACTAGTGATACAGGATTTTCGTGCGTTGGTTCACCGCCCTCCCTGCCTCAAGCAAGAAGCAAGCAAGGCAATGAACACACACTTGCAATACTGTAAACCACACCTCAAGCTACCGATACGTGTTTCGTTTCAACCAGAAGCATCCTCAGGGTGCAAGTTTTACGCGGGATTTCCGCAAAGTAACGCCTGATATATCAATAGAATTAGCTATAATTAGCCAGGGCGGGATCATAAGCTATTTGTACTGAGGACTTTATGAAGACTCTTGTTTATTACTAAACTTTCCTCCAGGGAAATAGCAGGTAATTGGGTTCATCATATTAAAAAACTTTTTTTGATAATAGTTGTCATCTTAGTCATCTTTATTCATGGTAAACATTAAAAAGAAGGTGGTTTTCAATAAGAATATATTTTTTATCTGTATTTTTGATATGTGATAATAATGACAATTATTTATTCGATTATGATGTTTCTTGATTCGTTCGGTAGATCATGAGCACTCCCGAAATGGAGACCAAATTTCTAGATTAAGGTCCTAAAAATGGTGTAGAAGTATCTCATTGGGCTTGTGCTGTGGTACCTTGCAGCCGTTACCACCGATGTACAGTCACGTCTTATAATATGTATAGCTGCGAAGTGAACTTATTCCGTAGCAATAAGGCTCATAGTCCGATGTAAATTTATACATATTATTGCTCGTGAGACATTATCAACATAATCGGAATCCTTTTAGGACCCTTTGAGACTATCTACATGGGACTACGTACTTACATGATTGATTGATTCGTTACCTTCAACTTCTCGATTTGTGGAGTATCACCAAACGACTTTAAAAATTCTAACTTAGACCTTATGTATACTAGTGCTTAGTATCATATTAATTCTGTAATGATGTGTTATAAAATTATCATTCTAAATTCAAAACATTATTGCAAACCGCGCAACGCAATAGGGTACTAGTCTTTAAATACAGAATTTTCCACTTCAAAAGCATAAAAATCCCAAGCAATTTAATACGAAAACCCTATTCAAATGAAATCCCCTTACAATAACAGTAGTTTACTTAAGAGAAACTCAAGTAAGAAAATTAACGGAAATTATTTTTCTAAAGTGCCACACTTCTACAAAGAACTGGAGATGAGATAGCTGACACCGGCATTCATTGAGATTTTTAATTAACATTTTGTTTCCAAAAGTAGCCGGGTGTTGAGTCCGGTCACGCCTTTATACTTGTCTGTGAAATGTTATCAACAATGGAAAAATCGCATGTAGGGAACAATTCTTTTTTTAAATCTTTTGAATTTAAAGGTGAATATGACTTTTATATTCGTAAAAGTGGAATGAAATAGTATGTGTTTAACCTTTATAGTATCTTTAGAAAAATATTTTGTAAAAATGAAACATGTTTTTATAATATCGTCTCTAGTTTATTCTACGTTCTTATGAGTTTATAAGTAAAAGTGTTGTCGTGGTATAGTATCGCATATATTATAAACCATCCTTCTATAAATAAAAAAAATAACTATATCTTTTTTCGAAAACAGAACTTATTCTTAAACAGAAAAGGTTCGCCAATCTTTTACAATTGGGCCCTGTCTCGCTTTTATGATATTTCTATAAAATTGAAACATCAAATTTAATAAAACAAGCCAGTTCATTCTATTTTCAAATAATATTACAATAAATAATATATTTTCTTGAAAATTGTGTAAAAAGTGAATCTGATATGAATACTGATATCCATGAAGTATCGAATACAACGTGATATTTTGAAATGGTATCGTAAACTAAATATGAACTTTATGTCGATTATACAATTATGCTTGTTAACATAAGAAGAGTTCTAAAAAATTTAACAATGTATGAATAAATACAAAACATAACACGCTTTGCTCTTAAGAAGATTACTCAGTAAATGATTTTCGAAAGAAAAACATAGAATGTGCCAGCTGCTTCTCTTCCCGGGCATACTGTAAAAGTCAGTTAAGGGACAGAGGTTTTATTGGCGTTTTTTGCGGGCGATAGGCTGACTCCCTGTCACTGCAATAGTCTCTCTCCATCATTATGATACCTCGAATTTTGTCAAACGTGACATCAGATGGTTTGATGGCCTCTGGTGTTCTGCCTACCGCATAAGGGATACAGCCGTGAAGTTATGTATGTATGTATGATTAATATCAATTTTTTAATTTATGTTTTCTCTTCATGAATGATCTTAAACTATTACGTCCTGGAATTTCGAAAGTGACCCACCAGTCATCCAATTTCGGGCTCAAGAAATAGTATATTGTGGTCATTACACTTTCACACAGAAAATCTATTTACAAAGAATAAAACTACCTTACAATCTCACTAACAGGCAGAAACCCTTGAATAATATCCAATTTACATTTATCCGAAGAAGCTACAATACATTATTGAGATTTAGTACAACCCTCGTCTTCTACCATTTTGATTACATAGGTATGATCCGTTATATCTTATGCTAGGCTAAGATAGCCGCATACGTTTTGATTAATAGTTCCAAAGTGCTCACATTCAGAATAATCGGATTATGTGACGTTGAGTACGAAATCAATGGATGGTGATATTAATATCTGTGGCATAGTTATAGTGAGTTGTGGTGAAATTAAACCGGGTTATGTTAACGTGTTATGAATTCATTGGAGTTAAGATTAAGGTCCAATACTCAAAATGAGGAAGTATTTAGTTATCCATAACAAGGCAATTTCAATCTTACTAATATTATAAATATGAATCATTTCATCACTAGTGCAAGTACAAGTCGCGGAATTAGAAAAATAACTTTTTATAGTAGTTGTCATGGATTTCCGCAAAGTAACGCCTGATTCAATCAATTATAAATTTGAATGTTTGGATGTATGGATGTTTGTTCCTCAATCGCGGCAGAATGGCTCAACGGATTTCGATGAAATTTGGCATAGTTCATAAATGAAATATCTTTGTGATTATTGTTAATGTTGTAAAGTAAATTTGTGTTAAAAAAAACTGTTCGCAAGATTTTTAAAGGACTGATTTAGGACTTGAAATATGATTACGCCTTCACATGATGAATGAAAATAGAAGTGAAAATAGAAGAACAGATTTAGTCTGATATATTAAAAAAATACTGAAACATCATGAAGCAAATATAATCAGTCAAACGTTACGGGACTAGATTTAAGTTAATTTATTAACCGACTTCCAAAAAAGGAAGACTTTCTCAAAGAGTGTTAATTTTTTTTTTTGTGTGTCTTTGTTACACGATATTTTGGACAATATTAATCGATATTAAAAATTTAAACTTTAGAGTAGGTCCTATATATATTTCATCGAAAAAAATTAAGTACTTCAAGTTTTTTTTTTAATATGTATGAATTCGGAGATCGTTTACCTTGACGACCTTATTCTTCAGCTAAAGTTTTGACGTGAAAGTTTTGGCGGTTTTTTTAATGCACTGCATTCTTTGATTATTACAAGTAAATTCTTTACATTATTAATATTCTGTAACAATTTTCGCACGTGCGAAAATAAAATCAAAAATCGTAGTAAGAATCCCGTATTAAATCATAGTGAAAATAACCGCGATAGTTTAAAACAATTAATATATCATTTTTTTTCCACGCATCGCCAGTTTACACGATAGTTTAATTGTGTAAACAAATTTTTTTTAGGTATCCGTGAAGTAAACTCAATTCCACTCGATTGTAAGAGAAGACAAGGTTCAAGATGATACACGGGAAAAGAAACTGATTTTTCAGAAAACATGCCCAAACTATAACGAAATCAGAGAAGTCATATTTTGCGGCAGACTATACAAGGTGTTCTTTTTGATTTCCCATAACTCTAGGGTATATTAATGGGACCTAAAATGTTTAACAAAATAATTCAATTAAGTCAAAACATCTTATGTAAATTCCTGAAAAAATATAAAATATTTCCTGAACATGTCAAATTGAAGCACCCTGTACTGTCGGCGCTCGCGCATTCTTTGGCATTCGGTGATGTGCCGAGAGTGAGAGGCCATGATTAATCGGTCTCCCTTCATCGACCTAAGTTACTGCATCTATTGTTTTCAATAAACGCATTAGCACTTTTTTGTTTTGTTATAATACCGTATTATAAATCGCACCTACAGAATAGTAGTGACGTATTTAAAGAATACGTGTTTTTGGCAAATCAAAAATGAAGTTTTAAAACTGCAAACTCTCAACTTTGAACTGATTTAATTTATTAATAATAAATGAAAAACGTTAGTTATTTGGTTTTTATATAAAGTTAAGTTTATTTTTCGTGAAATAACAGAAAAAAAATACTTCTATGATAGTAACCGACTTGAGTCTATACAATTCTGAAGGTGCGAAATATACTCCTGCTATTGATTTATATATAAAAAAAATCTTATTAGGCTAATATTAAGTTATTTTTATACTAGAAGGCTTTTTTATCTTTAAACCAAGTTATAAGTTATTTAAAAAAAATACTCCGGTATGTTTGCTATTTGTTAATATTGTAAATATATTTTTACTGAGGTACTACTGTCTACACAAATCTAAGATAGATTTTAAGTTAGTAATAAGCCATTCCTATAAACTTTGTAAAAACTTATGAATAAATAAGTGAATATAAATAATTCATGTCATAATCGAGTTCTATTTCTGCCAAATTGTACCTATAACGAGCACTTTTGGTAAAAGAGTGCCGAAAGTTTTTTGTTCGCCGGCTTTTTTCCTCTCGGTCTACCTAGGGTCCTAATTTCATTTCGTTTCTTAAAGCCGAAGAAGTAGGTTGCTATATTGAAGGATATTGGGCGAACATCATCTTCGTGAGCCGAGAGACGCACACTGCTGGACAGAGGCCTCCCCCAAGATTCTCCACGTCGCGCAGCCCTCATCTACCGTTTGACTTTCATTTATTGTTTTTTTTTATAAATCTTTACTGAATAAAAGTTTTTTTATATTTTTTAAGTAAATGAAACACTTTTGAACCGGATTCTAGCACCTACTTCCATGCTGGACTGGGAGCGAAAGAAAAACATAGAATTTATCAGCTGCTTCTCTTCCCGAGCATACTGTTAAAGTTAGTTGAAGGACAGAGGTTTTATTGGCGTTTTTGTAAGCAATAGGCTGACCCCCTGTCACTGCAATAGTCTCTATCCATTATTATAATACCACTAAAGTCAAACGTGACATCAGATGGTCGTATAACCTCTGGTGTTCTGCCTACCCCATAAGGGATACAGGTGTGAAGTGATGTATGTATTTATCGCGAAGATTTTACATTTCAACTCGGTGGTCACTAGAGACTCCGAAACATCGAGTTTAAATATAGAATGTTATATACGATAAATCCGGTTAAAAAGTGTTTATATAGTCTATTTATGTTCCTGTAACTCCCCCGATATCTTTCATTCAGTTATGCCGTAATTGTTTTCATAAACCTTGAAAAACATTAGGGGATAAAATGAAGACAGCTGGGTAGTGTGTTACTGTCAAGTTATTTTTGATTGATGTTATCTGGTTGTTGGTGTTTTGGTAACTTTTTTGGGTTTTGTCAAAAAATGCTCGGATTTCTTGCTTTGCGCATGTATCGAAGTTAAGACAATTTGAACCTTAAATGTTTAGATTTCTATTCTAGATGAGAAACTCCCTGTTAATTTGTACTTCTTATTTATAATAAATTGGAAATATATAACTTTTTGTTTATTTGTTTTATCAAATATTTCTTCAATCGACGACCACTTTGGCGTTGGGCTAAACGTATCTGCCTCAGACGCCAGTGGTTGCGGGTTCGATCCCCGCAAGGAACAAGAAAAAAAAAATGTTCCGTGTCTGGGTATTTATCTATTTATGTATTTATATTCTAGGTTCCCCCCGAGTTCGCTACATGGTATCCCATAACACAAGCTATGCTTACTTTGGGGCCATGTAGTTGGTGTGATTGTCTGGGGATTTTATTTAAAAAAAAAATCGTTTCATTTTAATCTTTTAAATCTATTTTGCTACACCCCCCGCACGATGGACCGACGACCTGGTCAAAGTTGCCGGTAAACGCTGGATGAGGGCGGCGCGGGCCCGAGCGATGTGGAAGACCATGGGGGAGGCCTATGTCCAGCAGTGGACGTCTACAGGCTGTGGATGATGATGATGATGATCCTGAAATAATTGTTTGGCTACAATTTATCAAGAAACTCAACTCACTCAACTCAACTCGAAACTCGAGTTAACTACGAAAACTTGATGAGAGGTTTAGTTATAATATAAATAACGAAAGTTGAACCATTTTCACAACCTAACTATAGTTTATGATTAAGGAATCAGAAAAAAAAAATAGAATGCTTTTAAATACGTTATTCTGTTAATATAAAACTGAGATTCAAAACAAAAACTCTAATATATTAAAACATTGTCATGCGCGAGCATTGAACCCTCAATCTCTCAGCCATCTATTCGCCCTCTGCGTCTCAGAGCAATCGGAAATCAACCCAAGGTATTTGCTTTCCGCAAAATTGCTCTTTAAAATCTTCAACTTACCGTCTACAACTTCAGACACTGCATTAAACGGTCGATTTCAATAGTGTAGATGTCGCAGTCATCTGGTTGAATTAGCCACTCAATTGGATGCCTAGGCCGTTTCAACTGGCTTAAGGACAATAAGTCGTTGATCGCAACGTTTAACCAGTTGCCTAAACGTTGTTTAGCCATTTAGTTAAATTTTTATATTGTTGAATTTAAGATGTTTGGTTTAAATATTAAAATATTAAAACGGAACTTATTTTATTATATTTATGATATTTATATTTACGCGCAAGCTGAGCGAGCGAAGCGAGCGTGGTGCGGCAGCACCCGGCGATGCGCCACAATGGATTTTATTTCCTTGTAATTAAAATAAATAAAAAATCTAATACAAAAAAATTTTGCTTGACTGGTTTTTCCGTCATGACAGATAATTTTAACATGACTTACTTGTTTTATTACTTTATCCAAAACTGTACCAAATTTAAATCACTTGGCTGAATTTTGGTCAGCCATCTTCAAAGGGCTAACTTTCAACACGCCAAGTTGTTAAACGTTGAGTTTTTCGTGTTCAATCAACTATCGGCCTAGGCCGTTGATTCGGTCTAGGCGTCCAATTGAGTGGTGAATTCAACCAGATGACTGCGACATAGACATATGGTGGGTTTCAATATTGTATCTTTATCCAAAATCTTACTTTGTAAACATTTAAAAGTACGGGCGTTGCCATGACAACTAAAATACAGATTTGTTTTTGTATGAAAAAAATTGGTGAGATAATATACATCACACCCAAAAATAGTGGCAACAAGGGTCATATTCTTCTGCACTATTGACTGATTTATACACACTTTTATTTGAGATATCTGTCAGTTTAATAAGCACCTAATCACGAGCGTTTATAACTAACGACCTTTGTATCTAAGTAATTTGTTTCCAGCTTAAATTATGCCTCCATTTTTGATTTCGACTCACTTTGTAAGTCTTGCTCATTTACCTCTATTTTATCTAATGAGCGATGATATTTGACGGCAAAGTTTATAAACTATATATCAAT
The DNA here is from genome assembly GCA_944452665.1 of Stenoptilia bipunctidactyla. Classification (NCBI taxonomy): domain Eukaryota; kingdom Metazoa; phylum Arthropoda; class Insecta; order Lepidoptera; family Pterophoridae; genus Stenoptilia; species Stenoptilia bipunctidactyla. Next base: position 1,081,776 of record OX101748.1, on the reverse strand, counting down.
ATATATAAAACTGTTCCGTTACTGACTGAGTGACTGAGGTACTGAGGTACTGAGTGACTGAGTGACTGACAGACAACGTACAGCCGTAACTACTGGGTGTAAAGAGCTGAAATTTGGAACATACATTCTTTAGGGGATGTAGGGGTGCACTAAGGAAGGAATTCCTGAAATTCCCACGGGAACGGGAAATATAGGACTTTTTAGTTTGTATGAAAAATCTTATTCCTTGAGTGCACCGATGTGAAACTTGGTGTAAAGGTTTTTCAATGTGTGTCTGGTTGTGTTATGAAAGGAATTCCCGAAATTCCCACGGGAACGCGAAATATATGATGTTTTAGTTTGTATGAAAAAATCCCATGCCCTTGAGTGCACGGATGTGATACTTGATATAAAGGTTCCTCAATAAGTGTCTGTTTGTATTATGGAAGGAATTTCCGAAATTCCGACGGGAAGGGGTTGGACTTTTTAGTTTGTATGAAAAATCTTATTCCTGGAGTGTACAGATGTGATACTTGGCATGAAGGTTCTTCAAAGAGTGACTGATTGTGCTACGAAAAAAGTTCCCGAAATTCCCACGGGCACGGGAAATATATGATTTTTAGTTTGTATGAAAACGACTTATTTCTTGAGTGCATGGGTGTGATACTTGATATAAAGGTGCTTTCAGTGGGTGTCTGGTTGTATTGTTTCTGAAATTTCCACGAGAAGGGTAGTTAAGCGCATACGAAGTTGCGGGATAAAGCTAGTACATATAATAAATATACCCGCGGTTGGCTATTCGAACTAGTCGATATACGATATACTTTTCCAGGGACTACAGAGCTCTTCTCGGCTAACTCTTTTTTTTTTATTTATCACATTTTTCATTTATTTAAGAATAATTGAGCATTTTAAATGCAAAAACTTAAAAACCTTATTAAAAAACATTGAAATGCTTCACTTTCACTGGGATTCACGATTTCTGAAAAGAAATTGGTCTCGGGTGGTCTTAGCTGCATACCATAAGATGGAGCTACGTTAGCAATATAACGTAAAAACAGAAAAAAATGTTGTAAGTAATTTCGAGGCGTACCGCCAGGCCCCGGTAGCTCAGTGGAAGAGCACTCGTCCGGCAAACGAGAGGTCCCAGGTTCGTATCCTGGTCGGGTAAATTTTATTTATCACATTTTTCATTTATTTAAGAAATCTTCCTAGACTTTACTTGTAATTTACAGTTTAATTCCTTACCGAATCATAATAAATTACAGATATTAATTAATACCTAATTGAACAGTCCAAACAGGACATTAAATTTGCATGTAATGCACATTCATTACCGAGCACATTTGTCATTGGCGAACCAAATAGTGTAATAACATCCATTACTTGATATAGCATCTCATTATATGAAACTTAGCGGCCGATTAAACTAAAATTCACTAAACAATGCTCTAACTAATTTGTAATCAAACCATGTTTAGGCGAATCAGAGCCTTAGGGTAATAGTGCTAAAGAGTCCATACAGTTCACGGTCCATACAGTCTCTGACTGTCAAACTACTTTTTGTTAGGTATGTGAATGTATAAGAACGATATTGTCATCGAAATGCTGCCTGTTTATATTTAAACTACTCATTGGTGCAGACTTGATTTAATTTCTTAGAAACGATATCGGGATTTTCATTTCAAGTGATGATCCGTGTAATTTGTTGAGTAACTTGAGAGGGTGAAATATTAAAATCCTTGCTGTGGTTTCTAGTATTAATAAATTATTTGGAATTAACCGAATATGAGCTAATATATTATTTGCACTAGTTATGTTGATTTAAAACATTTCATGAGTTTTCAAAAATCTGACAGTTCAGCTATGAATATTAATCTTTCAGTCCTAGATTGTTTCAAACAAAATAGATATGAAGGGAAATGAATTTTTGTCCATGTAGGGTTGTCTTAGAATAGCCCTATAAGGATAAGCGTGTTATAAAAGGCGACTAATCCGAGTGACTCTCGCTTGGTGGAAAGATCCCGTTAGGGCCCGAAAGGGAAGAGAGCTTGCCCCTTCTTAAAAACTCTGACACACTTTTTTTCTGTGTCATTTTTCATTTTTCTCGTTCATCTTTGTTCATCTTTGACCTCATCTTCACTTACCATCAGGTGAGATCAAAGTCAAACGCAAGCTATAATAAAATAAAAGTAAAACACATTAAATCTTATATCTATTTTTCTTTCATATATTTACAGCTATTTCAGAAGGTATTAATTAATAAGTTACATACATACATAGCGTCACGCCTGTATCCCTTATGGGGTAGGCAGAACACCAGAGGTTACAAGACTATCTGATGTCACGTTTGACAAGTTTGGAGGTATTATAAAGATGGAGAGAGACTATTACAGTGACAGGGGGTCAGCCTATCGCCCACAAAGACGCCAATAAAACCTCTGTCCCTTAACTGACTGTTACAGTATGCCCGGGAAGAGAAGCAGCTGGCACATTCTATATTTTTCTTTCGCTCCCAGTCCAGCATGGAAGCAAGTATTATTAATAAGTAATAAATATAATTTGTGAAAAAGGCACCTGTAATTGCCTAGCTAAGCTAAGATGATGGCGCTAAGCTTAGACTATATCTAGATTCAAGTTATGAAAGCAAATGCTAATGATACTATGACCATTTTATTCCATTCTTGTTCAAATACTCTGGTACCAGTTTGTCATGTTCGTATTGTGCATCCATAGCTCATTGCACCTACTATGTAAGCAATTTGGTTGTGGCATGACATTGGCTCTCACAATTAGCTGTCTTGTGTTTGTTTTTTTCATGTCATGGTCAATTTGTGTTGTACCTATTTGTATTAATTTGATAATTCTGACTGAAAATGAGTGCCAAGATTGTTTTATAAATAATAAATAAATAAATATTTCTGACAGGCACACAACATTATCTAGCCCAAATTAAGTTTCTTAAAGAACTTGTGTTATGGATACTAGATAACTGATATACTTAAGAAATATATAAACATACTTTGAATAAATACATATTTTTTATTAGAATAAACTTAAATAAACATATTATGAACTTCCATGACTTGACGACTAATATCTGTGTTCATCACACAAATATCTGCCACCGCCGGGATTCGAACCCAGGACCTCTGGCATAGAAGGCAATGTATGTAACCGCTACACCAGCCGGTCGTCAAAAATGACCGTTTTTTTCCCGCCGGCACATTTTGTCTCTTGGTCTACTGTAAAAGCCGAAGTATGTGATGACTGACTTCATCAAGTATTTTGTGAAATTCCTAAGATGAATAAAACTTTTTGAATATTTGAAGTAGGTAGCTATATTGAAGGATAATGGGTGATCATCATCTTCGTGAGCCGAGAGACTCACACTGCTGGACAGAGGCCTCCCCCAAGATTCTCCACGTCGCGCAGCCCTCATCTACCGTTTGACTTTCATTAAGTGTTTCTTTTGTAAACCTATAATAATGAGTTGTCTTTTTAATCTTTGTTCGAAAGTTTAAATTTAATATTAAGCCTAACTGATTAAGGATTGAGAGAGATAGAGATTATAGGTAATTGGATTTTGACGAAGTAATATAAATTACATTAACCTTTGAGTTGATAATAGTTGATAATAATTTGATACTGAAATGTAATTATTGAATTCTAATTTCAGTTGTTGTGATTGATTAATTAAGGTGGTTCGATTTCCATACAAAAAACAATCGGGATTCACTGATACAGGATATGGTTTAACTGTTTATTTACTTGACCTTCCATGCTGGACTGGGAGCGAAAGAAAAACATAGAATGAACCAGCTGCTTCTCTTCCCGGGCATACTGTAAAAGTCAGTTAAGGGACAGAGGTTTTATTGGCATTTTTGTGGGCGATAGGCTGACCCCCTGTCACTGCAATAGCCTTTTTCCATCATTATAATAACTCATTTGTCAAACGTGACATCAGACGGTCTTAAAACCACTGGTTCTCTGCCTACCCCATAAGGGATACAGGCGTGAAGTTATGTATGTATGTCATTTACTTGCTTGAATGGGAGCTGAGAATAGCCCTACCACCCTGGCGACTAATCCAAAATCCAAATGACAGCCGCTTGGTGGTAGCATCCCGTCAGGGCTAGCTCTAAAATATTACCTGAAACCGTGAGATATTTCGGTAATCTATACATATAATAAAATGGTAGGAAAGTCAAAACTGTACATTGAATATTTTTTAAAAGAATACTTGGGGTATGATCTACAATCGAAACAGAAACAAAAAATATAGTTTTTAGAATTTTTGTCTGTTTGTCTGTTTGTCTTTCCGGGATAAACTCAAAAAGTACTGCATGGATTTACTTCAAATTTGGCATGAAGATAGTTAAGAAGTCGGGTCAACATATAGGCTACATATTATCACGCTAGCAGTGTTATAATCGTAGGTGCGTTTGGTGCTGCATAGCGTTCACGCAGACGACGTCGCGGGCAGCAGCTAGTATTTTATAAAGAACTAGCCACCGCCCGCGGTTTTACCCGCGTAACTTTTGATCCCGTTGGAATTCGGGATAAAATATAGCCTATAACCTTCCACAAGAGTTGGGCTATCAAATGCAAAAAGAATTTTTCAAATCGCACTTGTAGTTTCTGAGATTAGCGCGTTCAAACAAACAAACAAACAAAATAAACTCTTCAGCTTTATATATTAGTATAGATTAGTTCTTAAGCCCGTTTGCCATCATCGTATTTACCATCAAATCACTTTGAGACCAAAAGCAAGTTTACTTCCCAATACAAATCCTGCTTTAGTTAAGAAAAGTAACCATCAATTAACTTATCATTCTTCCTTACTTGAATCTTGTAAACGTTCGCAACTAACCACAGGCCGGCCGTTTCTTAGAACACCCTATTATCAGAATGAATTGCACTTTCTTCCGTAAAGTTTTCCAAACGGCATGAACTGCTCAGTTTGACCGCGAGGCAATTTTTCGCGCTATTTCACCTGTCTAACTCAAGACCGGGTCATTTTGTATTACAAAGAACCAGGGAACTTTAGTTGGATGTCTTTCAATGTTGTTTTGTTTTAAATTATTTCTTATTTTTGTGTTTATTTAAGGACTGATGTAAAAGGGAAGATATTTATAAGAGTTTCAGGAATCGTAATTGCTAAGCGAATAAACCAATTTGACTACAATTTTTACAGTTTCTTTCTGATTTTTTCTGTAAGCGCTTTTTCAAAGCAATGTTACATACATACATACATAACCTCACGTCTGTCTCCCTTCGGGGTAGGCAGAGACAAGGGAACACCAATTGCTTCGATCCAGACATACCTCTTTTGCTTCCTCCACGTTCATTAATCTTTTCATACATGATCGCCGGTTACGGGTACTTTTAACTAGGCCCTTTTAAAGAACGTCGCCAATTTGATCGGCGTACGTTTGCCTAGGGCGGCTCCTTCCGACAGCACCATCCATTCTTGCTCTGTACACCTCTTTCGTAAATCTACTTTCACTCATCCATTCCAAATGTCCAAACCACCGTAGCATACCCCTTTCAATCTTAGTCACTACATCTTTCAATCCGCATTTCTTTCTTATTTCACTATTGCGCACCCTATCACTCAATTTCACTCCACACATGCTTCTCAACGCTCTCATCTCCACAGCATTAATCTTGCTTTCATGTCGCTTCTGCCACACCCAAGATTCACTACCATACATAAGCGTTGGCGCCAAAACTCCCTCAAGTATGGCAAGACGAGCCTTATTTGGTATAGTTTTGCTTGTCATTATCGAGTATATGGCGCCATTAATACAATTTCCAAAGCAATAATGGTATCGAAAAATCAAAATAATAATATAGTGTAGGCTCTGTGTTATATGTGTTCTTCAAAGCGCAATCACGATAATGAATTGTAATCTAAGCACAAATCTTTATCCTTAAGCGTTTTTAATAACAAAAGCTACATAAAATTCCAAGTATGGCTCCCAAAGAAGATGTGAAATTTGAAAGGCAACTAATAGGAATGGAAGCCACTTGGTGGTAGGACTGATCTTTGGTGTGCCTGGTTAGCGTCCTCCCTTCATATAAAATCTGCCGCCAAATATCATCGCATCAGCTATGATGTGTTTGAGCAATGTTTTGTGAAGAGCCAGTTCCTGCAATTGGTAACATTTTTCAGCCTTGTCCAAAACTTATAAATAAATATACAGGGTTGTTTTTCATCACCAGCCACATTTCAATATGTTTTCTTTGTTACGATATAAATGTACCGTTATATAAGGTCGTCATATAATAGAGTAATTCTTCACAGAGAAGAATTTTGAAATTTTAATTTATGAAAAATATTGAAAAAAATGATGTTTTTTTCAAACTTCGGGCCCATTCATCATTTTTAATCTGCTATTAAAATTTAATTGACTACTATATGCGGACCCTGTATTTATTTCACTATCGCTCAGTAGAAAAAAATAAAGATATAGCAATACAAACTTTCTTATTGTCGCTGTTGATGAACACCGCTACTACGATGCGGCATTTTATTGATCATACTACGACGTAGTACTACAAGAACTTTTGTAATAGTGCGTAGTATTTAATGATATTCATTCATAATGTTGACCATGCTTTGCTTATTGTGTAACCGAATATAATATATTAATAAATCGCAAAAATCGTTTCTATAAATGATACATATTGTGTAAAAATTTGACTGGTGACATAAAAACATCCCTATATTATATTAGTAGATTATGCATCAAGGGGATAAAGCAGTGTATTATGTCACGGGCATCATATTGAATCCTGAGCGAAATGAAGGATTCGGCAGATAATTCCCGAACGCAGTGAGGGCATTAAGATGTTAATTCCCGAACGAAGTGAGGGAATTATGGTAAGAATCCTGAATGAAGCGAGGGATTCAAGACTGCCCAAGACTAAGACACTGTTATCCCCGAGGAGCTTACTCTACTTTATACACCACCTTGTAAGATAATTAGGTAATGAAACGCAGGAATTAAATCAAGTACTTAGGTATTTAATAATTTAGAAATTAAAGATAATATTAGAAACAATTGACCAGTTATGTAAAGATAAAGTGATATTTCTATTTGGTATATTCATTTTTTACTGTTGTCTTCAACATTGAATAAACAGTCCATAGGCTGCTAGGTTTCTTTGTAGCAGAAAACTGTTGAAAATATACTAAAAGCAATGACTCCGAAATAATTTTCACGGCTTTTTTAGTTTTCCAAGCAAAGAAATCTTCGTAAACTTTCATATAAAAATGCTTCGATTTACACGGCAAAATATTATCGACGATATTATTTGCTTCATTTCTAATATCTTCTGGTGTTAAATCGTCACTCGAGCTCGACATATTTTATTTATTTGAATACTATTGAAATAAAAACTTTGAAAAAATTTTCTTTTCAAAACCGCGCAATTTTACTTCTTATTTGTCTTTTTCAAAAGGCAAAAGATACCGTCGCATACAGGTTTTTTACGAGGGTTTTTAACTTTTTCTTGGTAGGTTGTCGTTCCAAATGCAAAGGTACACAAACTTATACAGCCAAATTTAAAGTCAATATATTTTTTAATCAGGCAAAGCAACTAGTCATACAGCCTTGTCCATGTAGGTATTATTAAATTCCGCTCCAATTGTCATTCCAAAATCAAATGACATTATAACCATTAAGATTAAAGTATTTTTTATTCCCTGTAAGATACCTTTTTTAATCTTAAGGGATTAATATCTTGTTTTAGGTGGAGTTTATCTCATACATAATGCGAATTTTAAATAAAGGTGGTGTATAAAAGTTTTTTCGTATTAAGTAGTAATTAATTATAAAACCAACATTGTTTTGAAAAGTGGCTCCACAACGAAAAGCCAGCAAGAAACTCATCATCCGTTTGTTATCATATACGTCTGGTTGGGTTATCTCATTTTCTGCAATGTTAACCTTAACCAACGGTGGTTTACATATCGGTTACCCTTGTTGCATTGACCGGGGCTTAATGGGAAATTATGTTGTATCTACTGAGTGTATAATCATTAATTAAAACCTCAGTATCAACGTTAAAGTGTATGTGTAATGGCAAAAGTGGTAGAAATATGATCTTTAGTTGTCTTTCATTGTAATTTTTACTGATTTTGTTTATATTTGATAAAAAAAGTTCCTGTCTATAGACAAGAAGGAACAATTACAGTAAATTAAGAAAATAAATTTATTTTCAGACGCGTTGTCAAAATATTCTTCTTTTTTCAACATACATACATAACGTCACGCCTGTATCCTTTATGGGGTAGACAGAACACCAGAGGTTACAAGACCATCTGATGTCACGTTTGACAAATTAAGAGGTATGATAAAGATGGAGGGAGACTATTGTATTGACAGGGGGTCAGCCTATCGCCCACAAAAACGCCTTTAAAACCTCTGTCCCTTAACTGACTTTTACAGTATGCCCGGGAACAGAAGCAGCTGGCACATTCTATGTTTTTCTTTCGCTCTCAGTCCAGCATGGAAGCTTCTTTTTTCAACTTAAATCGTTTCCCCAAGGAATGCAGGATAAGGACGGACATATATACCTGCATATTTATTTTAGTATCGCTAAGTAGAACAAAATAAATATATTGCACTTAAAACTTTGTAACTAAGAGGTGCTGTTGATGAGCAACGGCTACTACGACACAGGATTTTAAGATGTTTTGTGCTAGCGCGTAGTCTTCTTTGTTTTTATGATATTCATTCATTGTTTATAGTCACTATGCTTTGCTCAATATGTAAGCGAATATATTGATTTTCTTGTTAAAAAAACATGCCATAATACTCATTTTGTAAAAAAAAATTGGCCGGTGATTAAAATAGAACCCTGTATAAGAAAGAGATATAGTTTAGTTTAAGTGTAAACGGGAAACATTGCGACTCATAAAAAATGCTGATTTTTATCAATTACCTATGTTTTTGCAGATGGCAAAAAGTACTAAATAGTGTGTTTTACTAAGTTTTATACTACCTTTTAATGCAATTTCGACCTAATCCATCAATCCGTTGCAGTGTAAAAGAGTAGTAAATATCCATCGATCAATCTATCCTGTCGAAAATTCCTGTTTATTTTTTTGTTAGTAGGAAAGATATTGAATTTTTTATTATGTACAAATTATACGGGATGCAAAGAGATATAAAAAATATTATTATTTTGTTATATTTTATGTAGGCATTTTATTAATAATCACTCGGGGCTTGGCAAAAATGAGGTCAGAGATGATAGCACTGAAGGAATTGACTCTTCGTTATAACCTTCCGAAATACGAACCCGATTTTTGATTTGATTTTGGCGACAGAAAACTAGTAGCCTTCTCTTAGAGAAGCTTAGCTGACAACGAACGTAATTTTTGGTTAATAAACACTTATATTTTCTAAGCCTTGACCAAGTCTTTTTCTTTTAAAAAATGTGTCTTAGTAGGTACTAAGACATATTAAGAAGTCTCGTCGGCCCTTAACAGCCATTTAATTTATACACGACTCAAGATCGATCTTGTATAGAGAACTTAACAACAATGACTTAACAAATAAAAAAAATATGATCATCATACTTTATATGAAAGATGTCCAGCTCAGCCTCCTGAAGCGATCCTAAAATCCCCAAACAATCACCAACTTCATGGCCTCAAAGTAAGCATAGCTTGTATTATGGGATACCATATAGCGAACTAGGGGGAACCTAGAATATAAATACGTTAATAGATAAATGCCCAAACCCGAAACTTTTGGTTTGGAACGTTTCGTTCGGGAATCGAACCCGTAACCTCCCAAATCACGCTTATCCGAGCGTGTAAGAGCACTTTTTAGGAATTCTTTTCTTTTTGGGACACATCATTTCAAAACGAAGAATTTTGTTATAAATATTTAAATCTAAATATCATACGTAACGTACAGAGGTCAAATTTAACATTGCTCTGAAGATTTCCTATATAGCTAATGAGGCTTTAAATTTTGTTTCCAAGGAACCTAATATAAGATAAATGGTACAGTCACGTTCAATAAGATGTATACATTTAGCAACTCATTTCTTTGTAATAAGGCTCAAAGTCCAATGAAAATATATACATATTTTTACGCGTAACTGTACTAGGATTGACCAGGGTCCTAATTTAGTTAGGCCTAGTGAAAGTCGATACTAAATTTCCATCTATTACATACCTACAAAACAACCATTAGCCAAACCAAAACCATTAATGTCTGTCTAGATTCTCCATTTTGTGCATTACTCACTAACTTTCCTCACTATTTCGAAGCATCCAAATTATACTGTTATTCTTTAGTGGTTTTCCATTGTTATGTTTTTGTTATTTATGTTATTTTGAGTGTGAAACAAACAAAAAAGTTGGACAGTCTGGGAAATGAGATGTTTTCGAACACATTAATTTACATGAAAATTCTGTTTGCTACTTTTTTAGTCGAATACATACATAAACACGAATTAGAAGTATGCTAATTTTAAGTTTCATTATAAGGCTAGAGATAATAGCACCCGGGCATACAAGATTCCTAGCTCTCATAAGCATACTAGTATACTGGAAAGCATATAAGGACCACTAGATTTTTTTTTCGTTCACTTTTAAATCCAGGTCATTCTGATGGCGTTCGAAATTGATGGTATGCTTATATGATTAGTTGTTCGTCATTAGTTTGGGCTTGAACCGTTATTGGCAATTTGTCTCCATGATTCTGACGACCACTTTGGCGATGGTGTAACACTCCTCAGACGCCAGTGGTCGCGGGTTCGTTTCCAGCACGGAACAAGAAAAAAAATGTTCCGGGTCTGGGCGTTTATCTATAATGTATTTATATTCTAGCTACATGGTATCCCATATCACAAGCTCTGCTTAGTTTGGGGTCATGTAGTTGGTGTGATTGTCTGACCAGTACTCTACGCTCTATTTCTTTGTCTGTACAGCATTTAAACGAGATGAGATGACCAAGGTAAATATAGTCTTTCAATAATAAGTTTTATGCACAAAATTTAATGCATGAAACTTAAATCAAGGCAAAATTAAAACATTTTATAATGTTTTTCTAGTAATGCCTTATGTTAAATAAAACTACTTCACGCTAGTCGCTCGTGACCACGGGGTCTGCAAAGACACCGAAACGTCGAGTTAAAATGTAAAACATAAATTAAACGCGATTAATCCGGTTAAAAAGTAGTTTTATTTCAATTATGAATCCTGAAAACTTAAGACACTATTAGATGCCTTATTTTTTATGGAAAAAACAATCTCGTAGATATTTACTGGTAAAATAATATTCTGTTTTACGATACTACTAAGATAAGTTAATTATAATTAATTTTGACTAATAATATTGTCTTAAATTTTCGTCGTCGCGACCAGTCGCTCTTGACCACGTGGTCTGCAAAGAGACCGAAACGTCGAGTCAAAATTTAAAATGAAAATATACGAGATAAATTCGGTTAAAAAGTGTTTTATTTAATTTTGACCGCTTATAATAATAAAAAGCAAAAGGAAATAATCAGCGATGATGCGATGAATAATCCATATTTAAAGTGAACCTACATCCAACAAAAAAGACGTATTTTCTTCAAATTTTACCCTTTCTGCGACATAAAGCCAAATTTTCTCAGTTTTCATGGAAGCAACCGATCTTCACATATATAATATATGCCGCGGCAGGTAATGGACCAGTTTCGGTGCAAAAAGTTACGAGTTGAATTTTAAGTAACGACTTTAAGTGTGGCGACACCAATTTTTACGAGGGCTCCCTTCTGAATACAGAATAAGTCTTAAACCCCTCGAAAGAGTTAAGTTTTTATAGCACTTTCAGAAATGTTAAGTACTCAAAGACTGTGTAATTGTCTGGGGATATTACTTAAAATATGCTCAAGCAATTATATATCTTAATGCTGTGAACACAGGGATATAGCTTAAGATGCTGTATAAAGGATTCAACGGACTTGTTCGGAGGCATTCGATTGTAAAATCTTCATGATGAGTCTTCTGAGGGGCTTGTTGGATTTTTAGATAGACTAGTTCAATACATAAAAAGATGAATAATTGTCACGTTATTTATTGAATTGAATTCTAAAAAGTAGGTGGAATAAATCATCTGATTTTGTTATTGAATAACTTTTCGCTAAATATAAAAACATGATTTTGATTGATAGTAATGTTTTTTACAAATATCAAATTTAATTGATAAAATAATAACTTATTTTGCACAATGATTCATGGATTATAAAAATGAATGTTTACCATTGTTTTCGGGACGAAATTTGATATTTTAGATCAAATAAAGCTATGGAGGAAAAACAAACAGGAAAATGGCATGAAAATTAAATATAAATCGAAATATTTTAGTGTCTCGTTTTCCTGTAGCTATGTCACCTTACTCCCACATTATTGTTCTCGTATTTGCTCGTATTGTCTAATAATGAAATCCACAGACAATATAATTATATGTTTTCTCTGCTTTTAAGTATGTGTAAGACTTCACTGCGTTAATGTTATCATTTTCTGCTCATCTTTTCTGCATCTGAGTTGTGTTTTTTGAGTATACTACAAACTTAAGAACGCACTTTTTCCATAATATTTCTTACAAAATTTCCAGACAAGTGTAAAATATATAAAACAAGACAAGTAGGTCATAGTTAGAGTCATGCAAATAAACAGTGCCATAAAACTAAAAGCTTGCCGCGGGGAGTCTAGTTGAAATATGACAGCTTTGCAAAATGAAGACAAAATGTTGTACGTACAGTCAACGCCTTTTTCATCTACCCACATTATATATAGGTAAATGTTGAAATTATTTTTAAACCTACAGTAATTCTTTTAAATTAACTTTAGAAACGGGATATTTACCATGTTTTTCATTTATTTTGAGTTCTCGATATTTCGGCACTGTTACAAGCGCCATGTTACAAGTACCGTCGTGATCATGGCGCTTGTAACAGTGCCGAAATATCGAGAACTCAAAATAAATGAAAAACATGGTAAACATCCCGTTTCTAAAGTTAATTTAAATGTTAGACCATGCCAGTTTAAAAACTTATACTACAGTAATTCGTTACTCATACGCGATGCCGCTCACGTCAAAGGCCGTATACAGAAAGAAAGCTGTAAACTTATGAGCGCTTACCAGCGCTTGACAGTGCTGGTGACCCGCGCAAGAAAATATAAAAACGCGCGCCAATAAGCACTGAACGGTGCCGACAAGTTCCGACAAGCTTCAACACGCGCTGGTCAGCGCTGGGAAATCATCGTCCGATGAGTCCGACATTTTGCTTGGTCTGCCTCAACCTGCTTCCTTTGTTTAGAATGGACCAGAGCAGTCAAGTGCCGGTAAGCGCTTATAAGTTTCCAGCATTCTTTCTTTATACGGCAAAGTTAAGGTAAGCATGTGTAAGTGAGAATTGATGGATATATGTTTCTTGATATGCCTTTCTTTAAATAAAGTGGACTGCGCGATTAAAAATACAACCTGCGTCATCTTGTGTCAAAGTGGGGTGTAAAATAATTTCTGTGAAGAAATACATCCCGTTAGAAATCCATAACATTTTGTTTTGTGATAAAACGAAGCCTATGTTCTGCTCCATATTATAAACTATTGCAATGCATAGTTTCATAAAGTTCCTTTCAGCCATTCCGCCGTAATTAAGGAACAAACCTGGATGTCTGTTTTCTTTTTATCAGCAGGCTTTACGGTATACTGATGAAACTTCCATGTCGATTTACTTTATGCTTGAGTTTTTACCAAAAAAAGTCCCGAGATTGATGTCAAATCGATTATCAAGCTTATCCTCTTCGTTGTCACCATATAATGTTGCGAGCATAGAAAATATTAAAAAACGGTAAAAAATTGGTAAAAAAACATAAAGTCGTCGTGGCGCCGTGCTTCCTGTGTGTATCATATGATATCGAAGGTTAAGCAACGTTCGGCGCGGTCGGTACTTGGATGGGTGACCGCCGACCATTCATTTCTCACGGCGACTTCCGTGCTTCAGAGGGCACGTTAAGCAGTCGGTCCCGGGTACTGTATACTTGTATGCAGTAGTCGTTAGAGTTTGTCAGAAGCCGTGTCGTGGGGAGCATGGCTCTTTACGGAGCGCCCATCTAGGTGGATGCCCTCAACCACAAAAATCCGCAGCAATCCGAAAGCCGCAGAAGGTCATGGCGGTGACGGCGTCAAGAGGGTACCACACGATTTCCCATGGGGCCGCCTGTGACTTGGCAAGCGCCCCTCCATGGGAACTCGAGGCGGAAGTGCTCGTTGCCGTTTACCGGCACCGTGCTGGGAGGAGGGATGCCGGCGAGTGCCCCTGCCCTGAGGAGGTGGCGCGCATCCGAAGGAGTGCCAGGAGGGCACTCGTCAGGGGGTGGGAAGAGTCACTCGCCGCGCCCGCTTACGGAACCTGGACGATCGATGCAATTCGTCCGGACCTCGTTGAGTGGGTGCAGAGAAGTTGGGGGACTCTTTATACAGAAAAACAATTAATATTTTAAATTCTTTTCTTATTAAAAGATTTGATTTTTAAATGAAGAATCTTAGAAAATAAAGAAAAAACGTTTCATTCTAACATGACAAAAACGTTAGAAACGTTAGGTCCTATTATCAGTGATCTCAAACTTTTTTTCATGTGTACATACAAACATACATACACGGCAAAATCATAACCCTCCTTTTTGCTTCGCCGTAGTCGGGTAAAAAGGCACTAGGGGCTCCCCTAAACTTGCAGGAGTCCATGGGTGATAATTGTTATACAGAATCAGCATCATTGCAAGTTTCGTAATGAACATACTGCAGGGCTATGCGTCTTTCCCCTGGGTGACGAGGTGTAGGACGTAACTATGAAGCTGGTTGATGAATGTCAACATTTCCAGAATAGTTTTCTAGCATCAGGTAAACCATAAGGCTGCAACTGGACGGCAGTAACAGCGGTTTATATGAAACTGCGATAAATCGTCGAGAAAGGCCCAGATTCCCCGCGTCGCTGTCAATCTTGCTGTAGCTGCCGTCCAGTTTGCAGCCTTAGGATATACCGGATAGCATCAGATACTTGCACTGATGTGTTCTAGGAATGTAGAAGATTTATGAAAGGTCAATCGCGGGTTATAAAATAGAAAAACATTTTAACTACAAAACGCGTCACATCATGAAATAAAAAACAATGAAGAGCATAAAAATAACTCGTAATAATATACGAAAACAATATCATACCTTTAAATTACACTCTTTCTTTAATATCATGGTATTCTGGTAAATATAGTTTTGATACAAAAATAAATCTCTACTTAAATAATAATATGAATTATGAAGCAAACTGTTTTTCAAAGCAATTTCATTCAAAACATGGAGTTTCTAGAGAAATATATTTTTTTCTCCTTTTAAATCAATATACTGCCTGAGTGACTGAGGTACTGAGTGACTGAGTGACTGACAGACAACGTACAGCCGTAACTACTGGGTGTAGAGAGCTGAAATTTGGAACATACATTCTTAAGGGAATGTAGGGGTGCACTAAGGAAGGAATTCCCGAAATTCCCACGGAAACGGGAAATATAGGACTTTTTAGTTTGTATGAAAAATCTTATTTCTTGAGTGCACCGATGTGAAACTTGGTGTAAAAGTTTTTCAATGTGTGTCTGGTTGTGTTATGAAAGGAATTTCCGAAATTCCCACGGGAACGGGAAATATATGATGTTTTAGTTTGTATGAAAAAATCCCATCCCTTGAGTGTACGGATGTGATACTTGATATTAAGGTTCCTCAATAAGTGTCTGTTTGTATTATGGAAGGAATTCCCGAAATTTCCACGGGAAAGGGTTGGACTTTTTAGATTGTATGGAAAATCTTATTCCTTGAGTGTACGGATGTGATACTTGGCATGAAGGTTCTTCAAAGAGTGACTGGTTGTGCTACAAAAAAGATTCCCAAAATTCCCACGGGCACGGGAAATATATGATTTTTAGTTTGTATGAAAAAAACTTATTTCTTGAGTGCATGGGCGTGATACTTGGTATAAAGGTTCTTTCAGTGGGTGTCTGGTTGTATAGTTTCTGAAATTTCCACGAGAAGGGTAGTTAAGCGCATACGAAGTTGCGGGATAAAGGTTGTTAGGAATAAAAGACATATCAGGAGTATTTACGTTTTGAAATGTTTTTGAAAATTCTAATCATGATATAGGACAGTTGGGACTCAATTGAACAAGGGGCACAGTGGAACAAGGTCAATTAAATTATTAAAAATGCGAACGGAATTCTCGCGCTTTCGCTTCGCCCCATTTCAACACATCACGTGCCACCTAATGATGCAGTAAAATATGGCCGGCGTGCATCAACAGAGTTTTGCGAAGATAAAAATTGATTTGAGAAGTTAAAAGTTAGAAATTTCTACCGCACATTTTTTGATTTTGCAAAAAAAGTAGTTAAAGAAGGTATCAGGTTTATTTTTATGTATATCTTAATTATTTTAGCTATAAATGAAAGTAAGGTTAGTTCTTGTTTGTAATTTTCTAGAACTCATGAGGTACAGTGGGACGGGGTCCAATGGAACAGTGTTCTTTTAAGCCTCATGTAGTTTCATGATACTAGATTCATTTTATTTGAATTTCTTATAGTTTATAAAGTCACAATGGTGTGAAATCGTGAGAAAAACTGAAAGGGGCCTACACAGTGAAGCTTATTTGCGCGAGGCTGTAAAACTAGATAGATATGGCAACGGTCTCAAATACGGATGAGTAAGACTTTCCAAATCCAAGTTTGGCAGGCAAGACTAAGCGCCAAAGTAATATTTGTTTCCCCAATAATATATTAAGCAAATATAACCTTGGTAATTTAAATAATTATAATCTTAGTAATTATTGTACCAATGAACCCCAGAAGCTGACCCATAGTACCCCAGACCTGAGGCACATCGGAAGATAGGAAGTGTTTTGCAAAAATTAAAATAAAATAGCTTTAAGGTTTATTTTTGATCTCTTTTTTGTTGTCAATTTATAGTTTAGTGACTGTTCTAATATTTTATAAACAAATATCATAAAAATATAAAACCAATTTAGATTTTCAAGCAAAAATGTCTTTTTCGTTCCATCATTCCAACTGCACTTCTACTTACCATCTTAACTATCAAGCTTTATGTACCGTATTAAATAAAAAATACCAATTACATTATTCGAATGGTACTCTTTACCCTATTTATAAAAAAAAATAACCAGAGTAATTCATGGGTGTCTCTTAGTACATTGCAGTCAAAAGAAAACGCCAAACATTATTAATCCAAATTCGGTTCAAAACTTTAAACGATATAAATTTTACATGTTCCCAATTCAAAATTAAATTTGCAAATATAAAAATTGCTTTCCACTTATTTTACAATCATATTTTAATCGTCCATTTTCAAAATGAAACTCAAATTTGCTAACTGAATCAAGTGTAAAATTAAACAAAAATATTTTTACACAAAATGTTATTTTCTGAGCAAATAAAACATTTTACGAGTACCTATATCAAGCGTCCCGTATATTATAAAACTCTGACAAAACCACCTTTTATCATTCTCTTGCAAATAAAATTATATTATGAGTGCCGTATAATATTTAATTTTTGGCAGTAAAGTAAGCTGTGGATTCTAGAGGAGGGAAATAAGGCGACTATAAAATACGGTAAAAAATGGTATAAACATGGGAACCGAATAAAAAGACTGGCTTAATTTATTTATTTCTCTTTATTTTGGCACTGTGGTACCAAGATTCGCACGGGTGCTGTTTAATTTAAAGATATTCAAATAATTTTACTGATTATTTTGAAAAAGCCGTAAAGTGAATTAACTTTAGAAACTAGATGTTAACTATATCCTTTTATTAATTCAATGAAGCGGTTTTCAATTCACATTTATTATCATTAGTGTAAATGCTCATGTGGCCTCGATAATTCATCATTACAACTTTTTGTAAGAAGCCCACTGCAATGCTATGAGTCTATCCTTTCGGGACGGGAAAGTATACCAAGCTGGCCAGTGCTGGTTAGTGGATGTTAGAATAAAAAAAAATAGCTTCTGAAAAACTATTACGACTATGCAATCAAGCATACAGCACCTGGGACCGACTGCTTAACGTGCCCTCCGAAGCACGAAAGCCGTCGCCGTGAGAAATGACTGGTCGGTGGTCACCTATCCTTGGGCCGAAAGTTGCTTAACCTTCCGTATCGATTTATACAGGGTTGATTTTAATTAGCTTATCACCTCTTTCAGGCAGCCTTTCCATGTCAACATTTGTTGTACGACTTTTTATAAATCTTGATAAATAACACAAAAAAAGAAAAAACAAACAAATATTTGCTCCCTCTGTTGTTTATTACTCTGTATTTTGAGCGTCATCCCGCAACTCCGCATCCCGCTGCACGTGGTGTTGTGACGCATGTTGTATGGCATTAGTGTAAATAGAGTAACGCCATTAATATTTTTTTGTATGAGAAAGCAAAAAAAATAAATTTAATAGTCATATAACAACGTTGATATTAATTAGCTTATCACCTCTTACAGGCAGCCTTTCCACATCAACATTTGTTGTACGACTTCTTATAAATCTTGATAAATAACACAAAAAAAGAAAAACGAAGTTTTGCTCCCTCTGTTTTTTAATTACTCGGTATTTTGAGAGTCATCGCGCAACCCCGCACCCCGCTGCACGTGGTGCTGTGACGCATGGTGTATGGCATTAGTGTAAATAGAGTAACGCCATTAAATAAAATAAATAAATAAATATTTTTTTTGTATAGGAAAACAAAAAAAAATAATTAAAAAGTCGTATAACAACGTTTATAAGGATTGATGTGGAGACGCTGACTGCTAGAGATGATGCGCTAATTAAAATTAGTGGCTAATGGTTGCCATGGCAACTAAAATAATAGTGTCTATTCAAAAACATGTTTTGTTTTTAAATAGACACAGCTTTTGTTAATTTTCAACTGTAAATCCATTCTGTCACAATTAGTAAATATGACGACCACTTTGGCGATGATGTAAACCTGTCTGCCTCAGACGCCAGTGGTTGCGGGTTCGATTCCCGCACGGAACAAGAAAAAAAAATGTTCCATGTCTGGGTGTTTATCAGCTATTAATGTATTTACATACATTCTAGATTCCCCCCTAGTTCGCTACATGGTATCCCATAACACAAGTTATGCTTACTTTGGGGACATGTAGTTGGTGTGATTGTCAGGGGATTTTTAAATATGTTTATCACAGGACTATTCAGTTAGCTATTTTTAAAAATTTTGAAAAGTAATGTTTTTAAATTTCTACATTTTTTTTTCTTTACTTGCTTATCTGTAATATTGCAACGAATTCTATAGATCGATGTTGAAGTTTCACCCTCTACAGCTTGTTTACTCTTTCCATTACACCTTGTTTGGCACCGGAATTCTCAAAAATGTATGTTAGCCAAACTCTTGAACTGATGCAGCGAAAAGTTTTTTTTCGGTAAAATTGAACTTTTACCAAAAAAAACGAAGAACTCGCTTAAAGGCCGCCAAAATTCTCATTTTATTTTTAAATATTGTGTAGATTCAGTTCTCTTCAATTTCTAGGCATTTTTACCCGATTACGGCGAAGCAAAAAGGAGGGTTATGATTTAGACGTGTATGTAAGTTTGTATGTATGTATGTGGGTAGGGATGTTCATCTGTTCCCTCAGAACTTCTAAACTACTAATCACAATTTAGTGGAGCATACGGTTGCGCGGGAACAGCAGGGGTCGGCGCGGCGGCGCGGCGCCTGTCGTTCCGCGCCCTTCTCCCCGTGACTGGACCCTGCGCCCGCGCCTCTGACCGCGCGACGCTCCCGCCAGACCTCTCACGGACCTCTATCGAGAGCGCACGGACCACTTAGGCTAATATTAAATTGTTATACGTGATTAAAGCCAGTTTCCTATACAGTCCGCACTTTTTTCTTTCTACTTATGTAGTTAAGACCTCTTTACAATTGGACAAATCAGGTGTCGTTGGAAGCCAACTATGAAGTATTTTCTATCATATGAAACAAGAATTTTCAAAATCAAAAACAGAATTGTCCGAAATACCGTGTAACAAAGACACAAAAACTCCTCCTATTTTGGAAGTCGATTGAAAATTATTTCAGTTAAATTTAAAAACTTTGCTTTTCGGGAAGTTCGTTAAAAATGTGAATGTATCGATTAAATGTTTCATTGCAATACGTGTAGAGAAAAATAGTTAAGAGTTGTTACTGAGATATTAAATTTCAACAGCAGATCCTAGTTCACTTTAATAGCTAAAGTTATTGCGGTCTCCATTTCTATTTGTTACGCCAGAATGACGAGTAGTACTTATTTAATTATAACTTAGACGGCAAGCAATTAGCACTTAAAGTTTTAAGGCGCCAGTGAAATTTTTAACCAGTATTTAGCTTATTTAGCTTTTATTAGTCGGCCTACTTGGTTTTGACATAAGTTGCACTCTATAGGAACCAGTTATTTAAAGTAGTTTCTACTCGAAGTATGGGTGGATTTGTGTTATTAACAAAGGTTTGTGCTTAATAATGTCTAAAGCAGGAACTTTTTAAATAGTACTAGTAAAATTTCAGTACCCTTATTAGTGTACTGCCTCATCAAACACAATACATGTACAATTAATTAAAACCTAACTTAATTATATCAGTACCCGAATAATGTATACCGGATTAATTTCTGTAGATGTTTTTAGTACAGAAATATTTTAACCTATTTAATTTCTGTACCGAAATGTATAGGTCAGCATATGTCCCTTCGCTTCATAGGCTTGCAACTAAACTATCAAACATTCTACAGTTATTTAAAAATAAAATTTTAATATCAATATTAATATTAATACCGGAACACAAACAACAACAGTTATGCTACAATAATAAAAAAGGTACACGAATTATTTCAGTATGAATTCCTATATGTTATTTTTAAATACACCTAATTTAACGGTATGACCTCATACAGAAAAAAATGTACAGAAATTCATACCGGTATGCAGTGCTTGGTCTTGGTAAAGTTTTCGCAATTCATAATCTAGAACGCGACGCTATAAGACTGAAAAACAGATGGAAGTGATGATATACAAGGTGTTCCTTTTGATATCCCATAACTTTGAGGTTTTGTTTCTTAACCTACTGCTAAATATCACCGCTAGTTCCTTCCTAAACTCGTGAGATTGAGCATAAAGAAAACCTTATAAGTGACATAAATAAACTGACCGGGGATTAGATGCATACTTGATGGCTGTTGAGTTCTTTCTAACCTCGTCTGGTTCTCATCGCAACGGTATCAAATGGCTTAGTTATTTACTAAAGTTGTGGCTGTAATATTAAATTGGCTAAACTTAGGTAATGTTATATTACGTTATTGTACATTCGTTGAAGTAAGTTTTGTTCCTGTATGGAGTCGTCACTCTGAGTCTAAATGTCCGGTGGACATAATATTGTTATATTGTTAAAGGCCATTAATACTGTATTGTATAGTAAAAATGTTTCACTATACGTTCATTTAAGTACTACATCAAACCTTAGTCACAAGCTAGTCTATAGGTACAACACCTAAATAACTGTTGCGTTAAGATGAACAAAGCAAAATTCCAGCAACAAGCAAAAAGTCTCTGACAATACATTGACCCCGCATTAACAAAGATTGAAATTCGTAATAATTACGAAAAATATCTTTAGATTAATTAATCACATCCCCGGAGAAGATAATTTCCTTTCAATGTTACCAAGTAAGTCGTTCACTTAATCACAGCCACGATTTTATTGAGCGTGAAAAATGAATTATGATCTGCACCTTCGGTGATACCAAATTTTGGGTCTTTAGAGGAAGTTGTCTTTTTTCTTCTTACAAAGAAAATTACTTTGATTTACTTATATCTGTAAAGGTTTTTCTGTTGATCATTTGTTTTGATCTTACTTTTGAATGGCACAGGAACTTTTGTCATTAAGAAGTAAGTTTGCTTTTATACTTTCAATATTGTGCCTACAACTCTCATTAATAAAAAAATGTGATTTCCGGTACTGGGTGATGATGAATTTATCATATAAGAGGGGATATAAATTTGAAATTGGAATACGTTCAAACTGGCTTTTTATAATACACTATAATTACACATTTTCGTCAAAACAGTATAGATAATATTTTAGAGTAGAGGATCAGCGCATTTTACTATCCTTGTTATTTTAAACACTATAATTATTTCACTTATGGTAGTTTCTGGTTAGAAAAATGTTAAAGGATTGAAATGACAGGAAGTTGCCTTCCAACATAGTTTCCATATTATTTTGTCTCAAACAAAGTAGTGACCGCATCTTGGTTAAAGATAATTGTTAATACTGTAACGTAATGAGGTACTGCAATATTGTTATGTATGACCCATACGGAAAGATCGAAAGCCTCCAATTGCCAGCTTAATACATAAACAAAAGAGTGATCTCATTAGGTAAATCAATATACTTAGAATTTATTTCAGAAAAGTACTTTATAATAAAATAAAATTTCAGGGCACACAAAGTTACTAAATCAAAAAGTTTATTCTCACACGACGACTACTGAATTCACAGAAATCGTTATTTATTTACAAAAGTTATTTAAACTTTCAGAATATCACAGCAAATCTTTTTACAATACCTCGTGGAATTTGTATCGCGAATCCTTTGTACGAGGTGTCAAGTATTTTTTGAATTACCCTACATAAAAGAACAATTGTCTTAGTCTAGACGAACGGATCGTTAATACATTCGGTATTATTCATTCATTATTCGTTCTGCATCGTTTGTGAATCAGCGGGGTATTGTTTCAATGATTGATTTTCTTTTAGTGAATTAAGAGCAATGGATAGCAGTACCTACTTGTGAGAAGTTGTTTGAAAAGGCGAGAATTATTAAAATATTGGCTTTTTTTTAGATATTTTTATATATTACAAGAGCAAATTGAAAGTTTGAGAGATGAGAAATGATCTTAAATAACTTTACATGTAGGAATGTGTAATTTTTTTATGAATTCCATTTAGAAAAAAAAAATACAGAAAATTGATCTTAGCCACTTCAGATTCGGAGTACCTCAGTGAGTACGGTGAATATCTATTGGTCGTATTACAGAATAGTAATCATGTATTGATACTAGTTTTGAAACTAGTATCAACGACTTTCTTTATTACAAAACGTTGCCTAATACTAGATTCAATGACCAGATATCACTAGAGTACTAAATGATTTGAACTGTGTTCACGCTTATTATAGAACTTTACTTATGCATATGCCAATAATTGAAACTAGTTTCGCAACTGTATTCACTTGAGTGTGCTTTCTACCATACTTGAGCGTACTTCAAATTAAGTTTGTGTTGTTGTGAACTGTGGCTTAGAGAAAAACTAGATAGGTACGCAATTCGTGCCTTGTTTAATAGTGATCTGTATTAACTACAATGGATCCATTCAGTGATATTGACCATTACGATAGTATTTTTATATACGAAGTGCGTATTCCACGACAATTATTACGAGATGTACAGGATCCCTTCGCCATGGACGAGCTAAACTTTAAAAAAAGATAAAGGTTTACACAATCTACAGTAAAAGATGTGATTTTTTCGTCGCAAGCAGTGTTGCAGATTGATAAAGTGTTTTTCGCCAAATCATATAAAGATATTTATCACATGTTGTCATCTTATATAGCTATGGAGTTATTATAAAATGAGGTATATTATGGTGCCTTTGATGGCTTTGAAAAGTTTCAACTTGCTTTTCGTAAATAAAAACTATATTGGAATTCATAATTTTAAGTGACTTTACTTAGTAGTTGGCAACATTACATTTAGCTTTTACGTTTCGTTTTATTTTTGAGTGATAAATATAAATATATTTTCATAGTAAAAAGAAGCGACAGTTATAATTTAACCGTACTGCTTCTATCGAAAAACAGATAAATAATTCAAAACATTGGCAATTTTGTCATATATCATATAGAATTTAACGCAATTTATAAGACATTTTAATCTAAACGTTGCGCATAACGTAACAGACCATTAGTTTTTGTAATTAAATGTAATGGGAAACAAATTTTTTTCAAAGAAAACCCAGTATCAACTGAGTCAGATATTTGAAACTAGTTTCAGGTAATCTGGTTTTGATAATTGTTTTGTAATAAGACTAAAGCTCAAGTCAAGAATCAGCTGGTGAACAACGCTTACGTGAAACGAGTATTAAGTCTCGTTCTGTAATACGAGCATATGATCTTTGATAATATATAAAGTTCAAGAGTTCGTTTGTTTGGTTGAACGCGCTAATCTCAGAAATTGCTGGTCTGATTTGAAATCTCGGAGTTCCCACGGGAAGGAGAGTAATGCTGGTGAAACTGTGGGGATCGGTTAGACAGACAAAATAGTAAGTTAAGTTAAGCAATTGGTCCCAGGTTAAAATAACTAGATAACATTACTTTCACAACCGTATTCTGAAATAAGTCAAACAGTACTGAACCAACTTGGCGTTTTCTGTCCTAAACCTTCTCGACTAGGGCAAAAACTCATGGATCAACATTGACATTTTCATTTGTCCTTCAAAATATCTAAAAAGTACAATTTTTTGTCAAAATGTGGACACGAATAAATAAATGAGTCAAAGTTACTTGGGATTACATAATTTTAAAACTTATTGAGCTTAAGTTTATAGGAATCGAATGATCCCTTTTCCGAGAAAACGGGATGGCTACATATGGCTCGACGTTCTGAAAAAATTTTGGCTATTTAAATACTTAGGATATTAATATTGATAGGGATATTTCACATTCCTTTTTGTTTCCTCTTTACGTGCTCAAAAATTAAGAAACATTTACGATCCTTATATTTATTTATTTTTCGTCGGCTCCCGTCGTGTGTTCTGTCCGGGTTCGAGTCCCAACAGAAAAAGGTTAGAAAACAAACTTTTCTAAACTGGCTTGGGCCTGGTTGTTTGCTAAGATACTCCCTAGTTTCACTGTGTGATAACTTACATGCACAAGAATATACAGGGTGACTGGTGCTGGTAACTGGTTCTGGTAACTGGTAACTTTTAAAATTCGAGGACGTGTTAGTTTGAGATCATTCATGAAGAGAAAAATTAAATAAAAAATAAATAATTATTATTTTATTTATTTATATTTATTTACTTATATCTAACCTAATATTGTCTTAAGTTTTCGCGAATCATACTAAAACATTTTCAACCGGATTTATCGCGTATATTTACATTTTAAATTTTAACTAGACGTTTCGGTGTCTTTGCAGACCCCGTGGTCACGAGCGACGATTCGAAAAAAAGTGTTTTATTTTTAACCTTCCATGCTGGACTGGGAGCGAAAGAAAAACATAGAATGTGCCAGCTGCTTCACTTCCCGGGCATACTGTAAAAGTCAGTTAAGGGACGGAGGTTTTATTGACGTTTTCGTGGGCGATAGGCTGACCCCCTAGCACTGCAAGTCTCTTTCCATCATTACAATACGCTTCTATGCTGGACTGGGAGCGAAAGAAAAACATAGAATGTGCCAGCTGCTTCTCTTCCCGGGCATACTGTAAAAGTCAGTTAAGGGACCGAGGTGTTATGGGAGGCTTTTTTGTGGGCAATAGGCTGACCCCCTGTCACTGCACTGTCTCTCTTCACTATTATAATGCCTCCTAATTTGTCAAACGTGAAATCAGATGGTTTTATTACCTCTGGTGTTCTGCCTACCCCATACGGGATACAGGCGTGAAGTTATGTATGTATGTATGTACAATATCTCCAAATTTGTCAAACGTGACATCAGATGGTTTTATAGCCTCTGGTGTTCTGCCTACCCCATTAGGGATACAGGCGTGACGTTATGTATGTATGTATGTATGTAATTATTCTTTACTGAATAAACTTAACCGAAAGGTAAAGAATTCATTTTGCAACGTAATAATCGTAATACAATAGATACTTTGCGGGCGGTGGTGTGCGTGTGGCAGGAGGTGGCGCATCGGGAAATGTTTAGTTATGTCTCTTTTATTATTTATAGGGAATTCTGGTGAAAAATAAGTACCTACTGTTATTACATAATTATGATCAGAATCGAGTAGGGCGTGCTCTCCTTCAATATCTATTTGTCACCAGTCACCCTGTATAAAGGCTTACTTTGAGGTCACATAGTTTGTATGTCATTTATGAAACAATACCTTACAAATAACATTCCCAAGCATACTGTAAACGTCAGTTAAGGGACAGAGGTTTACTTGGTGTTTTTGTGGGCGATATGTTGACTCCCTGTCACTACAATAGCCTCTCTCTATCTTTTTAATACCTCCAAATTTGTCAAACGCGACAACAGATAGTCTTATACCTCTGGTGTTCTGCCTACCCCATAAGGGATACAGGCGTGACGTTATGTATGTATGTATGTATGTACAAATAACATTTTTATTGCTTGCTTCCATGCTGGACTGGGAGCGAAAGAAAAACATAGAATTTACCAGCTGCTTCTCTTCCCGGGCATACTGTAAAAGTCAGTTAAGGAACAGAGGTTTTATTGGCATTTTTGTGGGCAATAGGCTGACTCCCTGTCACTGCAATAGCCTCTCCGTCATTATAATACCTCATTTGTCAAGCGTGACATCAGATGGTCTTATAATTTCTGTTATTCTGCCTACCCCATAAGGAATACAGACGTGAAGTTATGTATGTATGTTTCGAGCGTGAGATCATTAAACGAAAACGTAATATTTAACTACGAATACATTTTAAAAATAGAGCTACTTATCAATCTGTACCAAGGGATTTTTAGAAACGCAAATCTGCAGAGGATTTATCAATGTTTACTCCCAAAACTCGTTTCAATGTTGGAATGCAAAAGAAAACAAAATTTAGAAAAAATCGGGGCAATATGGAGTTGAAGCCCGGAACGTCTTATGTTAGATTCTGGCAACTCCTTAAAGAAATAAGAAATCTTCATTATGAACTCATTCTTCAAAGAACCAGAACTCTGCAAATGGACTTGGATAAGCTGAATGCACTGAAAACGAGATAGACTTCATAAACTGATAAAGTCTGTAAGTCTATATTCCGTCAATATTTCTTCCATGCTGGACTGGGAGCGAAAGAAAAACATAGAATGTGCCAGCTGCTTCTCCTCCCGGGCATACTGTAAAAGTCAGTTAAGGGACAGAGGATTTGTTAGGGTTTTCACAGGCCATAGGCTGACCCCCTGTCACTGTAATAGTCTCTATCCATAATTATAATTTTTCATTACCTCCAAATTCGTCAAACGTGACATCAGATGGTTTGATAACCTCTGGTATTCTGCCTACCCCATAAGGGATACAGGCGTGAAGTTATGTATGTATGTATGTGTGTCTATATTCCGTCTTACACGAATTCAAACAGAAACCCAAAACCCCGAAAGCTTTCAGCTCGAATTGCAGACCCTCTTTGAGTGCTTCAGCGATTGCATCGATGTGGATGAATAAAGTAACAGGTTCGAGGAAACTGTCTCCACGGCTGGGTCTAAGTTCTTCAAATCCGGCCGCGCAAAAGGAAAAGGAATCATACTTTACCCTCAAACTCATGAAAGTTGTATTATTCCTCATTTTAACATTTTAACGTACACTTTGTTTCGTGCTTCTATTGATGAAATTGTTTACGCACTTTATTATCGAAGTCGTCGTATGAAGTCGTCGTGGCGCCGTGGTTACTGAAGTCATCGTGGCGCCGTGGTTACTGTGTGTATCATACGATATCACAGGTTAAGCAACTTTTGACGCGGTCGGTACTTGGATGGGTGACCGCCGACCATTCATATCTCACGACGAATTCCGTGCTTAGGAGGGCACGTTAAGCAGTCGGTCCCGGGTGCTGTATACTTGTATACAGTAGTCGTGAGGGTTTGTCAGAAGCCATATAGGCGCCCTAAAAATTCTGGCATCCACCACCCAGCACTGGGCCAGCTTGGTGGATAATGGCCTATACCTCTTCTTCACCCAGGGGAGAGACTCATGCCCTGCAGTGGGCTCATTACATAGAGTTGTGATGATGATGATGATGATGACTTTATTATCATTAAATACTTTTAAATTTCCGTGCCTAAATTCTTCAAAATAAAGAAAGTTTATCTTCTTCCAAAGACGTTCTACTTTAAAAAAGACCTTTAATTTTAAAGATTCAAACACGTACCCCCATATGATATTACTCGACCGCATCTAAAAGGGGGTAATGTGTTCGTCCATCTGTACTTTACAACGAACATTACAATATCATTAGCAACGATCGGGCTCCAAGTCACGTGTGTATGTTGCTTGTGTATTGCTGATTTTTTTCCGTTTTCAGCCCTAAGGGTGTGGCTATGAAAGAGGAGATTACATAGGAGTTTCAGGCGAAAAGATACTTTGTTTGGTTGATTATAAAATTATGTTCATTGCCGTTTTGTAAAAGTGTAACATATCAATAATAATAGTGCTTGGTGGTATAGATCGTCTCAGGTTTCAATTGGGTAGCAATCATCCATCAAGTAAAGTTTGCCGCCAACAAAATATCGCCGCTTCGGCCTTGAAGTATCACTGTTTTATGAATCAGTTCCTTCCTAGCACGTGTACTGACATCTTCGTCTTCTTATTCATGTAACACCAAGAACAAACGCAGGTATAGTCATTATTTCTGTTTCAGCTGCTCCAGCCGCTGTTCCTGCTCCGCTAAATGTCGCACCGGCGTCTGCTCCTGCGCCTTTTGTTTCAGCGATCCCGGCGTCACAGCCCGCGTCGCAATCAGATTGCTGACAAAGACAAAAGCATTTTATCTTGAGTTCAGATAAAAGATTGACTTTTGTGATTTACAAAGCTGATTATTACCCCTTTTTTCGATGACCCATTTGGCGATGTGATAAACCTGTCTGCCTCAGATGCAAGTGGTTGCGGATTCAAGTCCCGCACGGGACAAGGATAAAGAATTCATGTCTGGGTATTTATCTACTTTTGTATTAAAATTTATATTCTAGGTAAATAAATAATAAATAAATAAAATCGCCAGACAATCACACCAACCACATGGCTCCAAAGTAAGCATAGGTTGTGTTGTGGGTACCATGTAGCGAACCAGAGGGAACCTATAATATAAATCCATAAATAGATTAACACCCACGGATTTTTTTTCTTGTTCCGTGCGGCAATCAAACCCGCAACCATTGGCGTCTAAGGCAGACAGGCTTAGCCCATCGCCAAAGTGGTCGTCAAGGTTCCCCCCTAGTTCACAAAACACAAGCTATTCTTACTTTGGGGCTATGTAGTTGGTGTGATTGCCTGGGGATTTTATTTATTTTTATATTTTAAAAATTAGGTACATGACAGTTCAAGTAGTGTATTTCTTAAACAGGCCATACTTTTTGAAAACTTAAATATTGTATTTTTAAGGGTAATTCACATGATGATAAAATAAAAGAAAAATGTTTTTACTCACTTAACGAATATTTTCAATATAAATCGTAAATTTGTAATAACCTGAATTGCAAGGTTCTTTTAAATCTAAAAGAATAATTTTCTAATTTGATCAATTCAATTTATATAACTTATCATTTAAATTTATTCATTACTTTTTTCTTTTGTTAAAATAATATTGCATGCTGATTACCAGTTTTGTATGTGGGACATTAATTATAAATTGTAAACAACTATTTTTTACCATACATTGAGCAATAAATGAATTTGAATTTGAATTTTGAATTTGATAAGTGATGATGAATTCGAGGATCACAGCATAATGTCTTAGATCGGAATGGGCTCTTCCTTAATCATTACCGGGATATATCACTAACCGAGTAGTGATATTTGATGGCACACTTTATATGAAAGATGGATGAAGTCCTAGGGAGTCCTAGCACCAAGCAGTAGTCGTTCGTATTAGGCACCATTTACGACACGCCATGGGCTATAGATCCATTCTAAAAAGAACTTACGCACCGCACTATATCCAATACAAGGTTGTTTTTTAGTCACCGGCCAATTTCTTTTATACAAGAAGTATCATTTTATCAAGGAAATTATTATATTCGCTAACATATTAAGCAAAGCATGGTTATTCTAAATTATGAATGAATACCATTTTAAAAAAAGACGACTACGCGCTACTACGGAAAATCTTGTAGTACTACGTCGTAGTATTATCAATGAATGGCGCGTCGTTGTAGCTATGTTCATCAACAGCGTTTATAAAAAGTTTGTGGTGCCATATTTTTATTCTCGTGTAATGAGCGATACTAAAATAAATATGCAGGTACGTTTATATCATAACAAAGAAAATGTAATATATAAAATTCTCGTGTCACAGTTTTCGTTGCCATACTCCTCCGAAACGGCTTGACCGATTTTGATGAAATTTTTTGTGCTTATCCGGTATCTATGAGAATCGGCCAACATCTATTTTTTTTTTATTTATATGGCAAAACAACGTTTGCCGGGTCAGCTAGTAACATATAAATATGGCTGGTGAACAAAAAAACAACCCTGTATATTCATACAAATGACCTCGTTGTCAAATTCCCTGGCCTCGGCCCCACCAAAACACACGGAGTGCGCGAATCGAATGAAAAACACGCTCATTACGGGCACATTGTTGTTCTGATGGCAAGAAATCTACCAATTGATCTCTGAACCTTATATTTTGTGTTGTTGATACTGAACTCTCAAAAGTTAGCGAAAATATTTATCAACGTTAAATTAATTACATACATACATAACGTCACGCCTGTATCCCTTATGGGGTAGGCAGAACACCAAAGGTTACAAAACCATCTGATGTAACGTTTGACAAATTTGGAGGTATTATAAAGATGGAGAGAGACTATTGTAGTGACAGGGGGTCAGCCTATCGCCCACAAAAACGCTTTTAAAACCTCTGTCCCTTAACTTACTTTTACAGTATGCCCGGGAAGAGAAGCAGCTGGCACATTCTACGTTTTTCTTTCGCTCCCAGTCCAGAATGGAAGCTGGAAGCTATTTAAATTAATTATATTTTAAATAATTCGTCTAAAAGTAGGTACTCAAATTCTTCTAATTACATTTAACCTCTCTCTTTGGTCTCATTAGTTTACAGGACAAAAACTATACAGACCTAATGTTGTGTAAAATATTATAAATGTTCATTAAAATAAGACAAAGTCGTTTTTGTTAAAAGCGCTATTTATTGTATTTCATTTTCTTAGTTCTACTCAATTTATCGCCTTGTAGAAATTAGCAGTCCAAAACAAATATTACTTAACATAAGAAATGAAAGCCTAAATGCTCAAAACTACATTTACTCAGTTATTTCAACAAATAATTATTTGTTTAACTCGTACCAAAGTACACACAATTATCGATAAGTGACCTCAATTTAAAAGTAACGATGGATAAACATTATTTACTTAGTCAGTTGACAAAAAGAAAATTTGAATTAATTTATTTCGTGACCTTCATACATTTATATGAAGAGTGATAAAAGGTTCTTACTTGGAAGGCGATATAATCAACTTTTTCTTTTTGACAGTCAAAATTTATTTTGTTCTTATTGGAACAAAATTTTGAAAACATTGTGTGTGCGATAAAAATATTGAACACATATATCTTGGAGATATTCTAATACAAATGAATCCATTGTGCTAAGATTGAGCTCACACCGACTGGTCAATATTTCGTTATAATCGTCATCTCTTTGTAATGAGCCCAATGCAATGGTGGGTATGGTGGTGACGAGAAGGCATAGCCTGTAATCCGTTTTTTTAATTCTAACATCCTTTTTTTGGACGTCAGAATTTAAAAGGCGCTGAAATGGCTTCTTCTTATAAACTCTAAATACCTCTGTTGCAAGTATACAGCAACCGGGGACGAATGTTTAACGTGCCCTCCGAAGCAAGGAAGTCGCCGTGAGATATGAATGGCCGGCGGTCACCCATTCAAGTACTGACCGCATTGAGCGTTGCTGAACTTGTGATATCGTTTGATATACACAGACGTTGCGGCGCAACAACCACTTCAGTAAAATATTACAAAGAGTCTATCCTTTCCTTCAAACCACACGTTCCTTATCAGGTATCAAAATCTCGTTATTTAAAGTCAGATTAAGGCCAAAAGCAGGTTAAGGTAACTTTATGAAAGAAAAACATTTCCCACCAACATTAATTCAGTTAAGCAAAAAAAAACCCTAAAATCTTACTAATTAGTTTTTTTAATTAGTCTCATTAACGACCTAGCATGGACTTAAAGCGATCTCGTTAATTTTTCATAGCCACCTGTTTTAATTTATTCAATACCAGATTTAATTAACGCAAATTTAATTTAATTTCCGCTCAGCAGAGTAGCTTGATTGGCAAAGCCCTAATAATAGTTGTTTTCAAAACTCATATTATGTAAAATGTGGCAAGCGATTTCAATATTTATTGTATTTCTCGGGCTAAAGTTTTAAAGTAAATTTAGAATTGTCTTTTGTTAATCCTGTCGTGGCTGGAACGTAAATTTGGTAATATTATAAAACTTTCTACAGTACCTTGCATTAATTACCTCGTTAGAAAACTTCTGATCACATTTCATCATCACAACTTTTTGTAATGAGGGCACTGCAGGGCATGAGTCTCTTCAGGTGATGAGGAGGTATAGGACATTATTCATCAAGCTGGCCCAGTGCTGGGTGGTGGATGTCTGGGTTCAGGGTGCCGAAATAGCTTCTGACAAACCCTAACGACTATTGTATACAAGAATACAGCACCCAGAACCGACTGTTTAACATGTTGTCCGAAGCACGGAAATCGTTGTGACAAATGAATGGTCGTCGGTCACCCATCCTAATGATCAAAGCGGGATTAAGCTCTTATAAAAAAGGAGTAATGTAAAAATTTATTAAAAAGTTAAATTTTAGGGATGAAATTATTATTCTCCGTTTCTTCTGCCGTTTACAGGTAAAAGTTGCAAATATCTCGAATCATGGAACAGTCAAATTCATTAGTTCATGATTATTTTGTATTGTATTTGCTAATGATACTATGACTATTTTATTCCATTCTTGTTCAAATACTCTGGTCCCAGTTTGTCATATTCGTATTGTGCATCCATAGCTAATTGCATCTGCTATGTAAGCAATTTGGTTGTGGCATGACATTGGCTCTCACAATTAGCTGTCTTGTGTTTGTTTTTTTTTCATGCCACGGTCAATTTGTACTGTACCTATTTGTATTGATTTGATAAATCTGACTGAAAAAGAGTGCCAAGAGTTTTTTTCCGCCGGCTTTTTTTGTCTCTTGGTCTTCTGTAATATCTTATTTAACAACTATCAACAACTAGTTAAAGCCGTAGTATGTGATGACTGACTTCATCAAGTGTTTTGTGAAATTCCTAAGATGAATAAAACTTTTTGAATTTTTTTTTTTTAATTTAACTGTGGTTATAATAAATGGTTTCTTATTTAACTGTTAGCTAAATTACAATTTTGACGTATCAATGGTTCATCAGTTCCGTGCTGAAATATATTCATTACCATTCATATGTATTTTCAAAAAAATAACAGTTATTTTCAGAAAAATCTATAAGCTTTTAAGGTCTTATTTAGGTACATTCTAAAAGCAGTATGGCACTTTATTGATATCCATTACCCAGAACCTTTACTTTTGGGAAATTATGGCGTACAGGTTTCTTAGAACTTAGACTACAGATGAAACCCTTTGTTTGACAAATACAAAGAAATCAAGGTAATCAAGTGGTAGTCGAATACACTCTTTTACAGTTTAATAGAATCTAATGGATACCTAGAATTACACTTTTACAGCATTGTATTATTTTAATCGTTCAGTTTGTTAAGACAACTCAACTAAGATATTTAATCTTTCTTATTATATAAAACTCTTCCGTTACTGACTGAGTGACTGACAGACAACGTACAGCCATAACTACTGGCCGTAGAGAGCTAAAATTTGGAACACAAAATCCCTAAAAGTTGTGGAGGAGCCCTAAGGAAGGAACTCCCAAAATTCTTACGGGAACGAGAATTATTGGACTTTTTAGTTTGCATGAAAAATTTTATTCCTTGACTGCACGGATATGATCGTTAAAAAATGACTGGTTGTTTTGTGCAAGGAATTCCCAAAATTCCACGGGAACGGGAAATATAATATGATTTTTTAGTTTCCATAAATTTTTTTTTTTCCTTAAGTTCTCGGATGTGATATTTGGTATAAAGGTTCTTAACCCTTTACTTCGCAACGATGCACCGGTGCAACTATTTAAATAAGAAAAAATTGTGAACGATCCACAAGATTCAGAAATTAAATAAGTGCTTAATACTATTCGTACTACTACTGACATCTACCGAAAATAATTTGATTTACTTCGGTCGTGTCGATACCCAGTTGTGACCAATATGGCGTCGCGTCAACATTGTTCACGAGGACGAACGGTAAGTTTTATTTAAAATTACCAGTATTTGCTTAATTTATTACTAACTGTAAATGGAATTGTGCTCTCTAACAGTGTTTTAATTTGTGTTCAATATCAGTTTTATTGTATTCATAGGCTAATAAGAAATAATTGACCGTATTTCGAGACGTTGCATATTTGCAACATTGCGAAACTTTCAAATAAGTACTTATTATTTTGTACGTTGCATGGGTGCTACGGTGACCTTTTACTAGAACTAAATGGAATACTTTACTAAGCATAATTATTGTGTGTTATTTTTACATTTATTATGACATCAGTTGGCGGTTAATGATCTTGGCATTTAATTATTGTTTTTATATAAAATATATCCCTTGGGCGTGGCTTTTGCGTGCATAACGATAAATTAATATATGGTTTTGGGTGAATGCTGCATGTTTTTTTTTTGTTTGCTTATTAGGGAGGCTTGAAATGGGAGAGAACAAGGAGGATTTTGGCTTTGGTTCCACCACAGCGAGCCTCATCGTCTGATAGTTCAACGTCAGAATATGAGGTTATAATTCAAGATGTGACCGCCCGTCGTCGAGAAGATCATGACACCTCTGACTTCAGCTCTGAACCACCATCCATTCGTTCTTCTTTAGAAAATTTAAACATTCTCGACAGCCCAGTACAAGATGAACCGTTTTCTAGTTTGTTGGACGTAGAAACAATTCCACTCACTCCAATAATAAACGATATCTTTTCTCCATGCACACAGTCAAACCCATTACCAACATTAAACTCAGTATCTTCAATTTTATCGCCTTTAAATACACCAATAAATCTAAATGTTCGGTCCAAACGAAAGGCCAATAGCCAGCCTTCATTCACAGCCAAGAAGGTAAAAACATACAAGAGACGTCCTCTTAATTTTACATGGCAACGTGGCAAATTTAAATATTCAGCAGAGATAGAATCGTCGGCTCACTCACTTACCTCCACTGATGACGAAAGCAAATCGCCATCTGAGTATTTTTTCAGGTTTTTTTCGGAAGATATAATTGACTATATCACGGATCACACCAATTTATATTCGGTGCAAAGCCAAATGGGTAGATCTATCAACATTACTAAGGACGACATGCGGGATTTTCTTGCTATTACTATTATAATGGGCATTGTAAGACTACCGTCTTATAGAGATTATTGGAGCAGAGAATTCAGATATCCACCTGTCGCTGACGTTATGCCTCTGAAAAAATACGAGCTCATAAGGAAATATTTACATTTTGTGGATAACTCGGAAATAAATAACGATCGCTACTTCAAAGTACGTCCGTTATTAGAAAAAGTGAGGAGTAACTGTTTGCAACTAGAAGAAGAAGGAAGATACAGTATAGACGAAATGATGGTTCCCTACAAAGGCACTAGAGCTGGAAATAGACGCCAATACTTGCCGAAAAAACCCAAGAAGTGGGGATTTAAGATGTTCGTCAGAGCTGGTGTTTCCGGTTTCGTGTACGATTTTGTGCCCTACGGTGGTGACGATACATTTAGATATTGCTCTTTTACCGACTATGAAGACAGCCTTGGTTTAGGCGCGAAAGTAGTTATTGCTCTTTGTAAAACCATTATCAACAAGCCAGCTGTCGTCTATTTTGACAATTTTTTTACCTCATTGGAGTTGATCCATTTATTGCGTAATGAATACGGTATATTCAGTTTAGGCACTGCTAGAACTAATCGGCTTAAAGGATGTAAAGATTTGTTACCTTCGGATAAGGATTTGATGAAAAAAGGTAGAGGCTCTAGTAAACAAGTTGTCTGTAATAGCAACAAGATTGCAGTTGTGAAGTGGTGTGATAATAAGGTTGTTACCCTAGCTAGCTCATTTGTTGACTCCTATCCAATGGAAAAAATTAAACGCTGGTCCAAAACTACTAAGTCTAGAGAAGATTTTGACTGCCCACAAATTGTTAAGCAGTACAATACCCACATGGGCGGTGTGGATCTAGCCGATATGCTAATCGCCTTATATCGAACCACTTTCAAAACTAAGCGATGGTACATGGCCATCTTTTCCCAGGTCATTGACATATGTGTCAACAATGCATGGTTATTACATAGACGAGATATGCCCAAATCTAAAAAATACATGACTCTTAAGAAGTTTAGATTTCAAATATACGTTGAGTTACTACGTGAAAATCGCGTGCCCAATTATCCCCAAGAAGCGGATCTTCCACCGACAAAAAAAATTATAACTCCTACAATGCCTAGACCTACAGATGCGATTAGGTTCGATAAAATTGGTCATTTTCCAGTGTTTGTAGAACGTGGCAGATGCAAATATTGTAAAACTGGCTATACAAACATTAATTGTACAAAATGTAACCAAAGGTTGTGTTTAGTTCCTAAAAGAAATTGTTTTTTTAACTATCACAATGTTGATTAAATTTGTTTTTTTTAATATTTGATGTGTTTTTTTTATAGCACCAAATATTTCCTATGAAGGGCAATGTTGTAAATATGCAACGTTATTTTTTACATGTACATTTCTCTATGTTTCGCAAGGTTGCATATTTGCAACATATGATATTTACATAAATATATAAGCTATATTTTTTTAAATATTTTTCTAGTCATTTACATGCGTGATTTAGGTCACAAATTAAAAAAAAAATTAATTAAATTACGTTAAAAAAAATTGCGCTTCAAAGGGTTAATAAGTTGTGTAATAAAAGGAATTCCTGAAATTATCACGGGAACGGGAATTAAATGATTTTATAGTTTGTATGAAAGAATCTTATTCCTTGAGTGAACGGATGTGATACTCGGTATGATTTTCAATGGGTGTCTATTTGTATTATGGAAGGAATTCCTGAAATTCTCACGGGAACGAGACGTATTGGATTTTTTTATTTGTATGAAAAATGTTATTACTTGAGTGCACGTATCTGATACTTGGCATAAAAGAACTTTTATACTTCGCATATAAGTTCTTCAATGTTCTTTAAAGGCTGTGTTAAAAATAAATCATGTTTATGCGCATAGGAAGTCGCGGGCAAAAGCTAGTTACATACATACAATTCACGCCTGTATTCTTTCTGGAATAAGCAGAACACCGATAAAACTATGAAAATCATCCGATGTCACGTTTGATAAATTTAGATGTATTTAGCCCATCGCTCGCCCACAAAAATGCTTATAAAACCTCAGTCTCTTAACTGACTTTTTACTTTGCCCGGAAAGAGCAGCAGCT
The DNA here is from genome assembly GCA_944452665.1 of Stenoptilia bipunctidactyla. Lineage (NCBI taxonomy): Eukaryota > Metazoa > Arthropoda > Insecta > Lepidoptera > Pterophoridae > Stenoptilia > Stenoptilia bipunctidactyla. Next base: position 1,044,138 of record OX101748.1, on the reverse strand, counting down.
GGTGTCTTCTATGTTTTCCTTTCACTCCCAGTCCAGGTCGGCATTTGATTAATAAATGTTTTGCGATAACGAAAATTCGTCTTGGCGCAATGACTTTTGCGTAAATCAATCGATATTGCAGGGTAAGCAACGCTCGATCTGTACAAAGATGGGTGACCGTCAACTATTACTTTTCCATGACAATTTTCTTGTTTCGGAAAGCATATAAAGCAGTCGATCCCGAGTGCTATATACATGGTATTACATATTCGTCACACTTCAAATTTAGGTCTCATTTAAGAAAATTAGAGGACTTTGAACTCCACAGTTGCTCACTTAAACTGATTTTGAAACCTCTAAATATGACATTAAAGAGACCAAAAGTCGACAGTGCAATGTCAAACATAGATTCTAGTTAATCATTGTTTTCTAGACCTTAATTGTACACATGGATTATACAAGGTGTTCCTGTTGATTTCCCATAACTCTAGGGTATTAATGGGATCATGGTAATAGAATCAAATAACATGTGAATAAGTTTTCAGTTTTTTTTGTTTTTATTTTTCAAATTCAATTAAGTCAAAAACAACATCTTATGTAAAACACCTATATGCAAAGTATTACAACGTGGCATTTTCTATCCTTTTTTATCTCTATAAACAGGTGCAGTTCGCAACGCTTTGCGTTGTACATTTTATGCAAAGTTCCTCAACGTTTAAAATGTTTCTGTTGTTAATTGTATGGCTTCAGTGACACGCGTCTATTGAATTAATGTAAAAGAAGTTTTACAAGGGTGATAATTTATAAACTCATTATATTAAGATAGATGATATTTTGGATAGTATGCACTTTGGAACCACATATTCTTTGGCAAAATGTATTGTTTTTTAGTAAGGAACAAAACCTAAAAGTTATGGGAATTCAACAGGAACACCTTTTATATACTACTTCATTTTTGTAAATAAATAATATACCAAATAAAATGGTAACATACATTTTCATCATGAAAATGATTGCATTATCAAACCTGGAACCCCCGACGTAAGAAGCAGCCAATTTTTATGAAAATTCTCATCATTCAAAATTATTTTTATTCTAAAAAGAAAGTGCTTTTAATAACGTACCTAAATTATATTAATAAGCAAAAGTATACATTTTAATTTCAATGTACCTAGGTTTGTTTTGCGACTTTAGATGAAACATAAGATTTAAAACACACGATTGTTAATTTGGGGTGGAAAAGTAATAATGAAAAATTAATTAGCCGTGGGTTTACTTTGTCAATGTGTTTTTAAAGATTAACCAATTAAACACCTTTCTGGATTGTTTCATTTGTTCACAAAATTTAATTTAAATTAACGAAACCTTTCTGTATTTTCTTTTTGTTTTAGTAATATTTCGGGCTTCATTAGCAAAACTGAAAATTATTTCTAGTAGCAGTATATTATTTTACAGTAATAGTTTATTTTGCAAAGAGACAAGTCTGTTAAAGAGTCTTTCACAGGGACTTTGATATATATGTCACGGTATATCTGATTAATAGAAAATTATTAATATTTTTACAAAATTATAACCACATGTTTTGGTAAATGTGAATAAACGATCGAAATTTATTACTTTTAGTAGTAATTATTAATAATTCACGACAGATATTGGTAATTATTAATAATTATCTTTTATTATTAATAACTATTGGATGTCACATTTGAAAAATTTAAATCTATTATAATGATGGAGATAATATTTAAGTGACAGGGAGATTTATCGTAAGATAAACATCCCATAGGACTTTTATCAATTGGAGGGCACCATGCGAGCTGGAGCGACTGAGGCTAGTTGCACAGAACCGACATGGACCGGTAAGGTTAGGAGGTTAACCTTACAAAAAAGCTTGCATTAACCCCCGTGGTAATTTTTTTATAATCGCACAAAACAGAGTATATCACATTTTTAAAATTTTGTCCATGGTTTAATTACATTTATCACTACTAGGGTTAAATTATTAATAAAAACCGACAAACGTGATTAATTTATCACTCTAACCTCGACTTTCGGTAATTATTAATAATAATAGATAATTATTAATAATCTTCAATTATTCACCCTTACCGTAACATATATAATAACGTCGCAATATTTGACGGGATACTTTACTTCAAAGATGGACGCTTGATAAGTGGAAATGCCTAAACGACAAGAAAAGCACACTAAAATTAGTTGCCTTTTGAGAGGGCAAAGGCTAACCCAACCCTGGATGAAATAAAACTAGTTTATATGCTTGTTTACTTACACTATAGATTTGTTAAGAAGAAAATGTTCAGGTAATTTAAATTATACCTTGACTTAGGTTTGGTAAAAGGCAAGTGCCTCAACCAAAACTATAGCTAAAACCAAACGCCATAAAAGGTCGATAAAAGTTTGCATTAGAGCGGTTATTTATTTATTTAAAGGCACAACGAACAGAGTACAATCTTAATAAATAGCACTTTACATTTTAATATTACACTTTCTAAATTGCACCCCAATAATTGTTATGCCCAGCATTTAAATAATATAATTTTAATCCAGTAGGCACACACCATAATATTTACTTAAAACTAAAAATGACTTAAAAAATAGGTAAAATAAAAAAAAAACTTAAAAAGCAATTCAATTAACTTGCGACTGAAACAAATTAAAAAAAGGAACAAAAACATTTTTACATATTTGAAATTTTGAGAAAAGAATTTAGGTTTTGAGCATAAATATCAATATTTTTACAATTTTCATTATACGATCTGGACATGCGATACACAGCATCATTACGTACTACACCCGATTCTCAACCGATCAAAATCAGACAAATGACGTTCCGGCGTTGCCGTATAACTGTTTCTATGAACTATACAATGAGGACATAGAGGTGGCGAGCTCCGGTTGTGCACCGTATGCTCTGGGCCAGCGGTCTTGGATTGCTTCGGCGTCCTGGCCGTCGTCTTGGGTTAGGTTACGTTTTAGGTTTCGTTTTAGGTTAGGTATTAGGATAGGTTTTAGGTAAGGTTTTAGATAAGGTTTTAGGATAGGTTTTTGGTTAGCTTTTAGGTTTGGTTTTAGGTTAGTTTTTAGGTTAAGTTAGGTTAGGCTGAGCGGAGGGTGGGACGGAGAATGAGACGCCTTCTCCTTCCCGATAGCCAGCCGTGGTGGGTGAGGGGACCGGCTATACAGGCTATGAGTGGGGAAATGGCCGCGTGTACTGGGCCATTTACTATTGGGGAGCGCACGGCTCAGGCTGAGCGCAATCCACCGGGGCTCTCGGGCAATGCTACTGGCGATACCATGGGCTCCAATTATGGCGGGGGAGATACACCTGGAGGTTTTTAGTGGGTCAGTTCGGCCTCTTGCCAGATCACCCGACATACCCCACCGTTACCCCTTGAGCGGTCGGGGACATGACAGCAAGTTTTCCTCCAGACAAAAACAAAATGGTACCCTACTCACTACATTCAGCATCCATACAAGATTTCTAGATTGTTCGCGGATTCGGATCAATCTAGAAATCTCAAATCAAATAAAAAAAACGTGACCAAACAAGATACTAAACATTTAAACGAAAAAATACAAATCGTTCTACCCAAACAATTATTCGAAGAAATAGTTTCATAACTAGAAAAGTTTTTATGTCATTCTTAGGTCTGTAATCTTTGATGGACGTCAATCCGCAAACAAGTCAGTTTGTGATTCTGTCACAAAACAAAAAGGTACAGAAGTCTATCACATGAGTGTATAGATAGTTCAACTCAGTTGGGCGCGCGGCCCTGTAAGGCCGCCAATATACTTACATATTATAACGATACAATAAGTTTATAAAAGATTAATTATATAAAATTGTAGATTTGTCAATTTTTACATTCGAATATCTAGATTTACAATTTTTTTTTGCTGTATCCATTTATGCCTATCAAATGATCCTAAAACAGCATAATATTTACAACAATCAACGAATGCAGAGCATTAAAAAACCGACTTAAGGTCAAAACCTTGGCCGAGTTATAATGTCGTCAACGTAAAAATTCTACAAAATCATACATATTGTTTCAAAAATTTGAAATTTTCAATGAAGTAGTCAACCGATTTCGATGAAATTCATAAAGGACCAACAATGAAGTATCTTATATCATATGAATTAAGAATTTTTAAAAGCTTCTCTGAAGCCATTACTACGCTCGAAGACTGAGAAATAGATGGAGATGAGGTATAACTTTTTCCACTATCAATCTGACGCCTGACACCTCAGTCGCTCGTATCCACGGGGTCTGCAAAGACACCGAAACGTAGAGTTAAAATGTAAAATATAAATTATACGCGATTAATCCGGTTGAAAAGTAGTTTTATTTACATTTATGCATTCTGCATAGAAAGAGACACCGCACGACTCATGGACACGATATTCAGATCGGTTGAGAACCATGCTCGAATGATTTCCATCCGCTAGAGACAGGGCTCATACTAAAAAATACTGCGTTATTTAATACTATTTTCAACCGACTTCCAAAAAAAGAGGAGGTTCTCAATTCGTCTGTATGTTTTTTTTTGTGTCTTAGTTACACGATATTTCGGACAGTTAAGAATTGATTTTGAAAATTGGATAGAGGATACTTTATAGTTGGTCCTATATAAAATTCATCGAAAAAATATGTATGATTTAAGAGAATGTTTACGTTGATGACATTATAACTCAACCAAAGTTTTGACGTGAAGTCTGTTTTTTTAATGCTCTGAGTTCCTTGATTATTTCTCTTTAGTGTTCATCATGTTGTACAATAAAATGTCAACAAATAAATACACTAGTTTACTCTATTTTTTTTGCTGACTTCTGTACCTATCTATTTTGTCAGTTCGTGATTTTGTGCTCAACCGTGTGTTCACCTCGAAGGCAGACATGCCGGCGCCGAATAGCTCAACATGAAAGACTGCGTCGTGTTACAGTTACTATGTTGAGATATTAACTCTTATTTTGATGTAGGGTTATAGGTGTTTCGTTTTATAGCAATAGAGTCAGTTTGAGCGTTAAGTTAAAATATAAAATGTCTTATATTTATAGTATATAAAATATTAACCACTCAAAAGTAGGTTTTATAAAAATGTATAAGGTTACCTGGGAACGATCGTATTTAGTTGATCGCGCTGCCATTTGTGTATTTTGTCTGTTAAAAATTGTATAAAAATTATTTCAGTATTATGTGCGCAATAAAGTTTAACATACATAACTTCACACCTGTATCCCGTATGGGGTAGGCAGAACACCAGAAGTAATAAAACCATCGGATGTCACGTTTGACAAATTTGGAGGCATTATAATAGTGGAGGGAGACTATTGCAGTGACAGGGGTTCAGCCTATCGCTCATAAAAAAGCCTCCCATAAAACCTCGGTCCCGTAACTGACTTACAGTATGCCCGGGAAGAGAAGCAGCAGGCACATTCTATGTTTTTCTTTCGCTCCCAGTCCAGCATAGAAGCATACAGTTTTAATAAATAAAATAAAAGGTACGCTATATAAAAAAAATGTTAAAATAGATCCAACAAAAGATTGGTTTTAAATGTCATGTAGTAAGTAATTTTTTTATGTTTATCAAGTCGGATTCAAATACGTTCAATAGCTAAGCACCTTGCTTTCTTTTTATTGAATACTTAATTTCACAGACGCATGGTTACTCTTCAAAAGTAAACAGGCTTAAGTTGGAATTGTAATGAAGTATCAAAGTAAAAGTACGCCAAGTAGGTCAACTTATCTGGGCGTTCTGTTATGTAACGTGTAGAATACAAAAATAAATAAAAATTAGCAATATAACTAAATTCATCAAGTGAGAATAAAAGTAACGGTGATTCCGTACAAATTTTTGTGAACTTTAATTTATAAATCACCCATTTTCAACTTTTTTTTTTTCAACTCACTTCTTATCAGATTTCGATTCTATATTACTACATTGGTTGAAAAGTTCGCGGCCTGGCCATTAAAAAAGAAACTTTTGTTATTTTTTCTGCCGTCATTTTGAACTGTCATTATTCAATTGTCAGCCCGCGAATTTTCAATTTGATATCTTGTTTAAATAAAATTTTACGAACAATATAAATACGTGTGTAGAACAAATTTTCACTAATGGAGAAATTTGAACAACGTGCTGTGATTAAATATTTGTTTAAAAAAAGATTAACACCAAAGGAGATCCATGATGACATGCAAAAAACATTAGGGGAATCTGCCCCGTCTTATACCACTGTGAAAAAATGGGTTGCAGAATTTAAACGTGGACGAGAGAACATCGAAGATGACCCTCGCTCCGGCAGGCCAATGACGTCTACGACCGAAGAAAACATCAATAAAGTGTGTGATCTCATATTGAAAGACCGTAGATTGACTATCAGAGAAATTGCAGACATTTCTTGGTGGTAGGATCCCTTCTGGGTCCGCCTGGCTAGCGACCACCCTTTATATAAAGTCTGCCGCCAAATGTTACCGCTCCGGCAATAATGTGTTCCGGCAATATTGTATAAAGAGCCAGTTCCTTCCTAAACCCGTGTGCTTTCATCTTCGACCTCATCGTCACTTACCATCAGGTGAGATTGAGGTCAAACGCGGGTTTAGTCACTCATAAAAAAAAAACTATAGGCATCTCATATGAACGAACGCAAAACATCATTGTCCACGAACTCGGCTTTTCTAAGGTTTCGGCTAGGTGGGTCCCCAGATTGCTTTCAGTAGAGCAAAAGCGAATTCGACTCACGATTTCTCGCGACTGTTTGGAGATGTTCGAGGCTGATCCACAAGGTTTTCTTGACAGATTTGTGACAATGGATGAAACCTGGGTTCACCACTATACTCCAGAATCAAAACAACAATCCAAACAATGGAAAAAATCAGGTGAACCAACTCCGAAAAAAGCAAAGGCAATTCTGTCGGCTGGCAAGGTGATGGCATCGGTTTGGGATGCTAAGGGTGTCATTATGGTGGACTACCTTCCAAAAGGCGAAACAATAAACTCTGCGTACTATAGCACCCTTTTGCGCCGTTTACGTGAAGAAATTAAACAGAAACGCCCAGGATTACTGAGAAAGAAAGTGTTGTTTCACCAGGACAACGCCCGAGTCCACACGTCTGTCGAGTCTATGGCTCAAATTCGTGATTGTGGTTTCGAATTGTTGCCACATCCAGCTTATTCTCCTGATTTGGCACCTTCGGACTTTCATCTGTTTCCAAACCTGAAAAAACACCTCGGTGGGCAGAAATTTTTAACGAATGAAGAGGTCGAAGCCACTGTTAACCTGTATTTTGAAGACCTTGAGGAATCTTTTTTTAAAACAGGTATGGAAGCTCTGGAAAGCAGATGGAAGAAGTGCATAGAGCTAAATGGAGATTACGTCGAAAAATAAAAATATTTTTGTATGTACTTTATTCTGTTTTCTTGACTAGGCCGCGAACTTTTCAATCCACTCTCGTAATATAACGTAAAGTATTTGATTTGATTACAGCCTTAGTTTATCTTGCAAGCTTCAAATTGTGAAGCATAAAAACAGCAGATATATGTTATTTTCTCTGCTTTAAGCACTTTCAGAAGTATTGTATATTAATTTTTGTTTGATACTTCTTGGTTTCTTAGTAAAAGGGGACTAGACAGAAAAAAAGAAGTGATTCTTCCATTCCGTTTTTTCTTTTAAGATACAGAAACCTAAAAAACAAGACAGAAGTGTTTATTACGTGCCTACTACACTAAAGCACCTTGAGGTCGACACTCGCATTTAAGTTGTAATTAGGAAAACGTGCAAGGAATGCAGTAGCTGCAGTATTATAGGTCTGTAGGAACGTACAATTACGCCAGGGAATCTCCACTTTCCGATCTTACTATCTTTTCCGTAGTGACTTTTAGAAGCCATGTTTCAGTGTTCCGATGAAACACGCAGTTTTGCGTGGATGCAGCCACATACTTCTTAATTTCGTAGGTAATTTCCGAAAACAAAATCCCTTTTCAACCGACTTCCAAAAAAGGAGGAGGTTCTCAATTCGTGTGTATGTTTTTTTTGTGTCTTTGTTACACGATATTTCAGACCATTATGAATCGATTTTGAAAATTCTTGTTTTATATGATAGAAAATACTTCGCAGCAGGTCTCATATAAATTTTATCGAAATCGGTTGAGTACTTCATTGAAAACTTCAAATTTTCGAAAAAATATGTATGCTTTCGGAGAATATTTACGTTGATGACATTATAAGTCAGCCAAAGTTTTGACGTCGAGTCGGTTTTTTTAATGCTCTGCATTCGTTGATAATTACTTTATCATCATAATCAAAACTCTTTGTAATGAGCCTACTGCAGGACATTATTCTCTCTACTGAGTGAGAGAGGAGGTAAAGGCCCTAACCCATCAAGCTTGTACAGTGCTGGTTATAGATGTCAAAATTTTATTTTTTTTCCTTGTCACTTAAAACCACGTAAATCTATTTAGTAGCCGGTATTTATCCATTCTAAACATACGAATAAACTACAATGCTTTTCTGCTTATAATATTAGCAAAGAAAAAAGTATTAATATTATATAATATTAGCAAGAAAAGAAGGTTCCCATTTTAAATAAAATTATGATAATTTTATTTAAAATGGAACCTTCTTTTGTGTTTCCTAGAAACCTTCAATTGTATTTCAAGAGTAGTAGCCAATCATTACGAAGATATGAAATCACAAAGAAATTTTTAATTTTATTAGTTTGAAACATACTACATTGTCAATTTTATCTATTACCTAATTGTATTCAAATAATCCAGTTTTTTACGCTGAATTCAAGTTCGTCTTACAGAAGTTAAGAGATAAAACGTCAAAAAGTAGACTACGTCTTAGTCTACTAATCGTGCAAGATAAAAAGAAATTCAAAATAAGAGATAAGTAAATAAAAGATAAGTAAGCAAAAATAAAAATAAATCGGATTCAGATTATACATATATTTACTCAAATTTCGAGAACTATTTAGCAAATTTTGCAGCGATAAGGTTAAGTTTTTAAGGAAATGACGGGAGCCACTCCGTATTTATCATTTGTATTTTGGAGAACTGTGTTACTCGTAGAATCGACCTAATAGACAACTATCGTAGGTAAAATCAAAGTTTTCGTATTTTTTGAAAGCCTATTAAAATTTTGTTCAATTGAAGAGTGAAAGAAAATTGAAATCCTTATCCGAAAATATTTTTCTGGCTTATTTCGGCGAACTCATCAAGAAAGTGAAGCCTACAAGGCTTTGGTTTATCTATTCAATGCTTAAATTTACAGTTTCAATAAGACATAAATTGAATTTGAAACAGTATGCAAACCTTACATCAATGCTCAAAAGACAGTCGGGTGTATACAAATGTAAAAAGTCAAAAGTTTTCACCGCATCAAACGTAAAAACGTTTTTGTTTGAAGCACGTGTATTTGGACGTCACAGTCAGTTTTACTGATGATAAACATGAACCTCTAGTATACATAGCTATATTATGTCTTTTGCTTTTGTTACATGTTGTTCTTATTTTCGGCATTTTTGGTCCATGCGAATTACAAATATTACAATAAAAGACATCATTTCTTACCTTTGAAAGAAAGACGTAAAATTGCGGATATATCACTAATGATAAAAGTAGCACAGTCAAAGATCGATTCTCCATATCTGCTTTCAAAAATCAGTCTACGGGTACCAACAAAAACGGTCAGGCATCCTGTATATTTACATTCTCCACTTAGTAGCACTAATTATCGTAAAAAATCATTTTTTATTAGACCTGCGCAGTTTGTGAACCAACTAGACCTACAAGAGTTTGACATATTCTTAACGAACCCCGATAGTATTAAGCGGTCTCTGTCAAGGATGTGGTTAGAGAATGCCAAAGGAACACCTAAATCGTTGCTATTATTGTTTATGCTTTCCTTGCCTCGGACTGCCGTGAATGCATGACTTTTGGGTTTGATTCCTGGGTAGCTGATATTTCCTTTCAGCTTAATCACCACTGATTTTGTGTTTGTTTGTTTTTATTCTGTTTTGTAATTTAACCTAACTTACCTTTATTAATAATGCTGCATGATTTTAAAAGCTTTCTAAATAGATTTGAAAAAAAAATTGTATGAGAACCTATGTAATACAGTTAGTAATTTGTGACAACACTGAAATGGTGTCAAATTATTTATTATGTAATTTTATAGCAATTATACACTGTATGTTGTCCTATGAAAATAAAATAAAATAAAAGACGTAGACAATCAGGACGATGTAATAATCGAAGCTAAGTGATACGACAATCAACGAATGCTGAGCATTAAAAAAACCGGCTTCACGGGAAACCTTTGGCTGTGTTGAGAATTTCATCAACGTAAACATTCTCCGAAATCATACATATTTCTTCATAAGTTTTAAATTTTCTATCAGATACCCAACCGATTTCGATAAAATTTAGATGGGACCAACTATGAAGTATCCTCTATCACATAAAGCAACGTATATAAAGCTTACGTAAGAAAGTACTACACAAGCCTTGGCCGCAACTAGGCGTTGATAGACTTACGTATGCGTGGCTCGGCTTCGCCTCCGCCCAAATTCACACGTTCATACACCAATGCATCTCTTGCCGGCCGCTGCAGTAATGTAATAAATATTTAAGCTCTGATGTAAAGTATAAGACGCTTAATTGTAATTATAATAAGAGAGTTTTAAATAAAACTACTTTTTAACCGGATTAATCGCGTATAATTTATATTTTACATTTTAACTCGACGTTTCGGTGTCTTTGCGTTAACCCTTTTGCGTTATTTTGTGTTAACCCTGAACGCTACGCTCGAAGACTGAGAAATAGATGGAGATGATGTATAACTTTTTCCACTATCAATCTGACGCCTGACACCTCAGTCGCTCGTGACCACGGGGTCTGCAAAGACACCGAAACGTCGAGTTAAAATGTAAAATATAAATTATACGCGATTAATCCGGTTAAAAAGTAGTTTTATTTAAATTATGAATCGTGAAAACTTAAGACAATACTAAGAGAGTTTTAAATAATATTAATTATAAAAATAACTAAAAAAATACAGCATTAATATAACCCAAATATTTATTTGTCTTTTGGGTAAAAAATAACAAATATTTTTGATTTCTAATACTACCTAATACTCGTAATAGAATTTTAAAATCAGTCTTCACATTGATTAGGTTGCTTCTAAATTTCTACGTTAGAAATACATACTCTATTCATTAATTACCGTCACTATTCATAAACAAAAAGAAAAACCTAGAAATCACAAGAAAATCGCAGTACCTATTTTTAATTAACCTAAGTTATGAGTGTTCTTAGCTTTAAACAAGAAACACTAAGTTTCTACGTTGGAATACAAAGATATAGAATAAATAAAGTACTATCACTATTAAGAAATAAAAAAAAACATTTAAGAATCACAGAAAAAACTCAATACTGACTTGATTTTTCTGTTAACTGTACTATAAGTAAGTCAGATTTGTGGTCCCAGTTGCCTGAATCCTCGGTTTTGAGGAGGGTTAAATAAAGGTATTTTCCAAATACGCCTTCACCACCTGGTTCGATTTTCAAGATTGTTGATACACGCGTAAACGCAATCAAGCAATAAGGAGGTGGAGAAGAACATTTTTTTTTTTTAGATTTTTATTTAGCTTGCATTTAGAGCTTTTTTTATAATATTCTTATTAACCTAATAATATTTGTAACATAAATCAATACAAGAAAACACTTGCGAACCGACTGTGAAAGTAGCATTGCTGCTGAGCCCACGCAACGGCGGCGGCGCGGCGGCGGGCCGGTCATTGCGGGCGTGACATCCTTCCTACCTTGCTGAGTTTCTTAGGGTTGAGAGTTGTAAGGAGTACCTTCCCATAAGTTGAGGTAATATTTTTTTTTTCATAATTAATGTATAATTTGCGCAGAAGTTTTATCAATATAGTATTAATTCTTATCCCAATAAATATGTTATTTGAGTTCAATCAACACTTTAGGAGTACTCCGCAACAAAATAAGTACGTTAGATTGGCGCGCTAGACGCGCAGGGTGGGAGGGAGCTGGTCGAGGCCACCCATGTTGGTAGCTGTTTTATATATTTACTATATTTTAAGATAATCAACGAATGCAAAGCATTAAAAAAACCGACTTCACGTCAAACTTTGGCTGAGTTGAGAATGTTATCAACGTAAACATTCTCCGAAATCATACATATTTTTCCAAAAGTTTGAAATTTTCAATGAAGTACCAAACCGATTTCGATTAAATTTATATGGGACCAACTATGGTATAAGTATCTTCTATCATATGAAGCAACAATTTTCTAAATCAATTCATAATTGTCCGAAATATCGTGTAACAAAGACACAAAAAAAAACAGACGATTTGAGAACCTCCTCTTATTTTGGAAGTCGCTTGAAAAACACTTGATCTAAATGGTTGCACATTTATTTGATAACACCACATTACATAGCATAGTATGAAAGTTCAAAATAACCAAAATGATACAAAGCGACCATAAGTTACTGTCACTCGTGCACGACATTACAGTTTGACGTTCTAGATTAAAACAGTAGCTTCGCGAGGTACTAAACTGTGTCCATTTAGGGTCGGCTGGGTATTAAAGAAGTAGAATTGTAGCCACATCACCCCTATTTCAGCTTGTCATATGGGGCGACTAATTCGAGTGACTACCGCATGTTGGTACCATCCAACTGGCTAGCGATCACCCTTCATATAAACTACCGCTCCAGCGTTGATGTGTTCCGGCAATATTATATGAACAGCCACTTCTTTCCTAAAAAAATAAAGCATGTTCCTCCTAATATCAGTAAAAAAGCGTCCACCACCAAAGTATGTGTAACGGAGACAGAGTACTAGTTAAATTTTATTTTGCAATAGTGTTGACTGGTCCAGGAGTTGGTTCAACATATTGACTAAGTTAGTCATGGGTTCATCAGTGCTAATCTTTACATCCTAAATAATGTTTTTTAAGTTTTTTGCATTTAAAATGCTCAATTATTCTTAAATAAATGAAAAATGTGATAAATAAAAATTAACCGACCAGGATTCGAACCTAGGACCTCTCGTTTGCCGGACGAGTGCTCTTCCAACTGAGCTACCGTGGCCTGGCGCTACGCCTCGAAATTACTTACCACATTTTTGTTTTTACGTTATACTAACGTAGCTCCATCTAATGGTATTATAAGCTTTGCAGTTAAGACCACCCGAGATCAATTTCTTTACAGAAATTGTGAATCCCAGTTAAAGTGAAGCATTGCAATGTTTAAATAATGTTTTTTAAGTTTTTTGCATTTAAAATGCTCAATTATCAATACATATAATAAAACAGTAAAAAAAACGTGTCTGTACATTTAATATTTTTATTATTATTTATTTTATTTTTAGAAAAGGGCTTAAAAATAATAAATCTGAAAAATAGTTGGTATGCAGTAGAAAATTTTGCTATGTTGATAGGGCTAAATCATTAATAAAGCTTCTTGCGCGATTTAATACAGGTAGGTACAGAAGGCCAAGCGTTACAATACCTGTCGAATTTCCTCAAACAATTGTAACTTAGGTAATGTCGAGGGCATAGATTTTAGATTCAAGTAAAAAGAAAAATAGCGATTTTTAACGCTTGATGTGCTGCCTTCTGTACATACAAAGATATATTGTATGAAAATTAAACTTAAAATAATGGGACTCAAGGTTTTATTTATTTCGTGATCTTCTAGCTCTTGGAAGTTAGAAACCGTAGATTTAGAAGTAGAATAAAAAGTAAAGTAGATGTGTTAACTACCAAAAGAAATTACATTAAAATGGCTTACCGTGAAAAGTAGCCAATCATAACTATAGATAGATACACATTATACACTGATAATGGCTGGAAGGATGGATCTTTGCTACTCTTTCACGCAAAAACTGCCGAATGTATTCTTCTGAAACTTTACAGTAATATAGCTTTACTTAGAATAACAATAAGCTATAATTAATGAAGATATGTATTGCATGAATTATGTAAAATTTAAGACACTTTGGCACCCGATTTGTTTATAACGCAATGTGCCTAATATAGTTACCTATGTTTGTAATGTACCTAATATAGTTACCTATGTTTGTGGTTAGGAGCTATACATATTATTTGGGCGAAGATTTTTCATTTTTATTTTTGTTATTAAAGATAGTACTTAGAACCTTGGAGAAGAAAATAACCTACTCGAAATACTAATTCAATACAGTAGAAGTCGCAGGCATCATCTATGTAATATACCTACCTACCTATACTTTTTCACAAAACACCTAGGTGAAACTGCGGATCACAGTTTTGTTGTAACAGTTTTTGAAGTAACTCTGACTGTTTATCTATCAGTAACGCTTAACTACTGAATCGATTTTGACGAAATTTTTAATAAGGTAAGTTTAAACTTCAAGGAGGATATAATAATAGTATTTATCTAACTCCAACAACCGGTATCCACGCGGACGAAGTCGCGGGTCACAGCTAGTCAATACATATAATAAAACAGTAAAAAAAACGTGTCTGTACATTTAATATTTTTAGAAAAAAAATTATCTAGGGTTATAAAGAAATGAAAAAAGAGTAAGAATCTGAAAAAAAAAATTTGTCTGTTTGTTTGTAAGTTTGTCTGTTTGCACACGCTAATCTCTGGAACCGCTGGACGGATTTGAATGAACCTTTTTTGATGTATAGCTGTGAAGCCGGGGCAACATATAGGGTATATTTTATTTCGGTTACTGGAACACCTGATGCAGAACCCTTAAGGGATCATCAAAACCGTAAGAAATATAGATATGATGCCTTAACAAAAGTTGTCCAGGATGATGAGCAGATTCTGCAGACATAAAAAAAATCTAGGATCTAAAAAAATTGTAATAGATTTTTAAAAGTTATGCCTAAAACTTACTTTACTAGAATATGGTGGAGATGTTCGGCATACAGATCAGAAGTACTCATTGATCAGTTGCGCGTAGACCGACCATGAGTCTAAGGTCGTGGGCTCGATCCTGCTCGCGTAATTTTTTTTTATTACATTTTATTTTTATTTTATTTACAATAATTATTTAATTGTGAACAAAATTCTCTTTGACACCACTTGATTTCAATCAAGATCCAAGGAGATATCGTAATAATTTTAAAATAACTCCGTAATAAAATAGGTAGGTATGTTCGATAAGACGCGGGCGGGCGAGCGAGTGATTCGCTGGCATGGCCGGCCACTCACGCTGTTAATTGTTCGAGATACCTACCAAACTCTGGGTGCCTATGACCATATTCACCCAACTTTTATTATTTCACTTGGAAATAAGATTTCTCTGAATGAACCACCAAATTTGTAACGGTTGGGAGTCAGACTACCCACGAGTTTAATTTTATAACTTTCTATTCCAAAATATTAAAAATACTAAGTTTTTTTTCAAATCGGTGAATAAGTCCGAATTTTACCTTTTTCTCACCTAATGGTAAGTATAAAAGAGGTCGAATACCGAAGCCAAGCCAGTTCTATCATAAACCCGTTTGCGGCTCTCAAACTGGCTCTTTATAAAATGTTTTCGGGACGCGTCACGCTGGCAGTAGTGATATTTGACGGCAAATTTCAGTCAGCCGAGACAGTCAGTTTACCTCCAAGCGGGGCTCACTCGGATTAGTCAATTATTCAGAGGCGGTAGGGTTATTCTAGGGGTAAATTATAACTAAATTGTCGTCAAAATCAATGAATGCTGGGTTTCAATATTTTACATGAGTAAAAGCTACTACAAACGAATGGTAGGTAGTTATAAGAATAGTAAGTAGTAATTTGACAAGACGTTGAATATTGAAACGCTTTATACGCTTCAATATTCAACGTGTATGATAGCTAAATCTACTGTTCGTAGAATAAACGAACATACATACATATAACTTCACGCCTTTATCCGTTATAAAACCTCTATCCAATAAAACCTCTATCCCTAAAATTACTTTTAACGTATGCCCGGGAAGAGAAGCAACTGGTAGGTACATTCTATGATTTTCTGTTGCTCCCAGTACAGCGTGGAAGCAACGAACGAACAGTGTTTTTGATATTGTAACGTGGCATTAGTAGATTAGA
Organism: Stenoptilia bipunctidactyla; assembly: GCA_944452665.1. Classification (NCBI taxonomy): domain Eukaryota; kingdom Metazoa; phylum Arthropoda; class Insecta; order Lepidoptera; family Pterophoridae; genus Stenoptilia; species Stenoptilia bipunctidactyla. The sequence goes on along the minus strand of OX101748.1, from coordinate 1,028,029 downwards.
TAGATGTAAAAGCGTTCGGATAGCCAGAAGAAAAAAAACTGAACTACACTAAAAATAAACATGGGAATAAGAATTCTAAGGAAATTCTCTTGGTAAAAGTACTAGGGGCTTAAAAATAATAAATCTGAAAAATAGTTGGTATGCAGTAGAAAATTTTGCTATGTTGATAGGGCTAAATCATTAATAAAGCTTCTTGCGCGATTTAATACAGGTAGGTACAGAAGGCCAAGCGTTACAATACCTGTCGAATTTCCTCAAACAATTGTAACTTAGGTAATGTCGAGGGCATAGATTTTAGATTCAAGTAAAAAGAAAAATAGCGATTTTTAACGCTTTGCGATGTTGGTCGTAGGAGCGCAATAAAACACGTCTTTCTTGGTTCGTAGTAGACAGTATATTACTTTGGTATTACTCATAATAAGAAATATAACGAGGAGGTGCGTCACACACTACACCTCCCCGGCAATTTAACAAAAAAAATATACATTATATATTTTTTTTAATCAATCATATAGGTACTACAATACAAACTTCATATACTTAGGTAAAAACATAATTTCAAAATACACGGAATTTAAAAAAAACACTGAAAGTACTAGAATATTTCATCTTTGTGAAAAACAAGTTAAAATTTAAATTTATACCAAAAAGTCGATATATTTGAAAAAAAATCATTTTCCATTTAAAAGAAATAAAGTAAAATAGGTATAAGTATATTAAACGAAAAAAAAACAAACATTACATTGGTTACATTAAGTTTCATACACCAATTTCAAAAAGTATTAAATTTATACTCTATCAAGAATTAAGTACCCACAAGTTTTTATACTTATTTTAATTATAATCCTATCTATTTAATTATTTAGCAGCATCGACAAAACAAGTTAAAAAATATACAAAATTAAAAGTAAATAATAAAAATCTTTGAATATATTAGCTTTATTATAAAAATTAGGGAATAAAATATCAATACATGATTTTTAAAAAAACTTGCATTCCTATCAAAAACTTTTCTCATAAGTTTTTCCTTTCTTTTATTTATTAATTAATTGCCATGTATCCATATTTTTCTAACACTTCATTTTATTTATTTTTTAATCTTTATTTAAAAAGCTATACACCTATAAGGTTAAGACAGCTACAATTCATTTTATTAATTCTTTTACTTTTTCAAAGAACTACCTATGTCTTTATCATTAAATAATAGTAAAAAAACTTAAATTTTATTTAACTGGTATAGAATAATCAATAATCACTATACAACTGTATATGACCTGCAATTTGTTAAAATAATTTTTTCCTGTTTCTCCAAAAGTTAGACAAAGTGAACATGACCAAGTTGGATTTAATATGCCTCATGTCTACAATGACATTTCAGTATCTATCAAACACAATCATTATTCCGTCTTTCAGTATTGGCTACACTTTTTATCCTACTTTGGGATATTTTTATATTTATCAGCGGCCGCTGTATTTAGGTATAATATTTTTATATTTATTCATATCATATTTTGGGTACATTATGTTATTTTTCATTGAGTCGCGACTCTCAACCTTTATATTCTATACATATTCATTTTATTAGGGTCACCGTTTTAAGACATTTTATCTCCAACTAGTTTTCACACAGAAATCTCGTTTACACCATGATCAAACTGAAGGATCATATTGTGCCCTTGTACCCTTATTGTGTGCCAAATACTTATTTATCATTCCTAATACTATTCACTTTCATTATTTACCAATAAAAAATCAATTATTTTAGACTCTACCAAAATAAATCGTTCCAATATTATGAAATTAGGAAAAACTTCTTGGATGGCCAGTCCAATGATCTTTAATTTTCATCATTATGGAAGACTTCCAGCAACCTATTATTTACTTACTAAATCCTCCAAAACCGATCAACTATTTAATTAGCACATTCTATTACCTTCCTATATCAATATATACCTATTCATAAATCCTTACATCCAAATCTTTGTTACAAGTAACTAATCGTATTCGTATGATGACGAAAAGTGTTTTAATACTTGCACAAACTTCTACTCTAAAACCTTCTTATTCCTTATACGCAAACAAATTATTCCGACTCTATTCTGAAAATTTCTAATTCTAACTTGATCATTTTTCTTACGATTCTTTAACCGTAGCTATTTAATAAAATTTAACAATTAACAAATGGGCTACATATTAATCTATTTGGTGTTTCAATGTATTAATTCGAGATATAAAATAAAAGAATAAAATTTAAAATAATAAAAAATAAAATTTCTAGAATAAAATGTTAAAATACCTACTACTTCGAAATGTAATATTACTAACTGATGTTACACATGTTGCAACCTTTTTTTGACGACAACATCAAATTGCTGACCTAAAAAAAGACTCGGTTTCATTCACGTTGTGCAGTCTTGATTCTAAAAACTCTCGGTATCTTATTGCAATGCAACTAACAATAACACTGGTTACTAACTAGGCATGACGGTGAACTCATACTTTACAAATTTATAACTCATGACAAGTTTTATATTATTTTGTTTAACCGACTTACAAAAAGGAGGAGGTTATCAATTAGATTGTATGTTTTTTATAAGTACACAACCTCACAAATCATTTATTTCATACTTATTAGTTCGAAATTAATAAGAGTAATTTAAAACATATTGATTAGCCAGTGAGATAGATCACTACCGTTGGATAATGTATTTTTCTTAATAATGAGCCGAGACTGTAATTAGCAACGCTCACGAGTTATATACGACGTTTTTCAACACACTTGTGAGTAAAAGACAGACATACGTGGTCATAAAATAACAAACACACTTGATAACAAAGCTGTGAATTGTGATTGAAAAATGGCGCCGAACCTCGCGCATGCGCGTAGGTTTTTTTTTCCGTCAAATGTGTCAATGTCTGTATAGCATATACAGCCTATTTTAAGTGAAAATGTTTAATTTGGAGTGGTAAATGCAAATATTTTAATATTTTATGACAAATGATTGTAAATTGTGAATAATTTGTTTAATATATAAATTTATTTTACTAATATAAGGCGCAAACATTTAAAAATGTATATGGATTTGAAGTGGTATAAAACCTCTTTGTTGTTTCTGAAAATATTTAATGTATAACCCGGACCAATAAAATATGCTCTGTTTACTCGCATGTAATTTGCACAAAGGTACAATTCAACTTTGTAGGATTCATTATATTATGCACTAGGGTATAATATATTATGCACGCGTGACTTATAGCCCAGTTTATAGTTCTAAATTCAATAGAATAACGCTCACTTTACGAGCAAGTGTGTTGAAAACGTATTTATCTCAAGTGGTTTTATAGAATATATTTGTGTTTGATATACAGGGTTAGGAATATCGTAATGAATGGATATTATATCACAGCCTCGACTGTAATTAGCAACTTCGCTCACTTGTTACATAATATACTATTAAATTTATAACCAAAATTTTTGAGTATTGAAAAAGAAACTACTTTTATCTAACTAGAGATCTGAAAGAGTTATTTATAAAATAAAACTTAATAAACTAAAACTATGTCATCTTGATAGGTACCTATCTAAATTAAATATTATGTTTTGTTTGAATCGAAATTATTATTTTTTCTTTACTGGAGTTGTTCTCTGTACCTGCACACGAAACAAAATTCCTTTACGCTGCAAATTTATGTTCTCACGAACAAACCTTGAATTTGAAATATGAAGACGTGAAAAATGAAATTAATTATGGCTAATATGGTTTAAAAAGAAACTGATATGCACTTTTTATCAAAAATTCTCTTTTGAGCTTTACTGAAAATCTTTAACGTTATGAAATTATATAAATAATTACCTATTTAATTATTAGATCCAAGACCATTTAGTTACATGTTACTACATACTTTTACCTATTTTGTCAATGCGCTACTAGACTTATTTTCTAAAGATATACGATTAAATAACAGATAAACATATTAAAACCTGCACTGAACCCGTTACACACTTGAAAACGCACTTTAATTTTCACATCACTCTTTTTTTTTTCACTTCCACCAGCTCAGCACCGCTCCGGATCTCCAGAACGATCCAGACTCGTCCAGCTCCCAGCGCCCGGAGTTCTGCCACTGTTCCATTATCACCCTTATCACTATAATTATTTTCCTTCCCTTTTATTCCAATTTAACTTTTAAAATATTTTAATGTATTTTCTTCAAAATTTATTCATTATGGTACTTTACTTTGATATTAAAGTTTTCAGTCCATGGGTTCCATTGCAGTTTTATTTCTGCTTATTGTCTTTTTTCAATTATTTCTGCTTATTGTGTTATCTTAATTTTAAATTTTATAAATTATACTTTATTTAATTGTGCCTTCTGCGCAGCGCTGCCGCAAGGCAGCACTGGCAGGGTCGCCATGCGATGTTGGTCGTAGGAGCGCAATAAAACACGTCTTTCTTGGTTCGTAGTAGACAGTATATTACTTTGGTATTACTCATAATAAGAAATATAACGAGGAGGTGCGTCACACACTACATGTGCTGCCTTCTGTACATACATGTGCTGCCTTCTGTACATACAGAGATATATTGTAAGAAAATTAAACTTAAAATAATGGGACTCAAGGTTTTATTTATTTCGTGATCTTCTAGCTCTTGGAAGTTAGAAACCGTAGATTTAGAAGTAGAATAAAAAGTAAAGTAGATGTGTTAACTACCAAAAGAAATTACATTAAAATGGCTTACCGTGAAAAGTAGCCAATCATAACTATAGATAGATACACATTATACACTGATAATGGCTGGAAGGATGGATCTTTGCTACTCTTTCACGCAAAAACTGCCGAATGTATTCTTCTGAAACTTTACAGTAATATAGCTTTACTTAGAATAACAATAAGCTATAATTAATGAAGATATGTATTGCATGAATTATGTAAAATTTAAGACACTTTGGCACCCGATTTGTTTATAACGCAATGTGCCTAATATAGTTACCTATGTTTGTAATGTACCTAATATAGTTACCTATGTTTGTGGTTAGGAGCTATACATATTATTTGGGCGAAGATTTTTCATTTTTATTTTTGTTATTAAAGATAGTACTTAGAACCTTGGAGAAGAAAATAACCTACTCGAAATACTAATTCAATACAGACGAAGTCGCAGGCATCATCTATGTAATATACCTACCTACCTATACTTTTTCACAAAACACCTAGGTGAAACTGCGGATCACAGTTTTGTTGTAACAGTTTTTGAAGTAACTCTGACTGTTTATCTATCAGTAACGCTTAACTACTGAATCGATTTTGACGAAATTTTTAATAAGGTAAGTTTAAACTTCAAGGAGGATATAATAATAGTATTTATCCAACTCCAACAACCGGTATCCACGCGGACGAAGTCGCGGGTCACAGCTAGTTCTTAAATAAATTAATTCAATTAATTAATTCTTAATTAATTCAATTAATTCTTTTTATTTATCACATTTTTCATTTATCTTTACATCCTTATAATTTCCAAAAATAAAATAAAATACTAGAAAATACATATACCTACAGAATTTATGTATGTATAGGTCCCCACTACTTTTAACCAGCGTACCTTTAGTAGGTATTCCTGGTCCTATGTTTTGTTTTTAGTTTTTACTGTAAAGGTAGTTATTTTTTTTTGGTCTTTTCTAGGGGGTACTAAGGCACAGTTTGTTATCTACCTATAATTAAAACAGTTTTTTAAGCAAGTAACTTTTCTGATAATAAACCTAGAGTAAGCTTGAACTTAAAGATAGGATATTATTTATCCAATCGCAATTATCGATATTCCCGCGGGCGACTTCGTGGCCTAGTAAAGTGTAAAATCAAATACGTTATAAAATACTTTTATATCATGTTTTAAACGTCCTGAGTTACTCTCATTTATTTTAACATGCTTTTTAACGAGAGTCCCTGTATTTTTAAAGTTACATTTTCCTCCGTATGAGTTTTGTAAGATAACATTGAGCATGGTATTCTTTTCATTTCAGCAAGTATGTTAGATGAAGTACAGTTTTAGCTTGTTTCTAAATAGATTGGAAATGGCGTCATGATAATCCACTAAGCTGGCCCAATGCTGGTTGGTGACTGTCAGAATCATCAGGGTGCTGAAATGGCTTTTGACAATCCCTAATGACTGCCGTATTCAAGTATACAGCACTAGGAACCGACTACTTAACGTGCCCTACGAAACACGGAAGTCGTCGAGAGAAAAAAATGATCGGCGACCATCCATCCTAGTACCGGCCGCGCCGAACGTCGCTTAACCTGCGATATCGTATGATATGTACAATAATCACGGCACCACAACGTCATAAAAAAGAGGGAAGGGGAAAAGTGATATATTTTTTTTTATTTATAAACAATTTCATCATCGAAAATACCCCATATGAGGAGTTCAATTCCAAAATACTGCCATGCTGCATCAACATTTATTTGAACACAGTCGCTCGACGTTTCGGTGTCTTCGCACGGGGTCTGCAAAGACACCAAAACGTCGAGTTAAAATGTAAAATATAATGTTCGTTATAAATACGATTAAAAAGTGTTTTATTTAAAATTGGACCCCTTCCCCTTAAATTGTAATACAATGGCTGTTTCAGTTCTACGTCTTATAGTCACAACTCTTGAAAAAAATCACAAAGAATATTTATTGTTTTCAATATATATTAACTGTAAAGTTGTCTTATATAAATTGGTAAATAATAAACATTAAATAAATTCCATATTTCTTCTATGCTGAGATGTTCCTGAAATTTTAAACCATAAATAAGGTGAAATTGGCGATAATAAACTCGTATTTTCAATACTTAAATCTATTTCAAAACTCTCAACAACTGATTGCATACTCATGTACCAATGTAGTGCTAATGCAGAATGTCATAGCAGATACCATCTTGGACACACTGCCATGACGCCTGCTAAGAAATTTATAAATATCTTTATTTTGAAAATAAAAAGGTTAGTTTTTCTTTTTCATGCCAGTTAGTTTTTATAAAAAGTGTACACCACAGACAACTGCATAAAAACTTTTTAGTATACTTTTGAAAAATTGATAATGAATGAATGAATGATTTATTTAAAAGTAACAAAGACTCCATTTGTTAGCATATAAATGCTTACAGACTATGTTAATAAATATTTAACTAGATACATATAAAACTTTAAACAAAATAATTTACAGGCTAATTAACAAAGGCCACTCCTGCACCATTCCCCCCGAGATGGCACAGGAATGCTTTAAATACGTCGAATCTAATCTATTTGAGATCATAATGATGAAATGAAATATTTATTTAGAACATGCAGTAAGCTTTCTTTAACTAACGTACGATTTAGGATTCACAAACCATTTAGCACCAATTTTAATATTAAAATTACTACATTGTAATAAAAAAATTAAATGGCACACTATCAAAAGACTTTACAATCAAACCAATATTGAACTTTTTAAATCAGAAATTAGTCAGATAGATTGGAAAAATATATTAACAGAAGATAAAAATACAAACGAAAATTATAACACATTTCATGAAATAATATTAAGTACATTAAACAAACATATACCGAAACAAAACATAAATTTAAAATCAAATTTTAAAAAATATTGGTTGTCAGCCGGCATAAAAACATCATGTAAAAATAAACGATTATTGAAAACATTTATATTAAATAATAACAATAAAATACTTCACCAACATTATAAAAAATATACTAAATTACTGAAACAAGTAGTTCTTGCATCAAAAAGAAAAAATTATGAAAATAGAATAAAAAATTCTAGCAATGTAATAAAAACAATGTGGAAAATAATAAATGAACGTACAAACAAAACAAATTTAAAAGAAAAAGATAATATTAAAATCAAAATAAACAACACTTTATTAACGGAACCTAAACGCATAGCAAATGTATTCAACAATTTTTTCGCGTCTATAGGCGAGGAGTGCTCCCCCGCACATGCAGCGCCCCCGCACGGCCGACAAGTGCTGACCCCCACGGAGAACTCCCTTTACTTAGGCCCTGTTCAGTACGCGGAAGTTTATAAAATACTGAAAAATTTGAAAAATAAGAAAAGTCACGGTGTTGATGAAATACCACCCTTTTTGGTTAAACAATGTGCAGAACAACTTACATTGCCATATTGCCTCTTAATAAATCAATCGTTTAGTGAAGGTATTTTTCCTGACAAACTAAAAATAGCCCTTATAAAACCAATACATAAGAAAAATAAAAAAACGGACCCAAATAACTTTCGCCCTATTGCTCTTCTGCCCACTGATGCTAAAATATTTGAAAAAGCTATGTATGCCCGTGTCTACAGCTTCTGCGAAAAATATAAGATCTTTCACGATTCCCAAAACGGTTTTAGGAAACAACATTCAACTAGTTTGGCAGTCTATAAATATATTCAAGAAGCTTTAAACATAATAAATAACAAAGACTATGCAATAGGTATCCTACTTGATATGACAAAAGCGTATGACAAAGTTCAATATAATATACTGCTTAATAAATTGTATAGCATAGGCGTTCGAGGCACCGCTCACCAGTGGTTTAAATCGTACCTGACAAATAGACAACAATATACAGAAATAGAACATTTTAATTATTTGACCGGTGAAATTCAAAATGTTAGATCTAACAGTAAAATGATAAACGCGTCTATTCCCCAAGGTAGCGTACTGGGTTGCTTACTTTTTCTTATTTATATAAATGACCTTCCAAAAACCATTAATACCCCATGCATTTTATTCGCGGATGACATATCTTTGCTTGTTCCATGTAAAACTTTATTAGACGTAACGGACATACTAAATACTACTTTTGACAAAATAGATACATGGCTTCTTGACCACAACTTAAATATAAATTTTAATAAAACTAATATAATGACATTCCACCCTTATCAAAAAAAACATATTGACATTGATTTTAAATATAATAATATAAAAATTAACCAAGTAAATGAGTTTAACCTTTTAGGAATTGACATCGATTCTCACGTTAATTGGAAATATCATGTAAATAAAACAAGATTAAAATTAGCGAAATTCGCATATGCACTCAGAGAAATTAAAAAAACAACTAATTTTAAAACGGCTCTTACCACTTACTACGCTTATGCACATTCCTGGCTAAACTACGGAATTGTCTTATGGGGAAATTCTGTCGAAGTCTCTTGCGTTTTTATAGCACAAAAAAGACTTGTAAGAATTTTGGCTAATATTCAGAATGATGACAGCTGTAAACCTTTCTTCAAAAATTACAAAATTCTCAGCCTACCATGCATTTACATACTTGAAGCATGCAAATTCGTCCGAAAACATCCCGAACTGTATAAAAAGCGCGACGAAGCGGAAAGTAAATACACCCTTAGACCCTCCCGGAAAAATAAATTATTACAACCAATGTCCTATTTAAAAATACATTCATCTGGTCCTCTATCTATGACTATAAAACTATTTAATCATTTACCGGAATATATCAAACATGAAACCAATGACAAAAGATTCACGCTCTTACTAAAACAACTCCTAATAAAAAAATGTTATTACACGACCAATGAATACCTAATTGACAAATTTAAATGAATTAGACACAAATGTATAAGTTAATTGACGAATAAATTTTATATCTTAACAATATATCTAATTTAAAATGACTACAAATGTCCTCTCCCGCATTGCAATACCTAAATTAGGTGCATAATTTTACTTATTATTATTGTAAATCAACTATTATTATAAACTGCCACCTGTAAAATTATGTTTGCAATAAAGTATTGAGTATTGAGTATTGAGTATTGATGATGGCTGCATTAGTCAGACAGGACTGTGTCAAAGTTATAGGGGCCAAAAATTAAAAATATATTGTTATTAGTTCGTATGATGCAGATCGCACGTGTAGTTTTATACTGGATTCAATTAAGGAAAATATCTCCAAAGGTTTTTTCTTTAGAGGTTGTTATTACATTTGACCTCTAATCTAATCTAAGCGTGAACTTAAAGCGTAAAAATATGTGTTTAAAATTGATATTAAACATTTAAACCTTTTTTGAATTTTTACGGTTGCTAGTAAATAAACCATGATTTATTTAAAAAAAATGACAATGTAATCAGCTTTGTAATGCAATGTATGTAAAAATTATTAATATAATATCATGTAGTTAATTTATATAACTAAACACTGGTTATATCTTTTGCTTGTATGCATATCTATACATATAATAAAATGGTAGGAAAGTCAAAACTGTACATTGAATATTTTTTTAAAAGAATACTTGGGGTATGATCTACAATCGAAACAGAAACAAAATATATAGTTTTTAGAATTTTTGTCTGTTTGTCTGTTTGTCTTTCCGGGATAAACTCAAAAAGTACTGCATGGATTTACTTCAAATTTGGCATGAAGATAGTTAAGAAGTCGGGTCAACATATAGGCTACATATTATCACGCTAGCAGTGTTATAATCGTAGGTGCGTTTGGTGCTGCATAGCGTTCACGCAGACGACGTCGCGGGCAGCAGCTAGTATTATTATAAGCTAAGATATAAGTATTTGTTAGGAAGAGATGATTAGTATTTCACAAGACTTTACAAGTAATGGCACGGACTCCAGTGGTGCACTGGCTGACTGTTCAACTGCAGTGCGATGGGTTTTTTTAATGATAATATTTTGTGGTTACCCATCCTGATGCCACCACTGAACTTTGACTTCCTGTTGACTTCCTGCGCCACGACCAATAAAATAAAAACAATTAGAAGTGCAAAATTTATCAAAATTTATATCAATAAAAATATATATCAAATTTTATATTTTTCTTAATGCCAATAAAACTAATAATATACTAGTATGATTTTTTAAATGATTTTTCACGTGTTCGTAAGTTCACTATTAAACATAATATTTTTTTTTTATATATTTTTTTTAAATTTAAAGGGTTTATATTTTACTTTCTTTTTTTGCTCCGTTCTCTGCGACCGCAAGTCTCTCTACTTATACTCGGGAGTTTGTTAGTGACAGATGTCCCAACTGCACACCATAAAGAATCTATCTGCGAACGAGCCGTTCCAAATGGAAAAACTTTAAAATACTTAACAAATTTACATATATTAAATTGTGTACAAGAAGAAAATGGGGTTCTGAAACGTGAGAGGTTTAACTTTTTAAATCTATTAAAAAGTTTTTAATGTGATTCTGAAAAGCGAGATGGTGACATAAAACGTGATCTTGTGTTGTGGAGTTTAGGGTCATGGGTTGGAGTCCTGCGCATAAGACTTTGAAGGCTGAAAGTTCTATTAAATAGTTCTAATATTTTATGCCACAGGTCGTGCTTTTGCATATTTGTCACTAACATAGATATTAGCCGATAAATCTAACATCTATTTAATTATATAGACGTCTATATGTTTCTACGTTAATATGTTTGTTTTTTTGTTATCTCTGAACCTTGATCTTTGGAAAACTTAAATTGGGCCAGTGGTGTGAATGTCATAAATATTATTGATTAGGTTTTAATAGATTTTTTAACCTTTAAAAACTTTAAAAATATTTTGATTAATACACATACTAAGTAGATGGTAAATGTTGTGAGTGAGAGTATCATACTCGCCTTCTTAATACTACGTTTTCTGATAAAAATGTAGCTATAAACTGAGTTTCTAAAGTTAAGTGACAATTATACGTGGGAGTTATTTAAGTTTTGACTTTGCCCTTCGTACTTACCACCAAGCTCAGTGTTTCAAAGGTCATACTGAAAAAAGAAAGATCAGCACCTTGCACTCACTACGTCGATATTATCTTAAGTATTCATACATACATAGCTTCATGCCTGTTTCCCTTATGGGATAGAAAGCAAACCCACAAAAATGCCAATAAAACGTTCGTCCTTATATTGACTTTTACAGTATGCCCTTGAATAGAAGCACCTGGTACATTATTTATTATTATTATTGTATGTTTTGCTTTTGCTCACAGTCTAGCACCAAAGTGCTATTTTTTCACAATTCATAATATTAAATAATATATTTTTTTACTAGATTTAATTGCGTATAATTATTTAATTCTACATTTTAATTCAAAGTTTCGGTAAAATAATGTTCACATATTTCTTTGACCAGCTAGCAGTGAAAATCATTAAAGAAAGATACGTCAGGTTACCTTTTATTGAGATAAAATCTTCCCCGGATCCCTTGATAGAGGAACGAAGGATTCTAAAGGGCGCAAGCGATGGCCGACACACCGGATGTTATGAATATGATTTATAAATAGAACTGTGAGGACCCTTAAAGTCATATGACCTAATATTGTATACGTGAAAAAATAGTAAAGATTTATTCAAAAGATTGTTTTGAAATCTTTTTTAGTTACGACAAAAATAATATGTATTAATTGTGATAACAGATACTCGGCTGTTTTCTGGTCATTAATCAAATTTAAATACTATTTTCTTTGATTAGATTTAAACGTACCTGCATATTTATTTTAGTATCAATCAGTACAAAAATTAAAAATATGGCACCACAAACTTTTTTTACAAATAGTCGCTGTTGATGGACATCTCTACAACGACGCGGTATTTCATTGATAATACTACGACGTAGTACTACAAGATTTTTTGTAGTAGCACGTAGTCATCTATTTCAAGGGTATTCATTCATAATTTAGAGTGACCATGATTTGTTTAATATGCTAGTGACTAAATTAATTTCCTTGTAAAAAATATTTACCTTTTTTTTGCAAAAAATCATTTCAATAAATGATATTTGTTGTGTAAAAAAATGGCCGGTGACTAAAAAATAACTCATTAAATATAGCAGGTTAAATAACGTTAGTTTTACTCCGTAGAAGGATGGGAGACCATCAATTATTAATTTCTGAATATGAATCCCGTACTTCATAGGGAACTTTAATCAGTAAGCCCCAGGTGCTTGTTTATAAAGTAGTCATTAGACTTTTTCAGAAGCCATTTTGGCGAAAACCACTGAAAATTCAAAGATAAAATAATTAAAACATTAAATTTTAGTAAAGTAAAATAAAAAAATCAAATTTGTGCTGAAAAAAATTAGTTTCTAACTGTTTCGTCAAATAAAAATAAATGCAACCTGAAAATCCCGGGTATTATATTGTGAATTCGTAAGTTTAATACCAATTAAACAGAAACAAATGTAAAGCCTATCTTAGAAGATTAAAGGATCATTTTTGCGATGACAAAACATAGCTCGTAGAGTAGACAGCAATTCTAAAAATCAAGACCTACACTTAAATTTATCAAAGCTTTGCAAAGATGCGGCATATAACACTATAACGATATAACAATCATCCATAATGTAGTGGCCTATAAGGATGATGATGAGCGATAGATAATCTGAGTTTTTTATTTAAACTGGCAATCATAATGATCAAATGCTCATTAGGAAAAAGCAAATGACTAGTTAATCTTTAATCAATATGGATTAGCTGACCGTTTTATAGAAACTGGCAATTATAATGCTTTAAGTAAAAATAAATGACTACTGAAAACATATTTTTTCATGTATTAAGAATCAGGTCAAATACTTTCAATTTATAAATCAAAATGATTTACAAATTAAATAGTATCTATTATGACTTTGAATGGTAGATCTTTTGAGAGGAACTGGCAAGAAACTCATAAATTGCTTGGTGGTAGGATCCCTTCTGGGTCCGCCTGGCTAGCGATCACTCTTTATATAAAGTCTGCCGCCAAATGTTACCGCTCCGGCGGTAATGTGTTCCGGCAATATTGTATAAAGAGCCAGTTCCTTCCTACACCCGTGTGCTTTCATCTTCGACCTCATCGTCACTTACCATCAGGTGAGATTGAGGTCAAACGCGGGTTTAGTCACTTATAAAAAAAAATAAGTTTTTCAAAATAGTTGACAACCAAGGTCTTTTGTCATCCTTGTACTTATTAAGATACTTCCAATAGATCTGTTTCTCTTTTCATTATAAGTATAAATCGGTCCGATCGGTGCCGACTTCCCCTTTTTGGTACCCTGCTTCTTTATACGGTAACACCCTAGTTATGAAAGCGTTATAAACAGACATCGATGCAAGTGATTTTATTAAGTGTCAATTTTTAATTTATTTCTGTAATTTTGCTGTTACTTACATTTGATACTAGATAGAAATTTGTTATTCTTAAATAGTAAAAACAATAAAAAATATTAGAAATGAAGATATTGTGGTTAATCATTAGTCATTAGATTTAACCTCACTGTTAAAGTCATCAAAGTTATCCTTAAAATACCGTCGTCGTATATTATAACTATACTTAGTGTAATCATATAACTGTACTAAGTGCAACCACTTTACTTAACTACTGCAAAAACAGCTTCCAAAACTAAAATTTGTAATATGCATTTGACGCAAATTCGTAAAACGTTTTTGTTCAGCAACACAATTTAATACTAAAATGTGCACAATAACTTGCCCTCATTACAAAGGATCTTAAAAGCAAACACTATGAAGTTTATGAACAGCACTAAACGATGTTCATTTACTGAACAAAATTCAAACATAACTTTAATATTTGTCTTCTTTGTAAAACACCTGATACTGCAGAGGGTATTCATTAAAGTGACAAAGAATAAAGTTATGTGCATAGATAGCATATTTTCATAATTAAGTGTTACAAAATAGTTTTACGAATTTAAATTGAAACGATGGCCTCGGACTGATTTAAATTAGGTAACCACTGAGTTGGTATGCAGTGCATGTTAAATTATATATGATGTAATTTACTATGAATTTTCTGGGCAGATAATATACTGTTGTGTAATTAGATAAATATTTTATATTTACGTTTTTTACAACCTAAAATTTTACTCTCGAATCATATAAAAACAAGTCTCTCAGCCTTATTACATGTTATTCAGCTTTAAAAAACAAGAAATTGGAATTTAACATAAACAGGTTAATAGATTTTTGAATTCTAATTTATTTGAATTTTAATTGATTATAGAAAAATAGCTTCGGAGGGCACGTTAAGCAGTCGGTCCCAGGTGCTGTATACTTGTTTATAGTAGTCATTAGGGTTTGTCAGAAGCTATTTCGGCACCCTGAAAATTCTGACATCCATCCTGGTTGATGGGCCAGCTTGGTGAATTACGGCTTAATCCTCCTCGTCACCCAGAGGAGAGACTCATAATGTAATGGGCTCATTATACAGAGTTGTGATGATGATGGTGAAATTTCTTGCTCGAGATCTTGGTAAGGCAGTGGCACCTGCGAATATCTTTCGACTTAGCAGGTTAAATAAAGCTCGGTTCAGCCTATGTCCAGCAGTGGGCATTTCTTGCCTTATTGTGAACCCAACGACGCAGTTAATAATCTTAAATTAAAATTAAATTAATAAGATGAAATTAGTTCAATTATGAATGGTTCTATTATTGGCAATACAGCAAATGCCTTTCATCTATATTTTTTCAATTTCAATAGAAGCTTTTGTGTTTTATAGACATAACGCATGCACGGCTTATGTTTATGAACGAGTTAATCTTCTTTTTAATGCATCTGGGTTTAACTCTGAGTTTTTCTACGGAAACGTATAAGAGTGAGAAGATCCCAAGTGGATCAAAGTAACCAACAATATATATATATATATATATATAAGTTATTTTCCTATTTATTTAAATTTTAACAAGTTATATTTTGCACATATGCACGGAAATTGGAATGACTTTAATGACGAGCTTTTTTTTTCGCCACAGAATACAACCCTCAGAACATCCGTAGGTCTATTGACCGTACGAGTGCTCAATGAGGCGCAGGAGGAGAATACGTCAGAAGTACGAAAAGGCACTGGCCAGGGGTTAGGTTCGACAATCGAACGAAGAAATGAGCGGCAGCCTATCGGCGATAACGGCTGCGCATAGGAAAAAATACAAGACACACTACATGCTGAATGGACTACATTGTTGCCAGCTAGTAACTGGCAGATTGGAAATTATCCAGATCTAAAGAGAGCTGGTTTGGAAGATCAGACAAAGCATCCTTAGACATCCTTGTCTGCGACAAGAGCGCTTGAACGATTTTGGATTGGGTTTGTATGAAACAGTGTCCCGAACTAACCCATTCGGATGATTCTTACAGCGATTGCAGTGGGATAAGGACAGGGTTTTCTGGTATTGTTGGATAGTGGGGAGTTCAAGGCCCTATGTAGGTACCCGTTACGAACGTAAAACGGAGCGTTAGTGGCTTTGTGACAGAAGTTACTTTGGATTTCTTGCAGTTTGTCGATCAACCGAGCCTTGGCGTGGGCGAATACGGGCGCGGCGTTTGTCATGACTGGTTTGATGCTGACCTTGTATAAATTTATTGCGCAGCGACATTTTACTAAGACGACCTATCATGCTGTTGAGTCGGTTGAGATAGAATTTAGCCAGTTTGGTTAACTCTGTTGATATGGGGTTCGAATAAGAGCGTCTTGTCGAGAGTGATGCCGAGATATTTGACCGTTTTTTGCCACGGTATGGGGAAACCACGCATGCCGACACATGGTTCGAGGTCGTGATCAAGTCTACGTTTGTATGTGAAGTAAATCACCGAGCTCTTGTCGGGATTTACTTCAATGCGCCACTTCGAGAACCAGGCGCTGAGGTTGTTGACAGCCGTTTGCAACTTTGCTGCTATTAACGAAACCTTGCGGCCGCGGAAATAGGGTGCAGTGTCATCGGTGAATAAAACTAGTAGGAAATAAAAATAAATTTTGATCCCGTGGCCACAATGTATATTCTGTAGCTGGACTTATTATTTCTCATTAATAAATACTACATAGTCCTCGACAATTTTATCGATTTATCTAATGGTTAATTCCTTCTACCTACTTTTGTTTTCTTAATTGTTACTAAAATGGCTTATCTACTAAGCTATCGCAACTCTGCTGCTAATGTCTACCAAAATAAGTTAACACTTTCCACCACACATACTTCTAAAATTCAAAATTCTCAATTGATTGGTATCCTTACTGCTTACGCGTAAAGGTCATAACAGTAAATTTTCGTTCCGTGTTTGTCAGACCAAGTATAGTACCGTTATTTTATTATTTCAAGCCAATTCAGTTTCATCTACTAATAAAATTATAAATTTAATTTAAAAAAAAAAAATTTCAACCGACTTCCAAAAACGGAGGAGGTTCTCAATTCGTCTGTACGTTTTTTTTTGTGTATTTGTTACACGATATTTTGGACAATTATGAATTGATTTCGAAAATCATTATTTCATATGATAGAGGATACTTCATAGTTGGTCTCATTTAAATTTCATCGAAATCGGTTTGTTACTTCATTGAAAATTTCAAACTTATGAAAAAATATGTATGATTTCGGAGAATGTAGATGACTTTCTCAACTCAGCCAAAGTTTTGACGTGAAGTCGGTTTTTTTAATGGTCTGCATTCTTTGATTATATTATGTAGGTATATATTTAATTTTAAAATATCAGTCAAGAGTTATTGAAATCTCTCTGCGTAGTAATCAAATGAAGTCAGTCTTATCTAAAAGTCAATGCAAGTTTTATTCTTTGTCCAGATATGAAGAACAGTATAATTACTGAATTGCCCCATTAATATTATTAAGCTGTTAAAGTACGTAATGTTTTTTTACGAAACATATAAATATAATTAATTTTTGAGATGTATCATTGCCTATTAAATTAAATAGGGAAGGATGTTTCAGAAAGGTGTAATCATTATCACAACTCTTTGTAATGAGCTCAGTGCAGCTTAGACCGTTGAACACCAAGCTGGGGCCTTACTCCCGACGCGATCGAAAATCAAATCAACTCAACAAACCGATACTAGCGTCGAATCGAGCGGTGGCTCAAATTGTAACTAATCAGGACTGAATATATTTGTTTATAGCTTGTAAAAAATGACGAAATCTATGGTAAATCATACTTATCTTTAACACTTTTACTCTGCGGACGAGACGTCATCAACCGGATCCAGCTAACGGCGCTGATAACACTATGATAGTAGTACCGACCAGGATCTAACGTGAATCAGAATCGTAATCAAATCAGAATCGAGAATCGAAATCGAAATCGAATCAGTTTCGGGAGTAAGCCCCTGGACCAGTGCTGGTTGGTGGTTATCAGAATTATCAGGGAACCGAAGTGGCTTCTCACATATCCTAAATACTACTGTATACAAATACATACAGCATCCGGGGTCGAATGCTTGACGTGCTCTTCTAAGCACTAAAGTTTTCATAATAAATGAATAATCGGCGGGCACCCATCCTTGTACTGACCGCACCGACCGTAGCCTAACCTGCTACATCAAAGGATATCTATCAAAGTATATATGTCGCAGGTTTTTCATAAAATTAGGTTTTTTTATCAAAAACCTAGGTTTTTAATCCAAAACCGGAAAATGACAAAATTTAAACTCAAATTCATCATAAGCTTATGAAAATCCAGATTTTTGATCAAAAAACCTGGACTAGTTTGGGTTTATGATAAAGTGCATGTCGAAATCAATCAAGTTTGCTTTGTTTTATGACAAGTAAATCAATTTAAATTGCATCACTTGCAACTCAGTAGAAAGAAAACAATAATTTATTTATCGAAATTTTACATCCATGATCCAATCAATATTCTCCTCCTTCAGTCCAATTATGAAGTGAAATGTTCCAACTTCACGTATCAATATGATCTTGATAAGCCAAATGAAACTATTAACGTTTTGATTCAATACAAATTCAATTCAAAATTCCTTTATTGCATAAAATATGGTACATTTAGGTTATTGAGTTTTTGGTTGTAATCACATATTTTACTGTCAGACAGCATGCATATAGTATTACATAGAGTTGTACATATGTCGCTCTATAAGATAATAATAAAAAATAAATAAATAAAATCCCCAGACAATCACACCAACTACATGGCCCCAAAGTAAGCATAGCTTGTGTTATGGTATACCATATAGCGAACTAGGGGGGAACCTAGAATATAAATAATAAATAGATAAACACCCAGACACGGAACATTTTTTTTTCTTGTTCCGTGCGGGGATCGAACCCGCAACCACTGGCGTCTGAGGCAGATAGGTTTACCCCATCGCCAAAGTGGTCGTCAGATTACATTTTATTCCATTTCATACAGGGAGTCCCGCTTACAATATATAATACCTTCTCGGAGTTATTTTATTACCCATAAGGATTACAGGAAAATAAAGAAACAGAGAAAAATTCGAAATTTATATTTCAATTTTTGTATGTCAGCAATAAATTTCGACATTTTCTTTCATAAAAAAATTGAAAAATAAATTTTGAATTTCTTTTTTTATATTTTTTCTGTTATCCTTATGGGATCCTCAGAGAAGGTATTATATAGGGTAAGCGGGACACCCTGTATAAATGTCAAGAGATTGTTACGATTATATATATTTTTTAATAGTTGTTTTCGTAATCGGTGACCCCATAAACCATAAAAATTATAGCCACGTTGATTTTCAGTGTTTGTTAGCCCCTTTCCATCTTTTAGAGGTTGAATTCTGAAAGGGCTTGAAACACTTGCTTACTCATTTATTGACAGCAGCACTCCTATAGAGTCTCGAATAAAATAGCTAGCTAATCTGGTTTCACCACACAAACTTTCAATCCCTTAGGAGTAGAAGTTTCAAAAACCCTAAGACACATAATTGTTTCTAGTCGATAACCTAAAAACAAAGTTTATCTTCTAGCCCTTATAATGTAGGACTTCTATACAAAACTTGAAACCCTTTGTCCCTCCTTAATAGGCGAATTTTCAAAAATCTTTTCTTTGCTCTATCAAGATATCAGAAGTAATGAATGAATGAATTATTAATTTAAAAGTCACAAAGACTCAATTTGTTAGTATATAAATGCTTACAGACTATGTTAGTAAATATTTAACAAGGTTCATATAAAACTTTAAAACAAAACAATTTACAGGCTAATTTACAAAGGCCATTTAAAATATTTAATAGTTTAAATTTTTGCATTTAGATTGCTTAATTACATAACTGAAATGAAGTGTTAAATAAAAATCACCCGACCAGGACTTGAACCTGGGACCTCTCGTTTGCCGGACGAGTGCTCTTCCACTGAGCTACCGGGGCCTGGCGGTACGCCTTGAAATTACTTAACACATTTTTATTTATTTATTTGTTTATTTAATTTTCACAATTTTGTTTTTACGTTATATTCCCGTAGCTCCATCTAATGGTAGGTATAGCTTTGCAGCTAAGACTACAGATATCAGAAGTCTTTACAACTATCTGTAAGCTTAATTTTAGCGAAAATTCTTCGGTTCTGCGGTAAAAAAAAGCCAGTCAGTTTTGCCTTTTATATATTAAGATTATATTTCACATAGGTAATTATTTTTTGCAAAAAAATGAACGCGGGTTGCCCTCCTGAGTTGTGTTTTGTGACAAGCGGGATAAGGGCGGGGTACGCGCGAGCGCAGGTGAAACAAAATCTTCTAAGTTCTAAAAAGTTTCTAAGTCCCTGTCAACAAAACTATATACTACATTGACCATGAACCCAAAATAGTTCAGATTTTTGATCGAAAATCTGAATTGATACAGGTTTATGATGAAATTGAGTTTAAAATTTGTCACCTTCCAGTTTTTTACCAAATCTTTTTCGATGAAACCTGCGACATCTATCTATACTTAATATATGTATAAAGCTGAAGAGTTTGTTTTTTGTTTGTTTGTTTGAACGCGCTAATCTCAGAAACTGCAAGGGGGATTTGAAAAATTTTTTTGTCCTTTGATAGCCCAACTCTTGAGAAAGGTTATAGGCTATATTTTATCCCAAAATTCCTACGGGATCAAAAGTTACGCGGGTAAAACCGCGCGCGATGGCTCGTTTTAAATATGTAGCTTCGCTAAGATGGCCGCTTCCAACTGTCAAAATATCTACAGATCTCCCGATTGAGAGACCCTATATTTTTTTACTCTTGTGATAATTGTAATCATGCCAATAATATTGATTGTGACACTATTAATTCCTTTTATTTAATTTGTACATTAGCATATATAATACTTTTGTCTAAATATAAATAAAGCTAACTTACGTGGAAGAATAAAGTTATGACGAATCAATGTAATTAGTAGTTAGAACTATATACAATCAAATTTAAAATTTTCAGACCAAATCAAATGAAAAGTTTAAAAATAACTATTGTAAACATCATTGGCCAATAACTCACAACTAGCTCGGGACTTAGTGCTAAAGCGTTCACGGTTCGGAAGATTCGCCGTCTGACCCATGTTCCTACAACCAGGATGCTATATTTTTCATATTTTCAAAGTTTAATGTCTAACAGCTTCCTTTTGTGAAGAAATGCTGTACACATTAAAACGATCTCAATGTAGCGGGAATCGGACTTTTAGTGGACTTAGTGTACTTGGATATTGAATAAACTTCAATATTAAAAATATATATATTATGTTCAAAATAACTTAAAAATTTGAAAATTGAACGCCAAAAAAGGACAAGAGAAATCAGTGTAAACACGAACATCAAAGATCAAATATCATAATCTTTTTTTATCAGGCATTTTGGCATTAATTCAATTCAATTCTTTTATATTTGGTTATAATGGCAACCAGCTTTCGTTACTAGGCGACGTACTATGACTGCCAGTATCACGTGATGAGACAGACACGGTATTACAAGTAAGGTCAAATTTGCATGGCAGAACATGTCAGGCGCGACGAGGACCGGACATTGAATTACCTACAACAAATAAGACATCACAGTTAGTACCAACACCAACAGACATAATCAACGAATGCAGAGCATTAAAAAAACCGACTTCACGTCAAAACTTTGATTAAAGTATAAGGTCTTCAGTGTAGGTACATATTCTTAGTATTCATACATATTTTAAATAATTGAATATATTTTTTTGGTTTTTGTCGTTTTTTTCAAAAAGTTGTGAACCGAATGCCATAAAAATTATATGGGACCATTTCGGAATAATCCCCTTTCGAACAAAAAAATAATTTTGCAAATCCGTCTATATTTGACAGAGTTATGAACGAACATACATAAAAAAAAAAAATATAAACATCCGAATTGAGAACCTCCTCCTTTTTTTTGAAGTCGGTTAAAAATGAATAAACCCATGAATATTAGTAGCATACAGATGAAATAGAACTACTTATTTACAGGAATATTTTATACTGTAGGATATTTTTACATAGGATCTTAAGGATTAGGGGGTCGCTAGAGGAGGGTCTTCATGCAGGTTGGTCTGGGAAGCTGAGGGGGCAGGATATCGTAGAGGGACATAGGGAGGAGAAGACAATTAAAAAATATGTGGTTGACTGATCCAGGTTCCAGGCCACAATTACACAATGGGGAATCACGGGTTGCAATCCTGTACAAATGTACTGGAGTGCAACAGTGACCCAACCGAAGTCTGTTGATGATGGGAGTGACTTTTTTAGGCATCTTTTTGTGTATGCAGAACCACGGCTTAGTTGTAATTGTGGGCTGGATGTCTCTGTAATATTTGCCGACAACACTGCGAGACTTTTCATTTTGGCATAATTTCAGGCGCCCTGGCCGCACTAGACACTATAAACGTCGATTTATACAGTAACCTTATTTCTTTTGTTTTGTACAGTTAACACCAAAAACTGTGATGTT
This sequence comes from Stenoptilia bipunctidactyla, assembly GCA_944452665.1. NCBI lineage: Eukaryota > Metazoa > Arthropoda > Insecta > Lepidoptera > Pterophoridae > Stenoptilia > Stenoptilia bipunctidactyla. The sequence goes on along the minus strand of OX101748.1, from coordinate 1,005,344 downwards.
ACAGGAATTTGAAAGACATGTTTCCTTTATTACTCAGCCATTGCTAAGGGCCAACGGTGCGTCACGCGTCTACACGCGTATTCATACAATACTGCGTACGGTGCGCGCGTACGGTAGCTACCATACGCGCGTACCGTACGCGCGTACGGGTTAGCTCCCACGTGTACTACACGCCCGTACATCGTTTTCTAGGTCACTTCTCGTATCTCTCTGTTTCTATGAATTTTAAATGCCAAAATTTTACGCTGCTGCGAATTTTGCAGTTTTCTGCGCAGCTCCAAATGTTTGGTGAGATACACGATCAGGCATATTAATATAGAAATCGGATAACGGAATGTCTTTAAAAACTTTCTGAATGTGTTTGAAAAAATACAAATACTTATTGAACAAAGTAACCTTTTTAATAAAATACTTTTAGTATTTTTTATTGTTAGTAGAAATAATTCACGCTGATATTTGAATCGAAATTAGAGCTGTAATATAGAACTTTATATTTTGTTTTATTTATTTATTAACACTTTATTGCACACATTACAAAAAGAGAAAAAAAATACAATGATAACACAAACTTAAGAATGGTACAATGGGTGGCCTTATCGCTTCAGAGTGATCTCTACCAGACAACTCTACCAGACTTTAAGGATCGTATTAAGATAACTAGCAATTAGCACAAGTATTCATGAAATAAAATGATATCATACATAGTTAGCTTCAAAATTGCAGTGATCAAGTCATTTCTTATTTGAAGAAGGCGGTCACTTCTTGATAATCACCTACCGCGAATTTTACGAAAATTTATTTAGCGTCCAACAAAAAATGATCTTATTTTGTTTTGTAAGACACGCAACGATGAGTCAATCCGGTTCAGGAAGGACCTAGCTTTTCATAAAGTATTGCCGAAACACATTACCGCTGAAGGTGTTATAAGGTGGCAGATTTTATAAGAAGGGTTTTCGATAGCTAGGTACCAGGATTCTAGCCCCAAACAGGACTCGCTTGGACTGGTCTCCTTTTAGGACACACTTCTCAAAAATCGTTAGGAGTCTCTAAACCGACCCGACTCGGCCAAAAAAATACTTTTTTTAATTCATTGTTGGACCCGCTACCGGAATCAGATAAAGGATAGAACCCCTACCAAAACTTAAAGAACTTAAAAAATAATGTCACTCATCAAACCCAAAACCAACTGTATATTACCTGATTATTCGTGCATGAGCCATTCGTCTAACCACTTGTGTAACGTGCGCAAATAATTTCCACATTACAAATATTTACTTGAACATTACATACCTATTCCTTTTCTCGATGTTATAAAAAATAAAAAGAATACAAAATACGTTTGAACGAACATCCTCAAGTAAACAATAAAATATATACAATAAGGCATTTAATTTCCAAAGAGCTTTAGAATAAATAAGTATGTCGTCAGAGCTCCTTTATTTATTTCTTAAATTTGTTCCTTCCAACCTCAATTTATCATTTCTGAAAGAGAAACCCTTTTTTTCGTGCACATTAGAATGTCGTTTGAGTGACATTTTATGAATGATTCAGTTCTATTGACACAGATGTTGGTGAAAGTAGAGAGGAAGCTGTTACGGGAGTTTTTACGTTATTGTTTAGTTATTTTACGATTAATATTGAAATGGCACGTAGTTTTTTTTGCCATTAATAATGGAAATTTTAGACTTGCTACTACCCTTTAAATAAGACAGCCAACAGATTTGTTCGCTTTGAAGACAACGATTCTTATTACTATTCTTTCTTATCATGTTTCATATTTGATCTCAGGATGTGAGTCCATAAACTATGTTGCATTGTCCTGCCCCATGTTCTTGAAAGCTGCAATATTGAGAACCTCGCACTGGCCATCAACAACACAATAAAGGTAGCAATTTTCGGGCAGGCAAAATAGAGTTTCAAAATGCTTATGACACGATACCAAGATTGGATTTTACCTAGATTTCAACAATTTGGAGGTAAGTCACGGGTAAATAAGATCAGAAAATTTATAATATTGAAACACAATACATACATACATAACTTCACGCCTATATCCCTTAGGTATGGGGTAGGCAGAACACCAGAGGCTTTTGAGGTAGGCAGAAACCATCTGATGTCACGTTTGACACGTTTGGAGGAATTATAAACATGGAGAGAGACTATTGTAGTGACAGGGGGTCAGCCTATCGCCCACAAAAACGCCAATAAAATCTCTGTCCCTTAACTGAATTTTACAGTATGCCAGGAAAGAGAAGCAGCTGGTACATATGTTTTTCTGTTGCTACAAGTTCAGCATATGTCGTATCAACACAGAAACAAAGTATGTACCAATCTTTAAAATCAAGACTAAGTCTATAAATAATGAAAAAGAATCTCTTATTAAGCATCCATTTTGTCCCTCATCTGTGTCACTTTCGTACCTAATGATTGAATGGAACGAAAAAAGCCAGTGACTCGTTTACAATAAGATAAAATGAAATGACAGTTTTCTTGGAATTCTTTGCCATTTCATATTGTTTATTCACATTTGGATCTCTGGGCATTAATGTGATTAACCTAAAGATACTCAGATAGTAAAATAAACTGTAAATCTTTATATGTATAAAGTTATCATTTTTTTTTTAGATTAGTGACATATAAATACATATTTCGAACATTGGTACCTTTAAATCAAGTTCTGTTTAGCACAAAAAACATACACCCCTACCAAGGTACGATCCTGGAAATTTCAGTAAACCTATGCTGCCTTGTTTACCTGCAGAAAAAGGCTTATTTTCTAGACAAGGTACTGTGGTTTACTTGTAGAACAAAACTCTGCGCAGTCAGTAATAAGATGGGTGACCGCCGATCATTCTTTTCTCACGACGATTTCCTCGCTTCAGGTGGTGAGCAGTCGGTCCTGGGTGCTGTATATTTGAAGACAGAAGTCTTCAAGGTTTTTTTGAAGCTATTTTGGTGCCCTGAAAATTTCTTGGGTGACCAAGAGGTTCTTGGTGGCCAAGAACCTCTTGGTCACCCAAGGGAGAGTCTCATAGTCCTACAGTGGGCAAAGAGCTGTGATGAAAATAGTTTGATAACTCAAATAAAGAATTCTCGCCACGATCGGTAATAAGATAGGATACTACCGAACGTTAACTTATCACGATGACTTGCATACAGCCCGGGATTTGTATACAGTGAAGTTTAGGGATTGTCAGAAGGCAATTAATAGCTTGGCTAGTTACGGCCATCTGTTAGTTTCCCAGAAACAGCAAAATGAATAGCCTAATAGACAGCCTATTGTCTGCAGTTGTTACGATTCTTTGTTGATTTGATTTGATTTTTATTTTTGTTACTTTAATATAATTTTTTCATGTTACTATTTTGTTTAATGTAAACGTGCCATCAACCCAATACCTATTGTTTTAGTAAGAAACCTGTTTTTAGCCATGCTCTTAGTACCTATTTAAAAAAATGAGTTTCTTTCCAGAGCCATCTTACTGGATACGGCTATTTTTGTACATCATCATCATCATCAGCCAATAGACGTCCACTGCTGGACATAGGCCTCCCCCAAGGTTTTCCACGTCACTCGATCCCGCGCCGCCTTTTTTGTACATGTCAAACATTAATGCGATTACAAATATTACATAATATTTGTAATCGCATTAACCTGGTGAAACGTCCATTTTTCTTCAGAGAAATCAGACCTGCCTCAATTCGTAAGAATAGAGTTTTTTTTTAGAAAATTACCAACTTCAATGCCGTAAATTTGGAGAATCAAATGAAGTTTATGTTTGATCCTTACATTACATTTATACATACATGCATAACCTCACGCCTGTCTCCCTTTGGAACTTATTATATAGTCAATACATTTGGAACTTATTATTAAGAAGGGTTATATTTACCTTAAGCACCCATAAGTACAAAAGTTTAAAATTATGAACATAATATTTAGTTAAGTCTATCTAGCTCTCCAATAAGCAACAATCTATTGTTATAGACAACGACTTCTAGGTAGATAACAAGTATACGTGTCCATTCTTCTACATTATATGCCCAGAACCAAAGATATCTTTGCCCAGAACAATGAAAACTTTGTGTGAAGATAGAACACGAAGCTGCTGCTTCTGAAAACGTATTATTTTACACTCGCGCTATGCTCAGCGCCCATGAATACAAATTTACTTAAACAGGGTGACTATAGTGACGAATTTGCAATACTGAAGGAGAGCACTCTGTACTCGATTCTGATCATAATTATTTAATAAAATTAGGTACTTAATTTTTCACCAAAAATCCCTATGAAAAAATAAAGAGACCTTGCTACACTTTTCCCGATGCGCTGCCTCAATCAAAACGCACACAGCAGTGTTCCAGCCACACGCACACCACCACCCTTTAAGTATCTATTGTATAACGCTAATGTAAGCATGTAACCATAATGAATTCTTTAACTTTCGGAGAAGTTTACTCAGTAATTATTAATATTTATTATCATTTATCTCTTCATGTATGATCTTAAACTATCACGTCTTGGAATTTTGAAAGTCACCCACCAGTCACCTTGTACAGGTAAAAACATTAACTTATACATATGTATAGGTAGCACTGTAGGTTTATCGTAGAGTTAAAATAAAGGAAGTATGCATAATAACAGAAGGCAACACTTCAAGCGTTACAAATCTGACAAAAAAATTTACTTCAATCTCAACTCTATGCCCTGGAAATTAAGTTAAAATTGGTTGGGGAAATTTAACAGGTAATGTAACGTTTGATCTGCTGCCTTCTGTACATAAGTGGAGCGTGCTCGTAAACAGAGTTTGAAAATGAATTCCAAAATCTTTATGTGGGCTAGAAAATGTACTTACAAAAAATATATTTAAAATTCATTAACTCCAGCTATAAATTAATATCTTCGGCTGCTTATATTATAAAAATCGTTTTGAAGATAAAGATATCCTTCCATGCTGGACTGAAAAACATAGAATGTGCCAGCTGCTTCTCTTCCCGGGCATACTGTAAAAATCAGATAAGGGACAGAGGTGTGATTGGAGATTTTTCGTGGGCTGACCCCTCGTCACTGCAATAGTCTCTCTCCACCAATAAAATACCTCCAATTTCGTCAAACGTGACATCAGATGATTTTATAACCTCTGGTGTTCTGCCTACCCCATAAGGGATACAGGCGTGAAGTTATGCATGTATGTTAACTTTAAATAAACGGAATCAAATTGATGACATGTAATTTGCGAGGTCGCATTTTCGATTCACTCATGGAGAAAAAAAGGTTTCAGATCTGGGTGTTTTTATCTATACGTATCCTATATACAGGGTGACTGGTGGGTCATTTTCGAAATTCCAGGACGTGATAGTTTGAGATAAATAAAACAAGCTATAAATATTAATAATTTAATGAATAAAATTAACCGAAAGTTCAAGAATTCATTACGCAACGTATGGTCACATAAGGGTAATGCAATAGATACTTAGCGGGTGGTGGAGTGCGTGTAGCGGGAACACTGCTGTGTGCATGAGCCTTTGATCCATTGACTGAGACAGTGCGTCGAGAAAAGTTTAGTAAGGTCTCTATTTACTTATAAGGATTTCTGGTGAAAAATTAAATACCTACTTTTATTACATAATTATGGTCAGAATCGATTTTAGATTGCTCTCCTTCAGTAGCTAAAATTTGTCACCAGTCACCCTGTACATATTTATTATTATATTAACTATTATCTACATATATCCAAGTTTACCCTTCGTTCGCCACATGGTATCCCATTTCAATAGCTCTGCTTGGTTTGTCTTTATATTAATTCATTCCATTCCATTGCTTTCAGTTCATTCTGACTACTATCTTACGTCCATGGCTTCATTTGGCTTATTACCAGCTCATCTTTTCCCCACCCGACTTAAGAATTGCTTAGACCATATAATGATAAACTCTAATAATAAATATAACTCCATAGCTATTGCTATTGATTCCCCAATCACTGATCATATTCCTACTATGTTATGCTTAAATAACCGTAATCGCTTTCGTGACAAATCCGCAAAGATAATGATTAAAACTGATTTTAATGCTATAAAAGATGATCTTGATCACATGGATTATTCTCCAGTTTTGAATTGCTTGGATACAGATATTGCTACTGATACTCTCATCGATAAAATCAGAAAGACCATAATATCCCATACCGTAAAAATTCCAATCCCTCACAAGAAAAACGTTCTTAAGCCCTGGATAACTCCAGGCCTGCTTCGTTGCCTACGTAACAGGGACAAACTTCATAATAAAGTAAGAAAAGCCACAGAAAATGAAATTCTTGCTTTAACTTATAAAAGGTATCGTGATTTCATTAATTGTCTAGTACGTAAACTTAAGCGTGATTATTATAAAACTAAACTTGCAGATGCTAGGAGCTCCAAAGTCTTATGGAATGTTATCAAAGAAGCAACAAATTTCAACATAAATAAAGAATCACCTAAGGATTTACTTAAATTGGATGCGGAAGCACATAAATCTATAAACGTGGTAAATAATTTTTTTGCTAACATAGGAAAGAAACTGGCAGATAAAATTATACCTCCTACGTCAATTGCAGGTCCTCCCACAGTATCTCCGCCCAATTCGTTGGCTTTGATTGAAGTGGAACCAGATGAGGTTGAACGCATTATAATGGGTTTACGATCTGACTGTGCATCAGGCTGGGACAATATCTCCCCTTCCATTATCAAAGCCTCCAAAGATGCTCTCGTGCTCCCAATAACGCATATTTGTAATCTCTCAATTTCAACTGGAGTATTTCCAAAAGCACTTAAAACAGCACTGGTCCATCCCATTTATAAGGAAGGGAATAAATCCGAGGTCACAAATTACAGACCAATATCTGTTCTGCCTGTACTTTCGAAGGTCTTGGAGAGAATCTTGAACAATGCACTAATTAGTTTCTTGGAAAAACACAACTTGATAGCCAGCAATCAATTCGGTTTTCGCTCAAAAGTTTCCACAGAAGATGCAGTCACCAAGCTTACAAGTTTCATAGTTTCCAAAATGGACAATAAACAAAAGTGTTTAGGCATTTTTCTTGATCTCTCCAGGGCCTTTGACACAGTCTCGATCCCAATACTTGTTAACCAGCTGGAATCGTATGGGGTTCGTGGTCACTCTTTGAATATCTTCAAGAGCTATCTCCTTGATCGTATGCAGAGGGTGAAAATTGACTCATACATTAGTGACATTGAACCTATTGATTTTGGCGTCCCACAGGGTAGTATTTTGGGCCCCACGCTTTTTCTTGTGTACATAAACGAAATATGTAAGCTTCCTATTCCGAATTGCGAAACTTTCGTTTATGCAGATGATACTGCGCTAATTGTGCACGGAGAAGACTGGGATAGTGCCAAAGCGTCCGCTACTAAGGCTCTTGAATGTGTTGGTAACTGGCTCTCAACAAATTTTTTGACCTTAAACTACAAAAAAACCCACATAATACCCTTCTCTTTAACCTTAGCAAGCGCTCCTCCAGTTCATAACCGTAACTTGACAATACACTCCTGTAATTCTGCCTCTAGTATCTGTGACTGTGTCTCTATAGGTTTTGTAAGCAGTGTCAAATATCTTGGTATTATTATTGATTTTAATTTAAAGTGGCACTTGTACATTAAATCGCTAAAATCACGAACTAGAAAACTAATCTACGTTTTTAAAATTCTCAGACACATAGCAGATTACAGAACAGTGAAGAATGTTTACTTGGCACTGTCTCAGTCAATTATTTCTTATTGCATCCCTGTATGGGGAGGTGCAGGTAAAGTTCTCATGCTGGAACTGGAAAGAGCACAACGTGCATTACTCAAAGTCATGACGTTTAAGCCCATTCACTACTCTACTTCATCCTTATATAACGAGTGTCAAGTTTTGACTGTGCGTCAATTATTTATTCTCAGATGCATTATCCGAAAGCATAAGGACTTGCCACTTGAGTCTAACCAATTGACGAAACGTTCCCGTGTAAAAGTCTGTCACATAAATAACCACAGAACCTCAGCTGCCTCTAATCACTTTGACATCCTTTCCTCAAAAATCTATAATTATATCCATAAAAACATCTCAATTTATGAACTTACCATATTTGAAATCAAGAAAAAACTGACAAACTACCTCTTAACGTTAGATTATGAAAAAACCGAAAATATTCTTAATAAGGTCATTTAATACATTTCAATTAAATTTCAATAAATAAAATATTGTCATACACTATACTTATCCATCAATTACACTCCTCATTCACACACACGCACACACAAATACACACACAAACACACATACATACACACACACTTCTCCTTTCATATGTACAAAAATAGTTTATTTTTCCTACTTTTGTAACAGCTTTTGAAATCTTGTATATCAAAACTACAAATAAATCTTATTCAGATGCCTTTCCTTAGGAATCACTGGCTCCGATAGCACACTTACAGTAGTTTCGGAGTCAGGGACATTCTCTCTGTGACCATTATACTATGTAACCATTAGATTTAAGTCTTAATTGTTTAAAGCCCATAACAATGTACCTATAATGTTTTTTGTACTTATTTTTTTTTGGTTGCAAATAAATAAATTATTATTATATTATTATTAATTATTATTATTATTATTATTCAGTTATTATTTTAAATCTGGTTACTAACGATTTTCACATAAACATTTTAAAGTTATTTTGCAACTATTAAAGTTGGGGTAGGCCTTTGTCCACCAGTGCGCTTCACCCAGCTAATGGTGATGATGATGATAAACTATTATTCAATAGATAAAAATACTTCATAAAAATGTTCCCTGCTGGGACTTGAACCCAAATCTCCCGCATGTTACTACAACCTGTACTAATACAAGGTGTTCTTTTGATATCCCCTAACTTTGAGGTTTTTGTCCTTACTAAAAATTAATACGTTTTGCCAAAGAATATGCGGTTCAAAAGTGCATACTTTCCAAGATATCATCGATCTTAATGTAATGAGTTATAAATCTATACCCTTGTAAAATCCCTTACACATTAATTCAATAAACGCGTGTCACTGAAGCCATACATTAAACAACAAAAACATTTTAAACGTTGAGAAATGCTGCATACAATATACAACGCAAAACGTTGCGAACTGCATCTATGAATAGCGTTTACTTCGTTTAGAGGTGTTTTACATGAGATGTTTTGACTCAAATAAACTGTTTTGTATGGAAAATAAAAACAAAAAAGAATGAAATTGATTTTGAAAAATTATTCATATGTTGTTTGAATCTATAACCTACATGGTCCCATTAATATTCTAGATTTATATGAAACACCTTGTATTTATTTATTTTACACCATTCAATGTTACCCGAAAGTTATCTTAACATTGAACCCCTCGATTTTCACAACCTAATTATAAAAAGTAACATGAATGTTTAAATTGAATACCATAGAATTGTTTATTAAAAAACATAATACCATATAAAGCCCAACATATCCAAATGAAAAAAAGGTAATATTAATAAGAATCTGTAAAAAGTGTACAAAGTTACCGAAGATGAGTGTACACTTTATTGTACACATTAAAAAAAGAAAAAATACAACAATCACGCACAGTTAAGAATTGTACAAAGGGCGTTCTTATCGCTGTAAATAATTTCGATGACAACCGTGACCAGATAACTCAATGAGATCGGGCCGGGATCGATATTTCGTATCTTTATCATAACATACGAAAATTTCAACTGGGCGCAGCATATTAATGTGATATGCAACAAACTTAGGGCAATATTAACAAAATTTAGCATCATAAAATATAAAATACCAAGCACTATAATGATCATAATGTATAAAGCTTTAGTAGAGTCTATAATATCATACGGCATCACCAGTTATGGACGAACATATAAAACCTACTTAGATAAGATCTACACACTGCAACAAAGAATACTTAAAACTATTACACCAAAAAACGAAATCCGTAAATATAAAGATAACTACCATGAACTTTTTAAATTGCACAAAATTATACCAGTCCACGAAGAAGTCTCTTTTTCACTTTTACACGAACATGGAAACAACACTGACCTCCAACAAACGGTCCAACATTCCCGCTCGACAAGAAAGGCAACACAGGGAACTTTATTAACAACTAAAGCTAACAATACTTATGGTCAAAGGACAACTAAATATATAATACCCAGATTACTCAACGCACTACCTTCCGAACTACGTTATAAATTAAATGAGAAAAACATTAAACGTGAATTAAAAAACTATTACCTAAAAAATATATAAGTTTTTCTAACCTACTAAACTAACAACTTAGGCATATACATAAAAAAAAATACCTATGTATTTGTAAGCTTTTATCTATGTGAATATAAATATCTCAACAAATCGATGTTTATATAACAATGTAAAAAATTATAACTTTTATTTTTATTTATAAATATACCTTTAACCATATAAATTGTAATCGCAAAGCTACATTTATAACGAAGAACAATATCTTGTTTTGTAAATGTGAATAGTTCAAAAAATATTTTACCTCCTGTATAAACTCTGTAGTAGGCCGGTGCGATACTTGCCTCGCACCTTACGCGCTGGATTTCGGAACCGGTTTCAAATTTTCAAATTTTTTTATTTCAATTTTCAAATTTAAATATGCGTAAAACTAACTTTGTGTTCCCGCAACTCAGCGCGTAGGTTTTTTGTAATGGCGAATGACGAACGAAGATGCCGAGACAAACGTTCAGTTTATCGGCATTATTTAGATTAAGAAAATTTATTGTATACTTTTGAATAATAAATAAATAAATAAAAAATAAAAAAATAACTTCACGCCTGTATCATGTTTGATAAAATTTGGAGGAATCATAATGGTGGCGAGAGACTATTGCAATGACCGAGTGTCAGACTATCGCCAACAAAAAAACCTCTGTCCCTAAACTGACTTTTACAGTATGCTCGGGAAGAGAAGCAGCTGGCACATTCTAAGTTTTTCCCTTGCTCCTAGTCCAGCATAGAAGGATATATCTTTATCTTTATAACGATTTTTATACAATATCCTAAATCGTTAAAGCTAACGAAGATATTTATTTAAAGCTGGAATACTTAAAGTGCATTTTAAAGGCAAAGCTCAGTGTTATCAAAATATGTAGCTTATCCTCAAACATGCATTTGCGGTTCCACGCTGACGACAAGCAACCTCAGGCGCTGAGTCGGTGTGCTTTCTTAGGAATGTTCTTGGGCTTTGATAAAATTTTGTGTGAATTTAACAAATACAATTTACGAATTTTACAATACGGGTTGTCTGGAAGAAATTGCTTGCTAGCGATAAGACCGTCAATTGTTATACAATAATATATAATTCTTCTTGTTTGTAATCCCTTTTGTAACTGTATGCAATAAAGAGTAAATAAATATATACTATACAGGGTGACTGGTAACAAATTTTAGATACTGAAGGAGAGCACTCTTAACTTAATTCTGATCTTAATGAATAATGAAATAGTAGGTATTTAATTTTTCACCAGAAATCCCTATAGATAAATAAAGGGACCTAACTGCAATGTTCTCGACGCGGTGCCTCAGTCAACACGCACACAGCAGTGTTCCCGCCACACGCAGAGCACCACCCGCTAAGTATCTATTGCATTACGCTTTTGTAACCATGCGTTGCGTAATTAATCCTTTAACTTTCGTTTGAGTTTACTCAGTAAATAATTGATATTTTATTTATTTTTCTCTTTATGTATGATCTCAAACTACCACGTCCTGGAATTTCGAAAATGACCCACCAGTCACCCTGTACATTACTTTTAGTATTCAAAAAAGTCTTAATTTAACTAAAAAACTTTACTCCCATCTGCCTCCTTCCAGCTCGCCATCAGGGTGGTGGTAGGCGCTAAAAGGTGGCGTTTTCCACTCCGGAGGTCAATGGCATATATTCAGTTTCATTTTCTCCCTTAGTTGTTACAAGATCCGTTTTAAACCTATGTCTCTCGTGACTACAATGTTAAAGAGACCATATTATTTTATATCACAAGATTTGTTTAGTTTCAGGCTTTAAAATTGGTGTGGTGTATTGTGTCATTTTTTTTACTTTTACTATGCTTTGTTGTTACTATGTAACTTATTATTTAGGTAAAATTAATTTCAAAACTATTTTTATAAAATATCATAAATCGGCAAAGCTAATAAAAGTTGTGAATTGTAGATTAAAACCATTGAGTTACTATGTACTGACGTACTAGAGAAGGCATCGCCTATCTTTGCTTAGTCACATCAAACTGCGGTCCCTGAGACGCACTTCACTCGGACGTTTGCTATCAATGTATGTGATAGGCCACACATTGTATTTTTGGAAAAAAAGATTGAAAAGCGTAAAAAATACCAAGCGCAAAGGAATAACTTTTCATCATTTAAGAAATAAGATTTCATAATTTTAAAACAAATATGAATAATATTGTTATTGTCGCCATGTTCAATACTCATCAAAGACTAAAAACTAGATGGCAAAAGTGGTAAAATAATTTACCTGACATTATCCTCGCGTCAAAAAAGCTTTTCATATTTTTTTTTATTATTTTACTCTAAATGTTTGTTGTATACAGGATGTTTATTCAAAGGGCAGACTGTATTGTTATTCACTTAAAAAAATTAGAGTTGACGTGTAAAAAATGTTATGATAAATATTTAAAATCACTCGAAATTAGTAAATAGCATAAATTATAAAAAGTAGTATGGGCGCACTACTAAAAACAATTTATTTACAAGTTATTAATGAAATATACAACCACGTTTTATTTAAGGGTACCTTAAGTAGATTTCAACCGAGCGAATATATTAATGTCCTTGTAAAAAATACCTAGGTACCTTTTTTGCTATAAGTTAATTAAAAGAAAACTTATTGTGTAAAAAAAAATTGCCCTTGACTAAAGCAATACCTTGTATAAGTTGTGCAATACACCATTTTTCTATCTTTTTGCGTTATACTTTATTTATGTGATGTATTTGCTTATTTAAATATAATCCTCTAAAGAGGTTAAAGAAAATGTACATTTGCAATGCAATTTAAAGGTATACTTATGCTCTAATAAACTAACATCTTGTTGATCTTGTATAATAAAAAGTAGACTTTAAAACATCGTACATTAGAAATTCTAAAATTTTCTAGAATATATGTTCTGACAATTAAATTGAAATTTATGTATTTTTTTTCTTAATTCGTATTATGGAGTCAGAAATTTGCTCAGATTCAGTTCGATATCAATTGATCATTTAAAAGCTGATTGGCTCTAGAACAATCGTCATGTGAACATAAAATTTGAAAGAGTTAATCTAAACAATAAATGCAAAATGTGTGAATCATCATGAAATTTGATATATCTCTCATGTTTATAATTTTAGCTTAATTGTTTATATTTAAGAAAGAATAAACTACCTTCTCTCTCTACTTTCAATTAATAACTTTCAATTGATTACTACTTTCAATTAATTAAGTTCACAAAACATAAATAAATAAATGCTTTCATACATACATACATAACTTCACGCCTGTATTCCGTATGGGGTAGGCAGAACACCAGAGGTAATAAAACCATCTGATGTCACGTTTGACAAATTTGGAGGCATAATAATAGTGGAAAGAGACTATTACAGTGACAGGGGATCAGCCTATCGTCCACAAAAAAGCCTTCTATAACACCTCGGTCCCTTAACTGACTTTTACAGTATGCCCGGGAAGAGAAGCAGCTGGCACATTCTATGTTTTTTTTTCGCTCCCAGACCAGCTTCTATGCGAATGCCTTTTAAATTGTGATAGAGCACATTGCAATATTCGCTGTCTTCTATTAATTTCCTCTCAGTCCACAACAAACGCTATGTAATTAGAAACAATACCTTATTTTCACAAAATCTTCTTTTATTCAAAAAGTCAACCACAAAATAATTTTCTCGTTAAAAAAGAATAATGAGTGGCTTTTTCTTCTCAGCGGTGTTAAGTGCCCGGATTATTAATGGACCCTAATAAAATTAAGTAACCGAAATTCTTGAATGCCTACAAAATTGTTACAGCACAGATTTATTTATTTTTAAACCCAAGGTTACTTTTGAAAGAACGATCTCAAGAAATAAGTAAGCATAATACACCATACCTGCTGTAGAGTATACTATACCAGTTCTGAGGGGCAATTCAGATTATTTATTCCTCATCAAAATGACAAAGGAATATTATTGCGATCTACTTAACGTCAAAGTGGTATTCACGTGATACTTTTTGAAACGTCTAAGGCCTATCGGAAAGGGTTAAAAATAAAATAAAAATACGCCGTCAAAAGTACTAACAAGAAAATACTCTCTCCTGAAACATTTATAATATTTTTATACGTCATACTGATGTAGATAAGTTGAAATGGTAGCCACTTTGATTTTATTTTATATTATTATTTTAATGAACCTGTTTTGCTACAATAGGTGACATACGACCACGGCTATTCTTTAAAAATATCTCTATCAGTATTACGTAGTATATAAATATTTCAGCGGAGAGTTTTTTCCTGTTTCGTACTTTCTGCGTGTTTTTAGTATTCGGGTTTTAGTTATCCAACTTTTTCTTTTTTTCACTTGATTTGGAGTTAATAGTGTCAATATATTTGAACTGTGCTAACAACGTTCTTTCATTTGATACCACAAACGAAGCCGTCAATATTTTTTTTGTTTTTTACTTTTATTATAATTTCAATTCTTTTTGAATAAAAGTATTAACATATTTGAACTCCGCTAAAAAAGCTCTTTCATTTGATACCTCACACGAAACCGTCAAGAAAAAAATATTTTTGAGTTCTTAACTTTAAGTCCCTTGCTGTACTCAATTGGACGTGACGTCATGAAGCCTATAACCAGCGGACAATCAAGACATTTCCAACGACACCTCATTTGTCAAATTATGATAACTGTTTTAAAAGTTATGACGGAAAAGATGAACATCCATACCTAAGCACGTATAGGTCAAAATCATAACCACAGTACAGATATCAACAGTAATTCAATTTCATACAAACGGATGAAGCGCGAGCTATACCTACGCGGCTCGATCTCGGCATGCGGCCACTCGCGAGTGTCTGCATACCAAAACAATTGTTGTTTGTGCTTAATGTTAATATGCGGATTTTTTATAACTTCAAATTTAATAATACATTTTTTCGTACGTCTCAGTCGAGGCGCAAGTATTTTTCAGTCGCTAATTTATAAGACCGATTTGTTATTCAAACGTAAACATAGTTTTTGACACAATTACAGATATCTACAGCTATTACAAATTTTTCAATTTACAAAGTATTTTATTTGTTTATATAAAAAAGTATGTTTGCAGTCACAAAATTAAATAGAAGTGAACACAAAGTACGCAAATGTAATTTAAACGCTGAAGGCGGGCAGCCCTTTCACAATCATGTGAACGGACCGCGGCGCGCTGTTGGCATTTATTTCAAAGATGCGGCCGAGTTGAATTACTGTAGATATCTGTACTGTGTCATAACCTTCGTAGTAGTCGGTTAATAGCACAATCATATCGAAACTCTAACATTGCAATATGGTATTTACGTAACACTTTTTAGTATGGAGATTAGAGATTGTAAAGAGAAAGAAATAATAATACTTAGAGGTATTGTTTTTAGTTACACACTTTCGTTCAATTTAAAATATCGTTGCTTATTAAAGTTTCGTTATCCCAACTGAATTGACCTTTTTGTTAAATTTTCACTAGTAATACAATTCTTCTATCTTTAAACAAACTATACAGGATAACTGGTGGGTCATTTTTGGGAGATCAAACATAGAGAGAAAGAATAAGTTAAAAATAAATATATAGTATATTTTCATTACGAGTGCGGAAAGCCTGTCATTGCAAAGAGTTCCGACAAATGTCTACACGAGCCGAGGCGCAGCCGAAGTTTGAAGTTTTGAAGTTTACATGCTATTCCAGACTAGACATTATCACTATGCCAAATTTCATCCAAATCTGTTGAGCCGTTCTGCCATGATTGTCTTACAAACATTCATACATCAGTCCAAACTTTCACATTTATAATATTAGTAAGATATACATATAAGTCCATGACACAAATATCCGCGTCACTTCATCACAAACCTCAGTCTTGGACCTCAGGCGAGGTGACAGCGTTTTTCCCACTCCACCACCATTTGTTTTGACACAAAACCTGTCCAAAATAAATAAAACAATGACATTCAGTGAACTGGTAGTTTGGTGGCAAACTACCTGAAACAGGATACTTTTGTTCCCGATTATATTTCCGTCCATGCAATGAATAGCGTTGGATCAATAAACTAGGCTACGTGTCTTTTGTCAGTTAACATAGAATTTTTCATGGAGAACAGTTTTCAGAGAAAAAGAATCTTTAATATTTCAAATTTTGATAGTTTTTTCTTTGCTATTCTTTTTGTTTACGTAGCTGGAAATTTGTCGATTCATCGCACGAGGGATTCATACCATGTGTATGAATCGCCAAATAGCTATTTACAATGGGTCGTTTCATAGCATGGCATGAATACCTCCTGCGATGAATCAACGAAGTCCCCCATTACTTACTTTTTAAGCTTAGTTACCTTTAATAATGTTTTTTAAGTTTTTGCATTTAAAATGCTCAATTATCAATACATATAATAAAACAGTAAAAAAATCGTGTCTGTACATTTAATATTTTTACAAAAAAAATTATCTAGCGTTATAAAGAAATGAAAAAAGAGGAAGAATCTGAAAAAAAAAATTTGTCTGTTTGTTTGTTTGTAAGTTTGATAGATAGATAGATAGATAAAAACTTTATTGATACCACAAAATTCACAGACACATAACACTAATGTACTTAATATATATCATTATATGTCTTACAAACTAGAATAACACATTAAAAAAAAAAAAAAAAAGGACAGGTTAGTGTGATGTGTATGTGTACTGTACCAGCGCAATAGGAGGCAGCTCAGCGTTGGCATTTGCTCGGAAGAGCAAAAACGCTGATTTTCAGCTACATCCTGAAGGGAGCAGCATACCGTTAAAATGTCATAATATTCAGTTAGACGAGAAAATAAAAAAAAAATAAAAAAAATTACAATAAATTATATAGGTCAAACACATTAAATTTAATAAATAATATTATTTGAATGAACATAAATATTAAATAAGAAGAGATTAATTTAAACTTTATAATATACAACGACAATAACAATATAAAATGATTAAGTGAATGTCAGAATTATAAAATTGTATAAATACCCATGTCCAGTAGAATGGAATAAATTAAAAATAATTAGTATAATAATAATTACTATAAATATATTTTCTTTATAATGTTTCCGCTATACTACGTAAGTGTTTTCTGAATATTTAAATAATAAGATTTAATTTTAAATTTAAAAATATTTTTGGAGTTAGACATTCTAATTGGTGGAGGAATATCATTCCAACACTTAGTCGCGTTGTAGCGGAAACTACCCGTGAATGCCGCAGTCCGGTGATGTTGCATGCTTAGCGGCGGTCTTGCCGATCTTGGGTCACGCTTATATATGTTACGGAATTCAGGAAACTTTAGTTTTGAGTATAAATATTCGGGATTTTTAAAATTAATCAAGTCATACATTAAAGAAGAAAGATGAAGTTGTCTGCGAAATTTCATGTTGAGAATTGAAGCCCTATTCAAAAAAGGTGTAATACGGCTTCTTGGAGGAACATCATAGATGAACCTGCAACACGCGTTCTGCACACGCTGAATCAAACGACTACTCCTGCTCAATAGTCTAGGTCCATATACAAGGTCTGCGTAGGTGAGTCGAGATAGTATTAAAGCTTCACAGACAGTAATTCTAACCTCTTCTGAGAGCAGATTACGGATCCGATAGAGGACTTTTAGTCTGTAGAAGCAATTCCTCACAAGATGCTCAACGTGCGCTTCAAACCTTAATTGATTGTCCATCAAAATCCCCAAATTTTTTGCCACATCAACTTCAGTGATAGTCTGATTGCGAATAATTACTTTTGGAAATTTATTTTTAATTTTTATTATGTGCGATTTGGAGCCTAATATAGTAAATTTAGACTTAGTAGGGTTCAGTAGGAGACTATTTCTATCAGACCAATCCGCGATTCTAGTCAGGTCCTTATTTAGCATTTGAACTGATTCCAATATTTTGTCAGGTGCTTCCGAAACATACAACTGTACGTCATCTGCATACACATGAAACTCGCTGTGCTTGATTTCTTTTGCTAAGTCAGCACTATAAATAATGAATAATAGTGGTCCCAGTATAGAACCCTGGGGCACACCACGACTCACTGGTTTAGGTTCAGACAGAATAAAAGAGCCATCCGGCTTTTTAAGTTTTACACATTGATTTCGATCAGCTAAATAGCTTTCAAACCATTTGAGTGCCATTTCGTCAACGCCGTAGTGTTTTAATTTTGAAAGGAGAAGTGAGACGTCAATGCTATCAAAAGCGCGAGAGAAATCAAGCAGTGCGAGGATAGTTCCATGTCCCATGTCCTGCTCCGCTAGCATCGTATCCACGACATCCAACAGTGCAGTAACAGTGCCACGACCCCTTCTGAAGCCCGACTGAAGGGGAGGAAGTATATTGTTCTGTTCAACGTAATTCCGAAGTTGATTATACACTGCTATTTCCAAAACCTTAGACATGAAAGGAAGTATACTTATGGGTCTCAGATCTTTCAATTCAGTTGGATTATCTAACTTAGGTAAAGGTGTAACTATTGCTTCCTTCCATATACCGGGTACGACAGCAGAACGGATGGATTCATTAACGATGAAAGTAATTATTGGCAGTGTTCTAGGAATCGTGAGAACTACCATGTCTTTGCTTATTTTATCAGACCCAATAGCATTCGACTTAATTGACATGATATACTTGCATACGTTATCCTCAGAAACTGAGCGTAAGGTGAATTTTTTATCCGAAAAATAGGATGTATCAAATTTTTTCCCTTCTAAAACTGATTTTTGTATATCACTGTCAGGGAGGTTTAAGAAGTGGTCGTTTATTACATTAGGATCACTGAAACAGCTCGGAAGGCAGTCATTTTTACTAGGATCAATCAATACTTTTTCTTTTAGATTTTTTCAGAATTTTGAACTGGTTTTCAAATTTGAATTTATGAAGTGATTGAAATAGGCACGTTTTTCGGACATAATGCTTTTCTGAACCAGTTTTTTTAGATCGTTGTAATATTTTTTATTCGTGTTTTTCTTTTCCCGAGCTTCATTGCGCAATTTCATCATGAACCTTATATTGTCTGTGACCCATGGCAAGGAACCATGACTCTTAATCCGTACAGTTTTAAGTGGTGCGTGTTTATCAAAAAGCTCCAAGACCATGTGATTAAACTTCGATAGCATTGCATCGACCGACGGTTCTCTAGTTACTACCTCCCAGTCCATAGAGTTGAGGTCTCGATGAAAAACTTGCATGTCTATGTCTTTTAAAGCCCTGTAAGTTATGATTTTAGGCGACAATTTAATTTTTTTCACAGCTAATGTGACGTTAACCATATAATGACCATACGCTCCGGTTATATTATTTACTGTGATTTCGCGAACTGGACAGTTAGTGCATACTAAGTCTATCAATGTTTCTGATTCAGGGGTGAAATGAGTAGATTCTGTGACAACTTGTCGCAAATCGATGTAATGTAGAAATTTCGTAAACTTTATTGTTTTACTGTCATTTTTTTGTTTCATATTTATATTAAAATCCCCCATCAAAACAAGGTGATCGTAGCCAGATAATTTTGATACCGAATCAGTCAGTGCATCAACAAACATGTCAACGTTCATCCATTGAGGTCTGTAAGCCGTACCGATTGCAATTGTGTACCCATTAGCTTTAGTAGTTAGCCACATTTGCTCTATACAGTTGTTAGGATTATTTATATAGCGTACGCGCACATCTTTTTTAATTGTCTGTTTGCACACGCTAATCTCTGGAACCGCTGGACGGATTTGAATGAACCTTTTTTTGATGTATAGCTGTGAAGCCGGGGCAACATATAGGGTATATTTTATTTCGGTTACTGGAACACCTGATGCAGAACCCTTAAGGGATCATCAAAACCGTAAGAAATATAGATAATGATGCCTTAACAAAAGTTGTCCAGGATGATGAGCAGATTCTGCAGACATAAAAAAAATCTAGGATCTAAAAAAATTGTAATAGATTTTTAAAAGTTATGCCTAAAACTTACTTTACTAGAATATGGTGGAGATGTTCGGCATACAGATCAGAAGTACTCATTGCTCAGTTGCGCGTAGACCGACCATGAGTCTAAATTCGTAAGATCGATCCTGCTCGCGTAATTTTTTTTTATAATATTTTTTTTTTTACAATAAATATTTAATTGTAAACAAAATTGTCTTTGACACCACTTGATTTCAATCAAGATCCAAAGAGATATCGTAATAATTTTAATATAACTCCGTAATAAAAAAAAGGTATGTTCGATAAGACGCGGGCGGACGAGCGAGTGATTCGCTGGCATGGCCGGCCACTCACGCTGTTAATTGTTCGAGATACCTACCAAGCTCTGGGTGCCTATGACCATATTCACCCAACTTTTATTATTTCACTTGGAATTAGATTTCTCTGAATGAACCACCAAATTTTTGTAACGGTTGGGAGTCAGACTACTTACGAGTTTAATTTTATAACTTTCTATTCCAAAATATTAAAAATACTAAGTTTTTTTTCAAATCGGTGAATAAGTTAATTTGACCTCATTCTCACCTGATGGTAAGTATAAATGAGGTCGAATACCGAAGCCCTACCAGTTCTATCATAAACCCGTTTGCGGCTCTAAGACTGGCTCTTTATAAAATGTTTTCGGGACGCGTCACGCTGGCAGTAGTGATATTTGACGGCAAATTTCAGTCAGCCGAGACAGTCAGTTTACCGACAAGCGGGGCTCACTCGGATTAGTCAATTATTCAGAGGCGGTAAGGTTATTCTAGGGGTAAATTATAACTAAATTGTCGTCAAAATCAATGAATGCTGGGTTTTAATATTTTACATGAGTAAAAGCTACTACAAACGAATGGTAGGTAGTTATAAGAATAGTAAGTAGTAATTTGACAAGACGTTGAATATTGAAACGCTTTATACGCTTCAATATTCAACGTGTATGATAGCTAAATCTACTGTTCGTAGAATAAACGAACATACATACATATAACTTCACGCCTTTATCCGTTATAAAACCTCTATCCAATAAAACCTCTATCCCTAAAATGACTTATAAGGTATGCCCGGGAAGAGAAGCAACTGTTACATTGTATGATTTTCTGTTGCTCTCAGTCCAGCGTGGAAGCAACGAACGAACAGTGTTTTTGATATTGTAACGTGGCATTAGTAGATTTTTTTTTTAAAGATTAGATTAGATAGATGTAAAAGCGTTCGGATAGCCAGAAGAAAAAAAAACTGAACTACACTAAAAATAAACATGGGAATAAGAATTCTAAGGAAATTCTCCTGGTAAAAGTACTAGGGGCTTAAAAATAATAAATCTGAAAATTAGTTGGTATGCAGTAGAAAATTTTGCTATGTTGATAGGGCTAAATCATTAATAAAGCTTCTTGCGCGATTTAATACAGGTAGGTACAGAAGGCAGCAGGTCAAGCGTTACATTACCTGTCAAATTTCCTCAAACAATTTTAACTTAGGTAATGTCGAGGGCATAGATTTTAGATTCAAGTAAAAAAAAAATTACCGATTTGTAACGCTTGATGTGTAACGCCTTCTGTACATACAGAGATATATTGTAAGAAAGTTTAACCTTAAATCTCTAAGGTTAAGGTTAAGGTTTTATTTATTTCGTGATCATTTCTAGCTCTTGGAAGTAAGAAACCGTAGATTTAGAAGTAGAATAAAAAGTAACGTAGATGTGTTAACTACCAAAAGAAATTACATTAAATTGGCTTACCGTGAAAAGTAGCCAATCATAACTATAGATAGATACACATTATACACTGATAATGGCTGGATGGATGGATCTTTGCTACTCTTTCACGCAAAAACTGCCGAATGTATTCTTCTGAAACTTTGCAGTAATATAGCTTTACTTAGAATAACAATAAGCTATAATTAATGAAGATAGGTATTGCATGAATTATGTAAAATTTAAGACACTTTGGCACCCGATTTGTTTATAACGCAATGTGCCTAATATAGTTACCTATGTTTGTAATGTACCTAATATATTTACCTATGTTTGTGGTTAGGAGCTATAAGTACATATTATTTGGGCGAAAATTCTTCATTTTTATTTTTGTTATTAAAGATAGTATTTAGGACCTTGGAGAAGAAAATAACCTACTCGAAATACTAATTCAATACAGACGAAGTCGCAGGCATCATCTATGTAATATACCTACCTACCTATACTTTTTCACAAAACATCTAGGTGAAACTGCGGATCACAGCTTTGTTGTACCAGTTTTTGAAGTAACTCTGTCTGTTTATCTATCAGTAACGCTTAACTACTGAATCGATTTTGACGAAATTTTGAATAAGGTAAGTTTAAACTTCAAGGAGGATATAATAATAGTATTTATCCAACTCCAACAACCGGTATCCACGCGGACGAAGTCGCGGGTCACAGCTAGTTCTTAAATAAATGAAAAATGTGATAAATAAAAATTACGCGACCAGGATTTGATCCTGCGACCTCTCGTTTGCCGGACGACTGCTCTTCCACTGAGCTACCGGGGCCTGGCGGTACACCTCGAAATTACTTACCACATTTTTGTTTTTACGTTATATTGCTAACGTAGCTACGACCACCGAAATTACAGAAATTGTGAATCCCAGTTAAAGTGAAGCATTGCAATGTTTTAATAATGTTTTATCACATTTTTCATTTATTTAGTTACCTTTACTGATACTAGGTTCACGAGTCACGCATCGAAAAAAAATTATCGCCTTAGAATAGCATGTTACCTCTGGATAATCGTCTCCTTCATATTCACCCCACCATGTTCGTCTTCACTATTACCCTTCATATGAAACCGCTTAGTGGTATCCGAGAATCAGATTTCCCTTCATATAAAATCGGCCTCCAAACATCACTGCATAGAAGGTGATAATAATAGCAGGATACTTTTGTTCTCGGTTATATTTCCGTCCATGCAATGAATAGCGCGGGATCAATAAACTGGGCTACGTGTCTTTTTTTCAGTTTTCATTGAAGCTAGTCTTTTTATATATTTATTCATATTTCAAATGTTGATAGTTTCTCCTACTGTTGCGGTTTCTTTGATTTTTGATGCTCTGCTTTTTTTTTCATGAAAAGTAACATTTCATTTAAAATAAAGAAATAGGAAAATAACTGTTTTATTGATTTACTGTTTGTAACCTTGGCAGGCACGGGAATCATGAGGCAATCATCGGATAAAAAACTTGGCTCAGAATAAACCTATCATCCCAGGAAAAATGTGTCGTAATAATCAATGAATAAAGTCGTCAAGGTAAACGATCTCTGATTTTTTTCATGAAGTCCTTAATCGATTTCGATGTAATTTATGTGGGACCAAATGGTGTCGCACCACATACAGACAAATTGAGTACCTCCTTTATTTTTGTTGAAAAGTGTGTAACGTTATTTTACAAACCCTTTTTGACTGCGTTAGCGGCTATTAACAAAAACCAGTTTTCGGAGCTGCCAATCTCATCGCTCGGCTCATACGACGACGCGACTCGATCAGTCGTCCATTTTGATTGAAATCTCAAGGCATACGCACGCGTATTTTGCTCTCTAATAAACAACGCGTCACTTCCTCAAATTTTCAAAAATGTAGCACTTAGCTACTTTGCATAGTAACTGTTCAGGACCTGATGATACATATACATACAGATCCAAAACGTCTCAGAAGGGAGTCACTCAATGAAATTATCAGAACCAGAATAAATTATATAAATTTACAGTAAAAGTTTAAGTTTACTATTTATTAGAATCTACTTCGGCATGTCGATCTGTTGAGAAGAAGTGGCAAGAAACTCAACAGCAATCATCTTTCAAAATACATAATAACAGTTTACAGTCATAGAACAATAAATAAATATCACAATCTAAACGACGGTGACCTTTATCACAAAGCGGCTCATTTTCCATTACACCATTGAAAAAATCCAACATATCCGGAAAGTCAAAATCACGCCAACTCTCCAACGCTACCAACATACCAATTCTAATTAAGTCAAATCAACAACTTTGGTTTTATGGGTTCAATGCTTACAACTTGTATTTCCGTATTTTTATGAAAGCTTACACTTATTATTCTTTTAAGTGGTTATTTATAAAGTGTGTTTCGTAATCCCCATACTGGGTAAGTAATGAGCTTATCTTCATATAAGTTATTTTTTGTAGTTGCAGTGTAACTTGTCAATTACTTAATTAGAATATTCATTGCAAACCTATTTTTTATATTATATTGCCTAGCTTACGGCTAATCTTTTCATAATGGTACTTAACGTACCTACCATTCTCCGTCTGACTTTTTCTTACCAAGACAGCCACCTCACTAACTACTGTCATTTCCTAGGTTTGCTTTAGAGGTGGTCTTATCGGAAAGGCAATATTTTTATGGACTTTCCCTCACACACGTGACGTCAATTCCAGGGTTCAAAGTTCGGGGCTACGGCACGAGCAGTCCGGCAACGACACCTGCCACGTTTTACAAGACTTGGGATCCAGCCGAAGCTTCCACGGGAAGACTAACCTCCTTCTCATCTACTTATCATCATACCGCCGAGAACTAGGGGAGTCAGTTTCTGCGTTAGCAAAACTAAGGCGGGCATTTTACCCATTTTTATATTCTTAAAATATACATAATTTTCTTTGTGTTGACACGGTACCTAGTTTCATTTTATAAGCTCCCAACGTCACACTGGCACCCTTACGTGGTATTTTATGGCCTTATTTTTGCTTTCGTAGATAGTTGGTGATGGTAATTGTCTTCTTTCATACCTTGTTGCTAATGATACTATGACTATTTTATTCCATTCTTGTTCAAATACTCTGGTCCCAGTTTGTCATATTCGTATTGTGCGTCCATAGCTCATTGCACCTACTATGTAAGCAATTTGGTTATGGCACATGACATTGGCTCTCACAATTAGCTGTCTTGTGTTTGTTGTTTTTGCATGTCAAGGTCAATTTGTACTGTACCTATTTGTATTAATTTGATAATTCTGACTGTAAAAGAGTGCCGAGAGTTTTTTTCCGCCGGCTTTTTTTGTCTCTTGGTTTACTGTAATATCTTATTCAACAACTATCAACATAGTTAAAGCCGAAGTATGTGATGACTGACTTCATCAAGTGTTTTGTGAAATTCCTAAGATGACTAAAACTTTTATTTCTTGTGAAATGTTATCTTTAATTTTTTTTGGTCTTTAACTAAGGTTTACGTACAAACTGCAAATCATAAAGTTTTCTTCCAGTATAACGAAATTGTATAACCTAATATAATATTATAAGTCCTTTTTTATATCCAACATCTTTGGCATTTTTTATATGAGTGACCTCCACTTGGTGGACTTTTCCTGTCTAGCGACTACCCTTTATGAATGATGTGTCAAAATTGATACAGGGAGATTCATACCATGGTTTGAATCCCTCATGTTATGTATGGATGTGTGTTACTCAATCACGGCAGAATGGTTAAACGGATCTTGAAGAAATTTTGCAGACAAATATTTTGTAGTCTGAAATAGCACATAGGTTACTTTTTATACCGAAAAAGTACATTTTTTATAGAATAGATTTGTTCTTTGTCACTAGATGGCGCAGTTTTAATCACTCAGTAAACTTTTTTACACAATTACTCCTCAAAATTTGAGATGCCTCATACTAATGAAAACTTTGATGCAATAATCAACGAATACAGAGCACCAAAAACATCTACTTCACGTCAACACTTTGGCCGACTAATAATGTCATCCACGTAAACATTCTCTGAAATAATACATATTGTTTCAAAAATTTGAAATTTTCAATGAAGTAACCAACCGATTTCAATGAAATTTATATGGGACCAACTATGAAGTATCTTCTATCATATGGATTAAGAATTTTTAAAATCGATTTATAATTGTTTGAAATATCGTGTAACAACAAATTGAGAACCTCCTCTTTTTTTGGAAGTCGGTAGAAAAAGCTGTAACTACGGGCCACAGTTCGTAATTTCATTGATTTCATGTGAATTATATTGTAAAGACTGACAAAACTTCAAAGTTCAGTGCTATTATCAAAATAGGTTATCCTCAAACATGTTCCACGTTGACGACGAGCAGCCTCAGGCGCTGAGTCGGTGTGGTGACCTATGAATATATTTGGGCGTTAATTTAATAAATAGCTTGATCTAATCATAAGATCTTTGTATTCCTTTTTTATTTTAAACTAGCTGTTGTCCGCGACTTCGCCCGCCTGTGTATCGGTTGGATAAATAATATTACTTTGTCCTTCCTTGAAGTTTTAGCTTATAAAGTCTGTAGGTCGCATTTTGTAGCATTTTCAACGTTTGAGAATGAATAGGATGCAAGAATATAAGCACTGTATAACCAACTGCTGAACCAGTCAAAACTTTTGAAATGGTCACTTTACTGCGCAGAAACTTAACTTTTATTCTGACTCCGTTTCACAAATTTTGGTGGATGAAGCTTTTTTATTAAAATTATAAAATCACAATCTAGAACCACGCAAAGCTACCAGCGCGGGTGGCTTCGGCCAGTTCCCACCCTCTTCGCGCGTCTAGCGCGTCAACCGTAACATACCTATTTTGTTGCGAAATAATATTAACATACCCATATCTCCCAAGTTGGAGATTGAAATCATATGATGTATATACAAATTGATTCGCTATTGAAAACGTATGATTTATAACGTATTTATTTGGATAACTATGTTGATAAAACTCCTTTGCAAATAATACATTAATTTCGAAAAAATGTATTACTCAAATAATGGTCATTATGACTGTCCATACTGAACTGGGAGCGAAAGAAAAACATAAAATGTGGCAGCTGCTTCTCTTCCCGGGCATACTGTAAAAGTCAGTTAAGGGACAGAGGTTTTAAAGGCATTTTTGTGGGAGATAGGCTGACCCGCTGTCACTACAATAGTCTCTCTCCATCTTTATAATACCTCCAAATTTGTCATACGTGACATCAGATGGTTTTGTAACCTCTGGTGTTCTGCCTACTCCAAAAGGGATACAGGCGTGATGTTATTTATGTATGTATGGTCATTATGAGTCAACCTTAAAAGATAAACATGATTCTGTTCCGGACTTCACTTTCAGAACTCTCACGCATGATTTTTTCGTAACTTAAACTTTTTAGCCATCCTTCACTAAAATGTACAAATGTTGTGAGCTCGAAACACGTGAGCACACCACATATAGCCCATGTAAAAAACATTGCTTATTTAAATTAACTGCAACAACAACAAGCCTTGTTTATTGTCATCGCGAAAGCTTCCGGTAAAGGGAACTGTACCATTTTGAAAAGGATCACTGAAAAGGATCATCGGTTGCGATTATCGGTATTCACTGTTGATACTCCTTTCCATAATTGTTACCGTTATAATATTGCACCATATCAAAGTCAAAGTCAAAAGAATCTTTTTTTCGTAAGTATTTAAATACATTTAAAATAGTCAAACAATTTACAAATTGAACTGAATCTACCACTACTTCGGAAAGTCGGTCTGTTGAGAAGAAGTGGCAAGAAACTCAACAGCAATCATCTTTTAAAAATACGGTTGAAGCGGTCTTTTTTTTTCGCCAAAAAAATTCTTTGGCACCCACTAAAGCAAGCTCTAGTAGGAGGATGATGAATCCTGTTACAGATGAAAGGAAATTCTAAAGTGCTGCTAGCCCCAGTGGCTAAAAGGAGTGGCTAACAGGTATAGAGTACTCAGACAGTGTGGGGACCGCAAGAGCAGCCATGAGATTCCTCAGAATTCTTTAGTATACCCACTTAACATCCCCTTTTAATGATCCGCCTTCGTGTAGGCCATTATCATAATCGGAGCGACAGCCAATCGGTAGATAGAGGCTGCGCAGCGGAGGCTTCCTGGCCACCAGGGACAAGCTAAAATGACGAGGTGGAGCGGTGATATAAAACGGCAGAATTCATATGAAGGGCGGTCGCTAGCCAGGTTGACCATTCCACCAGGCAGGGGACACATCTCGAATTATTCATTTTTTACGACACGGTTATCCAGCGGTGTTTATAAAAGTATCTATCTACGACATAGAGATTATTTTGCCTTTAACTTGTAGATTGCAATTCTCCTACTACATGCACGTAGTTACGTCTAAAAGCCTATGCCCGATTTAATTATTTCTTAGTTCAACTGCATGGCCTGAGACTCAACATCTCTAGGAATTATCTGTAAGTCTCTATGGTTACTTAAGTGCCGTATAGTTGGTATGTTAGTGAACGTAGTTTATTTATTTTAAAGTGAATCTTAATGCAAATGAAACCAAATTTCTTTTGTTCCGGCGTTATGACTATGTCTTGTTTAAAATTTATATAAGTACGTAATATCTATATAATAATAATAATAAATATTTCTGACACTCACACAACATTATCTAGCCCAAATTAAGTTTCTTAAAGAACTTGTGTTATGGATACTAGATAACTGATATACTTAAGGAATATATAAAAATACATATTGAATAAATACATTTTTTTATTACAATAATCTTAAATAAACATATAAACATCCATAACTTGACGACTAATATCTGTGTTCATCACACAAATATCCGCCGCCGCCGGGATTCGAACCCAGGACGTCTGGCATAGAAGGCAATGTATGTTACTACACTAATACTTAAAAACGGTTTAAACGCATTTATTCAAATTATAAATTCCTTTTTAAATATAGTACGTAATTTTTCATAGTAAAGCCGGTTAATTTATACATTACACTTAGTGAGTAGCCAAGGGAATGAAAGAGAAAAAAGTCAAACATACTTTATTTTTGTTTCGCTTTTGTTTACTCCTCAAAATCTGTAACTGTAGATATTTACTTATTTCGAATACGTACGGACAAATATATTCAACTCAATCATTGAATCCAATATATTATATTTCTTTACAAATACCGAATATAAATATTTTTATAAAAAACGATAATGTGATTAGGTTCTCAATATCATATCATCAATATTATTGAAATTCTATCATATTCAAGCATCTATTGAATGTTATAGAAGCGAAAATCGATTTAGATGCAAACAATGATATTTTATTTATGAATAATGTCGTCGAGCCATTTCTGAATTGGAAACCAAGAGAATTTTGTATGTGAATACCTCTGATATCGTAAAGAAACAGATATTAAAAAGATATTTTCGTCGAATGCATGTGTTCCTTAATTCTGTGAGAGTAATGGCTTTTTCTCTTTTTTGATTTACTTAGAGTGCCAAGTTTGCACAATCTGTGCAGAAGTTAAAACTTTAACTTTAAAGTCGTTAGGATGCCATTTTGAAATAATCTTACTACCTGAAAACTTGGCAAATGTTCCATTTAATAGAGACCAATAGTATTTTTTATTTGTATCAATCACTTCGTCTCTTTTGGTTACATACATACATAACTTCACACCTTTATCCCTTATGGGGATAGACACGACACTAGAGGTTATAACACCATCTGATGTCACGTTTGACAAATTATAACGTATTAACGTAGGAGGTATTATAACGATGGATAGAGACTATTGCAGTGACAGGGTATCGCCCTATCGCCCACAAAAACGCATTTAAAACCCTGTCCCTTAACTGAATTTTACAGTATGCCCGGGAAGTGAAGCAGCTGGCACATTCTACGTTTTTCTTTCGCTCCCAGTCCAGCATGGAAGCAACCTAACTTTACTTAACTTTTCACATTAAAATTCAAAATGTTTTTAATTAAACCAATGCTATAAGAAAAAAATTGAAAAGTTTTGTTTTATTCGTACACATTGACACATGAATGAGTGATTACTTTATGAAGTCCAATAGTAAGGCCAGGTAGTTTATATTTATTTTATCGTGAGGTAACTTTAACCCATATGCAGATGTTGTCGTTTCGTAAATAAATATCTGTTTTTTAACGCATTATCTAAGGTAATACCAGCTTAAGTTGGTCTTACACGTAACTAGATACCATATACATTAATCGCTTAGAAAATTTACTGTTATTTTATCTTGTAAGGCTTCTGAAGTTGCTGTTTTATATCAAAAGTAGTCACGAAGTGAATAATCACAATAAACCCTTCATGTTTGGTAAACTTTTTTTGTCAATGACCCTAATCTGTTTTAGCGAAAATCTTTAGCCGTTTTTAAAGTTTTACTCATTGGATTCCTTAAAAAATATTAAAGTGTTAAAATAACACATTTTAAATCTTACAGATATTTTGACGTAAATCTCTAAATATTACAAAACAACTCTTTCCTCTTGCGACTCTATCTAGATTTGTAAACCATAGAACAAATTTACATACAGTTTTGGTAAATCTGCAGAACAGAGTGGTTGATTACGAACGTTTATAATCTACATATCATTAACGATTTGCGTTAATAGAAGTAATTTAGACGAAGATTATTGAGAATCCAAAAAAAACGCTGTCTTGGAGTATAATTCTGTACGGCGAAGTTGGTCTCAAATAGTGGATTTTTAAATTAAATGATAAAACGAGATTTTGGATGTTGTAACGATACTCATAATTGAAGTGAATAAAGTCTAAGGACAAGGATTGATAATTAATAATGAAATCTACTGAATATATCCCGAAAAAACTAAACAAAAACCTTCCCAATCGTCCACTGTTAAGTATTTAACCTCAATAAATCCTCCAATAAGATTTTCGGTCTACATAAATACTTTTATACTATGAAGATATACTTATTCTCGAAATAGATAATGTAAGAAAAAAGAAGTTTTATTTTTCTTGGGAATAAATTGCCATTTGATTATCGATTGTAGATATTGAATCACAAACTTATTTTCAAAAAACAACTGAGAGACTATTTTCGCCTGACCCAAATTTTGTTTTGATGTTCAGAAGCCAAAAATATTGTAATAGCTCCGAAAATATTTGTCAACTTGAGATGTAAACGAAGTGGATGATTCGAAGGTATCGCAAATCGGATTTCAATTTGGCTCAGATGTCAAAATTAGGTTTTCTTATTTCAAATTATGCTATTAAGTCGTTTGGCGAAGTGGTTTTTATAAAGGTGAGCCTGCTTTGACCTCCATCCCACCTGATGTTAAGTGCAGATGAAGTCGAAAATACACGCGACATCAATAGATGATATTTGGTGGCAGAATCTATATGATATCATTCCTTCCATGCTGGACTGGGAGCGAAAGAAAAACGAAAAAGGTACCAGCTGCTTCTCTTCCCGGGCATGGCGATAGGCTGACCTCCTGTCACTGGAATAGCCTCTCTCCATCATTATAATACCTCATTTGTCAAACGTGACATCAGATGGTCTTATAACCACTGGTGTTCTGCCTACCCCCTAAAGGGATAGAGGCGTGAAGTTATGTATGTATGTAACTTATATGAACAGTGGTCTCTAGGCAGGCGCAACTTGCAAAGTTCCACCTACCAAGTGGGAGTCACTTGCAGTAGTCGCCTTTTAAGGCATGCTGGACGCTAGAACGATTCTAAGCCAGCCCTACACGATTCTTGTGTGTTTCAGTTTTTAGAACCTTTGATTTGTCAGTGCGACTTTAGTGCTTCGGGGCATGTTAATCAGTCAAGTCTGGATGCTGTAATTGGAAACAGCGGATGTAAGTCTTTTCTTTTTAATTATTTCAATGCCGAAAACTGACCCGGTTCTCTACTTGGCTCTCGAACCTCTCTCGTCCTGAGTGATGAGGATAGTTTTAGGCTGTTGACCATATAGCTTTCCTAGTTCTATTAAGGTCCTATCACATCGACCGACGGCGTAAATCGGTTCTTTTTGCCTAGTAAAAACTATCGATCGATGTTGACTAATCTAATCAATTCGTGTGAAATTTCAAGCGACCAAAATGGCTTCAAACAAACCTTAAATTCAGATCTGTACTAGAAGAAACCGGTACCAACTAATAAACGAGACCGAGGCTCGAAAATCGACATGAACCTTGCAACTATTTGCTTTTCCTGTAGCAAACTATATCGACTGGAGCCACTTCGTCACAACGACTTCACGAAAAATGTGTTTTTTTTTATAAGATATGGATGGGACGTTTGTCTTCCATGACACCTGATGTTAAGTGAACATGAAGACTAAGGTGGTACACGTCCATCCACGAGAAACCTATTTTCCTAATTTTTTACGTTGTTTTCACTGAATATCAGATTAGATTGAGAAATATTTACAGATGTTACAGAGAAGTGACCAAAAGTGACTTAAAATATAATAAGAGTGTTGAGCTTTGTGTAAACAAAAATTAATTTATTACATCAAAGTGTCGAAACACTTTAGAAGAAACAAAGGGCGGAAATGTCGTAAAGTACATAAATTACGAGTTCCTCCATTTAAGCTGTGATAAGCCATGCAAGATAAACGTCGTGCCTAATTACATTACCCTCATAACTTGAATTATTAAAAAAGGTAGAAAAATAAAATTTTGAACTGGTAACACAATTTTTTTTTTTCAGAATAAAGTTCGTTCGTTTTCATAATTACCTGATGTAAAGATAATACAGGTGGTTTTTAAGTTTATTATTTATCTAGAAATTTTGTAACGTAGCATTAATTCCTTTTATTATATTTTAGTGTTTTGCAAGGTGTATATTTTAATCATTGACATACAATAAATTATACGTCTGTGATTACAATTTTAAAACTCATAATTGAAAAATTTAATAACTAATGAAATAGATGAGCCTTAAATAATAAAGGCACAATGATAGAATGAAACATGAAAGAAATACGAATATGAAACATCCAATACTTAAAGAGTAATGTTCATAGCTGACCTGTCATTATTTTGTCAACTCATGAAATGTATTTAAACAACATAATAGTGCAAATAATAGCAAATTTTCGGTTAATTGCAAATCATTTACTTATATTAGAAACCGCAGCAAGGATTTTAATACTTTACCCTCTCAAGTTACTCAATAGACTACTAGTATCATCCACTTGAAATGAAAATCCCGATATCGTTTCTAAGTAATTAAATCAAGTCTGCACCAATAGTTTAGATATAAACAGGCAGCATTTCAATGGCAATATCATCTTTATACATTTACATACCTAACAAAAAGTAGTTTGACAAGTCAGAGACTGTATGGACCGTGAACATTAGTCTTTATTTTAATGCTACTAAAGATAATACTAAGAATAATGAGTTGGTCCAAATTACGAAAGAAACATTTTTTGTAATATTTTTCATAAATTGAAATTTCGAAATTCTTCTAAGTGACCAAAATTTTAGTTTAAGTTGTAGTTTGTGATACAGCAAGTAATAAAAACG
This sequence comes from Stenoptilia bipunctidactyla, assembly GCA_944452665.1. NCBI lineage: Eukaryota > Metazoa > Arthropoda > Insecta > Lepidoptera > Pterophoridae > Stenoptilia > Stenoptilia bipunctidactyla. Next base: position 971,796 of record OX101748.1, on the reverse strand, counting down.
TTTACATCTAATTGTATGTTGTCATAAAATGTAGATTAAACTTAAATTGTAGGTACTGAGAAGAATTTTTAAATTTTAGTCTACGAAATATACCTATTTAAATTATTATTTTTTTCGATATTCAGACTCTTCATTCTTAATCTGCTATTGTAATATAATAATTATAGTACAATTATATCATAGGAGGATTTGTTGTTATGAAATACTAAAACGAGGTTTTCAAATGGAGTGTTACCGGTGTATTCTACTTATTTACTAACTAGCAACCGCGCGTGGTTTTATCCGCGCAACTTTTGATCCCGTGGGAATTTCGGGATAAAATAATGCCTCTAACCTTTCTAAAGAGTTGGGCTATCAAATGCAAAAAGAATTTTTCAAATCCCACTTGTAGTTTCTGAGATTAGCGCGTTCAAACAAACAAAAAAAAAACTCTTCAGCTTTATATATTAGTATAGATGAGTAAGTATATTATTAAGGATGTATACAGTCACATGCATTATTATGTACACACTTTGCAACTTATTCGGTTGTGATTAGGTTCAAATTCCAATGAAAATGTATATATTTGAAATCTGCTCCTTAAACTTTAAACGACAAAGATCATTTCTTTATAGTTAAAATAAAAACTTATACGCAAATATTAAATAAATACTAAAGAAAATTTCGGAAGAAAAAATCGGCGCAGGCGAGCGGTCAGCTTACGATAAACATAATAATTAGTTAACTAGTTAATACTGTGGTCAAGATTTTACTCTTGACCACAGTATTAAAATAAACCCCAAAAAACATCAACTATGATATCAGGAGAACGTGCCCTACAAACACCAAATTATCATCGTTTAGCACTCGACACTTAAAAGTTCCAGGACTGTAGTGGTCAGGAAAAACAGACGCCGGCAGATTGTTCCACACCTGAGCAATTCATACCAAAAAGGAACTATGGAAGCGTTTTGTTAGACTTCTTGGTAAATCCACTATATAGGGATGGAAGTTCTGTCTACGTCTGGCAGTCCAGTGGTAAAAAGAGTGGGTTCAATTTGTTCGAAAAGAGTACTCGCACACTCACCAAAATGTAGCCGATATAATACTGTCAAACAAGCAACCTTACGACGATGCTCCATATCAGTGATGATGATGTTACGAATGAATAGGTTTCTTGCGGATGGACGTGTAACACCATAGTCTTCATGCGCACTTTCCATCAGGTGGCATGGAAGACAAACGTCCTATCCTTACAATATAAAAAAAGAGTATACCAGGAGATAATATAATGTCGCTATCTATGGTGTACACGGTATCGATTGTATATTCAACTGTTTATAACTTTTATATAACATACTAGCTGACCCGGCAAACGTTGTTGTGCCATATAAATAAAAAAAATAAAAAAATAGATGTTGGCCGATTCTCATAGATACCGGATAAGCACAAAAAATTTCATCAAAATCGGTCAAGCCGTTTTGGAGGAGTATGGCAACGAAAACTGTGACACGAGAATTTTATATATAACACTAGCTGACCCGGCAAACGTTGTTTTGCCATATAAATAAAAAAAAATAGATGTTGGCCGATTCTCATAGATACCGGATAAGCACAAAAAATTTCATCAAAATCGGTCAAGCCGTTTCGGAGGAGTATGGCAACGAAAACTGTGACACGAGAATTTTATATATTAGATATTAACTGTTCCCTGCTTATACATTTTTGAAGTATGCATTTGTGTACGAACACATGCATACTTCTTCAAAAAAAAAATGAAGAAATTTTAAATGGTAAAGGAAGGCATAAGAATAAACTTTACATACCTGTCCAAAAACTGAACCTATATTCTAAAAATGCGCACTGTATGGCTATTAGAATATAAAATAAATTGCCAAGTTTTTAATAAAATATGACATTGAGAAATTTTAAAAAGGAATTATTTTATTATTTGGTCGAAAAATTTTAATATTATAGCGTGAATGATTTTTTAAACTGACATTTGTGATTTTATTATATATCTTGTAAAACTAATATCTTATAATATTTTAATTGAGAATCTTATTTTTAGTAACATTTTGACATATATACTTTTTTCAATATTTACTGTTGATGATAATTGATTTAGGACTTATTAAAAATTTGCACACCGTTGCACGGTTGAGTATGCTGCACTATAATGTGAACTTACCATGTAACTACCTACCACATTCAGTAAATAAATGATTTCTTTCTTTCTTTCTATTAAAATTCGCCGTGGTTCCTGTAATATATATTACATTAATCGATATACCAGGTAAAGCAACACTTCGCGCGGTCGGTACAGGGATGGGTGACCGCCGACCATTCATTTATCACGTCGCGGCGCTGAGTCGACTTCCGTGCTTCAGAGGGCACGTTAAGCACTCGGTCCCGGGCGCTGTATACTTGTATACAGTGGTTTTTAGGGTTTATCAAAAGCCATTTCGGTGCCGTGAAAATTCTGACTTCCACTAACCAGCACTGGGCCAACATTGTGGTTTACCACGTAAACCTTCTCATCACCCAGTCGTGAAACTTATAGCCCTTTAATTACAAAGAGTTATAATGAAGAGCAATGTAGTAATACGGTCAAGTAATTTAATATAACTCTCCTAATAAGAATCCTTTTGGAACATCTTTTACTTCAATTTCAAACAAACCAACCCGATCGATTCTTTCTCGAACCCCGAACAAAGATTTGTTTCAATTCCAATGTATGTGTGAACAATGAGCATCGGTGTATAAATCTTACTTCGGAAGCAGCATTCGCAACTAGACTAAACGTATCAACTATAAGCTTGTTCACTTTAAAGATAGACAAACACTACTTTGAACTTTATTTGACTTCAGTGAGCTTGATTCATTTGAAGCTTTTTACTTTTGCCTCAGAAAAGCTTCTGTTTTATTATTGCCGAGTTTCAGCTTTGCTGTAGTTATAGTGCTTAGTTTTACTGTGTTTATCTCAGTACTGAATCAGTAATGGAATAAGTAGCTTCTTTTAAATTTTAGGTCAGAAAAAATCAAGTTGATGTTTAAATAGTTATTTTTTAGACGCTAAGCAAAATAAATATTTAGGTAAAACTGCGAAATGATTTTCGTGTTTGAATATAAACTAATCAAGATTGCCAAATTATATTCCCTACTTAAGGTAGTTTAAAGTTTATTCAAACCAATTCTGTGACCTTATTAAGTTCAAGATTTTTCTTAGAGAAACCTGAATTATGTTTGTCAAGGCAAAGCCCTTATTCTATGATCACAGCGTAAAAAACAGACTATTTCGATATTGTGTTTACAACCATCGTCCAGTTTAGTGTTAGAACTATCCTTGCAAGAAGATTGTTAATTGTTATTGTGTATTTTTAAAAGATGATTGCTGTTGAGTTTCTTGCCACTTCTTCTCAACAGATCGACTTTCCGAAGTGGTGGTAGATTCAGTTCAATTTGTAAATTGTTTGACTTATTTCAAATGTATTTAAATACTTACGAAATAAAGATTCTTTTGACTTTGACTTTCCTCTTTTTGTAAATAAGTTTTAAAACGTAAGTTGTAAGTAGTCTAACATATGACTGAGATTTGATAAAATACCGCTGGGATTTTGAAACTTTTGAGCCTTTTAAAAAGAGTAAAACAATTTTTGAGCCGGATAATAAAATAAAATAAAATCCCCAGACAATCACACAAACTACATGGCCTCAAAAGAGACAAAGCCTTTATGAGATACCATGTAGCGAACTAGGGGAGAACCTAGGATATAAATATAAACGCCCAGACCTGGAACATTTTCTTTTCTTATTCCGGGCGGGAATCGAACCCACTGCACCACGTAGACTGTCATATCAACCGAATCTATCGCGTTTCATTATATCTAATGCTGGTAACAGAACTGGTAGTGCTGTAATGGAACTATTAATGTAACATTTTGCGCACTGCACTTCAAACTATGCAAGGAGCGCAGAGTGTTACATTTTTACTTGACGTTTCGGTGTCCTTGCAGACACCGTGGTCTTGAGAGAGTCCGAGTTAAAACCGGTTAAAAAGTGTTTAGTTTAAATCAATATTTATAACAATACTAGCTGACCCGGCAAACGTTGTTTTGCGATATAAATAAAAAAAAAATAGATGTTGGCCGATTCTCATAGATACCGGATAAGCACATAAAATTTCATCAAAATCGGTCAAGCCGTTTCGGAGGAGTATGGCAACGAAAACTGTGACACGAGAATTTTATATATTAGATTATGTGAACCCTTAAAAATCTTAATAGCTTATCTTATTAGCGATTTAAGCTATCAAATGCAAGTTTAGTTCAAGTTTTCACTTAGGCTGCAAATCAGGAATCAGGAATCAGGGCCGTTCTCGATGCTAGCGGGCGCTAGAGGTGTTGCGGTTTCATACAACCTCAATACTTTCTATCGTGTCGCGGAAATCGCTGCCCGCGCCGCTGTCGCTGTCGTTGCCATCCAGTTTGCAGCCTCATACGTCCGACAGTAGCGCAGCGTAAACCAATAACACAATAAACGGATAAACATCACGCTAAATACAAAATAACTTATTTACTTTAAAAACAGCGTTCGTGGATATTGAATCTAAACTACAGTGAAACTTCTAAATTGATTAATCTGTTTTCCAATGATACAAACTAATTAATTTACACATGCGAGATCCAATTTACCCTTGGGTGTCGTTCGTTGGGTTGTGTACCTTAAGGACGAGCTGACAATAGCTTATGGATTATGTGGTTTCTCTAAATTATTCGATTTATCTTCTAAGAATCTTTAACATATAGAATTAGAAACATAATAAAGCGAAATTTATAATTCTATCAACTAGAGTGGATTTCAATAATAATAAATAACTATTTCTGACACTCACACAACATTATCTCCAAAACATTAAGAAAGTTACTGAAGTTAAATACCTAGGTATTATATTAGACCAGTGCCTTTCATGGTATCCATATCTCGAGCATGTAGTACTAAGAATACCTAGGTATTATATTAGACCAGTGCCTTTCATGGTATCCATATCTCGAGCATGTAGTACTAAGAATAAGAAAATTAACATTTATCTTTAAAACGCTCAGGTATGTGGTTCCAAGGCCTCTTTTAGGCCAGGAGAAAAGAATGAGGGACATTTTGAAAAAAATATACATGGCCTTGGTCCAATCTATTATCACGTACTGTATTCCCATATGGGGCGGTGCAGCTAAAAGCAGATTCATAGATGTTGAACGCGCCCAACGCAACTTGATCAAGGTCATGTATTTCAAAAAAAGAAGATTCTCGACAGATTCTCTGTATAAAATGTCAGAACTGATGACGGTGAGAAAACTCTATCTTTTGCATGTAGTACTTAAACAGCATAAAAGTCTACCATCTGATCAAAATGTCACCCTCAAAAGGAGTTGGGACATTGTTACTAAAGTACCAGCAACCAGCAACGCCTTTGCGCAGAGGCAATGTAAAAGACGGGCAATCCACTTATATAACCTAATTAATAAAAACCTTCGGATATTTATGAAAAAGACTAGTGACATAAAAAGACTCATTGCCGTATGGCTTGAGTCGCAATCTTTCCAGCAAATTGAGGATCTTTTAGAAATTAAACAATAATAAAAATATACAACACATACACACACACAGTCACACAGAAACACACTCACACAAAAACAAACAAACATTCATGAACACTGCTTCTTAAATTTTTTTTTTTTTATTTTCACTCATCTTGTACGCCAATGTGTCAAAACAGAAATGTCAAATCAGAAATATAATGTACCTACCTAGTATATTAAGAAATGCGCACATTGTATTATTTAAATAAGTCCACTTAAGGAAGAGCGGTGCCTCCTAACACAGGCTTTTGCAAGCCTAAAAGGAGTCACTAGCCCATGTATAAAAATATTTTTTGTAATATTGAAATAAACGATTTTATTATTATTATTATTACGTATGCTTACAGCTACACGCCTTTCGGCGGAAAGACCCGACAATTTGACCAATCGGTCGGGGATCAGGGCAAGAGGGACAGAAACCGGCGAACTATTCGGGCAGTATCCAGCAAAACCGCCATTATTATTATTATTATTTTCATCATATTCTTCAAAAGAACCTCCTTTTTACAGGGTGGGATTTGTACTGCAGCGAGCTTGTGGTCAAACAGTAGTACAGATAAAGTTATAAGCTATCAAAGTGAGAAAAATTTCCGGACAAGTCGGCATGTGTTCATTATGGCTGCTTTTTGTAATAGAATATATGAGTTATGAGGCATTGAAAGTAGTTTTAAAGAGGTGTGTAAGATTTGGGGTATAACTCCTGTGGACGAGATAATAATGGGTACGGTTTTTACTTCATCTACTCGCCATTGTCGCTTAATTTCTATGGATAAATCTGTATATTTACAAATTTTTTCAGTGTGAGTTGATTGAAGGTTGTGGGTATTCGGGACAGCTATATCGATTAAATAAACTATTTTGTTGGGCTTGTCATGAAATGTTATATCAGGTCTGTTACACGCTATGGTTTTATCCGTAAGGATTGTTCGATCCCAGTAAAGTTTATATGATTCGGTGTCAATCACAGTCTGAGGGATGTATTTGTAGTAGGCGACTTTTTCTTTTATGAGGTTGTATTGATGGGCTATATGTTGATGGATGATAGCGGCTATTTGATCATGGCGATGTTTATAGTCGGTTTGGGCTATTGCTCTACAAGCACCTGTAATGTGCTGTATGGTTTCAGGGCTGCTATGACACTTTCGGCACGAGTCTGAATGTATATTTTTGTTTCGGATAATATATTTATGGTAGTTTTTCGTCTCTATAACTTGGTCTTGGATAGCTAACATGAACCCTTCCGTTTCAGGGAACAATTCGCCCCGTTTTAACCAAGCGTTTGATGCAATCTTGTCAACGACTGTGTTGGTTAAATCGGCGCGGTGTCGTCCGTGTAGAGATTTTTCTGCCCAAAGGTGTATTTTTTCTTGCACGGTGGTAAGTTTTGGCTGGTAAGTGGAATCGTTGAGATTAAGTGGAGTGAATTTTAGGTCGGAATTGACAATTGCTGCGTGTAAAGGAGAGTTATGTTTACTGTAGAAATAGTTCCGGAGTGTGAGTATTTGTCTATTGTGAAGGTTCTGTAGATCAATAAGTCCTCTACCTCCTTCATGTCGAGGTAAAGTCATGCGCTGTGTACAGGATCTGGGGTGATGATTGCGATATTTTGTAAGCAGCACGTTTACAGTTCGTTGCAATTTTTTGAGGTCTGTTTGTGACCATTGAATTACTCCAAAGGAATAAGTAAGTACGGGTATGGCAAACGAGTTAATGGATTTGAATATGTTGCGGGAGCTGAGTTGTGTATTGAGTATTTTATGTAGTCTATTTTTAAACTTTTCTGTCAGTGTATGTTTTGCTTGTTTTTGCAGTATATGTTGCGTCTGGTAAAAACCTAGGTATTTATATCCTTCAATTGGGTTTATTGGATCAATTTTTTCTTGATTTGGTAAAGTATACGAATGTTGTTCATTTTTACCTCTGTGGATGCACTGAATTTTACATTTATCTATGCCAAAGCTCATTTTAATATTATCTGAGAATGTTTAGGTGACGTTAGTTAAAGAATTTATTTCATTTAAATTGGAACCAAAAAGTTAAATGTCATCCATGTACATCAAGTGTGTTATTTTTTGAAAGCTATTATTATGTTTGATTTTGAAACCGGACTTACCATTGTTCAATAAATGTGACAATGGGTTAAGGGCCAAACAAAACCACAACGGACTAAGGGAATCACCTTGGTAAATACCTCGTCTTATATGGATAGGATCTGTTTCTACTGTTAGATTGTGACTTTGGATTTTTAATTTAGTTCGCCAAATTTTCATAGCGTGTTCAAGAAATTTAACAATTGTTGGATTGATTTTGTACAAATTGAGGCTCCTAATAAGCCAAGAGTGTGGCACTGAGTCGAACGCCTTCTGGTAGTCAATATACATTGAATATATGTTTCGTTTATTTTTGAGTGCTTGCCGAGAGATTACATTATCAATAATAAGTTGTTCCTTACAGCCCTGGGTTCGTCTCCGACATCCTTTTTGCTCCTCGGCCAAAATATTATTTTCTTCCGTGTGTCTAGTAATTAACTCGTTTATGCATGCAGTTATTATTTTATAGATGTTTTGGAGGCACGTTATTGGTCGATATTTTGCTGGGTTGGAGGTATCAGATGGGTCTTTAGGAATCATATATGTCTGGCCCTCAGTGACATACAGTGGTAAAGTATCAGGGTGCTGAATAAAGTTGTTTATGTGGCGAAGTAATATTTTGTGAGTGTAGGTAAGTTTCTTATACCAATAATTTTGAATTTTATCTGACCCTGCAGCTTTCCAGTTATGAGTTTTGGCAATAATGGATTGAAGTAGATCTAAATTAACTTTTTCGAATGGCATAGTTGGTAGGCTATCTAGATTTTTTTGGTATTCAAACATCCAGTCAGCTTCAATATGATTAACTGGATTAGACCAGATGTTGGACCAAAATTGAGTTAAGTCATTTTGGTTGGGAACAGCGGAATCTGACGTTAGTCCGGCCTGATTTTGGTAGCATAATTTCCTATAAAAACTTTTTTCATTATTATTAAATAAATTGTTTTGTTTTTTTCTTAACGATGTTTGTTTGTATCGTCGAAGGCGACTTGCTAATGTGTTAAGTTTTTGTTTTAATGTATCTAAAAAATCTGAGAGCTCTGTGTTGTTGTTTTCGTGACGGGAGTGTACAAGATATTTTTCTTTAATTTTCTCTACATGTTTTGTCAGCTTTCGACTGTGATTGCCGCGAATATATTCAGTGACTTTACCTATATGAATTCTGAGTTCTTCTATCCTGTTATGGAGTCGTCTCTGCCAGGGTGGGACATTATTGCATTGTGGTCTTTGATGATGTGTTTGATAGATCTGAGCTCCACACATTGTTGCCGCCACGTATGCGGAGCAATAGATAACAAGCTGAACTGTTTCAAAGTTTGATTCTAGGGAAATGGTGTTAGGCAATAATGAATTATTTATATGTTTAACAATGTTATTTAGTTTTAAGGACGTTTTTAATTTTGGTATAAGAGGCCTAGATGTGGGTTCAGTGTTTTTGAATTTCTCTAGACTTTCATTAAATAATCGGCCTAGTTGTTCTGTCATTTCAGATGAGAGTGTAATTTCCATATTTTCTAGAGTATTTGTCGTGGTTATTTCGGTGTCGTTCTGGGTATTATTTTCTTGGGTAGGAGTTACTGTGTAAGGTAAGGAGTTGGTTTCGATATGTGAAAGTGTTTCTATATGTGAGAGTATTTCCACACGATTATTCATCCTAATGGAATCCTTGATTTGAGCTACTTTTGTCTCAGAGAGTAATTTATTGTGGATAATGGCTCTACGCTGATCTGCAATTCTTTGCTCACTTAAGTGAGACAGGTGGGGTATTCATCAACAAAGTGCCGGTATAGTTTAGTTCTATATGCAGTTAAATTAGTCTCTAAATCAGTAACTTTATAATAAATTTTTAGTATTGATTCATTTATTTCATCTGACCAGTGCATTCTTTTATTGTTAGTTGAGATAGAAAAAGTAGGATCATTGTTAAGATAAGTATTGCCCTGTAGATAGATTGTAACTTCTGATTTTATTTCATCTAATATTTCTTGCTTAAGCAGCTTATTATTAACTATAGCACGTCTCTGACAACCTATTCTTTGTTTAGAGGCCTCTATTTCCGGAAATTTTTCACAAAAAAGTTTGTGCAGTGGGTCCAAATACCCTTTATTGTTGGTTTCAAGATTTGTTACTGTTAGGTATGTGCGCCATATAAATCTGTTCATCGATTCTGACCACTTTTTACGCGCACGGGTGGAGCCTGTGACGGGTGCAAGATGAGTGGCGGATGCCTCAGGCACAACGTCAACAGACATTGGTGAAGATGAAGATGATTGGATACAAGATGTTGATGAGAAAGAATGAGGTGATGAACTGCGTGATAAGAATAAACTATTGGGTGATGATGGGAAAGATGAGTGATTTGAGTCAGTATCGGCTGTAATACTTTGTTCGAGGGGAACCCGCCTGTTCAGTCCCCCGTCGCCAACGGTTCGCATGCTGAGGTATCCAGCGTTGGCTCCAGATACGCCCCGGCGACCCCCGGGAAGCGACCGCAAATTATATCTTTTAGGTTCAATACTCATTTTACTCTTCAAAAGGATACCATAGCCTTGTTAGCCGTGTAAGTTTAAATTGTACACGTGTCCGCCCCCCACGTGAGCTCGGTGTTCAGCTCGGACGAAAGGTTGGATTTCAGGGGGCTTATTATTATTATTATTATCTAGCCCAAATTTAGTTTCTTAAAGAACTTGTGTTATGGAGACTAGATAACTGATATACTTAACTGATATACTTAAGAAATATAGGTACATATAAATTTATTTGTTTATTTATTTATTTACATTATATAAATACATTATATTTTATGAATCCAATTTTTTTAATTAAAATATACACTTAAATAGTTTATAACATCCATGACTTGACGACTAATATCTGTGTTCATCACACAAAATATCCGCCGCCGCCGGGATTCGAAGTCCTCTGGCAAAGAATACCACTACACCAGCCGGCTGTGATGGTATCCTCACTGTGGTAACTTCAACTATGGTATCATTACAACTAATGTTTCACGACCACGGTGGCGATGAGGTAAACCTATATGCCTCAGACACCATTGGTTGGGTGTTTGATTGCCGCATGGAAGCAGAAAAAAAGTTGTTCCAGGTCTGGGCGTTTATACAAACATACATAACTTTACGCCTGTATCCCTTATGGGGAAGCCAGAACATCAGAGGTTATAAAACCATCTGATGTCACGTTTGACAAATTTGGAGGCATTATAATAGTGGAGAGAGACCATTGCAGTGACTATCGCCCACAAAAAAGCCTCCCGTAACACCTCGGACCCTTAACTGACTTTTACAGTATGCCCGGGAAGAGAAGCAGCTGGCATATTCTATGTTTTTCTTTCGCTCCCAGTCCAGCATGGAAGCAGGAGCGTTTGCATTTTCTATTCTTGGTTCCGATCTAGTTCGCTACATGGTATCTCATAACACAAGGTTTGCTAACTTTGAGGCCATGTAGTTGGTGTGATTGTCTGGGGATTTTATTTATTTTATTTATAATTTTTAATGGAACCACTGAACAAGTCTCTACAATTTCACAATATTAACTCCACAATGTATGGTATGATAGAGTTGTATCATTTGGGCAATCTTAAATATAAATGGAAGTTTATTCTTCCTCTGTGGAAATAAAATTGTTTATTTCCTGTCTTTCTAACAAAAAACAAATATGCAGAAGATTTTCCACGTAAGCTAAATAAAAGCAAAGTTTCAATATCACTGTATTACCCTAAAATAAACAACCAACAAGTAAGCATAACAGTTCTAAAAGAAATAATTCATGAAACCAGAGTTTACTTTAAATTATTTCAAAATAGAACTGGAATGCAATTGAAATTCTGTTTGCATTTCATTTTCGTTTCAGTTTATTAGATTTCAATTTCTCGATACAAAAGTATCGAACAATACCAAATCGCCGTCAAACTCCGTTAAGCACAAAACTATATTTCCGGTCAGTCGCCACAAAAGACTAAATTATTCACGAATCCAGATGGAACAAAAAATGCTTTCAAGTGCATTTCACACATTCCACTGTATTCACAAAAAACGTTACAATAGGATTTTTCGGAACAGATTTTTGTTCTAGTGTTCGGACAGAGAGGGAAACATTGTCAAACGTGGGACGAACTTCGGTACGGGATGATTTATTTACGTAAAAATCTCTGATAAAGTATTTAAAGCAGATTTTATTGCGTCACAGCTCATTGTTTTGAGCCCTCTGCAGAGCTATGAGTCTCTCTTCTGAGGAACGAAGAGCTTAAGGCTGTAAATCATTAAGCTGGCCCAGAGCTGGTTGGTGGAATTTTGATTGTTGTAACGTGTCGTCTGAAGCACGGGAGTCGCCGCCGTGAGAAATGAATAGTCGGGGGCGGTTACAAATCCTTGTACCGAGAGTTGCTTAACCTACAATATCGATTGATATACAGAAGACACTGCGCCATAGTGACTTTCAGAATGTGAAAAAATAATGGTTCATGTCAAGCTTTTGCGCACTCTCAGCACACTTAAAACAAAAATATGACATTGTTTGTGACGATGCTCAATATTTTACAGTTCTTTTCATCTTAGGGATTTTTCTTAAAAGTAATTTTAGTGTAATTTGCAAATGATTCAATGTTGATTCATATTTAAACTCTGTCTTTTAATACCTATAATATCACCAGAAACAAAATTATTTAACATTTGTTGAAGCTGATTTAATTTGCCAATGATATAACTGCAAAACTTGAAAACAAAATCACTCTTAGTAGCTGAATTCAGTTTTTAATTTATTACGATCAATAAACAAACTGTCAGTTCACAGAGTACATACAATATCATGTGAATTGAAAGAGCTGACGTTTGTATAATTAGCTTCTATTAGCGTTGCGAACGGAGTTTCATTAAAAGCTCAAAATGCTACGGAATTGTGTGGTCCAAGTAGGCAAGTGAGTTTTGCAGGTGTTGGTTTTCAGCGCTATAATTATCTGTGTTTTTAGGAATATGGGTATTAAGATAGAATGTGAGTGCGATTTATTGTGACCTTGTGTTTATTCGATATTTCCTAATAACCACTTTTGTAAGCTTGTTTACAAACCAACAAGGGCGCTATCCACGACCAGGCGACCGAACTGTATTTTTGTAATAAAGGATACTTAATCAAAAATATAAATCTTCCATGCTGGACTGGGAGCAAAGGAAAAACATACAATGTGCCAGCTGTTTCTCTTCTCGGGCATACTGTTAAAGCCAGTAAAGGGACAGAGGTTTTATTGGAGGTTTTTGTGGGCGATAGGCTAACCCCCTGTCACTGCAATAGCCTCTCTCCACCATTATAATGCCTCCTAATTTGTCAAACGTGACATCAGATGGTTTTATAACCTCTGATGTTCTGCCTACCCCATAAGGGATACAGGCGTGAAGTAATGTATGTATGTATGTAAAAAATATTCCTGACATGCCAACAAACTTACTGCTTGAATGAAAACGGTTATGGGAGACCGGGTCAAAGCCGTATAGCTAAGACTCTGGGCATGTAGTTCATCTGTTTCAAATCGCAAAGGTCAACATACATGTATATATAATCAGTCAGACACATTAGTATCAATTACAACTAGCATATTTTTGGAAAAAAAATTAAATTAGACTAAAATTTCATTGAAATTGAAAACCGGAAACAGTCGTTATTTGCTTTAATTTCAATGAAAAAGCAAATAAGGACTTTTTCTGGTTTTGCCCCGACCCATAGGTACAACCGTTTACTATATAGCCCTGGAATTTACCGTATTACATTGCATCTTGTGCAAAAGAAGTCATGAAACTTCTTTATATCATAGCTGGTTCAGCCTTCATTAGCTCAACCTTGACAGCCTATATATTTCAAGAGGTCGAGTTGTGTAGTGGATGTTGATGTGATCGGGTCTCGACCAACTCATTACGCAGTGGATTTTGTTTTGAATGACACATTGAAAGTTGATGGTGTTTGGTCAACGCAGGGTGTAGAATAAAAACATCATTCACTCACACATGTCAATATAAACTTGCCGATGCTAACATTGCATTTATGAACAAATACATCACCTATAACATAGTTGATTAGTGACTTACCTGCAGCGTATGTACACTTCACAATCACTGCTTGTATATTCACGATAAAAAACAAAATAAAAATTTTGAAAAACCCACGACGCGACGCTTAAAAAGTAATTGTAAAAGAATAAAATAATTTAAAATCCCCCGACTGAAATGATTTGTGTGACGAGAGATAATTAACGTGAAAAGCTTTTTTAAAAGTTCACTTGATCTCACACAGAGTCGGTCATATTATGAACAACATACTATTAGGTTTCATAGCACTTCCCTACGCTTACCTATTCGGTTCTCGAAGATGTAGATGTCGCAATAACATAGGTATTCAACTCCCTATGAACTTTATAATAAGAGCAAGAAAATCCGTCTGGGGCTGCCATTGAATGAATTCGTTTTGTAGTTTTATATTGAAATTTAAAATATTGATGGCAGCCCTCGAGCAGCAGTCTCCGTTCCGTCGTGGGTAAAAATACAATTAAGACTACTATAAAACAATAAAATTTAATAATTCCAAATTGCGCGAGCCTACAGCGTGACTAAAACAATAGTGTTTACAAATAGTAGGTACTGCTTGGTAGGCACTCTGAGCAGCTTATGAGCACGAAATTTGGATTATTGGCAAAAATAGCTTAGCTTTACGGTTTCACCCAGGTATACGGATTCGTACAGGTTTAGCCTACTTATTTTCTAACGTGTATTGTAAAATAAAGAAAATGTGTGATTGAATACTAATCTAATAAGATAACATAGAACAGTTTTATACCATTATTTCATTTTTATAGGAAGATTCTTTGATTTGTTCAGTGGAATTTAAACTTTCATTTCTAAAATATTTAGTCGTATAGGGAGAGCTTAGAATCACGCTAACACTAGCCATGCCGCCTGAGCGAGCATGACGTTCTTGCTGTTGTCTTGACAAAAAAATAAGTGAGGGGAACAGTCACCAATATGCCACATGACAAAACTAATAAGCTAAACAAAATTAATAATTAATTAGAAACTTTTAGAAGTATCCTATTGTGTGCTTAATCCCATGCCTTTTCAACCGACTTCCAAAAAAAGAGGAGGTCTCAGCTCGTCTCTCGTTTTTGTGTTTTGTGTTTTTGTTCTTTGTTACATGATATTTCGGACAATCATGAACTGATTTTGAAAATTGTTGTTTCATATAATAGAGGATACTTCATACTTGGTCCCATTTAAATTTCATCGAAATCGGTTGAGTACTTCGGTAATGTTTACATTGATGACACTCTCAACTCAGCCAAAGTTTTGACGTGATCGGCTTTTCGTTGATTATCATCGTCTAATATCAAATCCCGATAAGGATGTCGCATAAAATCAAACTAATAATCTTACCCAAGTAACCTTTTCTTAATTGTAGGTCCACCTATTATATACAATTTGCTTCAAAATATTTTCGCTTCGGCGGCAATGTGTTTCAGTTATGCTTATAGTGCGGCCGGTGGGAGTTTGCGTTCCTGACAGCTGTCAAAATCAAAGCTTTTTTTAACTTTCGAATCGGAAATAATCTTTATTCAGTGGACATAAGAAGCTGTCAGGAACGCATTCCCGCAACGGCCGTACTCTAATGAAGAGCTATTTCCTTACTTAGCTCCTGAGCTATCGTCTTCAATCAAAGCTTCACTTATCATCAGGATAGATGGAAGTCAAACGGGGGTTTACGCACAGATAAATAATATTCAGCTTCTATTCTAAGCCAATATTAATGTCGACTAGTGGGTGTCTCACTGTATTAAGCACTTTCTTGAAATAGTCTCACTAAACTAAGATGACAAGGGACTTACATACATACATAGATAACGTCACGCCTGTATCCCTTATGGGGTAGGCAGAACACCAGAGGTTACAAGACCATCTGATGTCACATTTGACAAATTTGGAGGTATTATAAAGATGGAGAGAGATTATTGTATTGACAGGGGGTCAGCCTATTGCCCACAAAAATCCACAAAAACCTCTGTCTCTTAACTGACTTTTACAGCGTGCCCGGGGAGAGAAGCAGCTGGAACATTCTACGTTTTTCTTTCGCTCCCAGTTCAGCATGGAAGAGATGACTAACTGATTTCTTGTTCCTAGGATATTTCGCTTCAAAATTTATTTTTGCTTCCAACGCTTCTTTAGCCTATACTTGCTATTCTCTACTTCTTCAATAAAAGAATCTAGTATGTATTACTAATGTTGAAACAACTAAATCAGTGTTGTTATACAAGGTGTTCCTTTTGATTTCCCATAATTCTAGGGTATTAATGGGATCATGAAATAGAATCGAATAACATGTCAATAATTTTTTTTTGTTTTTATTTTTCAAACAAAATAATTCAATTAAGTCGAAACATCTTATGTAAAACACCTTTATACGAAGTATGACAATGTGGCATTTTCTATCCCTTTATGTTTTATGCGTATGCAACGTTCCTCAACGTTTAAAATGATTTGTTGTTTATCGTATGGCTTCAGGGACATGCGTCTATTCAATGAATGTTAACGAGATTTTACAAGGGTAATAATTTAAGAAATCATTATATTAAGATAGATAAGAACGTTTTTTGCGGGCGATAGGATGACTCCCTGTCACTGCAATAGTCTCTCTCCATCATTATGATACCTCGAAATTTGTCAAACGTGACATCAGATGGTTTGATGGCCTCTGGTGTTCTGCCTACCCCATAAGGGATACAGGCGTGAAGTTATGTATGTATGTAAGATTGATGATATCTTGGAAAGTATGCACTTTTGAAACACATATTCTTTGACAAAAACTATTATTTTTTAGTAAGGAACAAAACCTCAAAGTTATGGAATATTAAAAAAGAACACCTTGTTTAGGCTTTCAATTGGATTTTAAGTTTTAAATAACATTCTCGATTTTTGACATGATTTATAAACGCAGCCATGACCATCATAATGACCATCAGTTCTATAGTTATGAAATAATCTTGGATTTGAAATTAAGATTATATGTAAAACTTTAAAATTAAGAGACCAACGATCCAAATACTTACTACTTAAAACCTTGAAATCCTTCGTCTGAACAAAAAAATCAAGTGACGATAATATTTAAACACTGGCAACGTTTTTTTGACGCTCAAATACAAAACAAATTTGGGACTGTATGTATGTAAGTCTCAATTTTCTTAATATGTATGAAATATATAAAAAACTCAATTCGTTTATGACTTACACCACACAATTATACGTTGGGGAGCAAGTGATGAATACTTCATTACCACGAAAATAGAGCCATGGTTACCCTACAATCTCTTGTGCCTTTTATTTGCCTTTCTGACGTTCTGCAGTAATCCGCTTTTTCTATGTTTGTATTAACTTGAATAATTAAAATAAAAGGAAAACATTTAAAAATGTTAATTTAACATTAAATAAAAGATGTTGGGATTGGGTTTGGTCTCGTTACTTTAATTTTTATATTTTTATTGTTTAAATTCATCAATACTGAGGAGAAAGCACTGAAGTATCGACATATTCTTTTTTATTATAGACGAAGCCGGCGTTTGGACTTAAACTCATCTGTTGGTAAAGGAAGATGAGGTCGAAGTGGAAAGCACGTGGGCTTAGAAAAGAACTGGCTCTTCATAAAATATTGATACGCTTCATCATCATCATCATCACAACTCCGTATAATGAGCCCACTGCAGGGCTGTGAGTCTCTCCTCTGGGTGACGAGGAGGTTTAGGCCGTAATCCACCAAGCTGGCCCGGTGCTCGTTGGTGGATGTCAGATATTTCAGGGTGCCGAAATGGCTTCTGACAAACCCTCACGACTACTGTATACTAGTATACAGCACCCGGGACCGACTGATTAACGTGCCCTCCGAAGCACGGAAGTC
Source organism: Stenoptilia bipunctidactyla (assembly GCA_944452665.1). NCBI lineage: Eukaryota > Metazoa > Arthropoda > Insecta > Lepidoptera > Pterophoridae > Stenoptilia > Stenoptilia bipunctidactyla. Next base: position 954,152 of record OX101748.1, on the reverse strand, counting down.
GTCGTGAGAAATGAATGGTCGGCGTTCACCCATCCTAATACCGGCGCAACGAGCGTTGACCTGCGATATCGTTTGAAATGCTCAGTAACCACGGCGCCACGACGACTTCCACACGCTTATTCAGACCCAACACTGGGCAAATCTGGCTAAAACTAGTTAACCTTAAAATGTTCTAGATACTTAAATCATCAATTGTTTACAGTGGTCTCATTATATTAAATACTAGCTGACCCGGCAAACGTTGTTTTGCCATATAAATAAAAAAAATAGATGTTGGCCGATTCTCATAGATACCGGATAAGCACAAAAAATTTCATCAAAATCGGTCAAGCCGTTTCGGAGGAGTATGGCAACGAAAACTGTGACACAAGAATTTTATATATTAGATTCTGTATGTGATAATGAGGTGATCTGAAACATAATAATGTTAAAAGTTCATAATAATTCAAATCATAATAATGTTTCAGATCACCTCAATCTATAAAGCAATTTTAGCGTGAATCCATCGACATACAACCAAACAAATACTTATTCACATAAATAAATTACACGAATTGAAACTCTAACAATGTGTACCCAAAGTAAGCTTATACAGGGTGACTGGTGGGTCACTTGCGAAATTCAAGGAGGTGATAGTTTGAGATCATACATTTAGAGAAATATAATAAAATATAAATATTAATTATTATAACTCAATAAACTTAACCGAAAGTTAAAGAGTTGATTACGCAACGCATAGTTACGCTAGGTCACGTGCCGCAATTGACTCAGTTGTATATGAAGTAAATAGGAACATAGTGAACAATTAAGTACCTACTTATTATTACATAATTATGATCAAAATCGAGTACAGAGTGCTCTCCTTCAGTATCTCAAATTTGTCACCAGTCACCCTGTATAAGCTAATGCTATGGAGACCTCAAACCGAAAAAAGAGCCACCTAGTTAACATCTAGATCCAAACTAAATTAGAAAACTTAATCGATTGAAAATTATATAGAGAAGAATTGTTTGTTTAAACGAAATTTTCTTTGAAACTCCCGCTCTTTTTCAGATTACAGCTTCATTCTTCAAGAAGACTTTATTTGATGTCGTAAGAAATCCTTAAGTTCGTAAATATTATGGGTGTGAAAATACCCGAAGCAGCTATCTCATACTTATTACATACATACATAACTTCACGTCTGTATCCTTAATAGAGTACGCAGAACACCACGGGCTATAAAACCATCTGATTTCACGTTTGACAAATTTCGAGGTTATAATGATGGAGAGAGACTATTGCAGTAACAGGGGGTCAGCCTATCGCACGCAAAACATCCAATAAAACCTCTGTCCCTTAACTGACTCTTACAGTATGCCCGGGAGGAGTAGCAGCAGTATAATCTTTGTTTTTCTTTCGCTCCCAGTTCGCAGAAGGATAATATAGATCGGAAAAATCCTACATAATACCAGATAAAAAAACTCCTAAGCTGTCAACAAAAACCATATCTATACTCATAAAGGATAAGAAACTTTCTATGCATCTATCAGACATTTAGCAGTAAACCCTTCAGGGCTTCACTTAGTAAAACGATTCCCTTTGAAGGATGCCGCCTTAGGGATCAATTATTGAGGCCCTTGTATATTTGCCAAGTCGCCGTCTTTCGGATCCAATGTTTCAGACCGTATTATATTACCCCTGTGTCCAGATTTCTTGAGAAGTATGCTATAAAAAGGAATGTGATTTTTAATTGATAATTTGGTTTTAGCGTCGTTGTTAAATGTTTGGAGGAAATTAAATATTATTGCTTTTGACGGTGTTGGTTGAAAGCACGTGAAGGAAAAGCAATGGAATTTCCAAGTAAAGTAATTTTGCATATTTATAGTAGGTTTACAAGCAGTAAGTTTTACTATTTAATTGGACTGTGATTGGATTTGAAAAATACTTCCAATTGAACTAGTATTTTGAAACGAATTTCGATAATTATAACATTTTTCAGTTGAGTTGGTATGCTTTAACCAACTATTTTGATTTAAAAATACAGATATTTAGTGTAGCAAACACACAGAGTGAAAAGTAAATTTAACTCTCTACCTATATAAATTTGTTTAACGAAATAATCCAAATATTAATGTTATACATTACATACATAAATTCACGCCTGTATCTCTCATGAGGTAGGCATAACACTAGAGGTTATAAGACCATCTGATGTCACGTGTGACAAATGAGTTATTATAATGATGGAGAGAAACTATTGCAGTGACAGTGGGTCAGCCTATCGCCCACAAAAATACCAATAAAACCTCTGTCCCTTAACTGACTTTTACAGTTTGCCCGGGAAAAGAAGCAGCTGGTACATTCTATGTTTTTCTTTCGCTCCCATACCAGCATGGAAGCATTTTAATGTTATACTACTTTCTTTATAAAATAGATATTAATTTTATTTGTTTGCGGAGTTTTTGTTTATATGTATAGAGACCACTGGAATTGTATTCCATTATTGTACACATGATATTGACTCCTATTTCTTTCGACCAAGGTGCAAAATGCAATTGCATTGTTAAGGGCTCTAACGATTCAATGATTCGGGTATATCCGGGAGTATGAAAATTAGCGAAGCTCTGCATGTGCATTATTAATTTGGGAGTACTGTAAGTGAATGGTACTTACCAGTCATCGCTTTTCGGGGTATTACAATTATAACTGATCACCTGGTACTGCCATCACCAACCTACTCCACAGAAACTATGTCTTAATTTAGAAGAGTCTTTGTATTACGGTGGAAGTTATTACGTTTATAATTTTAAGCTTGTCTTGTATAAATAAAAATGGGCCATTTGACATGACACCTAATGGTAAGTGATACCGATAGCGACGACTAAGGTGGTCCACGTCTAGTCACGAGAAACGTATGCACACTTACAAAAACACCAAAGTTATGTACAATAAAACTCAATAAATGAAAACATTCAATGAAATATAGAAAAATAATTTTACGTAACCCAACCACAATTAAGAAAAACAGCCCTGAAATATCCGTTTCCTCAAGTTATTAACGTTATTTCCATTTTTTTTTATTTTAATAAAAGAACTGTACGAACCCGCACAATTAGGCCCATTTTTTGGTCAAATTACTACCCTTCTGAGCTTACTAGGTGTTTTTCCAAAAAGGGCAATATCATTACGAAAACTACCCTCAAAATGTTACCACTTGACTCAATTCCACCAAATTGTTATTACAAAACCTCGGCCTTTTCAAAAAATGCTCATTTTTGGACGCAGTAACATAAATATCCCGTCGCGTTATTTTTCCAAGGCGTGAATAAAAAAAGAAACAAAAAGTAAAGTAGGATTTTTTTTGTCAACTAACTGGAGGCAAGACTTTCAGGCTGGGCACAAAAGACAGAGAGCTTACAGCGACGCGCACAAGTTTTGGATGGTTCTGTAGGAATTAACAATAGGTTTAACATAATTTACGGCGTTTTCAGTGATATTATGCATATAAAATAGGTAGCATCATGATTTAAAATACAAATATTGAAACTAAATAAAGTTCAAAAGACAGACAGGTAGAGAAACGAAAGTATTGAGATTTGTAGATACTTTAATAACAATAAAAGGATTATTTCATCTATGTACTTCACACTCGAATAACTATGGTGGAAATGTAGGATGGTAGAAGTAATGTAAAATATTATTTCTATGGTGTTACCTTTATGGCTATATCGCCCTAATACTGCCAGCAAAACAAATATTTCTATGTCATCTAAAGAATTTTATATAATATTTGTTAATATTTTCATCATGAAACCAATAAAGACAAAAAACATCCTGAGTAAGAAATTATGTATTTCTTTAAACGTTGATAGTTCTATCGGATTTTTATTTTTACATACATACATACATATTACATAACTTCACGCCTGTATCCCTTATGGGGTAGGCAGAACACCAAAGGCTGTAAAACCATCTGATGTCACATTTGACAAATTTTAAGGTATTATAAAGATGGTGAGGGACTATTGCAGTGACAGGGAGTCAGCCTATCGCCCGTAAAAACGCCAATAAAACCTCTGTCCCTTAACTGACTTTTACAGTATGCCCGGGAAGAAAAGCAGCTGGCACATTCTATGTTTTCTTTCGCTCCCAGTCCAGCTTGGAAGGTTTTTATTTTTATTTATCTAAAAGGATATAGGTAGTTTGTCCTCCATGCCACATGATGGAAAAACATAAGGACTACGATGGTACACGTCCATCCATAAAAAAACCTATTTACTCGACATTTAAAGGTACCAGGACTGTAGTCGTCAGGAAAATCAGACGCATGCAGTTCGTTCCACACTTTGGCAACCCGTACCAACGGAACTGTCGAAACGTTTTGTTCCACTGTTCCTTTATTCATATGTATGTGAATGGAATTTCTGTATGAGTGCGGAGGTATATTTATTTTAATCATCGCTTACTAAAATTATATATTTGAAACTTTGGATGTATGGATGGATGTTTGACTTAGATGAAATTTGGCATAGTTATAGTGTACAGTCTGGAATAGGCTACTTTATATATATGTAAACTTTTATTCCCTCAGAAATATTGTGAAAACCTAGTAAGCATACATATCGATGGCCGCATCGAATAAGCGTGCAATTGAAAAACGTCGACTTTACAGGAGAGAATAAAAACGTTTAATTCTTCCTATCTCGGGTATTATTATGGGTAGGTTAAAACAATGTAAAATGAAATTAAAGATAAAAAAATAATCTTTTAGCTGATATAATTACTTTTAAGTAATAGTCGTTAATTTACCCAATAATCATGAAAATCCATATTATATAGTTACTCGAGGGAAATTAGAGTATTCAGTTGACTGTTATAGATCATTACACCTTTATTCGTGTGAATTCAAACGATGTTAATGAACATAATGCAATGATACACTATTATTCTAGGGAAATCAAGCGTCTTTTGATGGCGGCTGCAATTGTTTGCACGCTTGTATTAAAGAAATATTTGGTGATCTAGGGATGGTAATAAAAATTACATTTATATTCGTGACATTGAGTTAGCTTTACAATGTGTTATGCATATTAACAATATGAATTCACGGTATGTATATTAAAATGTTGCATACCTAATCTTAAAAGGGAAAATAAACAAAACTTCTGTTTTTACATATTATTTTTATTTCTTATCATAATAACAACAATGAAACTATTTTATAATAATCAGCCTTTGACATTAATAGAGATATTTCTCATTACTATAAAAAATTAGTTTTTCCATCAATTAAGAAGGAACTTCGTGAAAGACGTGGCAAAGTTCCTGAAACAAATAAAAAAGAAATTAATAAATACTTACTTGGCTATATTTTCAAGTCCTTTATTCATTATTATTTCTTACCTAAAGGTAAATTAATTGATTTATCTTCAAGCTTATTCTCATTATTTTCAGAGACATCTGAAAATAAAACAACCTAAACAACAACTTGCATGTCTACTCCCGATGAACTTACTTTGTATATACAATGTACCTGTCCCTTTCACACTCACCGTGTGGGTATGACAAAGACAAGTACATCGTTCATCCGAACTAATTTCAATGGGAGTACACCCGCTGGCGCGGTCACTTCCCGTTTGCAACGGTCGTGTTTTCGGCCGCTCCCGAGTGTTCGTATTGAGCTGCCCTTGTTCCCTCCCCCGCACTCGTGCGAGTAAGGTCCCAAGACAAGCTCTTTTCGGAAAGTTTTCTCTTGTGGAGGCTGTGTGGTGTCGGGGCTAATTCATCTGCCCTTTTCAGGGCGGACCCGACTGCTGCCGGCTGAAGCATCGCTGATCAGGTGGATACGTAACCGTGACAACTAAGCCTGATCGTCCGCCGTTCATCCGCAATAGGTCCGAACTAGGTTGTTCTCTTTTACAGCGCAGCTTCGTTAGTCTTCTCTCACAGCCCAGCATCATGCTTCGTCACCCTGAGTGTACCGAGCATAATTGCGAAATCAATCGTCGTCGTATCCGAAATCTCCAAGATGATAAGAGTGCCCTTCAGGGATGGAAGGAAAAACTTTTCAGACAGATCGATTCCTTACAGGCAGAATTATCTGCTCGCCCTCAGTCTTCAGAACTCAGTCAGCTGTCTTCAGAACTCAGTCAGTTGTCCAGCGATAAACAAGCACTGGAAGCTCAACACGCGGTCGAGAAGGATCTCCTTCTCGCTCACATCAAGTCCTTGCAAGAGCAATTATCCACTCGCCCTCAGGTCACTCCGGTCGCATCCTTTTCACAAGGATTCCAAACCGATACTCCGGCGTCTCCAGATCCATCTGAGTACGTTGATCTCTTTTCAGACTGCATGTCGGTAGATTCCACCGCATGCAAACGGAAAACTACCCCACCAGGTAGTGAATCCGACTCCGCTTCTTTAGTTCCAGAATCTCCTGCTTAGTTCACAGAGGTTTGCAAAAAGTCAAAGTCTAAGAAAAAGAAGCAAGACGCCTCTTCAGTCTTATTTTCATCCGTTTCAGCTGTTCCTGCATTACAAAATGTCGCACCGGCGTCTGCCCCTGCACCTTTTGTTTCAGCGATCCCGGCGTCACAGCCTGCGTCGCAATCAGTTTCGGCTCAGCCGAAAGTCAAGTCTCCGCCCCCCGTCTTTCTACGGGACAAGAGCCGCTGGACCGAGTGGCTGGCTCTCTGCGGTAGGCACAATCCCAAGATCCAGTATAGTAAGGCAACCAACGTGGGTGACTCTATTAAGGTCGTACGTAATTCAAATTCAAATTCAAATTCAAAGTATTTATTGCACGAATATAGGTAAATACATTAGTTGGTTAATATTACAATAAAAGCTCAAGCCATATTCTACCATTTTGGCATGTACAATATAAAATAAAATAATAAAATAATGTCACATTTTTGTTCTTAACAAGTCACTTTAAAACAGCATAATTACACACACATATTTTTGCAAGTACACAATACTATAAGTCAACATAATTAATTGCAAAATTCATAATGGGTCAGAAATAGTTTTAGTCACTTATCGTTAAAGTATTCATAAGTGGTATAATAGCATTTCTCTATAAAAAATCTTTTCAGTGCATTTTTAAACGCATTGATATTCTTAATGTTTTTAATAGCTTTCGGTAGTTTATTATAAATTTTAGGAGCCATTCCGAAGAAACTTTCACAAAACATTGCGGTACTACGAGGCTGAGCACAAAGAGTGTCCTTATTCCTTCTGCTATTTAATTTATCAAATATGTTGATATTGTTCCGTACGAATAGTGCTGTTTCAAACATATAAAGCGATGGGAAAGTCAGAATTTTTAATTTTTTGTAATACGGTTTACACGATTCTGTACTTTTTAAGTTATATATGGACCTAATGCAACGCTTTTGAGCTTTAAATATAGTTCCCTTATCTGTGGAATTTCCCCAAAATATTACGCCATATCGTAATATCGATTCGACGTACGCGTAATATGCCGATAATACTGCTGTCTCGTCGACTATTTTAGACAGCTTTCGCAATGCATATGAAAATTGGTTGACTTTACTGCATACGCTTTCTACATGCTCTTTCCACTTTAGGTTAGAGTCAATAATTAACCCTAAGAATTTTGTAGCAGTTATTTCTCTTATTTCTTGTCCGCAGTAGTTTATGTCAAACGATGTTATGTTATTATGTCTATTTGTAAAATTCATTATATGAGTTTTATTTAAATTCAATTTGAGATTATTTTTTACTAGCCAATTAATTATAATATTTAATGTATTTTTTATGTCAAGTTTTAATATATTTATGTCATTATTACTACAAATCACTGTACTGTCATCTGCAAATAAAATCATTGAATGATGCGTTATTGTAGGAAAGTCATTAATATATATGAGAAACAATAACGGTCCTAAAATACTTCCCTGAGGTACACCGTATTTGACTTCTCTGTATGTCGAGAGTACATTGGTTTCTGTTATTGTTTTTGGACACATTCGAGTTATTTGTGTGGCTTGCTTTCTACTGTTTATATACGATTTTAATAAATCTAATGTTATACCTCTAACTCCGTACGCGTATAGTTTTTTAAATAATATATTATGGTCTACATAGTCAAACGTAGTCTGTCCCATTTCCGATTTCAGGAATCTTACTCGGCTTCTTGCTGATCAAAAGCTCGAGTACCACACTTACGCCCTGTCTGAGGAGCGTAAGATTCGTGCCGTCCTCAGGAAAGTGCCGTTCGAGTTCTCGAACGAGCAAATCCAAGAGGACTTGTCTGCTCAAGGCTTCTCCGTCGAATCTGTGCACAAAATGCGCAGCCGTCGAGGCAAGCAGTTGCCATTTGCGCTAGTAATCCTAGCAAAGAGCCCACAAGGGCAGTCCATTTTCAGAGGCAAGCCCACCACGTGCGGTCTCTCCAACATCCGCGTCGAAATACCACATAAGCGTGGTTTCCCCGGTCAGTGCCACCACTGCCAATTGTATGGTCATGCGGCGGCAAACTGTTTTGCTTCCCCTAGGTGCGTCAAGTGCTTAGATCCGCATGTAACTAAGGAGTGCTTTTGCACTCCCGAATCGCCCACCGATCCGTCCTGCGTCTTGTGCAGCCAGTCAGGCCACACAGCAAACTTTCGCGGCTGCCCCAAGGCACCGCGTGCTGCCAGGGCTACCGTGAAGCCCATCGAAAACTGAAGAGAGCGACCTCAGCCCAGCTCGAACGCTCCTCCAGCTATCTCAAAGGCCACCAAGGCCTTTACTTCTCTCGTTTCAGGTCAGAGCAGCCAGAGCAACTCAATCGCAACTGGCTGCTAAACCGGCTTCCCAGTTCCAGAACGCAAATGGGTCTCTTGACCGCATGGCGTTCTGGATCCAGCTCGCTCCCATCGACGAGATCCTGGCTTTCGGCGCCGCTCTCGACGCCAGCCCTGAGGGTCTCAACGGTGCTCTTCCGGTTCTAACCAAGTTCACTCCCCTCATCAGGAAACTCCAGCAAGCTCAACGTTTCTAAACATAGTCCTTCTTTCAGCGTTCCATCTTAGAGTGAGTCTCGTCACTCAAGATAATTTCTTAGTTTCAGCTTTGTCACTCCTGCTAGTCTTAGCTTCGTAATTTTTCGCTTTCAGTTCCTTTTGGCAGCCGTCAGGATGCCACTCACTGCGCAGCCTCTTTCACCAATTGGCTGTCGCTCCGACGATGATCAGGGGCCTTAATCAAGGCGGGTCAGTAAAGGGGGATGTTTAGTGTGTATGCTCAGCCGGATCTGAGTGAGTCTCGTGGCCGAACTTTCGGTCCCCACACTGTCTGGGCACTCTATAGTCCGTTAGCCACTGGGGTTAACAGCATATAGAATGCTCATTCGTCCATAACAGGATTCATCCTCCTCCCGCTAGAGCTTGCTTGGTGCCAAAGACTTTTCTTAGCGGGAAAACAAGTTTTGTGTCGAATAAAACCTTAACATACTCATTTTATATCATTAGTTTGAACCCTGGTTAAAGAATTTTCCACTAACTTGTTAAAAATTTAATATTTATTACACAAACTAGATATTCATCTTATAATAATACAGTTTTTATTTTTACTCACCTTTGTTTAGTTCATAGTTCACTAATTCTAATATTCTTGGGCAGGGGCTTACTCCGGGTCCTGTGTTTATACTCATATTTAAGGGAGATCGCGATTTGAGGAATATTGCGCGCGCGCGTCATGTAAGCAACAATAATCACACAAAATCATAACATGATACTGTAACCCGCACACCCTTTATCCTGCGAGACCCGATTACAAAAATTGATTGTCGTTTATATTTGGTTAAGGCACTTTTACTCTACTTATTATTTTATTAAGAATAATGGAATACTGGTGCTTGATTTATAGCAATAAATGATAGAAATTATCTATTATGGTAAGCAGCAATGCAAAATGATTTGCTAAGTTACTTCTCGTGCAAGACTCATTACTCATAAAAGCACCAAAAAAATATACACGAATAAACGTGCAAACGCATATTGCCTATACTAAACAACAAAGAACTAACAATGTCAAACGTTTTGCTGTTTGTACACGTCTATTCTTGTGTAACAGAGAAAGCATGAAGCATGTAATAGTCACTTAAATTAATGTTCTTGTGACAAAAAAATATATTATTTCCGTGGAAAAAAGGATTTAAATGCAATTACAGACATATTTCTGTTCTAAAATTTCTAAAAAAAATTGGGGAGTAAGAGGAGGGGCTAAGGATACGAATAAACAAAAAAAAATTTTTTTGTGCAATGGCTCTTGCACGTTTATTCGATGCGACCATCGATATATAACTTCGCGCCTGTATCCATTGTGGGGTAGGCAGAACAGCAGAGGTTATAAAACCAGCTGATGTCACTTTTGACAAATTTAGAGGCGTTATTAAATGGTGGAGAGAGACTATTGCAGTGACGGGGTCAGCCTTTCGCCCACAAAAAAACCTCCAATAAAACCTATGTCCCTAACATACTTTTATAGTATGCGCGGGAAGAGAAGTAGCTAGCACATTCTATGATTTTCCTTTGCTCTCAGTCTAGCAAGCTAATAAGATCATTCATAATTAACATGCATCGTTAATCAAAAAATATCAAACCATCTTTCTTTTTCTTAAAAGGTTATTTTTTTAATACAAATTAACAATACTCAGGAAAAATTCGAACCCTAAAAAAAGCACCACAGAGTACGCTAACTATAATTGCGCCTTCAGGTTAAAAAGGACCAAGTTGAAAGGACACTCTTTCCGTAAAACCTTTGAGGACTTCCCAGTACAACAATTTTATCCATCTCAGTACTACGAATCCTATTCCTGAGTAATAAGATTCAATGTTCTGCGAAAAATTGAATCTTTTAAATGGCAGCGTGACTAGTTCTCTACCTGAATTGCCATGTAAAAGGTTTAACAATTCAGCATTTAGTTGGTTTTAAGATGTAGTGTGGGATATTAGTCTTTTGTATAGATAATGCATTCGCCTCTTTAGAACTGTAATAGACGTTTTGCTGAATCACTGTTTGAATTGTAGTATTTAGAGGGTACTCAATTTTACACGAGAATTTAAGTTTCTTGCAGTGAGCTCTGATAGCTACGAGTATTAGCAGTTAAAAGGTTGTAAACCAGACGCAATTTAATTTTAATTGTTATAACGTCTAGAGGCGTTTACTGTTCTATGTGTTAAAGGGAAAAGCTTTAAATTAAAAACAGATCATATAGTTTTGAGTCCTCAGTATCAATCAACTTAATGTTTTAAATAATAAACTCTCAGATTTTTTTAACGACTACTTTGGCGATGGGTAAACTTGTCTGCCTCAGACGTCAGTGGTTGCGGGCACAATTCCCGCACGGAACAAAAAAAAATTTCCGTGTCTGGGTTTTTTATCTATTTATGTATTTATATTATAGATTCGCTACATGGTATCTCATAACACAAGCTATGCTTACTTTGGTACCATATAGTTGGTGTGATTGTCTGGGGATTTTATTTTTATTTATAATTTAAAATTACGAAGGTCATCATTGGATTTACGATAGTTCTGAAATTAGGTCCTCTTTTAATCTTTTAAAAGTAAATTTGCAAAAATTTTCTAAATGATCCATTTTGCAGAATATAAATACAATTTGAATCTTATTAATGGCTAACATTGGGTTGAAATTTGCATTCTAAATGACACTTACTACGGTAGCTTTAGTAATTTCAGCAGCATTATCTATTGTTGTACAGTCAGCGCTGCTAATTATCTCCTAATTCAAGCTTAATGACTTCATTTAAATGCAATAAAGGTAATTGCATGCTTAAATTCGTATCTTACAACAAGGAGTGAAAATTAAAGATAATCGGTTTTGTTTTCATTATAATGGGAATATTTATTAGTTTGGCAATCATCATATTCAATCGAAAAAGAAAATGAATGTTTATTACTTTTGCCGAACGGCTGGTGTAGTGGTAACATAAATTGCTTTCTATGCCAGAGGTTTTGGGTTCGAATCCCGGCGGCGGTGGATATTTGTGTGATGAACACAGATTGGATGTTTATATATTTTCTAGTAAAAAAGTTTTTCGTAAGTTTGTTGTCTGTTATTTATTATCCATTACACAAGTTCTTTCAGAAACTTATTTTGGGCTAGATAATGTTATGTGTATGTAATAAGTATTTGTTTACTTTTTCACGATAAATTGATTTCAGTGCTGAAGTTTTAGTTTCAAGTAAAGGAAAAAAATCAAGTTTCGATGGTATTTGTATCAACTAATGTTGTTCTTAGTTAAATATTTACAATTATTCATAAGACACACAATACTAGATAAAATTGATATTTTGTCGGGCTTAGGGCGTAGACACATGTTGCCGCGTGGCGCCGTTTGCAACAACGGTACGGCTTACGGTGCCGGCGCCATGCCGTGCATTCTACCGGTAAAAACTCAATATCAATGTTCATTGCTGACAGTACAATGCCGTACCGTGTTACACGGCAAACGGCGCCGCGCCATAGACATGGAGCCCCGCCCTTAGGCATCTTCTTAACAGAACGCGTCTAAACAAATATCGTGCGGGTCAGCGATGCGACCATCAGATAATAAAGTCACGCGACCTCGTCTCGCACATGCCGATTAGGACACCTACACCATATCAGTATGTTCGATCGTGGTTTCGTACGATTGAATTGGTTGAGCGCGTGTTGCGCACGTTCTATTAAGACGATCCCTAATAGTTGCACTACTGCTCATCCACTTGGATGGAATATGCTCATCAAGTGGATGAGCATATTCCAAAATAAATCTCGTACTTGCGATTACCAAGATTATAGCCTGGATAACAGTGGATTTACCAAGAAGTCTATCAAAATGCTTCGATAGTTCGTTTTTGGTTCCGATTGCCGGGTGCCAGATGCCAGGTGTGGAACGATCTGCCTGCGTCTGTTTTTCCTGACTACTGCACCCCTGGTACTTTTAAGTGTCGAGTGAATAAGTTTCTCGTAAATGGGCGTGTACCTCCATCGTCCCCATGCAATTTCCATCAGGTGGCATTGAAGATAAACATCCTATCCGTATAAAATAAAAAAATAAATAATAATAAATAATAAATATTTCTGACACTCACACAACATTATCAAGCCCAAATTAAGTTTCTTAAAGAACTTGTGTTATGGATACTGATGTACTTAAGAAATACATAAATATACATATTGAATAAATATATATTTTTTATAAGAATAAACTTAAATAAATATATAAACGTCCATGACTTAACGACTAATATCTGTGTTCATCACACAAATATCCGCCGCCGCCGGGATTCGAACCTAGGACCTCTGGCATAGAAGGCAATGTATATTACCGCTACACCAGCCGGTCGTCAATCCACAAATCCACTCTGATATAAATTCAGAAGCTAAATCTATGTAATTGCTCCAACTACGTTTCAAATCAAGATGAAGTTAGGCAGTATTGTGATGAGCTTGTTGCGTAATCTTACTCTTACTAATTTTATAAATGCGAAAGTTTGGATGGCAGGATGTTTGTTCCTCAATCACGGCAGAATGGTCAACAGATTTGGATGAATTTAGCATAGTGGTACAGTCTGGAAAAGCACTTTTTACCTCGATTTTCCAGTGGGATTAGACATTGGGTGAGACCGCGTAAAACAGCAAGTTATCCATAAAAACATGCTTTTTTTTCAAAATTTACTCGCTCTCTGCCCAATTCGTCGATATCATGATATAAATTTCGATTAAAATAAAATATATGTCTATGTGTCAAGGAAGAGGAAATAACTGTGGGCTTCACGAAACGATAGAAACTGACGACCATTTTGGCGATGAGGTAAACCTATCCTGCCTCGGACGCCAGTGTTTGCGGGTTCGATTCCCGCATGGAAAAATAAAAAGAAAATGTTCTGGGTATGGGCGTTTATCTATACATATATGTATTTTATATTCTAGGTCCCCCCCTAGTTCACTACATGGTATCTCGAAACACAAGCTTTGCTTACTTTGTGGTCATGTAGTTGGTGTGATTGTCTAGGGATTTATTTATTATTATTTTATTGCCGCGCCGTAACTTATTGTCTGCAGAAGTAAACCAGTTTTGTTTGCATATTGATTGAGTTACTAATTCAAAGTACTCAATGTGTTTGCAATCGTAATTCTTGATATTTTTTATTGATAACAACTATATTTTAGCTTTATTTTGATAAAGCGTTCATTTACCTAATATCCCAATTTGGAAAAATCAATGAAGTATATAGGGTTGTTTTTTAGTGTCCGGCCAAAATTTTTTCAAACATTATATTTATCATAGATCTACGAATACTATCATTTATATACTTTGAAAGTATGTATTTTTTACAAGGAAATAAGTATATTCGCTAATATATTAAGCAAAGCATGGTCACTCTAAATTATGAATACCAATAAAAAAAAATTTTTTTCTTTTTTTTCTGCATGTGGGTAGTAAGCAAATCAGTTGAAAAATTTTGGAGCTCTTAAATTTAATTGAAAATAAATAAAAAACAGTACATTTTAATTATTCTAAATTGCATTTAATGTTGGCATAGGCTTACTTCACCCACCCAGCTATAAATTTCCATCTAAATCTCACCTTCAAACAAAACTATAAACACTACTTAATAGTCATGGAGTCATTAAATGATGTAAAACAGTCCATGGATAATATGATTGAGTCATTTAACACTAGAATGGCACAATTTGAACAAAGCAGCATCAACAACACCTCCACTGCTACACCAACAACATCTTCACTGGCCGCAGAATTTAACACCTTCAAAAAGTTTGTCCAATCTGCCTTGGCTGCTCTACAGGCTCAAATAGCATATATCGCTCAAGACTGTGACAGACTTGAGATGCGAAGCCGCAGAAAATTTCTGTTACTCCACGGAGTTCCTGAGGCCACACAGGAAGATGTTTCTTCTTTAGTTATAAAGGTGGCCACCGAAAATTTGCAGGTAACTACTTTTAAAATGGATGATATTCAGTTTTGCCATCGCCTGGGTAAGTCTTCTCGTGATCATAGACCAAGACCCATTATAGTTAAGTTCAACAGTAGCAGCTGTAAACACAAGGTCTGGACACAGAAGACTTTACTCAAAGGCAGCGGTATTGTATTGTCAGAATACCTCACTAGACATCGACACAATTTATTCCTGGCGGCGAGGCAACAGTTTGGAGTCACAAAGTGCTGGACTCGCGATGGTGACATCTTAGTGGCAGGTCCAAATAACAGTAGATACCGCATACGCAAGTTTGACGATATTAATTCTGTTTCCGCGGAGCTGACACCGTCTTCAAATAAAGAATTGAATGTGGAGAATAAACAGCAAGCTAAGACTGGCGCTGCACCAATAGGCCGCCGTGCAATCTCCAAAAAGTAGTTTAATTCTTAGTATAGTATTTTGTAATTTGATTCATCTCTTATCTCACTGCAGGGTGCATTATCTTCGCCTTATATTTCTGTACCATCAGTGAAAAGTGATACAAGTCAAAAATCACAGTTTTGAGTAATTTGAAGTTAAAGATTCAAAAAATTCTCATTATGTTTCTGACGTTTTATAATGAAAAACGGTATGTGTTACGAGTACATAATACCAATAAGATTATTTAGACCTAGGTTTGAATTCATTATTTTGCACGAGATTTAAGTTATTTCTGAAAATAGCCAGTTGTATCACTGTACACTATAATTTTCTTTGCTAATTTTTGTGTAGATAGGTCTAAAACAAATTGCATTATTTTACACATTTAGTTATCGTTTGGTGTGAAATGTTATAAGGTTTGCGTTTTGCCCTGTTTTGCTAGCAAACAGTTATTGTAAGCAAAAGTCGTAAAACTAATATGATCAATTTAATTGTCAGCAATCTTATTTCCTTGTTTTATTAAAGAATAGTATGAAAATATTCATTTGTATCCCTTTACACCAAAGATTTTTTTAAAACTAGTTAGTGATTAATGCTACAAGCTAGAATATATCGTAATACATTTTTATACTTCAAAGTGTTTAGTGATACAAGTCACTGATACTTTCAAACGTATTGGTCATAGAAAGGTTAAAATTACGTAAATATCAAAATAAAATAAAACCAACATTAAAAAAGGGTTCCTTTAATAAAGAATTCAAGAAATTAACACAGATATTATATTGTAGCACTCTAACTACACGATATAAAACAATATCCTTATAAAGAAAAACATAACTTTTAAACCTATAGCCTTAATCTTGATTATCAGAGTATCGAATCAGTCTTAACTAGTATTAAATCAGTCTTTAAAAACAAAACAACAGATATAATTATAGCACTTTAACTATTCATTACACAATACAATATTATGTATTTAAATAGAACGTAACTTTAAACCTTAGCGATAATCTTGATTAATTTTAACTCTTCGAATCAGTCTTTACTCTTAAAAATCAGTCTCAAAAAACTAAACAATAGATACATTTAAACACTTCAACTAACCCTTTCACAAAACAATATATTTTAAAGTACTTAACATCTATATAAAAAAAACATAACTTTTAAACTTATAGCATTACCCTCTTACTAATAAACACGGCGTTAAGTTACAACTAGGATGATCTCCGGAATAACATACATTTTTAACCGATTAGAGTTGGTGTAACTTTATTTCGCGTTTATTAGTAAGGAGGGTAAATCTTGATTATCACAGCATCAAATCAGTTGTCTCAAAAATCAAATAACAAATGTGTTGAAACATCTATCAACTATTCATTATCAGAATCAATATCAGGATCTACGTCACGCATATTTGAGTTGGTTATCAGATCATGATAAAAATTGTGAACACTTGGGTCAATGTATTCTAACAGTGATATTAAATCCCTTTTCTTCAAAACGCTTATAGGGACCGGTCTATTGTAACATTTTTGTACTGCATTGATACTAACTAAACTGTAGTTTTTATTCTTTTTGTCGTAAGACATCATTGAATAGTCATCACCTTCGTAACTTTCTTTATATTCAAAAACAGGAAATTTTTCTTTACTAAATTTAATAACTCGTACATTTGACCATACAAACTTTTCACCAGTAGAATTAGTCTTTTTTACAGTAAAATTATTTTTTGAAAATAGTGCAAAATCATAAAAATCTGTTACCGCCATTTCAATTACCGAAAATTTATTAGTTCTAGTCGATGCAGTCCTTACCAATTGACACCAATCACGTGGGTGATGAATATTCATTGAAGTTCGTTTTTTTGCTCTTTCAATCAGCGCATGGTCACTATCAACTTCCATGTGCGTATGGCCGGGCACGAGAAATTTCTGTTCAATGTTCAAAAGTTGAGGCGAGTCTTTTATTGCAAATAATAAGGCTGTGCAAACAATAGAATTTTTGTTTTGTCCCGAACATGAATCTGAATACATGATTAAGGTTTTAGCATTTGGGTGAAGCAACGGAAGTCTCACAGTGATAAAAGTCGTATAAGCATGAAGCTATTTGATTTGATATTAACTATTTGATATTAATAAAGCGTTCAGTATACTTAGCTCTTTCATCGTACGAACCCAAAGCCCAGTACTCCTTAAAAATAAATTCTCTTATGTCCTCAGATATACGACTTCTGCATTTCATGCGACACTCCGTTAGTGGAGCCAAGTTTCTTCCAGGCTTCATTTTACCCAGTTTTGTAACATAACTCTTGCCTGCATTGCGTAAAATTAATCGGGACTCTCTCTCTGCTCTTCTTTCCTTTAACGATTTTCGTTGCTTTTTATTTGAATTTGAGCATCCAGGCTCTGGCTCTGTGATGGAGATATCTGTGTCATCAGAGCTTTCAGCAATTATAAGATTATTTGATCTTTTACACCTTTTCTTTGGTCTACTAGTCGACGTGCTAGTTTCAGTTGAGTCGCTTTCACTGTTTGGTATATAATCATCACTACTCCCGGAGCTGAAATCAAGAAATCCAGGCGATAGTACAGTTTCCTTGCCCTGTGATTCATTGCTAATATTTTCTTTATATTGATCGTCTTTTTTTAGTGCGTTTTCTTCTTCATATTGATCCACTATTTCTAGAGTATTTTTTAGTTTTTCACCGATTTCTATTTCTATGTTCTCTCTGGGCTGATTAGATTCTTCGTCATTTATTATTTGTTCATTTCTCGTATTTATTACATCCCTCCTTAGGTGAAGGCCTTCCATAATCTTATCTATTCGTTTTTTCATTATGGACTCTAAAAAAATAACAGTGCAAATTAATATTATAAAATTAATACCATTAAAAGAAAGACGAGCAGATAAAAAGTTAACATTACTGTTATGCAGTTCAGACAAAATGTATGTTTCAAAATAAAGAAACTGCGTTAAAGTAACCGACTTCAAAAACTAAAAATAAAATCGGTGCCTCTAGTTCCAAACAAAATTAGGTATAAACTGCATTAAATAAATTTATCCGATTTGTATAACTTGATGCGTAGCCGTGTGTACAATAAATGATTACCTATAGGTGCAATAAAATGTGATTCTCACCAAGAAGCTACGCAAATGCTCACAATGGAAAAAAAAACAATAATTTGCTCTATCCCTACACTAAAATACCTACCCAGTCTACATTAATTTATAAAAACGATTTAAAACTCATTGATAGACTGCCTATTTATTATTATTTTAAAGACTGTTTGACAATAGGTACTATGATAAAACACTCTACATTTTATGACAAAATTGCATTATTAAAATCAATATAAAATACATGTTCCTTGTAAACATTTCAATAACAAAAATGTTACGTAATTCGTGTAAAATGATACAAGTCTTACCTTACGCGTCGTTGTCCTGTGGTGTAACGCACGACGCACCTCTCTAATCGCACGTACGAAACTGACAATCACGCGTCTCCTGCGCCCTTTCCATACCCCCGCTAAGAGGTGCGGGACGGGGTGCGTAAGAGCTGCGCGAACTTAAATCACTTTTTACGTATTTTTCCGCTAATTCAGTTCTAAAATTTGGCGATAGTTTTGATTCTACTATAAAAGTATCATTTTTCACATAAATCTATGTTCTATGTTCCGTAAGTTTATATTAATATAATATGTATTCAATTTATAATCACATCAAAGTTAGCTAGGTAAATTACGTGTAAATTGATTGATTTGCAGTTGTATAGATGTTCTATGTCACGAAGTCCGTTTGGCTATGAATGTTGTCAAGCGTGCACATGCACATTGTTTTTGTGTGCGTAACCTCGAGAGCGCTCAGTGTCGATCGGGACACGGTCCGGATCAGTAGTGTGTTTAGTTCGCGCCAAAATGTTTCACGGAGTAAGGTCAGCATGGCAACAAAACGAAGAAGAGTTGTCCATAGTGAGGCAATATTTATTTATACGTTTTCGATTAAAATTTTATGCAAAGATATTTAATATAGCAATAGAAGTAGGTATTTATAAAATGATTTTTTTTTGTGTTTTAAGATGTTTATATTTCTTAATTATTTTGATTACATTTTGTTTTATCTCAATATTTTGATCTCGATTTTGAAAGATGATTCTGACGACTGCAAAACGGAATCGGAAATCGAAAATGTATCTGATAGTGATTGAAAATACTGAATAGTACTACTTGTTTCGTTTCCATTCTGTAAAACCAATGCTTAATTAAATGCCTACATCTTATTAATATTTTGTATTTATTGCAACCTAATCTAATTTATTTACAAAAAGTATATACTTTTAAAACCAAAATTTTTTTTCGATTATTAAATCTCGGCTTGAAATATTATTATGATTTCTTTGCTAACGTTACCTACATTTACACACACAAGCGCGCTTGTCGGGATACGTCACTACTACAATCAAAGCCGAACGGACTTCGTGAAATAGAATATCTATATCATTAGTCACTTCTTTTTATGAAAATAATTTTGTATTTTTATGGTTTATGTACAAATGTACCACTTTGCACTAAACTGCATTGTGTCTATTTTTTAATGTATTATGATAGGATTCGATTTATATCACTTTGTACTAATTGAAGTAAAAACTTTTGAGTCGCGTAAGATGTGGTATCTTGAGTCGTATTAAAATACATTTTAGAAATATTAGTATGGGTTCAGTACACTTTGATACGAATGAAAAAGTATTTTTTTACACAAAAAAATCCAGAAATAAATGCTTACTTATATCACTACTCACAAAAACAACTCGCTCAATTTCAATCTTATAATAACGGGGATAAGACTGAAATTTAGCTAATTTTTTTTTAAGAAGTTTAATCAGTGAATATGAGAACCGATCTAGGCCGAGATGTATCACTTTTCACTGAAGGTACAGATTTTACATGCAGGTAGTTGTATTTTTTGTTTCCTAGTTTTGTGCAATAATATTTTATATTTTCAAATGTAGGTCAATTTACAATTCCATAACATAACCTTGTTTATTTTTGTTCTGTCCTGTCTCTGTGACGTATGTCACTTCATGTAAGAGTGAGATTGAGAGATTGAATCTGCGTTCAAAAACTTTTATTTTTTATTCTTGTTACGATTTCAATGTCAGTGTTTTGATTTAGTGGTACCATATTGCAAAATTAAGTTTTTTTTTTTGATACTTTTGTTCTTGTTTTATTTGTTTTTTTTTTTATATAGCTTATTATAGCTGGAGTGTAAAGTGCGTTTTTGTAAAGCAATACATATTATATATATTAGTATCTTTTATATTATTCTATAATAAGTAACATAATATTTATTTTATCTAAGTAGGTATATTCAGGCTATATGAGTTTTGATGAGAGTGAAAATGAAAATTCTTTTAAATCATGTTCCTCAGGCGGGTTGAATAGTAGTTTCCAAATTTTAACATCATCCCTCAATTCTTTTTTAAAAAATGAATTCTCCGGTTTGGAGTATAACTTTAATGTTGCACATATAAATGCACAGAGTATTCCTGCCCACCACATTGATATGCTAGATTCTTTTGAAATTGTTAATCTTCATGCCCTATTAGTGTCAGAAACCTGGCTCAAACCTTGCCTTGCGTCAACATCGTATGGACTGCCAGGTTTTCACTTGATTCGCAATGACCGAGTCCATAAAACGGGAGGCGGTGTTGCTATTTACCTGCGCACGAACATACCATATAAAGTAGTATTACAATCCACCAATGACGCCGGCTCCAATATGGAATACTTGTTTGTGGAAATCATACTTAAGCACAAAAAGATACTCTTGGGTGTTATTTATGTTCCCTCGATGTATGACAATTACCTTTCAACATTCGAGCAACTTCTAGAGGATATATTGCCAAACTATAGCGACACTATAATCATGGGAGATTTCAATACATGTATGCTGAGAAATGATTCTAGGGCTAATAAATTAAAGTCTATTGTCGAATCCAGTAACTTGCACATACCTTCACTTAATGCAACGCATTTTTTTCCAAACTGTGCCCCCTCTCTCTTAGACCTCATGTTTGTCACCTTTCAAAATAATATTCAAAAACATGGCCAGTGTGGTGCAGACGCTTTTTCATATCACGATCTTATATATCTATCGTATAAGATACGCCCTCCTAAATCAAAGCCTAAAGTTGTATTGCGACGTAATTTTGGAGGTATGAACGTGGAAAACTTGCGCATTGATGCTGCTAACATGGATTGGTCTGTAATTGATAATACTGATGATGTTGATGCACAAGTCAATCTTCTCAATCGTTTTTTGACAGAAATTTATGACCGACATGCACCGTTTCGTAAAATTAAATTAAAACATCTTCCGGCTCCATGGCTTACTGATACCATCAAACATCTTTTACATAAGAAAAACATTACGAAGGCTAAATTCAAAGCAGACCAATCCGAAACAAACAAAGAGCATTATAGATCTGTCAGAAATTACTGCAACAAGGTGTTTAGGGATGCACAACGACGCCACATTCACGCATCTGTAGAAAACGGCGATCCAGCAAAAGTATGGAAATTTCTCAAAACTTTGGGCATCGGCAAACAAAAAAATTCTCTTACTTCAGATGTCGACCTTAACTTACTCAATAGACATTTCTCCTCAGTTTCCAAAATGGACGAGTTTATAAAAAACCGTACCTTAAGCCATCTTTCTCAATTGCCTCGCCCGGACATATCTCCTTTCACATTTAAGTCTTTCACTGATAGTGATGTCAAGCAGAGTATTCTTAAAATTACTTCCAATGCCATGGGCTGTGACAGCATTAATCGTCATATGTTAATTCCTATCCTTGATATCCTTCTCCCGACGTTAACCATGATCCTAAATAACTCTTTGTCTTCATCAACGTTTCCCGAAGCCTGGAAAGTCGCCAACCTTATACCTTTACCAAAAACGAACAATCCTGTGCAACCATCTGACTACCGACCCATTTCTATATTACCTTTCCTTTCCAAAGTCCTGGAACGTCTAGTTCACCATCAACTATATACTTTCCTAAATCACAACAATCTCCTTAACCCATTCCAATCTGGATTTCGTTCTGGACATAGTACGGTTACTGCCCTGGTTAAGATAACCGATGACATAAGACATGGTATGGAGCATCAACAACTGACACTACTTACTTCGCTGGACTTCAGTAATGCTTTTAATGCAGTTGATTTTGATGTTTTGCTTGGTACTCTATGCTCTCTTAACATATCTCCTGAAGTGATCGACTGGTTTCGCAGTTATTTGCAAGGCCGCCGGCAACGTATTTCGATCGATGACAAAGTGTCCTCATGGTGCAATACTGTCGCTGGTGTGCCTCAAGGTGGTGTGCTCTCTCCTTTATTATTTTCAGTTTTCATTAATACTATAACGACCTCTCTTTCTTCTTCCTACCACTTGTATGCAGATGATCTACAAATTTATACTCAATTCAGCCCCGACAGCATCGATTTGTCCATTAATACTATTAATAAGGACCTTGTTTCAATACTTGAATGGGGTAAATATTATGGTTTAAATATTAATCCTTCAAAAACTCAAGTCATCCTTATTGGTAGCTCTAAACTTATAAACAAAATTGATTATCAGCAACTTGCCCCTATAATTTTTGATAACGTTACCATACCCTACAGTAGAGTAATTAAAAATCTGGGAGTTTTCATGGATACCACACTTTCATGGAAACCACAAATAGAATCTGTCAGCAGAAAAGTTTTCTCCGCTGCACGATCTCTCCGAAGGCTTCGTAATTTTCTACCAATACCTACCAAAATTGCTCTCGCACAATCACTTATACTCCCAATACTGGATTACGCTGACACTAGCTATCTTAATTTGACCGAGGAGCAACTAAACAAGCTTGAGCGCCTTCAGAATATGTGTATTAAATTCATATTTGGTTTACGAAAATATGATCACGTTTCCGAATTCCGCGTTAGGCTCAAGTGGCTCCCAATTCGTTTTCGAAGGAATACTCATACACTCAGTCTTTTATACAAAATATTGTTCAACCCCTGTCTGCCAACCTATCTCAAAGAACGCTTCAATTTTCGCCATCAGCACCATGAACGTAACCTGCGATCAGCCAGCAATTTCTTACTGGCAACCCCGCGTCACAGTTCCCACTTCTATCAGCAGTCGTTCACGGTGAAAGCAATATCACTTTGGAACTCACTACCACATTGTCTCCACAATGCCAAAACAATAGCTTCCTTTAAATATAATTTGAAAAAATTCTATCTCTCACACTTGTTTCATATCAAATAGAATATATATTTGTTTACCTACATACTGTATATATTATTCTGTCTATTTATATATTTATGTTAATTTAATGTACTTACCTATTTAAGTATTTATATTGTTATATATCCAAGTATATCTATCTATGTATTTATTAAATTCTATAGTATTTTATATTATATTACTATACCTATTTATTTATGTTAATTAGTATTATTTAAGTATAAAAATATTAATTAAGCCATTTTCATGTTGTTATTTTAATTCATAATATTTCGTTAAAGATGGGGTTGCCTGGTAGAGATCGCTTAGAAGTGATAAGGCCGCCCAAATTGCACATTTAATGTTATTTTGTATATTATTGTTTGTTAATATTTATCCATTCTATGCAAATGGCAATAAAGTATTTGAATTGAATTGAATTGAATTGAAAATGCGCTACTACAAAAAATCTTGTAGTACTACGTCGTAGTATTATTAATGAAATGCCGCATCGTAGTAGTGGTGTTCATAAACAGCGACTATTTGTAAAAGTTGCCATATCTTATTATTTTTGTGCTGAGATACTAAAATGAATATGCAGGTATGTTTATATCGTATCAAAGAAAATAACATTTAAATTTGGCTTTAAAACAACCTTGTATAACTATTTTATCGTAAGTTCCAACATATTTTGGATTATTTTTGGCATGAAAATAGAACAAAAAGGTTGTGTGCGTGATTAATATATTGATGAAACTGCACTTAAATGTAAAAGAGATTAAATTCTCATGTTATTCAGGTGTTAAAAGCTTTGAATCTAAAACTCAATGTGGCAAATCCATTACATAG
Organism: Stenoptilia bipunctidactyla; assembly: GCA_944452665.1. NCBI lineage: Eukaryota > Metazoa > Arthropoda > Insecta > Lepidoptera > Pterophoridae > Stenoptilia > Stenoptilia bipunctidactyla. Next base: position 929,660 of record OX101748.1, on the reverse strand, counting down.
CTCCCGATTTATATAAAAAGGGAACATGACTACCAAAAAATTTGTTTAAGCCCAAAAAAACAGACCCTTTTCCATACAGCAGCCGTCGAAAGTTAAACCTAAAATGTCACTCAATCCCAGCTAAACAGCTGAATCAATTTGGACGAGCGTTACAAAAAGGGTTTGTACTGAATTTTTAAAACAGAAAACCCACGGGTAGAGTTTAGCGGCAATTTGTAGGATTGAAAAAAGTTTAACATTACTTACTTGCATGATCTGTGCTCGTAATTGATGGGGTAACGAATGTTTGGGTAACATGTTTAATGATAATGGCCTTTTTGGGAATTAAGAATGTCAATTAAGTGAAAGTCGGGAGGGAGACGAATTTCATGAAGTGTTAAGGTTTTTTTCTGATAATAAACTCAAACATTATTGAATTGATGCGACTTTCGACAAATTGTATGGTAGGTATATAATATGTTAAGTAAATTATGCTTTTGTGTTATTTGTCTGAGATATGACTGGTTTAATAATTTATGAAATACCTATTAGGTTTTTTAATATTTAAAACAAAATTTGAGAATCTTTATGGGATTTTTTATATGATTAATTTGGTTATAGACCACTTATTGGTTTGATAACTACTGAGTGAACTAATTGACTGAGTGGAAAAAAAATATCTACTCTTTCCTTTTGTTAGGTACTACTAGAACAAACCTACTACACATAAAGGTTTTTCAATCGCTTTGTCACATAAACCATTACATTGTTCGAGTATCACACCGTGTCTGGGGTACATAGTGCTGCTTAATTGTAATCTAAACTATGAGAGTCACTTTATTCTAGAGAATCTCAAGTGTATTCTAAAACAAAATTAAGGAAGCAAAATTTTTCTTCGGAAGTCTCATCCAAGAACAACTGCAGCTATCAGTAAACTCAACTATATCATAGCAGAATAGCTGTACCCCTGTTAGATAAAAACCTATAGTAAATAGGCTTCAAATTCATTTCCATTAACACTCAAAGGTTTTTCAAATTGCTTTGTCACATAAACCATTACATAGTACGAGTATCGTACCGTGTAAAAAAATTTTCCGTGTCTGGGTGTTTATCTATTTATGTATTTATATTCTAGGTTCCCCCCTAGTTCGCTGCATGGTATCCCATAACACAAGCTATGCTTACTTTGGGGCCATGTAGTTGGTGTGATTGTCTGGGGACTTTATTATTTATAACGTAAAAATTTGCAAGGAAATGTGGATGTTTGTTGCTTAATCGAACTGAAATGGCTTTGTAGATTGAGCTGAAATTTCGCAAACAGGGCAGTGAATAAACTTATTATTGAATAGATAAATATGAAATTAATACCCTCATTTTTAAACGAAACTGTTGGTATGCCCGTGAAATTCGACAGTAAAGTGCTACAAACTTATCCGACCCGGTAGGTAAAATTGGAACTTAAATTTATCCTTATTAGAACTAGAGTTGTGGAGTCAATAATAAAGATGCTAGCGACGCCATCACCAGGTCAGGTAACTTTGTAGATCTATAAATACCAAGCCGAAGTAAGCATACCCGAGTTCCTAAACTACCAGCAAATATGTGAAGATCACTTCTATCATTTGTATTATCGTCATAGCTAATGGTGTTACCGTGTTATAATGGCCCCATTCATCGAGCTTTTTAACCGACTTCACTAAAAGGAAGTTATCAATTCGGCCCGTATGTATGTATAATTCCACAATTGCTCAGTTATAACATACCTATTAGTCTATATCAGCGTCTGAGCAAATGCGCCAAATAATGAAAGTGTATGTATGTCTGTTTTTATGTTTATGTTCGCATGCCTCCGGAACCACAAGTCCGATTTAAGAAATTATTTTTTTGTCGTACTAGGTGTTGTTTAACTTAGAGAGTACTGCAAGTATTCCCTACTATCAACTAGGTATTTTTTGAAGTCAGTGCCTGAAAATTCGGGCGACGCGCGGGATTTCTGCGGTGAGTGGTAACGTGTTTGGTTGGATGAATTTGTTTGCTTTAATTTCATTACTCTTACTTTCCTATAATTGAGGCACGCACCGACTTTAAAAAATACCTAGTTGCTATTTCAACATGAGTTTATAGAAGGTATAGTTGTTATTTTTTACATTTTAGTTGTGTTATATTCTTTCTAAACGTTAAGTTAGTTTCTTCAATTGTAAAGTCGGTTTGATTTTTGTAAAATATTTTTAGTTTTTTTAAGATGGCATTCACCATTATGTAGTATCTTATATTTTGTTTATCAGTTTGAGGCCTTGGCTAAAACCAACTTAAAAGCCAGTCATTTGGATCAGTTTAAAAAGTATCCCATATAGCTGGCGGTACCTTTAACTATAAACTCGTTGTTGTCGCAGAGAACGTCGCGTACATCCTCTTTCCGTATGACAAGCAGGATGTTCTTTATTTTACCCCAAAGCCAACGTAAATTGTTACAAATATCCATCTAGCCATTTTGCAAACTTCTTAGAATTGAATCATGTTTTGTGTTATTTGTATAATTAAAACAGGAGGTTGAATCGATTTAATCAGGCGTTACTTTGCAGAAATCCATTATAACTAATGATGCAAGCACTAGTGAACTCAGGAAGTGAGGAATGCAACGAACGCCCACTTGGAACACTTGAATCCATAAGCTACCACCGACACGTGCATCCTCAGGGTACATCTTTGGTGATGGGATAAACTTGTCTGCCTCAGACACCAGCGGTTGCGGGTTCGATTCCCGCTTCAACTAGAAGTATCCTCAGGGTACATCTTTGGTGATGGGATAAACTTGTCTGCCTCAGACACCAGCGGTTGCGGGTTCGATTCCCGCACGGAACAAGAAAAAAAATGTTCCGTGTCTGGATGTTCATCTATTTATGTATTAATATTCTAGGTTCCTCCTTAGTTCGCTGCATGGTATCACATAACACAAGCTATTCTTGCTTTGGGGCCATGTAGTTGGTGTGATTGTCTGGGGATATTATTATTATATAAAAATTCACCTGTAACTATCACGGTGACTGAGATGCAGCCTGGTGATAGGCAGACAGATAGACAAACGGACAGCGGAGCCTAAACAATAGTGTCGTTTTATTAGGTGTCGTACTAGGATGGGTGACCGCCGACCATTCATTTCTCACGACAACTTCCGTGCTTCGGAGGGCACGTTAAGAAGTCGGTTCCGGATGCTGTATACTTGTATACAGTAGTCGTTAGGGTTCGTCAGAAGCCATTTCTGACGAACGCTCTGAAAAATTCTGACATCGATCAACCAGCACTGGGCCAGCTTGGTGGATTATGGATTATACCTCCTCTTCGCCCACAGGAGAGAGGAGGCAGTGAGCCCTGCAGTGAGCTCATAACAGAGAGTTGTTAAGATGTAGGGAACAGAACGTCCAGTGGATAACCATTGATACTATTGAATCGACAATGAATATGAGCGGGCCACTTTGTAATCGTAATCCGGACTACCAACTGAATTACCAATTGATTCGATATGTTTAAATAATCGAATTGAAGATCGAACAATGTCACTACCGCAACGTACCTTACCAAGATTGTCAATTTTAGAACTTTCATGCATATCATATTTAAAGGTTTGTACTATAGTTGATCAAATTAAATCACATTACATTATCTGCGAAAAAATGTGTTCAAACTAGGATTAAAATGTACGTTTATTACTGTATGCAAATATATTTATTAATTGACCATCTAAACCCTATTCTAAATAATATCAAAAAGTATTTTCGAACATTTATATTTAAATGTTACCAAAAAAATTACTTAGGTATAATACATTAATCACTTCACTTCAGTCTTGCGGACGTGGTATTGGATTGATTCAAATCTAATAAATGAACTCTTGAAAAGAATTAGAAAATTAATGTATTTATTTTTTATTTATATCGGTCTAGCATATTGCCTGTGAGACTTACGTTTATAGAAACTTTAATCAATTATAAAATAAAATAAATTATTGTCGTTTGATGCAACTGTATGATTTCATAAAAAATATAAATAGTAGTCGTGTATAACCTTTCTTTTTAAATATTGACCAAAGTTTTATGTTAATATTCAACAAAATTTCATCTTGAATAAATGTTTTTAATGCTTTCCACGATTTATAAAATATTGATGTTGTGGTTGACCCATAAAACCATAATTTAATAAACTATTTGAAATTAAAGCCACTCTACATCTATATTATTACGGTTCAGTCAGACCGCACATTATTCAAATTATATTTGATTAGTATAAATATTAATTGAGTATGTTGGATCCTCACATACAGAAATATACATACGTTTTAAGTTTTTTTCGACAAATAAAAAAAATTTAAATTGGATCATCATCATCACAACTCTTTGTACTGCGCCCACTGCAGGGCATGAGTCTCTCCCCTGGATGACGAGGAGCTATAGGCTATAATCCACCAAGATAGCCCAGTGCTGGGTGGTGTATAGCTGGCCCAGTGTTGGGTGGTAGATTGCACATGCGTGGATTAAATTGGATATGCACATATAATTATTAAATTTCACAATTAACTCCACTTTTTCAAACAGAGCCCTCCTCACCCTTTTACCATTAGACTACTAGACGCAGACAGAACTTCCATCCGTATGGTAAATATTCCATACGAACAAAAAGCGCTATGACAGTTCCGGTTTGATACAGATCGCCAAGGTTTGGAATGAACTGCTTGCGTCTATTTTCCATGACCAGTATAGTCCTGGTACCTTTGAACGACGAGTGAATAGGTTTCTCATGGATGGACCAGTGCCATGGAAGTCCCATTCTTATTTTACAAAAAAAAAAAAAAACGATTTTCGAAGTCTTCTCAACTACCATGATTATAAGAGACTGAAGTGGTTAGCTATCTTTTTCCCAGTCTACGAGCATACAGCGTTCTGTAAAGACTCCATAACGTCCCGTAAAGACGTAAAACGAAAATTATATGCGAGCATTTCACTTGATTTTATCTTATGAGCCGTTTTTCTTTCGTACCACTGAATAGTTATATGTACAGGGTGACTGGTGGGTAAGTTTTAGAAATTCCAGGCCGTGATATTTTGAGATCATATATGAAAAGGAAAAATAAAATAAAAAGTAAATATTAATTATTTACTGAGTAAACTTAGCTGAAAGTTAGAGAGTTCATTACGCATGGTGACATAAGCGTAATGCAATAGATACTTATCGGTAGGTGGATGTGCGAGTGGCGGGAACACGGCTGTGTGCGTGTTGACTGAGGCAGCGCGTCGGGAAAAGTGTATTAAGGTCTTTTTATTTATTCATAGGGATATCTGGTGAAACATTAAGTAATTATGTTCAGAATCGAGTTCAAAGTACTCTTTTTTTATTTTTGAAATTTAAAGTTATTGCATTTATGTAGACTATACAGGGTGACTGGTGACAAATTTTAGATACTGAAGAAGAGCACTCTGTACTCGATTCAGGTCCTAATTATGTAATAAAAGTAGGTACTTAATTACATACATACATAACTTCACACCTGTATCCCTAATGGGGTAGGCAGAACATCAGAGGCAAAAAAACCATCTGATGTCACGTTTGACGCATTTGGAGGTATTATTATGATGGATTGAGACTATTGCAGTGACAGGGGATCAGCCTATTGCCCGCAAAATCTCCAACAAAACCTCCGTCCCTTAACTGACTTTTACAGTATGCCCGGGAAGAGAAACAGCTGGTACATTCTATGTTTTTCTTTCGCTCCCAGTCCAGCATGGAAGCAATAGTTTACTTAATTTTACGCTAAAATTCCTTATAAATAAAAAAAGTTTGGTTACTATGTACTTTACTTACGCTTGATCCAATCGCGGCACGTGACCTGGCACTCGGATTGCCGCCAACGCTAGTGTAACCATCTGTTGCGTAATCACATCTTTAACTTTCGGTTAAGTTTATTCGTTTAATAATTACTATTATTTTTTATTATATTTTATTCTCTTCATGTATGATCTCAAACTAGATGACATATGACGTGAGTCCTCGAATTTCAAAAGTGATCCAACAGTCACCTTGTATTTTCTACTGTTAACGCTGATTCATTTAGCTTACCTATATGCTAACTTATTGCATTTTATTATTTCTAACTAATTCTTATTAAAAGAGAATTCTTTAAGTAAGTCTGCACATTTTCATGTGTAACTAATATTAAAACTTAACTTCACTTAATAATGCTCGTGCATAACTAAGTTGGGTTGAATTACTGATATGGCAGTACGGTAAATGTTCACGAACTAAGTTAAGTGAAACAATATTTAAGAGTGTTAGAAATTATAATGTATGAAACGTCATTTGCAAAGTTTCAGCCTCGGAGTAAAGCATTTTACATTTTGGAAATGTTCTGAAGAGCAAGTGTCACTTACTCATAGTTTTACTACTATGAAACTTTTAGTCTTTTCTTTTCTGAAGTTTTCGTGAAAGATTATTTTGAAGAAATATGGAAAATATGAAGAAGTCATCATATAAAACGTTAATTTTTGTATATGCGAAAAATAGCAAAAAATCGGTTAGCAAATAATAATAATATCATCTTAAAAATCAGTAAGGTTCAAGCATATTGTGGTGGTGTCTTTCTTTTGTCGCGCAAGTGAGGACACCCAGCGCGTGGCACTCACTCGCTGCCACTTTATACGACGTAAGTACCTACTTGCACCTTGGGATCGCGTTCGATATGCATCCATGCATGCGATTGAGTGTATATATTATTTAAGGATACCATGTTAATGCCTCTGTAATTATCATTTGACGAGAAATCAAGGCAACAACTGTATGGTTTACCATCGTATATCGATTTATCTAGGTCTATACAGGATGACTGGTGGGTCACTTTCGAAATTCGAGGACGTCTTAGTTTCAGATCATACTAGAAGAGAAATAATAAAATTAAAAATAAATATCAATTATTTACTGAGTAAACTAAACCGAAAGTTAAACAATTCTGCACGCAACGCATGGTTACATAAGCGGAATACAATAGATACTTAGATGGTGTGCGTGTGGCGGGAACACTATTGTGTGCGTGCGTCTTGACTGAGGTGGCACGTGGGAAAAAGTGTAGTAAAGTTTTTTTATTTTTTAAAGGGAATTCTGGTGAAAAATTAAGTCCCTATTTTTTTATTACATAATTATTATCAGAATCGAGCACAGAGTGCTCTCCTTCAATATTGAAAATTTGTCACCATTTACCCTGTGTAGCCTTCACCTAAAGACCATTGTGTCATCGAGTCAAACTTCCGGACCATAGGCCTACCTGTCTTCAAGTTTAACTTGTCAAAGCTGAGCCTCCGATAACAGACCTTACTGAGTTCCAAATTAATCCACTTACTAATGGATTCTCTCATAAGTAACATGGATTGCATTGAGACTCATGCATTTAACTCTACAACATTGCTGTGCTTGTGCGATAGTTGTGGTGAGTACGTTATTTATGTGAAGCAAGAACCCTGCCTCTAAAAGAATTAATTTATGATGTTCGTTCGTAATTTCGGTGATATTCTATATTAGGCATAGATATTTAAGAATAAGCAAGAAATATTATTGTTTCCTTTGTCTTACTGTACACGACATCCATTTTGTAGTATTAAAGTGCATTAATATTAGAAATGACTGATAAGATTTAGTTACTTAAGGTCAACAAAATAACAAGTGGGTTAGTATTACTTTTCATGGAAAATTTTTGAATACATCTGCAAATTACAGGGTCTTACATATCTGCGAATAAACGAAAATGATTATCAGAGCATCTCATCACCTTTAAGGCTGCATACTGGACGAGAGTGACAGCGGCGCGGGCAGCGACGCGGGGAATCTAGGCCGTTCTCGACGCCAGCGGGTGCTCGAGCGATTTGTCGCGGTTTCATACAAACTCAATACTTTCTACTCCCGTCCAGTTTGCAGCCTTACACGTAATAAGTATGGGACGTTTATCCTGTTTTATTAGTGTCTAAACCCACGTTTGACGTCAATCTCACCTGATGGTGAAGATGAGGTCGAAGATGCGGGCTAAACATAGAACTGGCTGATCATACAATATTGCTGGAACACATCAACGCTAGAGCGGTGATATGTGGCAGCGGATTTTATATGAAGGGTGACCGCTAGTTATGCACACCCTGAAGGTGTCCTGCCACTAAGCGTGGCCCATTGGGATTTGTTGTCTTTTACGATATTCTTATCCAAGGGTTACCACACCATAGCATCGATCGTCTATTGACGGCGTCTATCGATGGTAGAATGGATTAGTCGACGTCTATCAACTATTTTGTCGAATACTGTCGACTTTGATATTTTACTGGTAATTTTGCGCTCTCTTAACATATCTCCATCAGGAATTGAGTGGTTTCATACTTACCTGCATGGACGCCGGCAACGTATTAACATGGACGATGCTTCTTCATCTTGGATCCAACTCGAAACTGGTGTCCCGCAGGGTGGCGTGTTGTCTCCTCTCCTCTTTTCAATTTTTATAAACTCAATATCACAGAATTTAACTTCTTCCTACCACATGTATGCAGACGATTTGCAGATATATACTCACAGTTCTCTCGATGAAATGACTGTTGCTGTACAGCAAATCAATGATGATTTAGCTCGAATTTCACATTGGAGTAACTCTCATGGGCTTACAGTCAACCCAGCAAAATCACAAGCCATCATAATTGGTAGCGCGGGCATGATTAACAAGATAACTAACAGAGCTATTCCACCTATTATATTTGATGGTGTGAAAATTCCGTACAGTGACACCGTGAAAAATTTGGGCATAACATTCGACAAGACCTTGTCCTGGAAACCACAAATTGACACAGTGAGTAGGAAGATGTTTGCTGTCAATCACTCACTTAAACGCTTGCGCAATCTTTTGCCAATACCTACCAAAATATCATTAGCACATACTGTCTTACTTTCCATTCTCGATTACGCCGATGTCAGCTATCTTGATCTTACGGAAGAACTCTTAAATAAACTTGAACGGCTTCAAAATCTATGTATACGTTTCATATTTGGTTTACGTAAATATGATCATATCTCCGAATTCCGTGCTAAACTCAAGTGGCTTCCGATTCGTCTTCGCCGGGATACTCATGTTCTTTCTTTACTGTACCGGGTGCTGTTTAATCCTGTAGTTCCGAGCTACCTTGGTGACCACTTCCGATACCGACACGAGAATCACGAGAGACACCTACGCTCTACCGACAACTTGATGCTCTCCACCCCTTCACATTTGACGCATAGTTACAACCAATCTTTTGCGGTTCGAGCAGTATCACTTTGGAATCATCTTCCCATTGCCATTAAATCTGCTTCATCTTTAAATTCTTTTAAAATTAAATTAAAAAGTCATTATCTGAGTCAAATACAACCATAAAGAAGTACCTATTGTAATATTTATGTAGTATGTTAATTATATTTATTATGTTTATTACATCGTTTATTAATCTATGTATTATATTTATTATATTAGTATGTATGTATTATAATTTTATATATTTAGGGTTTATGTTTAATTTAATAATTTATGTTTAATTAGATATAATGCAATAATTAGCATTTTTTTTGTTTTACTCGTTATGTTTTTTTTTTTGAAATGTTTGTGTGATTTGTAATTTTTTGAAGTATTAAGAATTTGTTAATACATTATTTTTATGTTGTTTCCACAAGCATGGTTGTCTGTAAGAAATCGCTCGTCAGCGATAAGACCGCCTAGTAGTACTTACACAACACACTGTTTTTTTTTTATCATTTACTATCTGTACTGTATACTGAAGTGTAAATAAATAAAAATAAATAAATAAAAATATTTTTACAAGACAAATCCAATCAGATTCGATCATAAAAAAACACATCGACGTAGATCGATTGCTGTGGTAAAAACCTAAGCCGAACCTGGTAAAAAGTGAATATAATATGTACTTTGAAATAAAATTAAATGAAATTAAAACTTTTTATTCGTAGTAGGTAATTTTATACACTTTACAAATGTCGAATGCTGGATGAGAGCGGCGCGGGTCCGGACGACATGGCGAATCCTGAGGGAGGCCTCCGTCGAGAAGTGTGCATCTCTCGGCTTATGAAGATAATAATTGCCCCAAGACCAAGACATTGGTGATATCCACCAATGTCTTGGTACTTCTTCTTCAGCTTTAAAAAACGAAATGAAAGTAGAACCCTAGGTAGACCGAGAGGAAAAAAGCCGGCGGAAAAAAAACTATCGGCACTCTTTTGTAAAAAGTGCTTATTATAGGTACAATTCGCTCAATGAGAAACATTTTCACTCGACACTTAAAATTACCAGCACTGGTAGAGATCAGGCAAAACCAGACGGAGGCAGTTCAGTAACTTTGCAACCCGTACCATAAAGAAACTATCAAAGTCCTCTATCCCAGACCGTGTCCACAGTTAGTACATACATTCTTTTTAAAATCTTGGTTCAACAAAATATTTTCTCTAACCTTTATTACTTTAGACCATACCCCTTTCTTTCAAAGGCTGAATCAGAATTCTTTTACGGCATAAAGAAAGAATTTAAGCTCAAAAATAAACGTGGAATCCCTGCCATTTACAGAAATATAGTCCTATCAGGTTACTTTCAATTGAAAAGCAGAGTTTATAGGCAAATCGTTGGCAATGATACTGTGATGAACTGAATCTGCCAATATATGCTAATTTTCCAAATTTGCAATTAGCTACTTTGTCATCGATTATGCGAATCAATGTAAAAGGTTAGTGGTGATGGTGAAATGATTGAACGTTTAATAAATTGAAAGTTAACATGGAGTATTAAACTTGTAAGCTAGATGTCAATTTGGTTGTTTGGAGGTGTCAGCTTAATAATGCTAATTTTACGTTACACGTTGAAATTGAAATATAAATTTGTCCAGGGGTTCGTTACATTAGATTTATAATTTAATTTTGAAGAGATTATTATGAGCTTAGGAGTGAAATATTTTCTCGATAAATGTTTAGTTTTCTATAAATCTTATCTACTTATTAGCAAATTAATGTGTAATACGTGTATAAAGCGCATCTTTAAAGAGAAGCAGATATAAAAAATGTTAAAGTATAAAGTTTTACTGTACCGAGGAAGAAAGAGTACATTCAAATAGTACAGTAAATGCAGCTCATGTTCTAAAAACTCAGCAAATTACTGTTCAAGCTCTAATGTAAACGGGCATTGAAAGTATTTTTAATTTTTATTGAGTTTATGTTTTAACTTACCTGTTGGGAGATGATCCGCAACTCAATCAGAATAACAATGTCCGTCTAACTTCGTTCGAGTAGGGTTGGGTTAGGGTGTTACCCCCGTGTGGAGTTGCTGGTCTCCCATCGGGCGCGTCTCCAGGTGGCGGATAGGGGAATACCCCCCAGAAATGGGGGGTACCGTTTCGACGGCGCGGACCAAAATCACCCTTGTCGGTTCCCCAAAGGAGTATCAGCAGCTCACTTTGGGGAATCGATGAGGGCATGAGGAGAGGAGAGCTGGTTTGAGCCACCAGCTGCTCGGGGATGGCAGGCTTGGATTGCTTCGGCTTCCAAGCTGTCGGCCAACCTGTAATCCTGGGCAGATACAGGATTGGGGGCCTAACAGCTACGAGGAAGAGAACCTCTGCAAAAAATTAGCGCAATCCTCGGGTGTCCGAGATGCCTCATCCGTGGAATGGGTGGCTGTGGGGGTCAGTCCATCTGCCGAGGGGAAGCAAAAGCGACACCGCGCTTTCGAATCCCTTTTGCAGACATCCGGATTTTGGGGATCTAAGGATTCAACCTGAGCGATTTCCCCGGATGATGGTAGGCTAGATTAGCCGGATGCTGGTGGTCTAACACGACGCAATTCCACCAGATTAAGGCGCGGCTGGAGGGGGTTAGATTTTGATGATCTAAAGCGACGCTATTTCACCGGTCTTTAACCCCTTCCGGTGATAGTGAAGTCCCTGGGCGGTGTATATGGGGGTACCTGCTGCCCCTGCTCTAGGGAATACGCTGAGGATCTTTTGGCCTAGTAAAAACTATCGATTGACATCGACTGTTCGATGATCGACGTCGGTCGAGGTCTTTATTGGCAAGGACGTCGGCACATTAAAGGTCTTAAAGATAAAAGGTCAATTCTAAGAAAATTTTTGAAATTAACTACTGTGAAAGACCGTTTGTTTCTATTATAAATCAATTAATAAAAAAACAAAACAATAAGAATAAGAATATATCCGCTGTATGAGTAAATTGTCGCTAGCTAATATTACACGAACCACTTGGTGCCACTTTTGACCCTTCAATAACTAAAAATCTCTTTAACGTTAACACATTTAACAACGTGTGTTTAATTATATCTATAATGACATGTTTAAGCCCAAATTTCATGAAGCTAGTTCGGTTATAAAGATATGAAGGTCGAAAAGTAAACTTTAGCGCCTTATATCTTGGAAACTATAACTTCTGTTGAAACAATTTTTAGAATTTATCTGTAGGGAATTTATTAATGAATAATTTTACGCCAAAACATTTTGCCTTAGCTCATATAGTTTTCCTAAAAATTGGAATAAACTGAAAAATGGGACACTTTTCAAGGGGGACGAGGTGAAACCGAACCCGGGGGGGGGGAGGGAGAGTTGTATATTGTAATGTATTCACCTCATGGTATAAATAGTGGCAACAAAACAAAGGTAAAAATTTTGCCGCTTTCCCCATAAATTAAAATCTAGAACGAATGGGCTGAAAGAAATATTTGTGCAATTAATGATATCTTTTAACCTTTAAAATTTATTGAAATTAATTAAAAGATTTTAGTAATTCTAACATTTATTTAATGCAAAAAGTCTAATTAAGACCTGAAATTTACTCAGGTACCTATTTATGAATTTTTATTTCAGCGAACAAATTTTCACTAACTAAGAGAGTCAGAATTTACACCAAGTATGACAGCTTTTCTTCTAATTTACCTGTAACTTAAAATATTGAAGCAAAAATATTTAGTCCCAAAATAATATTCCTGGTATTTTCAAGCGTCGAGTTATTAAGTTTATTGTGTATAGACGTGGAATGTTACACCATATTATTTATAACCAGCTGTTTCTCGCGATTTAACCTGCGCAATTTCTAATTTAGCGAAATAAGCGAGATATAAAATAGCCTATTTTTGCCCTATCACTATCCAAAATTTCATTCAAATCCGTTAAACCGTTCCGCCGTGATTAAGAATGAAATATCCATAAATCAATTGGTAGGATTACTTTACACTAAGTGACATGGAAGACAAAATTCAATCCTGTTTATGAAAAAAAAATGATACAAAAGTTATAAGGAGGCATCTTCTTGAGTGAAGTTTGAAACTCAACTACATACATACATAACTTCACACGTATCCTTTATGGGGTAGGCCGAACACCACATAAAACCATCTGATACCATGTTTGACAAAATTCGGAGGTACTATAATGATGGAGCGACTACTGCAGTGACAGGGGGTCAGCTAGTGTTGTAAAAATGCTCGAGTCGGCGCTAGAATAGAATATAATCGGCTCGAGCGTGAGCGTCAACAAAGCATATGGACATGTCACACATCCTAATAAATGCAGAATTACCCCTTATAAAAAATATCTTCTTGTAAAAAAATATTCGTATACCCTAATTAAAAATGTTAACGCTTCGACGCTCGAGTTGCCCGAGTCTTCAACGCTCGCGAGCCTTTAAAAGCTCAAAAGCGTCGACTCAGCGCTCGACGCTCGACTCAAAACGCTCACTTTTACAACACTAGGGTCAGCCTATCGCCCAGAAAAACGTGACTAAAACCTCTGTCCCTTAACTGGCTTTTACAGGCTGCTCGGTAAGAGAAGCAGCTGGTCCATTCTATGTTTTTCTTTCGCTCCCAGTTCAGCATAGGATCAACAAAACTTTTAAACATTAAACCGGTAAAACAATAAAAAAATATATATTTCATGTATTTCTCGGTTGACGGCCGCGCGACGGCTGTCCTGGAATAATTTTTATATCAACCTATTCGTTTATTCTTTATTCAAAATCAAAAATACAGCAGAAACTGCAGTGACGACTTTCTTCAAATTTCTTCAATATTCAACTTTCTTTAGCGGCAGATCTTATATGACTATTTATTGTTTACAAGGGTGTCTATTTTCTATTTCTAGTGTCTTTATGAGCACAGTCACATGTCGAATAAAAAACATTATTTATACGATTTTTTTTTCTTGTTTCTTCTTCAGCGTAAATTCAGACACGTGTGCGTTTTGAGATATTTACACATTTATGAATACCGGCCAGTAGGTATCTACACGTGCATACATGTGCGGCCCAGATCAATACCGTTTTTGACAAAATAAGGGTATGATGACCGTAGGATTTGACAAAAGAAGAATTTGACGAATGTCGTCGCTACCGCAAAAACGTTGCCACAAAAACTTAAATCCAGATTTTTATTTTCTATGAAAGAATTTTGGATTTAATTTTATCGTGTTTTTTTTATCTTGTCGTCTAATATATCGAAGGCAACATGTTTTTATCGTTCAACAAAACTTAACTTCTAAATCGCTAGCGCTATCGTCTTGAAACTTTTTCTGAACGTAAATTGGCTCCAAAGTAGAAGATTCAAATCACTTTATGTATTACAGTACTGACGTAAGGTAAACTTGAGTAACAACCAAGTAACAACTTTTTTGTACGAGAGTAAAGTGAAATCCAATAATGCTGTAGGTATAGTTAGTTTGTCCTTTGAGCTCATCTCGATGTTTTTATACAGAGTGCTCTTGAAAGGATGATTCGATTGTTGAATTTAAATACGGAATATGTGAAGAGAAGGGCTTCTATTATGGTTTTATTTTTAAGAAAAATATATTATTTTGATCCTGTATTTGTGTTGGGTTAGATAATGTTATATTGAATACATAATTTTACTGGTGATAGTATTTTTTATACAGATTTGTCTTCACATTTCTGTCAGGAAAGTAAGTATGTTTAGTACAGAGATAAATAAACAAATAAAAAATAAAATCCCCAGACAAACAAACAACCTACATAGGCTCAAAGTAAGCGAAGCTTGTGTTATGAGACACCATGAAGCGTTCAAGGGGGGAACATAAATACATAATTATATAGATAAACACCCAGAACCGGAACATTTTTTTTTGTTTCGGGCGGGTATTGCACCCACAGCCACTGGTGTCTGAGGCAGATAGGTTTACCCCATCGCCAAAGTGGTCGTCAAATATGTTCAATGTATGGAATTTTGGAGTTAAGGCAGGAATCATCATATTATTATTATATATAACATTTGATGGCACACGGGCAAATAAGTAACGACCCCCCGGTACTTTGCATCATTATATAAAAAAGTATTTTAGCGTTTATTTTGATATATAGTTCTTATGGCTCTTTGAAAATAGCATTCTACCTAAAGTGATTAAAACAGATGATTTTGAAAATTAATACAATTTTATCTACCGTTGCTTGGTAACGAAATATTAACAAAAATATATCCCGTATATATGTAAATATCCCGCTCATCGTTATGTTTTATGTCAAAGATTTAAATCTTTGTTTTATATTATAATAAGTACTCGTTTTCTTTTTTTCTAAATCAGGTTATTTTAATATGTCTGAAATATAAGTGGAACCTAACCGAAAAATAAATAAGATGGTAAAGATGAATTTGATTCCATCTTTGCTTACTTAATTACATAGGTACGTATTTTTATAGAAGTTTTCCATTTCAGAAGTTTCATATTTTGTTTGGCTTTGTTGATGGGAAAAATAAAGTCTTTGAGCGTCGTTTTTAGGCAATACTATTTATACAGGGTGACTGGTAGGTCACTTTTGAAATTCAAGGACGTGATAGTTTGAGATCATACACGAAGAGAAAAAAATATAATAATAACAAATATTAATTGCTAACTGAGTAAAGTTAACCGAAACTTAAAGAATTGATTACGCAACGCATTGTTACACTAGCATTGGCAGCGATCCGTGGGCCAGGTCACGTGACGCGATTGACGAGGCGTAAGTAAATTAAATAGTTACAAAACCTTATTTATGTAAAGGGACTTCTAGTGAAAAATTCAGTACCTACTTTTATTACATTATTATGACCAGAATCGAGTACAAAGTGCTGGCCTTCTGTATCTCAAAAGTCAAATGTCACAGTCAAAAGAATCTTTATTTCGTAAGTATTTAAATACATTTGAAATAAGACAAACAATTTACAAATTGAACTGAATCTATCACCACTTCGGAAAGTAGATCTGTTGAAACTGTAGAAACTCAACAGCTATTGTCTTTTAAAAATACACAATTTACAACCAGGGAATCCCATCTTCTTGCATCCGGATATCTTATAGTAATTTTTTTATAACACTTATCCTTAAATCTATCGAAGGGTTAATCTTAAATATTTTGGAATTTTATTATAAAAGCGTACACATTGACCCATGAAGGAGTTGGTGATCTTCTGGAGTCTACTATTATATTTACACGTTAGGCAATCAAGTACTGGACATAAACGAAGACATAGATATAGACGTAAAGATAAAAGTAGAGATAGACGTAGCGATAGAGGTGAGAGAGAATACAGATTAATGGACGGAGATGAAGATAGTCGTGGACACAGACAGGACACAGACACGGACGTGGATATGGACATGAGGAAGTCAGAGGCAAATTAAAAAAAAAACTAAAATTTGTCACCAGTCACCCTGTATATTACATTTTCTTTTATGTTTTAGATACTCCAACATGAATAATTAAATACTTTTTCAGAGATCTTTGAATGAAACGTCCTATGTTGTTTTTCGTCAATTTTAAGATGCTTTTAGCAGGTCGACGTTTAAGTGGTTTTTGCTCGAAAAATGGTTGAATTCTCAGTATCAATGTATAAATGTGTAGTTATAAAGTTTTATTAATGTACTCACTAGTAATTTTGCTCGGTTTTATCCGCGCAATTTCGAATCCCGTCCGAATATCAATATTTATACTGGCAAATAAAGAATTTATTATTATTATTGTGATGTTTTGTCTTCTCAGCTCTAGGCTGGTTATTACTACATTTACGGGTTCCACCAAGTAAATGAAGAGGATGAAAGAGTTCAGTTTTGTGATGTGGTGTCTAATTGCATGAACTTTCTCACAGTACTAAACTTATTTTAAATTGCGGCTTTTTGTAATTGAGTATAAATAAACGGTTTTAGGTCCAATAATTTTAAACTACGATGCCAGTGTTTAGGGATCACTCCTGCGGTAGACAAAACTATGGGGACTACATAGACTCTGATTTGTCTCCAGATCCTGCTTACTTAGTCTTTCAGTTCAGTGTACTTACTAATTTTTTCGGTGATAGTTTTCTGAATATTATGTGTATTTGGAACTGAGATTTTGCTTGGTGGTAGGATCCCTTCTGGGTCCGCCTGGCTAGCGACCACCCTTTATATAAAGTCTGCCGCCAAATGTTACCGCTCCGGCGGTAATGTGTTCCGGCAATATTGTATAAAGAGCCAGTTCCTTCCTAAACCCGTGTGCTTTCATCTTCGACCTCATCGTCACTTACTATCAGGTGCGATTGAGGTCAAACGCGGGTTTAGTCACTTATAAAAAAAAAAAAAATAAGATGTCTATAAAGTATATTTAAATATTATAAAGTATTATTCGTTTTGTTTACTAGTGTTATGTCTGGTCTGTTATAGTGGATAGTACGGTCTGTAAGTATGGCGCGGTCAAAAAGTAGCTTGTGTGTCGTATTCTCTAATATAGTATCTGGCATGTATTTATAGTTTGGGGTGTTGGCATTTTGTATGAGGTTGTATTTAAGAGCTAGGTGTTAGTGAATAATATTTGCAATTTGATTGTATATTATTATAAAAGTAGCCTTTGTGCTATTCCTGACTGTACACTATCACTATGCCAAATTTAATTCAAATCCTTTGAGCCGTTCTGCCGTGATTGATGAACAAACATCCCTACATCCAAACATGCATCCATCCAAACTTTCACATCTTTTTTTTTTTTTTATAAGCGACTAAAACCGCGTTTGACCTCAATCTCACCTGATGGTAAGTGACGATGAGGTCGAAGATGAAAGCACACGGGTTTAGGAAGGAACTGGCTCTTTATTCAATATTGCCGGAACACATTACCGCCGGAGCGGTAACATTTGGCGGCAGACTTTATATAAAGGGTGGTCGCTAGCCAGGCGGACCCAGAAGGGATCCTACCACCAAGACATCTATAATATAGGTAAGATAAAACGACACGTTTGTCAAGATATTGAAAAGTATAACTTCTTCTTCTTTTCGTGTCAGTGGTAAACGGAATTTTAGAGTGTTTTAGCCCATTTGCCTCATACAGGTATCTATAGGTGCAGGAAGTAGGAGAGATAGGACAAGACAATAAGTGCGCCATAGATTGCGTTGACCCGCAGTCACACTTGTCATCCGTGCTGAAGCCCCATCTAGTTCCTTACACTGTGACGCTACAGTTGACGACTTCCATGTGGCCCAGGGTAAGTCGTTACCTGGAGGAAGCTTTTTCGTGATAGGGATATACTAGCCTTAGATGGATCCGAGTCGAGAGGCTCGGCTCGGTGTTAGAAATAAAGCTGTGGCGACTCTTGAGACGGGAAGATGGTGGGCTATGTCCATATAATAGGTATCTGAATGAAGGAATGAATGAATGAATGAATGAAGGAATGATTTATTTAAAAGTAACAAAGACTCAATTTGTTAGTATATAAATGCTTACAGACTATGTTAATAAATATTTAACTAGGTTCATAAAAAACTTTATACAAAATAATTTACAGGCTAATTTACAAAGGCCACTCCTGCACCATTCCCCCCGCAATGGCACAGGAGTGCTTTAAATATATCGAATCTAATCTACCTATTTGAGATCATATTCCTATCTCCTGTCGTGAACTTGTTTTTGTTTCTCAATAGAACAGTCAAACTGACGCCTAACATATGGTGGTGCTATCCCAGTTAGTGAGTAGAGAAGGCCGAATGGTGTTGGCTTCAAGGTGCCTGTAACTATTCTACAGGATCGTACACCCAAAAGTATCACTGAGGTCTTCAGTTGTCTTCCTCTTTCTCTCTCTTCTTCATCTTCTTCGTATAAAAAGTGTTCTGATAGTCATCCTACAGCAGTTTTCAATCTGCTGCCTAAGTGTCGAGATTTTGTACCAAGCTACTATGATTAAAAAAGAGACGTCCACTGCTGGTCATAGGCCTCCCCCAGGGTTCTTAAAATGTTCATGATGTATCTGAATCAGTTCATTTCAATTTAAAATAGACGCAAATCAATTAGCAGATCTAATCAAACGTTAAAATAATTTGACCTGAAACTTTAAACAAAGCGAATATTAAATAACAGTATTGTGTTATAATTTCTAGGATTTGAATAAATTGCTTTGCTCCTAAGGCTGCAAACTGGATGGCAGCCACAGCGATTTCCGCGACACGATAGAAAGTATTGCACTGTTAAAATTTTTTTTTTAAAAGCTTGGACAACTCTCGTTGCCCAAACATCTATGTAATATTAATTGTTGATGTAGTTTTACATGAGAGATGTAATTTTTCAGTACATAATGGTGTATTTTTTCTATAATTTATGGAAATTCACGTATATTTCGGCAATTTTAAACCTTTTTAAAGTTTATTTACACATTTTCTATGTATTGCTTCTGTAATAATCCCAGCTCATGTGTAAAAATACTAATTGTTCTGTCATTATACACGTTTTAGGTATAATAACATAAAAATAATTAAAAATCTGTAAAATTACCGAAAGTTATTTTTCCACAATTTACTGAAATTTACAGCTGTTTTCGGTACACTCTACAGGCTTATGTACTTTTTGCATGTAAAATCACATAATTTTTAACAGTGTGAGTTTGTGAAACCGCGACAAATCGCTCTCTCGCCCGTAGGCGTCGAGAACGGCCCAGATTCCCCGCGTCGCTGCCGTCCAGTTTGCAGCCCTAAATTCATTATAATGTTGTATATATTCCTAAAGTGCACAGATTTGGTACAAATCATCTTAATATATTTGACTTTAACGGAATACATTCAAATACACATGTATATTTAAGTACAGGGCTTGAATACAATCGACAATATCGCTATCTCATTTTGCTTTAGTTTTAAACTTATATCATATTTCAAGCTGTAATGCGATTAGGTATTGATAGTATTTTAAAAAGATCGCTACAATATTTTCACACTAATCGTGCATTTGAAAACAATGTTCAAGATTGAATCTTCATTGAAACATAGATTTTAAAACAAGATTCCTATAAAAAAGTTTTATTCAATCGGAGTTTAAGTTAAGTTTTAAGCCTAAGGATTAAAGGATTAAGGATTGGAGCTTAAGCCCTAAAACACGGGGCTCAACCCTGTAACAAAACCCTTCGATATCATTAATCTAAAAATGTTTTTTTGGGCATTTTATTAAAATTATATCACTACCTTTAGGTCATTTGTTCATCCGCCTTCACCAAACTATCAAGAGAAATATAATATTTCTATCTGAAATAAATTACATGTTCTTAAATAAATGAAAAATGTGATAAATAAAAATTACCCGACCAGGATTCGAACCTGGGACCTCTCGTTTGCCGGACGAGTGCTCTTCCGCTGAGCTACCGGGGCCTGGCGGTACGCCTTGAAATAACTTACCACATTTTTGTTTTTACGGTATATTGCTAACGTAGCTCCATCTTATGGTACAGCTTTGCAGCTAAGACCACCCGAGACCAATTTTTTTACAGAAATTGTGAATCCCAGTTATAGTAAAGCATTGCAATGTTTAAATAATGCCTGGCATTAAATGCTTGGACATTGAAAGATTATCAAATAAGAAGGACTTGTATGGAGAAGGGGAGATGGCAAATCTTTCAGGCAAATCTTTCAGGGTACTTCACTTTTGACAAATTAATACAAAATTTAAAAAATGATTGCTGCTAACTCCGATTTAAAAATAAAAGAAATTTAAAAAAGTGATTTGGCGGGAACTTTGTTAATTAAACTTCTATTTTAACTGTTTGATATGAGTTTCTTTTATCTACTATTCCTATAGGTAATAGTTGCAAGAAAAGCAGATTTTGCACCTCGCCTTAAGTAATTTATATTGCCCTCGTGCCTGTTAGATTAGAGCCCGAGCGTAAGCGTCTAAATCAGGCACTCGGTGCAACGATAAATTACTTTGTGCTCGATGCAATAATCAACTATTTTGGTACGAATTGTCAAGGTGTGAAGCTTACCGTCTGCCTCTGTTCTTCCTGACTACTACTCTCCTGGTACGTTTAGCGTGAATAGGTTTCTCATGGACGGATGTGAACCACCTCAGTCTTCCTGTTTACTTTCCGAATAGTAGCATGGAGGAAAAACAGAGGAACTGATTATGTAAAAAATATACGGAATACTTGCCTTTTTGGTCGGGTGGCCTAATTAATTAAATTAATAAAATGACGGAACATTCATCTACGATTAAACTAATATTTCGGCGATGGCTGTAGGATTATAACATACATTTAAATAAAACTACTGTTTAACCGGATTGATCGCGTATAATTTATATTTTACATTTTAACTCGACGTTTCGGTGTCTTTGCAGAACGAAAAGCAGAAGAAAGAAGAAAAGCGCACGGACAATTTGGGGCGTGGCTTAGTTTATGTTCTTGTTTCTGACCACCGTTTATAACAGTGTCGATGATACTTCAAAATTAGTTGCAAACAACTTGACCTTACTCAACCTTAGCCGGAAGCATTGGTTTTCAACAACCTGGCTGGGGCTTTATTTCACACACACACACACACACACACACAACCACACGCCTGTCTCCCTTTGGGGTAGGCAGAGACAAGGGAACACCAATTGCTTCGATCCAGACATACCTCTTTCGCTTCCTCCACGTTCATTAATCTTTTCATACATGATCGCCGGTTACGGGTACTTTAAACTAGGCCCTTTTTAAGAACGTCGCCAATTTGATCGGCGTACGTTCGCCTAGGGCGGCCCCTTCCGACAGCACCATCCATTTTTGCTCTGTACACCTCTTTCGTAAATCTACATTCACTCATCTTTTCCAAATGTCCAAACCACCATAGCCTACCCTTTTCAATTTTATCAATTTTATTGAAAAGGGCTTTATTTCATTTTTATCAATTACTGTTATGGCGGGTTTCAATATCATGAAAACTGTTCATTTCGCCTGCGAACAATAGAATTCACTACCAAAATGCCTTTCTATAATCAAAATCTTGACGTCTTAACCACTGCTTACGATCTGTTTGACTGTAATGGGTTGCTAGGCAACGTCGTTACATTTGACCATTTACAAAATAAGTCATTTTATTTAGCCAACGACGAAGTAACCAGTTAGTAATTTAAACCAATGAGGCAAAGGTGGGATGGCGGCCTGCTGTGGCCAATAGAGACTTAAATTTTCATTACATATGACCAATTACAGAATAAGTAATTTTAACTAGCCAACGACGTAACAATTTATTCATTCAACGAAATATCCTATCAAATATCTGTCAAGATATGAATTATCCAGTTTTCTCTTTCTAACTTATCTATAACAGCTTTTGAAAAAAAGGACGAGTATTATTGAATGACATAATTTATCTTTTAAATATTTACTTTGAAGTCATAAAAAATGTGATTTAACCAAAGTTAAAATAAATAAAAGGATTGGTGTTTCGTTTTGCGTAAGCAATAAAACGCAATTATTAGCACAAAGCTCTAAAAACATACTATAATAGATGATTAAACGAACTCCTGAGTGAAGTTCTATCACTATTATATGAATCGCTTCATTCTCAATATAAATTATTTACCAGGTAGTCCTTCTAATGTACTTGGTTACTACGCACTCTTTAAAGTATCTTAAAACAATACCTATAATTTCCGGTGCATGCAGTGCCCCCTACCTGCTTCTACCTGAGCACTGCGTGCGCCCGGTCCAGGGAACTTCATGTTTTAGAGAGTTGGGTAAACAAAACTTTTATTTTGGGTATTGGGTTGGGTGGGTCTTTTGTTATATCTTCGAATGAAGCGATTCATATAATAGTGATAGAACTTCACTCAGGAGTTCGTTTAATCATCTATTATATTTTATCGCTTCATTCTCAATATAAATTATTTACCAGGTAGAATTTCAGAGACTAAAAGTTTTGTTTATTTTTCCAAATAAGAAATAAAAGCACATTTATTTTTATCTCTTGAATCAAATGCATTTTTATTGTAAAGTACACAACATTATTGATAGTTTTTAATTACTTACATCAATTTAATCAAAAAAAAAATCAACTTATGGAAAAAAAAAAACGTATTTTATACGAGTTTTGTATTAATAATTAACACAGTTTTATTCTTCACTGTGCCCATTCAGAACAGACAGGGCAAAATCATATTGAGGGTTATTTGTATTTAATGGCCTATCGTAAAATTTGGCGAAGACTTCAGAGTGTTTTGTCCACCCGGCTGCCGCCCGTATGACGTCCACGCTGACGCCGGCGGCACGTGCGGCCGAGGTGGACGCGGCGCGTGCTGTGCGCGCTGAACACGCTCACGTCCACGCCGCTCGCAAGCAATGTTTGCTTGATCCAGCGACTTAGCGTCTGACTCGACGCGGGTCTGCGCGGACTTCTGTACGTTAATAGGAGGTTTCCAGAATTAGGTAGTGCCTCTAATATTTTCCGTCATACTAATATAATCTTTCATCGTTGTTACAGGACAAATTTTTAAATTTTTCTCAAATATAGGCAAAGTCAGTGAGGGTTGATCTTGGCCCGGTGCGGAGGTTTTAATAACGTCTGTTATGTTTATATGAACTCTATCGAATTGAAATTTGATATTTTCTAATTTAATTAAAGATAAAGTTTGGACTCTGTGACCTGTGCATAAGGCTAATAAAATTATAATCTTTTTTGTTATTTGTTCCAAAGAAAGATTACTGTTTGGATACCATAAAGAAATTTAGTTTAGGACCAGATTCGGATCCCAAGTAAAGCTATATTTGGGTTTAGGTGGTTTCAGTTTAAAAGCTCCTTTTAACAGACGTCTAATGCAATCGTCGGAACGAATTTTTTCGCTTAAAAATATAGATAAGGCTGATCGATGACAATTGAGAGTGCCATACGAACAACCTTTATTAAATTGCTCATTCCAGAAATCTAAAACGAGAGTGTTTGATTGATTAAAAACATCAACATTTTTTAACGTACAGAAGTCCCACCAGAGTTTCTAAGAGACGTTATACTGTCGTATGGAGTTGTCTGCAAGCGAGGCCAGCATCAGTGTGAGCGTCCCGGACGGGCAGCCGCGGCGGACGAACGCCTCCCGCAGAGCCTCGCGGCACCCAGGGTAAGCTTGGTGTGTAGCGGGTGATGGCCCCTAAAACGAGATTTTAATAAATCTTTTGCTGGGTTGAACCACAATATTTTGGATGCTAAAAGCCTATTTAGCATCGGGAACCACGGTTGTGATGGCCAATGCGGAAAAACTAAAACTCCTTCGGCTTTGTCATCGATTATCTTCCTTAAACATTTCATAACCATCGAGAATGGAGGAAAAGCATAAAAATATTTGTCACTCCAATTCAATGTAAATGCATCTATAGCATATGCATCAGGTTCAGGTCCCCAACTTACAAACATATCACATTTGGCATTGCTGCGACTTGCAAACAAGTCAATTTTAACTGGTCCAAGATTATGTAAAATTGTTTGAAAAGCTTTTTCAGAGAGTGTCCTTTCAGTGTCAGGATTTATTTTCCTAGATTCTAAATTAGCACAATTTTCTTTAGTATTTACATATGTTGCAAACACCCATAGGTTGCGTTGTTCGCACCATTGCCAAATGTTTTTTGTTATATCGTTTAAATGGGGAAACTGAATACCTCCCATCCTATTTACATAGCTAATAGCCGTTGTATTGTCAACTCGTAATAATATTGCGCAGTTAGATTCCTCTGAAGCAAAACTTTTGAGGCCCAAAAATACTGCAAGTAATTCAAGGAAATTTATGTGATGTTTCTGTTCACTTAACTTCCATGAACCACCACAATTCTTATTATTACAAACGGCACCCCAGCCCGTTCTAAACGCATCTGTGTATATTTCTAATTTATATACATAAGATTTTATTGAACAAAATGTTGAATTAACGTTATTTTTTCCACCATAACATATCATTTACAATAGTGTGGGGAAGTTTAATTTTAGCATCATGATTACCGTCCATTTTTTGCAAACAAAGAAATTTGTGTCGTTCTAAAAGTTTTGTGTATAAAAAAACCATATTTAGTAGCAGGACAGGCTGCAACGAGTACGCCGATTAAATGAGAAAAATCTCGAATAGTACAATTCGTAACTTTTAAAAATTTATCTACTAATTGAACAATTCTATTACGCTTATCCGTAGGTAATGAAATAGTATTTTTTTCTGTATTATACATAAAACCTAAATATTTAATACTCTTAGACGGTATCAAATTACTTTTACTGAAATTAACAATAAACCAAACATTGTAACAATTTTAATGTTTCACGTACATTGTTCAAACATTCTGTATAGATATCGCCTATACAACATAAATCGTCAAGATATATTGTTGACTTAAAACCTTGTTTTCTCAAATGACCCACTACTTCACGCATAATTTTTGTAAATACCCACGGAGCCACCGATAATCCGTATGGCATTGCCGTGAACTCGTAAGTTGTCAACTCAGATGAATCATTCTCTTGAAATTGGAACCGTAAATATTTTCTATTGTTTTTAGAAATAGGAACAAGTAAATAAGATTCTTTCAAATAAATATTAGCTAAATAACCATTATAAGGGATTAAGTTTGAAACTGTTTTATGTGATTCCATTTTGAAATGAACTTTAGAAATAAATTCATTTAATGGTTTTAGATTCATAATGAATCTTTTTTCACCGTTAGGTTTTGGTGCTAAAAATATGGGTGAAATGAACTGATCATTGGATTTAAAACAAGGTTTTATAGCCCTAAATGTAATAATTTAGTTATGGCTTTGCTCATTTCGAGTCTTTCGTTATGAGAAAAAACATTGTTTGGGATTTTTTGTTGCGAAATAATAGTAGTAAAAGGAATGGAATATCCGAACTTAATCCAATTTAAAATTATCTTATTCTTAGTAATATTTAACCAGCAATTATAAAATAATTGTATGCGACCTGCATGTACCTGTACTATTGATGGGTCGGTGCACGGGGCTTGGACTGAGCAAACTTCGTGTTGCTCGTCGACATTGGTGCTTGTGCTGGGTTCAGATATGAACGGCGCGGCTGCGTCACCGACGACGTCCATCTTTTTTGACCTCCCCGCCCTCTGTTTGATGGGTAACGAGGAGGTCCCATCCAGTTTCCCTGATGGGTAGGCCGGGAAGCTTGGGGAATGGTAAACTTATTGTTTTTCTTTATTTGCGCTCCTTGTTTTTCTATAGCCTTACTGGCTTTTATTTTTTCTGATAAACCCTCTCCGAATAGGGTTTCATCTCTTTCACAATCGGCAATGACATGCTTAAAGTTATTATCCAAACTAGGTAGAATAATTCTTGTTCTATCTTTTCTGAGACCATAGTGTACGTTGCATAATAAACGAGACCCATCGCTTAAGCATTTGAGGGCGGCGACTTTTTTATCATCAGTCAATAGCAAATCCATTGCACGATTAATAGCAGTTATGCCATATCCGAGCTCTTGCTGGAACCACAGAATCTATTTAACGCGGGCCCGAACCAGGGACCGGAAAACCCCTTTATTTGATTAAGCCTATTGATAGGGTAACCCTATCAAAATCTTACCATATGGAAGAGTAACCCTATTGATATGGTAAGCCTATCGACGTGGTAACACTTTGAATAAAGTTAACAACTTTCGGATGCGCTTACCGTGTGATAGGGTTAGCCTATTTCTATCTCTTTCCGCGCATGCTGTTGAATTCGGAAGTATAATTCGAAGTGCGAGATTGAATAGATGGTGATATTTTTGATAATTTGATATTCTTAGAGATTAAATTTGTCTGCAGGTTTTAAAACCCTATTGAATCGGTAACCTTCAATAGGGTTTTCGATAGGCTTACTGCTTACATGAAGCTAACTCTATTGATATGGTAAGCCTTAAATTAGGGTAAGTCTTCGATACGGTTACCAAATTGATAGGGTTTTTTAAAACAAGTCTATGAAAAACCCAATCAAAAACCTCTTTAAGGGTAAGCGGTTCCGGTCCCTGGCCCGAACCACGTCGGTTACCGCAGCGGATATTTCTGCATTGAGCTTGGGTGCCTGTAGATTTTTACAATTTTCAGGTACAATATATTCCTTCATTAACTTTTCCTTTTCTTCTTTTGGCAAGCCCTTTTTAAGCAGAGGAGACCATAGGTTAGCCAAAGTTTCGTGTATTTTACGCCCGTACTCAGGAGTATCAGATGTTGAAGCTCCAAGAGCAGATAGTAATTCTGAGTTTAGTAATGGCACCGATTCGGGCTCAGGTACTGGCAGTTCTTGTAAGTTTTCGAAATCGAAAATCTCAGCTTGTGAACCCTCTGTCGACGGGCCAGGATTGATATTAGCGACATTTGAAGAGTCTTGGCCCTCAGAATTATTTCAGCATGCTCTTCAAAGCAATCTATATTGTTTGTATCTAGAACAAACAAAAGTTCGTAAATTTTAAATATGTAACAAAAAACAAAAAAATCTTTACTGGGCAATTTTTTAAATTACCTACATTTTTGCAGACAACGTGATATATCTGTTACAGATTACACGCATTTTCTGCTGTTTATACATACATGAAAAATACGGAATAAAAATACGATTTACCTTGGTATAATTCGTCGTCTTCATCAGAATAGCTTATAACACGTTTGCGTTTCTTACGAACTTTTTATTTTTTTTATTTTTTTTTTATTTATTTATCCAAGATAACAATTTTACATTAATACAAAAAACTATGTAGCTGTCACGTAAGCTTGTCGCTTATGTGTGACAGCGGGCCGCACATTTATACATTTTAATACTTCATATTAAAAATAATTAAATTAAACAAGATTATTCTTATTGTAGGCACACCGCTTACATTTTTGATTGGTAGAAGTATTCTTTAAATTTTTGCATTACTTTTGTGTTTGAAATATATACTTTGAATACCTGACTTGGCAATTTATTTAGAAGGTTTGGAAGCATGAACTCTAACATTCTTTGACCGTATATATTATTGGTTTTCGGTAAAGTATATTTTATGTCCTCAGACAAGATTCTTAATTTTTTGGGTCTTATTTTTATATGTAAATTGTTTATCATATTTTTGTTTTCTTTTAGAATTTGGAATTTTACTTTATTGTATATATCTATAACTTTACAGTGCTCAAATAATGTTGTGTACTCATTATGACTATGTTCATTTTTAATTTTTTTAGGTACTATTATTTTCAATAATTTAAGTTGTAATTTATAAATATTTTCTAGATATGTTTTATATGACCTGCCATAACTACTTATACCGTAACTAATAACGGAGTCTGCTAATGCTGTATATAAAGTTCTTCTTACACCGTAGGGAAGCTTAAATTTTATAATTGACATTTTGCATATTATAGCTCTTAGTTTGTCACAAATGTGTAAAATATGCTCTTTCCAGGAGAACCTACTGTCTATTATAAGACCGAGATAAGTATGTGTATGTACCTTCTCTAAACACTTACAGCTGCAGTCTAGAAACTTATTATGATGGCATCTATGTTCGTGGGCTAAAATTACCGGTTCTATAGGCGCTATGTTATGTGCCGAATGAATATGCATCATTTTAGTCTTTTCATAGTTAATTACTAAACCAAGGTCATGCGCCCATGCACATAGATTATTGAAGCATAACTGCATCTCTTCGATTGCATGTGTGATATTTCTGTGTGACGTAATAATGCAAGTATCATCGGCAAACTGGTATACTTGACCGTTTTTTAAAACGTTTGGCATATCGTTTACGTAAAGTAGGTATTCTGTCGGCGCTAAAATCGATCCTTGGGCTGTTCCTATGCTACTGGGGATTAGGTCGCTCAGTTGATTATCGATTTTTACCGCCGTAAATCTATTATTATGATAGTTTTTGAACCATTCTAATAGTGGACCTTGTATTCCGTTTTCGTAAAGTTTGGAGTATAGTGTTTGTAAATGTAAAGTTTCAAATGCTTTGCTAAAATCAATAAATACTGCAATTATATGTTTTTTTTCGTCAAGTAATTTATTTATGTCGTTCGTAAATTTCGATAATAATTGGTTGGTATTTTTATTTTTTTGAAATCCATATTGATCAGCGTTGATTATATTATTTGCATTTAAAAAACTTGTTATTTGATCTCCAAAAAATCTTTCGATTATTTTATCGATTATTGAAAGTATAGTTATCGGTCGATAATTATTAATTTCTTTATAAGATCCTTTTTTATGAATGGGTCTTATGACACCAATTTTTAGTTTATTCGGGTATACTTTTGAAGCTATTATTTTATTTATTAAGTGGGTTAAGACGGGGGCTAGTTTAGAATAGCACAATTTAATATCTTTTGCTCTAATACCATCGAATCCGGGGCTTCTTTTCTCATTAATTTTTTTTATTATTTCTACTATAATTTGTTCATTACATTGCTTTAGTCGTAACGACACGTCAGAATTTTTGATATACAAGTTTTTTTCTAACAAAGGTTTGTCACATGAAGTACATATTTTTTGAACATTATTTTGAAATTCATTAGCAAATTCATTACTGAGCTTTTTCGCATTTTTGGTCTTAAAAGCCTTTAATAATACTTCGTCTATGGATTTTATGATTTTACCCGTAAGTCTATTTATTATACTCCAAACTATTTTTGTATTTTTAAAGTTTTCACTAATTTCAGTTTTAATTTTGTTGTTGCGTAAAAGGTTTGTGTATGATATTGTTTTATTTCTGTATTTATTGTACAATTTCTTTTTCATCATATTATTTTCATCTTTTTTCCATATTTTAAATAATTTATCCCTTTTATTACACATATATAACAATCTTTTATTTACCCAGTTGCATTCGGATCTTTTTGAGACGTTCTGTATGTTTTTAATCTTTGTACATTTATCATAAGCACAGGAGAATTGTTTGAGTATAAATTCTAAAATTTCGTTCGGATCATTTAATTGTAATGCCTCCTCCCATTGTTTGTTTTCTAATTCACTAACTAACTTATTTCTGTCTATATAAGTTACTTGTCTACTTTGTTTACTCGCGCACTCGACCTCTGCCAAACTCATAATAAAACCGGTTATGTAGTGATCAGCTGGCGCGCATTGTACGACACCTGTTATTCGATCGTTGTTTTGAACGCTGCGCGTAAAAATGTGATCTATGCATGACTTCGATAAAAATCCGTCTTTTATTTCGACTCTAGTGTAATTGTTTATTCCGCATTGTAGACCTAACTCACTTAATGAGTTCAGATAGTTGGTTTTTATGGGGTTATTTTTTTTAAGATCAAGGTTCATGTCACCCAATAATAAGTAGTCTTTTTTAATGGAATATGTTATTATATGTTTATATAGTTCGTGTATAAATGATGTTTTATTTTTTTCAGGTGGCCTATACACAATACATAAACCCATTTGAATATTTAATTCCTTAGAAGTGATTTCGCCAGTCAAGCATTCAAAGTACTTCGTTATTATGAATTTCCTCTCAAAATTTAAACTTTTATGTACGTAAAGAATAATTCCCCCGCCTTTTTGGTGTGTTCTTAGTTGTGTGTACATCATGTAATTTTCTAATTCAAACAAACTAGTGCAATTTTTTAAGTTAGCTTCTGTGACACATATGAGGTGAATTAATTTTGAGCTATTGTTAATTAAGACATCCAATTCTGCAAAGTTTTTTATCATAGAACGAATATTTAATTGTAATACCACTAGAGGGTTATTTATATACTTAGCGTCCCTGATATAATCGTTCCATTTATAATACACATTTTCGTATATATTATTGTCGTATGTATCCACTGTTTTATTTTAATTTTTTTTAACCGTTATACTGTTACAAAGAAAAACTATTGAAATTAAGCTGCAATTTCACTCACTCAATTTGATGACTTTCTCGAGATCTTTTTCGGTTCGAATTATGTGGTACTTATCGTTGTCATTTTTTCTGGCCATCACAACTCCATTACGACACCATACATATTTGAATTGGTTTGATTCCTTGAGTTCTGTCTTTGTTTTCCATAGTAGGAAAGCCGTGGCTGGCGAAAGGGCTTCACGTAAATAGATCCTGTTTGCATAGTCTTTCCCTAAATCTGCGGTAGATATACTAACAGATTTGGCAGTAATAAGCCATTCATCTCTGGAACCATCCTTAAGAAGGATTCTTAAAGGGCTGTAGGTATCTTCTGTTTTTTTTTCCTTGTTGTTCGATACATGCTTTTTCTTTCTAAATACTCTTATAATGTCTTTTTCGTTCTTTTGTAGTTTATGGCATATTTTTTTTGTTATTTCTGTTAGGTTTTCGCCTTCTTCTTCTTTAATACCACATAATTCTATATAGTTACTAAGTTGATTTTGTTCCATATTATTAATTTTTTGTTCCAATGTCTCTGTAGTTATTTGCATATTTTTTATTGTATGACGAAATTCTTTTTGTTGGTTATCCATATTTTTAATTTTTTCTTCATACATCTTTATTTTCTCCTCATAATCATCAATTTTGTCCGAGTAATATTGAAGATGGGATTGTAGCTCTTCTTTAATTATTTCTCTGACTTCCTTTCGAATGAGTAGTAGTACTTGCGTTTTAGACATGTTGTCCGGCATGATGTCTGAGTCGTTATCTTCCTCATCCGGGTCCGGTAGAATGCAGGAGAGTCTTTTTGTCTTGGCCATTCCCGTGCATGACTTGCATTTCCAGTCCACTGAGTCTGTAGCCGACATCGTGGCTAGTTGGTCCGTGGAGATCGCTACGCATGCACCGTGCCACCATTTTGAACACTTCCCACACTGCAGTCCTGGTGATTTTTTCGTAACGTTTTTAGCACATTTATGGCACTTTCCCATTTTGTTTAATATATATACGCGTGCGTGATTATTCGCGAACACTTGTAGGCAGTATGCGTATTGCACTGACCGATCGTGTGACACGTCTAACTTGTTACGCTCCGCGCGTGCGACTATCTTCTAATTTTCTAATTTTTTTATTGTAATGTTCGAGCTTTTCCTGGGCTGAACGTTTTGGCATGTTAATTTAAGTTAATTATGAACTATTTTGAACTATTATAGAATTAATTAAAGAATAAATATAACTATTATGTTAACGAGTGCCACGCACAATAAAAGAATGAAGTTCCCTGGACCGGGCGCACGCAGTGCTCAGGTAGAAGCAGGTAGGGGGCACTGCATGCACCGGAAATTATAGGTATTGTTTTAAGATACTTTAAAGAGTGCGTAGTTACCAAGTACATTAGAAGGACTACCTGGTAAATAATTTATATTGAGAATGAAGCGATAAAATATAATATATTTTTCTAATACCAAAACATAGCAAGAATAAATTGAATAAGTTTATACATTTATTTAGTTCAAATATCATACAAATAATTTGCGAATGCGTGATATTCAATAAATCACATATCCCTTTTTTTTTGGAAGAAATTCCATGCCAATTTTGAGAACATACAGCTCGTAGCTAATAGATATTATGAGACGCTATTTTTTTCTACCAGTTTTGTACCTGTATCGGTTACCAATCAGTTGAATATTTAAACCCGTCATTAGAGAACTAGTAAACTTACTGTCGAATTCATAGAGAATTTGTCCACGTTAAAACAGCGTTACAGAGGGTTTACAAAGCACAACCAAAAAAAGGTGATTCATAGACGATAAATGACACTGTAAACATACTATAACGGCTTTCTAAACATGTCAAATTTACAATCAGGATGAGGCTTCTTTAAGCCCATTTTACCGGCCGAGTCTACCCGAAGGTTAACGAATATTAACGAGTTATTGAAATTGATAATTTGAGTTTCACAATTTCACTCTTCGTCTTCCTTCCTAGTTCCCTGTGATTATTTTTTTCGTCGCGTCAATTTGTGGTCAGTGATGGATGGAAGTCGTCGTGGCGCCGTGGTTACTGTGTGTATCATACGATATCACAGGTTAAGCAACATTCGGCGCGGTCGGTACTTTGATGGGTGACAGCCGACCATTCATATTACTCACGACGACTTCCGTGCTTCGGAGGGCACGTTAAACAGTCGGTACCGGGTTCTGTATACTTGTATACAGTAGTCGTTAGGGTTTGTCAGAAGCCATCTAGGCACCCTAAAAAAATCTGGCATCCACCACCCAGCACTGGGCCAGCTTGGTGGATTATGGCCTATACCTTCTCTGCACCCAGGGGAGAGACTCATGCCCTGCAGTGGGCTCATTACAAAGAGTTGTGATGATGATGATGATGATGGATGTGATGAACAATTTGATTAACATACAGCTGATAGCTCGTATTGATGCAAATAGAGTGCGACGTAGGAGAAAGGAGTACCGACGAAGAAAAGACCCTTTTACTCTAGACGATATTGAATTTAAAAAGAGATATCGCTTTAATAAAGATACTGTACGGCGTATTACCGATTTAGTTCGTAATGAAATTACGCGATGTCCAAGAGGGTTTGCAGTATCCCCTGAGCTACAGGTGCTGGCAGCGTTGCAGTGCTGGGCGAGAAATGAGGTTAGTACAGAGAGTGTGTTTCCATCTGAGTGCGGCGAGAGGATGTGAAGATGAGTCTGATGTAATTATATTGACCATTTCTGGCTCTTTATTTTCCTTGCCTCACAAAAGAAAATCTCACTATAAGGCGATAGGTATTACAAAGAGGATATCTCTTGTGAAGCAAAGCCATGTACACCCTGTACAGAGTTCATATTTTATTGTAATACTTGTACGTATTTCACCCACAATAACAATATTTTATTTCAATAATTTCAGGTTCAGGATGACAGTGGTGAGCTTCATGGCATAAGCCAAGCTACTGTATGCCGCATTTGCGCTAGAGTAGCAAGAGCTCTTGCCCGATTAAGTAAAGATTTCATTTTCATGCCCAACACTGTGCAGGAGCAAGAACAGGTGATGAGGGAGTTCCGAGCAATCAGGAACTTCCCAAATGTAATCGGGGCAATAGATTGCACACACATCCGCATTAAAAAAACTGGTGGTATTTTTCTAAGAATAGTCGGGAGTCGGGGCACAGAAAATTTAAATAAACGAAGGCACTGAACAAGGCGATAAATCTATAATAATTTGTGACGAAACTGACGAAAACAAAAATAAGTAATGAAATGAAATGTCTGTATCGACCTGTCAAATGCCAATTATAACTGCAAGTAAATGAAATATCCATAGCCCTAGGGCAAAAAAAACATAATTTTATCTCTGGTGCAATGAAATGCGACGTTTCCGCTCATGCGTAATGTAATCCGTATAATAACGGTATATTAGTTAAAATAGGATTTTCAGATGTCTATGAATCACCTTCACTTACAACACACTATAAACCTTAAAGAGTGTTGTAGCTAAAATGCACTTTAAATGCTTTTTAACTATTTTCTATGAATTTGACTGTTATTGTATACGAGTTCTGTAGATTTGTTATTTTATAAAAGATTATAGTATTTACATACATACATACATAACGTCACGCCTGTACCCCTGATGGGGTAGGCAGGACACCAGAGGTTACAAGACCATCTGATAATAGACCATATACATATACGTTTGACAAATTTGGAGGTATTAATAAAATGTAGAGAGACTATTGTAGTGATAGGGGGTCAGCCTATCGCCCACAAAAACGCCTTTAAAACCTCTGTCCCTTAGCTGACTTTTACAGTATGCCTGGGAAGAGAAGCAGCTGGCACATTCTATGTTTTTCTTTCGCTCCCAGTCCAGCATGGAAGCAATTGTATAGCAAATTATAGTATTTTTTTTTTATAAAAAGAAAATGGTATTCAATACAGGAATACTTTTTGAACACTGGACATCCAGTTAGTTACCTACGTATCTTTTATATTTTTTGTCTCTACAAAAAAGGTGTAACATTTTTATTTGCACTGTACCTATATGGTTATTATTTACTTACCTTTATATTTTCAAACAAAGCTCACCTGTAGGGTGGCCGCCCTAAATATAAAAGTGAACTCTGAAATAAAAATTAATATTGACAAAGTCGTCCTGTGTTCCCAATTTAAGCGAGTAATTTTACCTTTTGAGTTTTGTTCTTTTGTGCCCATTGTACTCAGATTTCAGATTTTTATTTTCAACATTCACTTATTAGGAATTCAACCGAGACAGAAAATATTTTAAATAAATTGCCTCCTATAGATTGAAATATTTGGGATGAAGGTTGAACCATTCGTTAATTTGCGGAAATCTGTTAGAACTAAAAATTAAGTTATCATGCTGATTCTGCAACTCTAATGTTTACACAAATGATAATGGATTTTCGTGTTTCACGGTAAACTGATACATACATACATACATAACGTCACGCCTGTATCCCTTTTGGGGTAGGCAGAACACCAGAGGTTACAAGACCATCTGATGTCACGTTTGACAAATTTGGAGGTATTATAAAGATGGAAAGAGACTATTGTAGTGACAGGGGGTCAGCCTATCGCCCACAAAAACGCCTTTAAAAGCTCTGTCCCTTAACTGACTTTTACAGTAAGCCCGGGAAGAGAAGCAGCTGGCACATTCTACGTTTTTCTTTCGCTCTTAGTCCAGCATGGTAAACTGATACAGTAACAAATTATGTCAGGCCGGAACGCAGCGCATCGGTGGATTTAGAGTATAGTCTACACGTTGCTTCACTCCCGTCTGCTTGCTATGGCACATTGTAGCGGGGCGCATCATCACATGCGACACAAAATCCACAGCGGATCATGGGGCCCGCTGCGCCCAGGCATAGTGTGCGATAGTTCATATAATAAATGCGTACGAGTGGCAAAACTGGATTTTTGTGAACATAGTATACGCGTATGTAATGTTTCGAGTACGTGTTTGTTTTATTAGTTGCTAGCTTCTATGGAAGAGAAGGAGTTGCATCAACACGCAAAATCACACGTTTTGAAGTCCCGTAGTCAGGAAAACAAGTTGATTATTCTAGTTTTTATTTCTACTATGACTGTGGTCGTGATAATTAACTTACCGTCTATTAATTTCGGTAATCAGGTAGTTACATACATACATACATAACTTCACGCCTGTATCCCTTATGGGGTAGGCAGAACACCAGAGGTTACAAGACCATCTGATGTCACGTTTGACAAGTTTGGAGGTATTATAAAGATGGAAAGAGACTATTGTAGTGACAGGGGGTCAGCCTATCGCCCACAAAAACGCCTTTGAAAGCTCTGTCCCTTAACTGACTTTTACAGTAAGCCCGGGAAGAGAAGCAGCTGGCACATTCTACGTTTTTCTTTCGCTCTTAGTCCAGCATGGTAAACTGATACAGTAACAAATTATGTCAGGCCGGAACGCAGCGCATCGGTGGATTTAGAATATAGTCTAAACGTTGCGTCACTCCCGTCTGATTGCTATGGCACATTGTAGCGGGGCGCATCATCACATGCAACACGAAATCCACAGCGGATCATGGGGCCCGCTGCACCCAGGCATAGTGTGTTAGTTCATATAATAAATGCGTACGAGTGGCAAAACTGGATTGCGCTGAAATGCCACTTGCTTCGGCCCAACATAGT
Organism: Stenoptilia bipunctidactyla; assembly: GCA_944452665.1. Taxonomy (NCBI): domain Eukaryota; kingdom Metazoa; phylum Arthropoda; class Insecta; order Lepidoptera; family Pterophoridae; genus Stenoptilia; species Stenoptilia bipunctidactyla. The sequence goes on along the minus strand of OX101748.1, from coordinate 892,836 downwards.
GTACGCGTATGTAATGTTCCGAGTACGTGTTTGTTTTATTAGTTGCTAGCTTCTATGGAAGAGAAAGAGTTGCATCAACCCGCAAAAATCCCACGTTTTGAAGTCCCGTAGTCAGGAAAACAAGTTGATTATTCTAATATTGTCTAAAGTTTTCGCGATTCATACTATTAAATAAAACACTTTTTAACCGCAAAGCCACCGAAACGTAGAGTTAAAGATTAAAATGTAATACGCGATAAATCCGGTTAAAAAGTGTTTTATTTGATTAATCTAGTTTTTATTTCTACTTTGATTGTGGTCGTGAAAATTAACTAACCATCTATTACCTTCGTTAATCTGGTAGTTCTGATCAAGTTATCAACGATTACATTCTAAATTTTAATAAAAAACTCATGTTATTGTGTTACTATAATTTATTTGTCAAATTTCGCCTTACATTATACAATTTTATCGTATAGTTTTATTTGTTTTCTAGAGATTTAACTATGTTTCTTTCTAAGTTTTAAATAAATAATTTATATAGTGATCTTATTTTATAATATAGTTACTATTGCACTGTTATAATAAAAACACATACATTATAACATAGGAAGAAAGTAAAATATATTTATATTAAATTATATCATTTCTTAAAGTGAGAAGATATTTACAAAATATGCGATGTGTATGTACAATGTCATTTACAACAAATCTTGTTTATTTATACACTTATTAAGTAACTTATTTGTGAGTCTTATATTAAAAATCTGCAAAATTAAATAAGTCCAACATCTATTATGGTGGGTACAGATTGCTGTAATAAAACTTAAAAAAAATGTAACATTCTGCGCACTACATGTCCAAATACGCAACGTGCGCAGAATGTTACATTACTAGCAATCTGTACACACCATTAATTGTAGAAGAAGAGCACAATTGGATCCCACAATTGGGATTGAATGACTTAATATTTTTGTCATGCAAATGAGAACAAAAATAAGATCAATTTTAACAAAGCAAGACGGCATTTATATTGAATAAAAATATATTAAAAAGGCTTTGCTGTAAAATTGCGAAAAGTGCAATAGCGATTTTTTCTACCAAAGCAAAGGTGTTAAACTTATCAGTTTTTCAGAACGCTTTTCATTGACTCAATATTTGACTTTTATAATTCAATTATGTGACACGATATAAAGTACTTTAAAATGGAATAATTAACATGGTCATATTAACAGCTAGGAACTAATAATAAACATATAAAAGATATCTATATTGTTGCATTTCTAAGAAAAAAAATGTTTCATGAATTATTTTTTTGAAAGTTACTTTATTATATCTATTAGTAGGTACCTAACTATTATATGCAAATTATTTAAAAAACTATATCCACTATTTTCAACCTAAATTTTCACGGCATTTTGAAATATCAACAGTAGTACCTTTTACGATGAAAATTTCTAAACAAATATGATATCAAAAATTCAAGTTACATTTCTCTTCGTATTAAACCAATGTAAACCTAACGGCAATTGAACATAAGCTTATTTTACTATGCAAGGGAAAACATAAAGTTGAAATCGGTGTACTATCGTGTTTTAACATGAATTTGAAAGGTTTTTGAATAAAATTTATTAGTGTATCTATTGATGCTTAGCATATAAAGGGTGTACCAAGAAAGCATACAAATACTTTCGAAACAAAAAATTATACAAGGTGTTCCTATTGATTTCCCAAAACTTTGAGGTTTTGTTGCTTAGGAACAACAATACTTTTTGCCAAAGAATATGTGGTTCAAAAGTGCATACTTTCCAAGATATCATCAATCTTAATATGACGAGTTCATAAATTATCACCCATGTGACATCTCTTTTACATTAATTCAATAGACGCGTGTCACTGAAGTCATACAATTGTGGAACGTTGAGGAACGTTGCATACAATGTACAACGCAAAGCGTTGCAAACTGTACCTCTACAAGCGATTAAAAAAAATATCTACATAGTTAATAAAATTAAGGTGTACTTCAAATGAATAAACTTTTAACATTCATTAATTCAGAATCAGGGCACTAACTTAATAAAGATTTCTTTAATCATTAGCCAGCGATGGCAAAAGCGAATTTTCAATAAACTAAACCAGAAATTGTTCCAATTTTTGTTTCAAATAAAATATAAAAAGATCTAATAAATCGAATGGCATCAGGTGTTTCAGGACAGATAAGAGGAGAGAGATTACGTGACAAAATTTTATAAAAAGCCTTACTTCGATTTTAACTGGATATTTTTTCCAAATATTGACGAGAATTTTTGGATATCCATTTAATTTTGATCGTGATATTACGTCAACAGAAATATGAATTTTAGATTAACTTTATTATTTTTATGAATGTACGTGAATATAATATTTAACAATCGTTTCGTATTAATGAAATAAAGAAGTTGTCTGTTAACACAGTTCATTTGTCTTTTGTGGCGGTGCATCACTAGTGAACGATGAAGAACGTATTCACTTACGATGAACACTAAAAGATACGTTATCATCGATGTTTCATAAGTATGTTGCAGTAATAATTAAATAAGTTTTATATTCTTTCGTGTTCGTTGAAAACATTAAGGTTTTGATTTTAAGTATTGTTTAAAATATGTTCTATTACTCTTTAAATTTCAGTGCATATAGTTAAATTCACAATTACCATTAATAAATGCCGTGGAAACTCAAAAAATACTACGTTCTTTCTGATTTGGTCATACACTTTAGTGGAAACATATTATCTAAAACTAACATATAGTTACAATATTTCTGTAAAAATGAAGCTTTTACTATATAAAAAAGAAGATCTTATATTATTGCATCAATTATATAACACTCTATGGTTTTTTATACCTGTATACATTAAAATACACAAAATTTTTATGACTTATATTACAAGTGACATTAACATTAAATATAATTATATTATTTAAAAACTATATTTATACAAATATTTTCAGTAATTAGAGGCACAAAGAAAAACAATTCGATAGAGTTAAGGTGCAAAAATTTACATTTTACCAAGAAGTATTTATCTAAAGTAATGAAAACTGTTTTAAAAAGAAAAAGTATGAAAAAAGTTCTAATTCTTTCAAAGATATTTCAAGACATGTTTGAATTCAAATAAAGAATCTCGAAACAGCCTTCGTATATTGAGCTAGTTATGTAGGATTTACTTATTGCGTCTGTGTTTTCCCTAGATTAGGACGTCGTAAAAGTTGACAAATCCGAATGAGAAGCCCTTATTAGCTGGACCCTTCTTTGGTCTACTAGGTGATGAAAGTTGTAATATTAGTCATACGTATTCATTATGACTCATTGCATAAACAATTAGACATTATATTGAATACAAAAATTGCGAATTTGAAACTTTGGTGTCAACTTTATTGTTGATCGGGTGTAATCGATTGAAATCTAGTGTTGGCTGATACCAAAAGTCATATCAAACCATCACACTGCAAAATTTAATAAACAAAACCAATTCATAATGTAGGTTATAATTTGCAATTTACTCACTTCTTATCATCTAACTTCGAGTAGTGCAAAATAAAAAAAAATGAATTTTAGAAAAAAAATTAAATACTTTTTAAATATATTTTTTTCTAATTATAATGATTCTAACGAATAAAAACTCCTTGGTATGGTCAAATAGTTTTTAAATTACATTGCAAACTGCCTTACTTAACTTCTTCATCTAACACCATCCAGCCCGCTGTATATAGTAGCTAGGGTACAATACAGCGAGATGAAGAGATTCACCGAGAGTGCACAGGGTGATGCTGTATTTGCGTTTCCGTGCTGCATAGCTGCAGGGTGCTCGCCTGAGGAGAAAAAAAATAAGTTTTATTTAATGTGTGGGTAATCGCGAGCTGCAAGTATATTTCAAGGTTTAAAATTTAATAAAAAACTCATTGAATTATTTTACATTCAACGGATTAAAAGTTCACAACAAGAGGAATTTCAGGTTTTCATTTGGATTAAAGTTTTTTTTTTGCTTTTATTTAAGAGATCATTCAGAAATAGAAAGAGGTGAAGTGAAATGTAACGAACTATAACGTTCGTAAGGGCTATAAGTTACAACTATTTTAACCCGACTACGGTGAAGCAAAAAAGAGGGTAATGATGTTAATCTGTAAGTAGGTATGTATGTGGGTATGGATGTTCATCTTTTCCCTCATAACTTCTGAACTAGTTATCAATTTTACTAGTGAGGTGTCGTTGGAAGCGTCTTGATTTTCTGCTGTTATAAACTACATGATGTCACGTTAAATTGACTACAGCACTTTCTAGAGGACTTAAAGTAAATAGCTAGAAGAAAAATCTTGTCGGTGTCGTGTGAGGTATCAAATGAAAGTTCTTTGTTAGCACAGTGCAAATATGTAAATAATATTTCTTCAAAATAATTGAAAAAAATTAGAGTATTAAAACTATAACCCGATAATTGTTTTAAACTATCGCGGTTATTTTTACTATGATTGAATGTATTTACGGGATTCTTACCAAGATTTTTGATGAATTTCGTGTTAAGAATCCCGTAAATACATTATAACCGGATTACTAAAACACGCGTCTAAAAAGTATAAAACAAGAAATTAGTCTCCGCCGAAATATTTTTTTATATTTTTATACGTCTCACTAATAGAAATATGTCTAAAAGATGGCCGTGGTTGTATGTCACCTATTGTAGCAAACGAGATTCATTATAATAATAAATAAAATCACAGAGTGGCAGAACGGTCACGGTTATTCTTTTAACGTATCTCTATCGGTATGACGTATACAAAACACATAAATATTTCAGCGGAAACTATTTCTTGTTTCGTACTTTTTAGACGGGTTATAGTTATTAATGTTAATTTTTTTCTTAAAAGGTTATTAAGTTATTTCTATGTCTATCGATATTATGATTCATAAAAGGTACTCTATTCTGACGTGTCATCATCATCATCATCATCATCATCACAACTCTTTGTAATGAGCCCACTGCAGGGCATGAGTCCCTCCCCTGGGTGAAGAAGAGGTATAGGCCATAATTCACCAAGCTGGCCCAGTGCTGGGTGGTGGATGCCAGAATTTTTAGGGCGCCTAGATGGCTTCTGACAAACCCTAACGACTACTGTATACAAGTATACAGCACCCGGGACCGACTGCTTAACGTGCCCTCCGAAGCACGGAAGTTGTCGTGCGATATGAATGGTCGGCGGTCACCCATCCAAGTACCGACCGCGCCGAACGTTGCTTAACCTGTGATATCGTATGATACACACAGCAGCCACGGCGCCACGACGACTTCGACGTGTTCATTGTACAAATTAGCAGTAATACAACAAAAAGATTATAATTTATATGTGGTCTTCGTGTGATTGATTTGCTTATACAGCAATCGTAACATCGAATCGATTGATTCGCTGATATAGCAACCAATAGCGTATTATGTGTAGGTCGTACGCATCTTTATTTATTTACCTAATTTAAGATAGAATAAAATTTTATCAATTACAATATAGTCTTTCAACAGTTTACTTGTTTTTCATTACATTTGACATATTAGTTTAAGTTGACGTAGTTTTAATTCTATATGTTGGATTAACCCCCAAAAAAACAGCAAAAATCCACCCGCCATCTTTAATTTTATGTTTTCCAGTTAAAAGCGTTTCTAAAGAAACTTATCTTGTTATTCATACTGTATTTAATGTTTGCATAAAAAAACTGCTGTACATTTAAATATATTTAAAGTAAAGAAAGCCGAGCTAAAGGGCTATAGAAAATTTCACAGAATTAAATGAAAATGCACTTTATTCTGAACTCCATTAGACTAACGACTTTTCCATTTAAAGATACTTAAGTTTTTGAGTGAAACATAAAATTTTAATTATTTAGCCTTGTTGAATATGAGAGAAGAGTAATCGGGAAATTGTATTATTTTACAAATAATGTAAGGGATTTAAAGTTTTATAATGACTTTGTGAAAGATCCGGTTAAAGAATCAATAACGAAAGCGAACAAGAAAATGAAATTTCGATCCACTTTTTTTTAACTCAACATTAGAATTCAAACCTTAATATGAGAGAGTATAAAGTCAAATAGAGTCCACTTAACTAAGTCTTGAATGAACCCGCAGAATATTAAAATTATTTTTTCCTATTGATAGCTTGTTTTAGAATTTAATATCTATAGTTTTTAATCCGCAATATAACAGATATATCAAATTTTATAGTAACATAGAATTCAAATTAAAATAAATAGTAGTACATATACACATTTCATTTGGAAAAAAGTGCAAATAAAGTGCAAGACTGATTTGAGCCAGCAGAAAATTCGTGTTTTTCTATAACTGGTAAGTTTTTTAATAAGAAGTTTGTATCGATTTTGTTTTTCAAATAAACTTATTCTATTGCACGAAGCATAAAATAAAACTATCCATAAAAATCTAATCTATTTTTGAACTGATTGTGACCTCAACATCGATTTTTCTGCCTTAGTTACTGCATAAACCGACAAATACACCACAGTAGCTGCAAGTATTGCACACATGAACAATTTGGTGATCCGTACGGATGATAGGATATCTGGGAGCTAAGGGAAGATCAGCGTTGCATTATTGGCAACATTTCAGCTGAGTCAGTGCCTTTCGCTAGATCTGCAAGTTTGCATGATAATACTATGTAGATTTACAGGTAAAAATACGTGCACATATTCATTTCTGGCAGAAACACAACTTGATTAACTTACCCATATATGCCTATACATATAGTGCAATATTTAATAATATTAACAAAATATCCTTTAAAAAGGTTACACAGCAAAAAGCTAAATTTACAATTCAATTATCAAAATATAGTTCAAAGCGCAGCTAAATTTTTCGTACGTTTATTAAATAAACTAAACTTTTATTTAAATTACTTGACCCATTTTAGTAATAATTTCGTGACTAGAAAGATACGTACCTAATAAAAAAATTTCGTTAGCTTTTAACGAAAACAAAAGGTATCCCATTTCAACCTGTTTACTTATCAGAAAAGAAAAATAAATCTTTTCAATCCTTCAAGTGCAGAAATTTAAAAAAAATGACAGAACTAACCATTTATGACATGGACATTGACAGCCGTGGGTTCAGCCATGGTTGGAACGCAGCTGTAATTCCCACTGTCTCCTGGCAACAGCTTGTCTATGGTAAGAGTTGATGTCAGCTGCTCAGTCCACTCCGTTTTCAATCTCACCCTTACTTCTTCATCTACTTCATTCTCCTCTAATTCCTTATACTCTATGATTTTTGATCCTGTTGGAGAAAATAAATTATATTACTTACAGAAAAATATTAGATTTATTTCGTTATATGTGAAGGAAAATTTGCTTCCTTAATGAGTTTAATGCTACGTTTTCGTTTTCAAGAATAATTCAAGTTCATCACATTATCTAGTGCTCAAACACATATTTTAATATGAAAGAATCAAATGCGAGAAAATACTATAAAATATTATTTTATAGCTAAAATAATCTATCCCTACTGTTTTTTGATATACCCCAAACCTTTATTATCTAAAACTAAGTAGACTTACGGCCAGTGGCAATAAGTTAGCAATTATATTTGATGATGCCCTTCTTAATATATAATTATATATCAAAGTCCAAGAGCCATCAGTCATGTCACAATAGCGTTGTTATGAGTAGGGCTATACAGTGTGAATGATGACTAATTTTAAATATTGAAAGAGAACTCTCTGTACTCGATTCTGAAAGTAGGTACTTAATTTTTCACCATTCCCTATAAATAAATAAAGAGATATTACAACACTGTTCCCGATGCGCTGCCTCAGTCAACATGCACACAACAGTGTTTCCGCCACACGCACACTACCACACGCTAATTATCTATTGTATTACGCTTTTGTTTCCATGCGTTGTGTAATGAAATCTTTAACTTTTGGTCAAGTTTACTCAGTAAATAATAAACATTTATTTTTTATTTTATTTTTTTCTCTTTATGTATAATCTCAAACTATCACGTCTTCGAATTTTGAAAGTAACCCACCAGTCACCTTGTGTAGACCCTACTCAGAAAACCATGTTATTATTATATCATTAGCATAAACTGTGCTACGGCTGTCATGTCCTATCGATGTCATGTCTTCCTATACCATGAATGTATCAATGTAATTATCGAGCTTCAGATGACGGTTTGCAATGTTAATGTTCATGTTGATGTTGAACCTAGGAAACTTTCAGTTAGGGTTACGAGGGTGGATTGAAAAGTTCGCGGCCTAGTCAAGAAAACAGAATAAAGTAGATACAAAAATATTTTTATTTTTCGACGTAATCTCCATTTAGCTCTATGCACTTCTTCCATCTGCTTTCCAGAGCTTCCATACCTGTTTTAAAAAAAGATTCCTCAAGGTCTTCAAAATACAGGTTAACAGCGGCTTCGACCTCTTCATTCGTTAAAAATTTCTGCTCACCGAGGTGTTTTTTCAGGTTTGGAAACAGATGAAAGTCCGAAGGTGCCAAATCAGGAGAATAAGCTGGATGTGGCAACAATTCGAAACCACAATCACGAATTTGAGCCACAGACTCGACAGACGTGTGGACTCGGGCGTTGTCCTGGTGAAACAACACTTTCTTTCTCAGTAATCCTGGGCGTTTCTGTTTAATTTCTTCACGTAAACGGCGCAGAAGGGTGCTATAGTACGCAGAGTTTATTGTTTCGCCTTTTGGAAGGTAGTCCACCATAATGACACCCTTAGCATCCATCACCTTGCCAGCCGACAGAATTGCCTTTGCTTTTTTCGGAGTTGGTTCACCTGATTTTTTCCATTGTTTGGATTGTTGTTTTGATTCTGGGGTATAGTGGTGAACCCAGGTTTCATCCATTGTCACAAATCTGTCAAGAAAACCTTGTGGATCAGCCTCGAACATCTCCAAACAGTCGCGAGAAATCGTGAGTCGAATTCGCTTTTGCTCTACTGAAAGCAATCTGGGGACCCACCTAGCCGAAACCTTAGAAAAGCCGAGTTCATGGACAATGATGTTTTGCGTTCGTTCATATGAGATGCCTATAGTGTCTGCAATTTCTCTGATAGTCAATCTACGGTCTTTCAATATGAGATCACACACTTTATTGATGTTTTCTTCGGTCGTAGACGTCATTGGCCTGCCGGAGCGAGGGTCATCTTCGATGTTCTCTCGTCCACGTTTAAATTCTGCAACCCATTTTTTCACAGTGGTGTAAGACGGGGCAGATTCCCCTTATGTTGTTTGCATGTCATCATGGATCTCCTTTGGTGTTAATCTTTTTTTAAACAAATATTTAATCACAGCACGTTGTTCAAATTTCTCCATTAGTGAAAATTTGTTCTACACACGTATTTATATTGTTCGTAAAATTTTATTTAAACAAGATATCAAATTGAAAATTCGCGTGCTGACAATTGAATAATGACAGTTCAAAATGACGGCAGAAAAAATAACAAAAGTTTTTTTTTTAATGGCCAGGCCGCGAACTTTTCAACCAATGTAGTATAATAACTTAAAAAACCTGTTTTCGATTGCAAACTTCAGTCAGTCATTTTTTAGGACATCGATTGCAGAAGTATCTTGCCGTTTCTTATTTTTCTTTTATTTTTACAACCCATGAAAGCTCATGCACTGTTGAGTAAGAACAGATGAGAAAACAGTCAAATTTAAAACAACTTTACAAACAATAATGCTGCATATTTTAGAAGAAAAATCAAAAACAAAAAGGGTGAGATTTCATTTGTCTTAAAATAAATATTATCAATTTATTTTTAAACACGTGTCTAGGTGAAGGTTTAGGTACACTTGCTGTCTACAATGCCAATTGTTTACATCTTATTTCTCATATCTGATAAGAATTATTGATTCCATAGTACATTCACAAGTTATTCGGTTTAACTGGCTTAAATAAAACATAATTAAATACGGACGCGCTATAAGTAATAGGATTTTTTGGCATTATAAAAAGTAATAGGTTTCTCGTGGATGGACGTGTACCACCTTAGTCTTCATGTTCACTTAACATCAGGTGTCATGGAAGACAAACGTCCCATCCATATTTAATATTTAAAAAAAAAACTATCGATCAACGTCGACTGTTCCATTCGCCCGTCGCTGGACGGTTGGTCAATTGGTATGGTAATACCCTAACTGACCCCTCCAACTACTATTTTATAAACACTATTAATTAGGTATTGCAGTTATTATAGTTTGAGTTATAATTTAAGTTCACAAAAAAAAAAACACCAAAATCAACCGACATTAAACAGTATGTATTTTTGAATTTTCTACTTTTCCATTCTCAGCCATGCCGATTACTACATGTCAAAAAATATTTGACAGCAACAACGCACGCTGCCACAGATAAACAAGTCGTATTAAAAAGTTTATCAAAAGCCACACGAAAACAGTCAGTTTTAAATATTTTTAATGCCAAATGTTTCCTACGGGACCTGCGAACTTTTTCATTTCACACACAAACATTTTGCCGGCACATTTAACATGCTTTTTTATTATTAAAAACTTTAAAAGGATTGCATGTTTTTTCCATTTGACAAGTAACAGTATGTGACTGTTCCCATGAGTGCGAGCTGTGTGAGCGAAATTGAATTATGAATTGTAGGGGAATTTAATAGAGATAGTTTGTGTTCAAATAGATTGAGTCGTTAACGGACGAAGGGGTTGTTCTCGTGAGTGAATCAATATTACCGCTCACTCTCTGTCGACACTTGAATTATCTTTTATAGCGTGGTTGTGACACCATATTACATCGTGAAGGAAAAGTGTGACGTTTTCAAAGTTAAAGAGTCGACACATACTATAGTTGAATTGTTTTCGAATGATTTTCGTGACAGTTCTTATTTTCCATTACGCGCAAACTATTTACAACAAATAAAATATAAATTGGCGCGTTAAGAAAATAAAAACTATTTCAATAAAATTGTTTATTTTAAAATTATAAATTGAACTATTAATAAAGTGTAATTGTTATTATTAACTGTAAATAAATTAAGTAAATGTCATAAAAATATTCATCTTATATAGACAGATTCAAAGAAACGGAACGTTCAGTTGATAGTGATTGACACTACTGAATCGACATTGAATCGATGAATATGAGCGGCCATCTCGTAATCGGAAGTTTGTATACATTTTTTTCACCAACTGATTCGATATGTCAATGCCATCGAATGGAAGATCGAATAATTTAATTACGTCAAACGTCACAAAGATTGTCAATTTTGAACTGTCACAATAACCACTTGAAAAGAATTCAACTATAAGAAAAGGGTCAATTCTTATTTTATAATCACGCTTGTTGGTACTATTGGCGACTGGAAAATCCGCCCGACTAGGACACACCCTTTATATTTAATCGTTCTGGTAAAGATGTTTGGCATAACGTGAGTGATGCACCAGTTCTTTTTTGAGGCTGCTTACTATATCTTTAACCTTATCTCATTATATAACATCTGGATAGAATGATTTAAAAGTAGGGCAAAATTACATCTAACATACATTCTCTTTTTTAATTGTAATAAAGTATATCCTATGTCCAGCAGTGGACGTCTACAGGCTGTGGACGATGATGATGAAATATTATGAATTAGTAGTATACAGGGTGACTGGTGGGTCACTTTTGAAATTCGAGGAAGTGATAGTTTGAGATCATACATGAAGAGAACAATTATAATAAAATTAAATATTAATGATTTACTGAGTTTACAAAAGTTAAAGAATTTATTACGCGACGCATGGAATAGCGTTGGCAGCGATCCACGTGCTAGGTCACGTACCGCGAACTGGCATTAAAAAAATAGCATATTAGTATAGTAAGTAGTAACAAAACTATATTTATTTATAGAGAATTCTAGTGAAAATTCAGTGCCTACTATTATTACATAATTATGACCATAATCGATTACAGAGTGCTCTTCTTTAGTATCTAAAATTTGTCACCAGTCACCCTGTATATTGAACCGTTGGTAAAGTCTGAACAATATCGGATTAAGTGAACTTACTGTAACGTATTATTAATACATAACACAAATCTCAATTAAAGATTCAGATTGAAAATGGAACGTGAAGGCTCAATTGTAACAAAAAGAACATAGACACTTACTGCACCTATTGATTTGAATGGATCCAGGATTTAGCCAGTATTTCAGAAACAATTTAAAAAAGGAAATTGTTTTATACTATCCAACAAGTTTTGCCAGCAAACCTAAACACAAAAATAACCACCTTAGCTCAGCTAGTCTTGATTAATAAAATGCTCTCATCTTTGAGGATGTACGATATTTATTAGGCTGATTTAAACAGCAAAGTAACAGTTACAAAGTAACAGCCCGTTCACACATGGTCCATTTAACTGGATACGTTTTACCGGATACGTTTTTATTTCATCGATGGCGCATGGAGTTGTATGCGCGACTTCACATATGGCATAGTATTCAGTATACGTATTTACGATACAAAAAACGTATCCAGTAAAACGGATCATGTGTGAAGGGGCTGTAACGCTCGAAGTTGAGATCTACTTATTATTAATACGGACCTTAATGCTGTCAGTCTTGACTTGAGCAACGTATGAAGCAAAAGTTAAACATACGCATGTAAACCAAAGTAAGCTACGCTTCACCAGACAGGGAACCGCAGAGCGGGCTAAGTGTCATGAATAATCATGAATATGCTCGATACATGCTTCACATTAGAAAACAGTTCCATATCCTTGAGTTTCTAAGTAGTTTTCTGATAGTATGCTAATATTAGTCCACGCTGTACTGGGAGCAAAGGAAAAACATAGATTTTGCCAGCTGTTATTCTGCCCGGGCATACTGTTAAAGTCACAGGACATAGGTTTTTTTTTGTGGGCGATAGGCCGCTGAACCCCTGTCACTGAAATAATCTCTCTCCACCATTATAATGCCTCCAAATTTGTCATACGTAACAACAGATGGTTTTATAACCTTTGGAGTTTTGCCTACCCCATAAGGAATACAGGCGTGTAGTATGTATGTATTAGTAACCAATGTGATAAAAAGCGGTTGACTTCAATGCGGTTTCAAATTTGTGTGTCTAAGTTCGCAGATGGACAAGGAGTGCATTCAGAGATCCTTGCAATATGGAGCCAAAATCTCAAATATATTTAAAACTAGCTGTATCGCACGGTTTAGCCTATGTGCTATTTCAGACTGTACACTTTCACTATACCAAATTTCATCCAAATCCGTAGAGCCGTTCCGCCGTGATTCAGGGACAAACATCCATACATTCAAACTATTAGAAAGATAGTTGGTAGACACAATATATTCATACAGCGATGTGTTATGAGATACCATGTAGCGAACTAGGAACCTAGAATATAAAATACATACATTGATAAACGCCATAACTAACAAACATAACATATAAACGCCGGAACAATTTTATTTCTTGTTCCCGTCTTGTTCCCCGAAATCGAACCCGTTGCGATTCGATTACCGCACGGAACAAGTTATCACATCGCCAAAGTGGTCATCTATACTATGATAAAATGAATTTGTGCAGTAGTTATAAGAGTATTGTTTAGTTATTGATATACTCAGGCGTATAGGCGTGGTTCCATCGTTTCACATGCCGTATACCGTAAAATTATCTCCATCATGGTACATTATAGAAACGTATCGCGCCGCGCCGTCACAGCCCGTTCACACATGATCCGATGAAAAAAATACGTATCCGGTAAAACGTATCCAGTAAAACGGACCATTTCTCAACGGGCTGCGACACGGTGCAAATCAATGCTTTTCTATAATGAACCATGATGGAGATAATTTTATGAGTAAATATGAAGCGCTGAGCGGTGCACCGTGCACGAAGCTGTGGAACCGTCAGTCCAAAATGGGACCAGATTTTGGTAAAATGCCGGAATTACCAATTAATAATAGTTTATGTTTAAATAGTGATAGACTTACCCTTATACCAAAATATAGTGCCCAAATCGTGGGGACCTTGACTCAGTATGCAGGTCAGTTTTAATGAGCTGCCAGTCTTCACGTAGAGATCTGCAGGACCGAGGATGTGCGCTTTGGCTTCTGTGAAAGATTAAAAAAGGTATTTATGACTGAATTAAAAAAGGCTTAGGGTTTAAATTCGTCTGTATGTTTGGCTAATAGCTATTTCGCGCGGTTGTAGCCACGGCAATATCAGGATAAACAGTTTAAGTACTTATATGCTATTCTAGACTGTACACTATCTCTATAACAAATTTCATTCTAATCCGTTGTGTGCTTTTGCCGTGATTGAAGACCAAACATCCAAACATCCGTACATCCAAACTTTCACATAATATTGCTAAAACCCTTAAAGATATTGTCTATCTTTAAGAGTTTACAACTGAGCCTAGAATTAATATTATTCTGTGTTATGATACTGTTGCATTTATTATTTTTATATTCTTATACTTATCTAATAGTGTTATTTTATATTTTTTTCTATACTCATTCTTGTGGAATGCAACCTATACTAGAATAGTTTTAAGTTTGTTACAGTTGTATTTTATAGTTGTATTCTGTTTTGAGTATTAAATAAATAAATAAGAGTAAGAAGTAGTCTAATAAATAGTAAAATTACTTCGAAAAAATTTTGATAATTTTTGTCTCATTTGCTAGAAAGCATTGCAAAATTCAAAATCCCCGAAGAGTTTGTTTATCAACATATGTTTTTGTTTGTGGTTCTCTTCCTTCAAAGTTCTGTCAAGGACTTGAAAATAAGGGTGAACTCGTTTGTTTAATGCCTTCCATTAATTGTTACCTTAAATAAGAAATATTTGAGACGTATCTTCTCTCTTAAGTTTAATGAAAAGTAATGTTTGAGAGTGAGATGAAATATATCAATGCTTTTGGTCACTACTTGGTCAGGGTCAATATGCACTTTCAGTTTAGTTCTACTCTAAGTGGATCGTATCAGGAAGGATATATTAAAACAATTATGTCTGTCGTTTTAACGAACTACTACCATGGAATGATGTCTAATAATAGGTATTGTCTTAAGTTTTCGCAATTCATCCTATGAAATAGGTACTTATTTAAACACTTTTTCACAAAAAATGTTTTATTTTTCACAATTTTATTTCATTTCATTTAACCGGAGTTATTGCATAAAATTTACATTCTACAAGTCTCTCGTGACCACGGTACGAGGTATGAAAAGACACCGAAACGTCGAGTTAAAATTTAAAATGTAAATTATTCGTCATGACTCCCGTTCAAAAGTTTTTTTATTTAATGACTAGTTTATAAGATTTATTCAGAATTTACAAAATTACTTTTAATCAAAATCGAAGACAATGATCTATTGAAAAAAACAAACTTTGAAAAAACACAAAAATAAAAAACGCCCATAAGAACAATATATTATAACGCTTTTTTAGTACTTAATTTATGAATTGCAACAATATATCTTCAATAAAAAATACGACCCGTCCACCATGAAAATCAAATTAAAATCCTTCAAAACATAACAAGCGATTATTTCTGAAAAATGACAAAATTATATCACGCCCGTCCAAATAAAGGGCGGAAAAAACGGCCAAAACAAGAATTCGTATAATATTTCAACAAAAATTACGACGAGATAATAAAACTTGAAGCACACTTTCCCTTAAACCCAATTTTAGACGGCCATTGGCTGATCTAATCTGTAACAATGACGCTTGAAATTTACTCAAAAATGATAAGTGATTTTTAGGTTAGACTACCTATAAAGAGTACTTTGATGTTGCTTGAGATAATGACAGGACTGGGAGTTTTTCGTTTAACTTGATAAGGAAAACTTTGCCTGTATCGAAGCTCTTAAATAGCCTTAGATTTTTTTAATAGGGTTGATTTTTCGTCACCAGCCAAATTTAAATGTTAGTTTTTTTGATACGATATAAACGTACCTGTATACGTATAGAAATATGGAACCACACACTTTAAAAAATATAGTCGCTGTTGATGAACATAGCTACTACGACGCGGCATTTCCTTGATAATACTACGCCGTAGTACTACAAAATGTGTGTAGTAGCGCGTAGTCATCTTTGTTTTAATGGTAATTTAGAGTGACCATGCCTTGGTTAATATGTTAGCGAATAAATCAATTTCTATGTAAAAAAAAAAACTTTTTTTTGCAAAAATCGTTTCTATAAATGATACTTATTGTTTAAAAAAATTTGGCCGGTCACTACAAATCAACCCTGTATTTACTTCATTATGCATTTAGCAGCTTTTCGTAGATTTTTACAAGTAGCTTTTGATCTTCTTAAAAATTCTTGATACTATATCTTTGGTCAAGCTTAATATTAATATTATCCTTTGGATCTTTTCATACAACGTTGATACAAGCGAGAGGCATTAAAAAAAACCATATACACTATATGTGCTTTTAAATTTAGTGTTAATCCTAAAGCCTACTGTTAATCCGAAACTATTAAAAAAAGTTTACGAAAAGTAAACAACTATATTTTTTATATAACTTTAAATAACCTAATAATTAACATCCTTTGTCAAGATTTGGACAGACATTTTGATATGTTGGTGAATGATAACTATGGCAATAGTACTAAAGATCAGGTGATCAGAACGATACAAGGTGTTTAAATTAACTTAACGAAAAACTAAAAAACATTCCTGTGACTAAACTATTGCTTATATTGATCTGATTTTTGTTATGTAGCCTGGTAATGGTGCACAAAAAATGAAGTTTAATGTCCCTCGTTTGTATCAACGTTCTGTAATATGTATTTATTATCTAAGCATTCATAACACAACTTTTGTTATGTTTGGGTGTATCAATATTATTTATATTATAATCTTTGTATTAATTTCTTCATTAGCCAAATATATCGACTACTGATGTAAATTACTCATTCAAAGATTGACCAATTCCCTTGCTTACTGTTACATTTGAAGTTCTACGCTACTATGAACATTCCAGATAACTATATTTAACTTGCGATGTTCTAGTTCCTTATTGGATTCCGTAGGAAAACTTAAAGTTTAGTGTAGTGCAGAGTAAATTAACATCTTTACCCTGCAAATAACTTAATACCATCTAATGAAGCTTGTATTCAATGTCTTTACGCCATCTGAAATAACACGTTATATAAAAGTAAAGATACGAATGTTTGCGACCGTAACGGTGTTGAAAGCCTTGAATTTGACTCCCAGCTAAGCCAATTTAGGTTACGTACTTGAAATAACTTTCTAATTGATTCTAGGTATTTACCAGTATACTACCAGTTTATTAAATAAGCTTTTGTAAAAGTTTACTCAATGGCCCATGGTTGGTTTTCAGTTTTGGTAATTTATCTTTTAATATTTTTGAAGGTATAATTATTTGATCATTGTTCTTAAACTTCAGACAAGAAAGTATAACTAAAGTTGTGAGTAAACGGTAAGAGCCCGTTCACACATACCGTCCATTTTATCGGATACATTTTTTTTCTGCGATGGTGCATGGAGTTGTATGAGCGACTTCACATATGGCACAGTATTCAGTACACAATAAAAAAAACGATCCGGTAAATTATGACATTCCGTTTTATCATCGTATACTGGATGAATGCAAAACGTATCCGCCATGTTTACGTATGATTTTACCGGATAGAAACTGTGCGAGGATGAGGGGGCCACAGGGCCGTGCAGCTAGACAAACAATAAATATAAAATATAAATAAATATTTCTGACACACTTAACATTATCTAGCCCAAATTAAGTTTCTTAAAGAACTTCTGTTATGGATACTAGATAACTGATATACTCAAGAAATATATAAACATACATATTGAATAAATACATATTTTTATTAGAATAAACTTAAATAAACATATAAACATCCATGACTTGACGGCTAATATCTGTGTTCATCACACAAATATCCGCCGCCGCCGGGATTTGAACCCAGGACCTCTGGCATAGAAGGCAATGTATGTTACCACTACACCAGCCGGTCGTCTTAACAATAACAATGTGTATCTTGGTAGAATGGCGGCGGTTGTGACCATCGTATCCAGTAATGACGGATAAGGTGAAAGTTACAGCCCGTTCACACATGGTCGCTTCTGTTCCGTTTTATCGGTTACGTTTTTTTTTTCATTATTGTCGGATACTGTGCCATATGTGAAATCGCTCTTTACAACTCCGTGCGCCATCAATTTAAAAAAAACGTATACGATAAAACGGAGACCATGTGTGAACGGGCTCTTATACGGAGCCTTTTTCTGAACAAAGCATAGTTTTTCGTTTTTTTTTACCGTATATACGAAGACTATGTGTCAACGGACTCTAAGGTTAAAGCAGATGCAACTATCACGGTTAAGGGGCTAGGCCGTACGCGAGGGACATCAATTATGCACGATTTCGCGCGACCGCGAAATTAATGTCGTTCGGTGGTAACTTGGTTTGGCATCTTTGTTTTCTTTCAGATTTCATTGTATCGATACTTTCTACTTACTGACATTAATTAGTTGTAAAAATAATTATTAATAATAGCATACAGAGTACACAAATTCATAATACGTAACTTTGCTGGCGCATCAAAGACGCGTGGTCTTGAATTCCAAAAGCGCACTGGCGATGAGATTTCTAAATCAAATGCGCGTGATTGTTCATACATTTTTCTATGGAGAATTCCCGTAAAACTTTTCCAGATTTTAAAGCTTTAAAAAAGAAGATTTTGTTTATAGAGGTACAAAAAAAGTAAATTACTATATTTATTGGTTTCTGAAGTGTTCAAAATTTTTTTTTTTAACGATTTGATTTGACTTTCTGGGTTAAAATCTGAAAAATACGAAGGCATGTTTTTGCATTTTTTTTTTAAATTTTGACCTATTATTGACGTTTATTTTATAATAACTACTAGGTTTTAAGAGTTAAAATTAGCACTACGTTAATTTTTGGTCTTTCAATTTAACATATGCAAATTATCACCATTCTCAATCATATCTAAGTAGGTAAAATATGAAGAATCGTAACACTCTTTTCGGTGTTTTATGCGATCAGCCTCCTTAATGAGCCTGCGTAGAGACAGACGGCGGAGTCTTAGTTATAAGGTCTCATCAACTTATTTAAATTACCAGAAGCCATTTCGGCGCCCTGAAAATTCTGACATCCACCACCCAGCGCTGGGCCAGCTTGGTGGATGATTGCCTATACCTCCTCGTCACCCAGGGGAGAGACTCATGCCCTGTAGTGGGCTCATTACTAAGACTTGAGACGATTTAGGATTTAGGTCAATATGTCAAACAGTTTCAAAGTGACAAAGTAACAGTTTCCTTCACAAAAATTCACATATAGAATATTTTTTTATAAACTTTCTTCCGTTTGTCTGTTTGAAAGCATTATTTTCGGAAACTGTCCGCCAGGTTTATGAAAATATATTTGCTTTCGATAAAACAACGCTAGAAGAATTCTGACGACCACTTTGGCGATGGGGTTAACCTATCTGCCTCAGACGCCTGTGTTTGCGGGTTCGATCCCCGCACGGAACAAGAAAAAAAAATGTTCCGTGTCTGGGTGTTTATCTATTTATGTATTTATATTCTAGGTTCCCCCTAGTTCGCTACATGGTATCCCATAACACAAGCTATGCTTACTCTGGGGCCATGTAGTTGGTGTGATTGTCTGGGGATTTTATTATTATTTTATTATTATTCTACAACCTCATACTTATAAACTTTTATGTCAAAAAGTCTTACAGGTCACTAATAACTGCTTATAGTTTCATATTTTATTTTGTATTCCAATCAGGTTTTTAACAGATTTGGTGGTAGATTCAGTTCAATTTGGAAATTGTGACTTATTTCAAATGTATTTAAATACTTACGAAATAAAGATTCTTTTGACTTTGACTTTGAATAATAAGTTGTTCCGTAGTGGCATACGCCTACTGATCATTTGAATTTGTAATATCATAGAAAATTAGTCGACAGATCAATCTGGGCCCTTTTTGGAAAAACTTTTATACTATTTTAACGGTAGTTAATACACGAGTTTCAAAATTATAAATATAAGAACCCAAAAAACTCTACTTAAATTAAATTATATTACTCACATATTTTCCTCGGCTTCCTATCTTTGTAGCAAAACACGCTAAACTTCAAAGAAACACCAGTAACGACACTTAACTCCTAAGTACATCTCAAAACTTCACCGAAATCTCCCAAATTGCAACGTCGACTTGCCGACAGCTTAGCTTGCATTGTTGCTAAGAAACTTCCAAATATTAATCATGATTTAGCCCAAGTATTGATATAACGCGAAAAGGGTCGGAAACTTGGGAAAAGTATCCACAAAACTTGGGATTTGAGCAAGAAAATGTAATCAGGGAAAATCATAATTCAATGTTCGTAAAGACGTACATTGTAATCTATGTTTTTGGGTAAAGTCGTATTATATTCTCCTTATTTTTTCCTATTTATGACTGTTTTCTAACTTTCAGGATTTAAACACAAATAATATGTGTCAAGACTTACTTAAAGAAAGAAAGAATGAAAAGAAAGAAATGATTTATTCGACAATAAAAAAACTTTGCAAACAAAAATAATTAAACATAAATTAATAATAAAAAATTGTCGAAAACGGCAACAGCTCAGCAAATGCTACAGCCGAAGGCTGCAAGCTGATTTTCAGCTGTGCCGGTTTGGAGGCTGGGGTAGCTTTTACAAATAAGTATAGCATTATTAAAACATAAAATTGGTGCATACATCAACGACTTATCTAAAAATAATAATAATTTATGAAATAGAGTAACAAATAAAAATTCACGATATACTCAAATAAAAATAATAATAGAATAAATAACATAGGTAAAGATAAATAAATGCAAAAAAGTTAATATGTATAAATTTAACTTAAATTATTTTTTGTTTATTTTTTACTTCAATGTATCAACCGAGTTGCAATGGTTTTAGTAACAAAAAGTCACCACGATGGCTCACATGTTATTACAAAAAAACCTGTGTTTTACAAATGTCACTTCAATAAATCATCGATTTTTTTATAGATATCATAAACAGATTTTGCATTGAATCATTCACACATTGAAAACTTTAATCAAATAAAGGTTGTATGCATTTACACTTTTCGAAGGCAACAAAAGTACTAACAGCTAAGCGGTGTAAATATTCAGATCTGACACTTAACTAGGATTCCGATTTACTCATCAATAATTCAAGCTGTCAAAACAAACTTTTGTATCTTCTCCCAAAATTTATTTAATTATTGTAAAATTTGTGCATTTTTTTGTAAATATTCACCTCAAATTCAACCATTTAGTATCCTAAAGCAGTAATTTTGTTGTGGTTAGTGAATTGTGAATTTAAAGTGCAATTTCTAAACTTGCCTAAAAGTGACAGGTAACGAACTTTATATTAGTTCAATTCATTGTTTCAAATTCATTGTTCTACTCCTCTGAATTTAATTTAATACCACCACTATCTAATATTTATTACATCTTATTATTAATAATAGGCTCCGTATTAACAACATAGTTCACATTGCCTTATAGTTCTTTTTCAAACTTTCGAACTTTGAACTACAACTTTTGTTTCACCTTATTTCAAACATGAATACTCGCAGTGCTTCTGCCCGCCAGTTGGAAAGCCAACTCCAACTCGCGCTCCAAGAGCTAAGCAAGTTCAGGAAGCAATGTGAACAGTTATTAAAGGAAAGAGAGGACAATGAACTGGAAACTTTGAAAGTTATAAACAGAAATAGTAGCCTTAAAGCAGAATTAGTCAATTTGCAAAAGCTTTACTTGGAGACTAGAGAGGCTAGAGATTGCTTAAGAAAACAGACAAGAGATTTTGATTCCTGTTATGTTGAATTTGATAGTAATTTGAAAAGCATAAACTCATTGAAATCTCAACTCTCAAGTGCCCAACTACACATAATTAAACTTGAAAAAGAGGCACTCAAAGTTAACTCAAACCAAACGCAAAAACTTTTTGAAGAATTAGTCCCTAACACTTGTTCCACGTCGGACTCACCAACAGTCACTATTGACTTGACTGGTGATGAGTCTATTTCAAACTTGTCTTACAAGGAAAATAGTAATATTAGTCATAATAAGTTAAAAAAGTATTTAAATTTACAAAGATTTATTAAGAAATCTAATAAAATTATAAAAAAGCAGAATTTATCGAGAAATTATGTAAATTTATCCAAAAAGCACAGTTCTGTGGTTGAGGAATGTAAAAATTATAGTCAAGAGGTGAATATCATGCAACAAAAGTATGAAACTGACATCAATTTACTACAGAATAAGATTGGTTCTCTGCAACAGTCCTTACAGGACATAACACAGCAGTATAATACTGCACAGGAACAAATAAATCAACATGTACTGGACATGGATGAGCTATTGCAACTGTCTAAATATAATGAAGAGCGCTTTCAATCTTTGACCAATACCATGTATTGTAATTATAAAGGCTCTTCTTCATTAAATTCATTAAGTGAGAAACAAAATGTCAGTTCCATAGTTAGTAAGCATGTAAGTAGTAAAAGCCCAATAATCATGTATTGTGATGAAATAGGTAAAAACATGGGCAGTAAATTGTTGAACAACCAAGAGGATGTACTAAATTATTGTATGCCTAGAGCTTCGCCAGAATGTATAATTGAAAAGGCTCTGAAGGGCAGGTACAGTCCTGATACAACTTTAATATTATTATTTGGGAGAAGGGGAAATGTGAGACAAAGTCAATTATTAATATATTTAGATAAGTTACAGGCCCTTACGGTAAAAAAAATTGTTTTGTTTACATTTCCTTACATAGGAGGAGCCGCCAGAGAGAATAGAATAAGATATAAATTGAATTTATTAATGCATGGCTACATGGGGTCTAATAACATATGTTTAAGTGAAACCTCAAGCATGTTGATTAATGTCATTGACATTAACTCAATTTGTAATTTTAAATTTAACTTGACAAAAGATATATATAATATATCTACTTATTTTTTAAAACAGATAGCACAAGTGCTATTAAACTTTTTATTTTTTAAACCAGCTAAGTATTTAGCTACTGATTCTGCTTTTATTGAGCAGTCTTGTATATTGACATGTCATAGTGAAACATGTTGTTCCACTACGCTGACAAGTTTGGGTTGTCCAAATTCTTTAAATTAGTAAATAAGACAACAGATGCTAAAGCATCTAGCAATATTTCCAGTGCTTTATATAATAAAAATTGTTTAAACCTGGTACATCAAAATATACAAGGCATCTCAGAGAAAGTCTTTGAAATTGAATTGTTTTTGAATGCCGAACATATAGACATTCTTTGTATAACTGAACATTTTTTGTTAGACCACCAGTTAATTGTAAATTTTTCTCAGCACCAAGTTGCTAGTTCGTTCAATAGACAGACAGCAATACATGGGGGCTCTTTAATAATATTAAATAAATCTTTAAAATTTAGAGAACGTACCGACATAGTGAGCCTATCTATTGAACAAACTATTGAAATATCCTGTGTAGAATTGACAAACTGCATAATTGTTTGTATATATAGACCCCCTAAATCACACTATGATAGTTTTGAACTTGTTTTAGAACAAGTATTGGATAAATTATGTAATAAAACTAAGAAAATATTTGTTTGCGGGGACTTTAATGTTAATTTATTAGAAAATTCATCATTGAGTAAAAAACTAATAAATTTGTTTAAATGTAATAATCTTAGTAACCTGTTCCTAGAACCAACTAGAATAACAAGGACCAGTGCAACTTGCCTAGATAATGTGTTTTCTAATGTTACTCCGGTAAGTTCATCAGTTATAAATAAACTAAGTTCTGATCACAGCGGTCAGTTGGTTACTTTTAAATACTCAAAGAAAATACAGGTTAATAAGAATATAATGGTTGTTCCGGTCAATAAAAAGCGTTTGGAGAGATTTAGATGTAGTATTATTAAAAATATGCCCCATATAGCCCACACCAACAATGTAAATTTACAATACAGTAATTTAAGTAGTATAATAAATAAACAACATGAGAGTGTATTTATTCCGAAAAAAGTCTCTCCAAACAATTGTAAATCCTTCAGTGATTGGGCTACCACAGGTATACATATAAGTAGAAAGCACCTATATGATCTCTATCATGAGAAATCATATAACAAAAGTGAAAATTTTTGCAACTACGTTAGAATTTACTCAAAATTATTTAAAAGAGTATGTGCCGCAGCCAAATCTATATATCTAAGTAATAAGATAAAAAATAGTTCTAATAAGACTAAAACAACATGGAACATAATAAATAAGGAAACTGGAAAAGTTAAGGATCGCAATACTGAGTTTAAACTTGTAATTGACAATAAAACCATTAATGTAGATGAAAATGTTGCGACAGCATTCGAAAATTGTTTTGCTGACATTCCAGTTTCAACTACTAAATTGTTAAATTCTTCACCTGTGGTGGCTGAATCATTGCTGAAAAATCATGTAAGTGAGTGCAAGGAGTCTTTCAAGTTCCAACCCATAGACACCGGGGACATTTTTAAAACATTTAAGACAATTGATGTTAAAAAGACAACTGATTTGTGGGGCATATCTGTTGAAATCTTAAGTTCTATCATAGATGTAATAGCTCCTTGCCTTGTTGAAATATTTAACAACTGTATTATAAGTGGGGAGTTTCCTGATTTAATGAAGCATAGTAAGGTTATTCCTTTATTTAAATCGGGTAGCTCTACGGACCCTACTAATTTTAGACCAATTTCGATTTTACCAACATGTAGCAAAATTTATGAAAAAATTATTCTCAACCAGCTATTAGCTCACTTCACAAAAAACAATTTACTTCATAACAAACAATTTGGATTCACAAGGGGTCGTTCGACAACTGATGCTGGTGTTGAACTGTTTGAAGTAATAGCTGGTGCCTGGGAGGGGTCACAGGATGCTCTAGGTGTATTTTGTGACCTATCCAAGGCATTTGACTGTGTTCAGCATGACACTCTCATCAGGAAACTCCACCACTATGGCATCAAAGGCACTGACCTCAAACTTTTGAATTCTTACCTGAGTGATAGAATCCAGAAGGTTGAGGTTAACCGGAAAAGGTCAGCTGGGTCGGTTGTGAGAATGGGAGTGCCTCAAGGTTCAATTCTGGGCCCATTTTTATTTTTAGTCTATATAAATGATCTACCCTATATGGTAGGCAATAATCACGATATTGTATTGTTTGCTGATGACACATCATTAATTTTTAAAATGATAAGGCAGAAAACCAACTACGACGATGTAAACAATGCTCTCTCTAATGTAGTACAGTGGTTTAATGTAAATAATCTAGCTTTCAATGATAAAAAAACTAAATGTATAAAATTCTCCGCACCAAATGTAAAACAAGTTGAGTCTGATCTGCGGCTTAATGGGAACAGGTTGAATCTAGTAGATAACACTGTTTTTCTTGGAATTACCTTAGATTCTAAATTGCAATGGGGCGCCCATATCTCACAGCTAGCGAGTAGACTTAGTTCTGCAGCGTTCGCGGTAAAGAAAATTCGCTCATTGACTGATGTTAATACGGCGAAGCTGGTTTATTTTAGTTATTTTCATAGTATAATGTCCTACGGCATCCTACTTTGGGGCAATGCCGCAGACATTGACACGATATTTACACTGCAGAAAAGGGCTATTCGTGGAATGTATAAACTTGGAAGTAGAGAATCTCTAAGAGAAAAGTTTAAAGAGATTGGTATCTTGACCTTTGCATCACAATATATATATGAAAACATTATGTATATTTATAAGAATAGTAGTAAATTTAAAACTATGAAAGATAAGCATGATAAAAATTATTCTGTAATGACAAGGAACGACCATAAATTAGCGTTTCCCAAATTAAGGCTGGCTAAAAGCACCAAATCATTTATGGGAATGTCAATACGCATTTATAATAAAATACCACAGTCAATTCAATCTCTAACGTTTAATAAATTTAAAAGAACTATCAAAGAAACATTATGCAAAAAAGGCTACTATAAACTCAAAGATTATTTAGATGACAAAAGAGCGTGGGATTGATGTCTCCACAGGTTATTTCCAAATATTAAACATTAATCACTATGTAAGCAGCTTGGCTGCGACATGATATTGGCAAGCACGAATAGCTGTCTTCTGTTTGTTTGTTCATGTCATAGCAGAGCTGTATTTCTGCCAAATTGTACCTATAATAAGCACTTTTTACAAAAGAGTGCCGAGAGTTTTTTTTCCGCCGGCTTTTTTCCTCTCGGTCTACCTAGGGTTCTACTTTCATTTCGTTTTTTTAAAGCCGAAGAAGAAGTAGTAGTAGACATCACCAAGACATTGGTGGATAATGGGCGATCATTATCTTTATAAGCTGAGAGACGCACACTTCTCGACGGAGGCCTTCCCCTGGATTCTTCATGTCGTCCGGACCCGCGCCGCCCTCATCCAGCATTTGACGTTCGTAAAGTGTATAAAATTACCTACTACGAATAAAAAAGTTTTCATTTTCATTTTCATTTTCATTTTCATTTCAACGTAAAATGATTCCATGTTCATTTATGCCTAGCGATGAAGTAAGACTTAAATTTTTTAAAGATTTTTGGCATTTTATAATGCTCACATAATAATTTTATAGATAAAACTACTTAATACAATCGAGCCCGACTGGAATCGAACCCGAACCGAGCTCGTAGGATTTGGGATTGAATCGAATGAAATCAAAGCTTCAGCAAGCTCCTAATCTGTCTTTTAAAATAAGTCACAAACACAGTTTTTGCAAATTGGCAATTTCCCAAAAGCAGTTATTCTTACATATTAAGGGGTCCAGTTTCTCTGTAGCTCTACTTTGTTCGATCTACAAAATTTAGAATCCTCTAAGTTATTCAATTACTTACCCACGATATTAAGTTGGAAGGCCAGAGACATTTTCGGTTCCGTGTTGACTTGACACTCGTATATCCCGGCGTCGCGTTCTTGTGGGAACTTTATCTGCAGCGTCCAGTTTTCAGACTTATCTGGCCTTATTACCTGGAAAATGGAAAGAATATTTATGATAATAATAATAATTCTTTATTCATGCCAAGAATACAGTGTACGTTACATTTTCATGCTTAACTAGTTGATTTTACATGTTATGTTACTGTTGCCCTAACTAGATTATTAAATAATCTGTATTTAGGGCCGCAGTGCTATTTTCAATTCGACATTAGCTGAATAATAGTTTCTAGTGGAAGAATTTACGGTTTTATAAATAGGTAAGCATTTTAGATACAAGTCAAATAATTCAATAATTCAAAATTAAAATAATAATATTTCTTTAAGAAAAAGGTAGTTAGATTAGTAATGATTTGTTTCGTGGCATGAGAATCCAATTTTTGTTTGAAATAAAATTTACCCTATGTTATCCCTATGTTAGTAGAATTAAATTGAAAATAAATAATATATAAAAAATATTTAAAATTAACATAAAAATTTAAATTTAAATCAAAATAAGAATTTAAATCCAAATCTAAACCAATATCACATTCAAAGTGAAGTAAAACTAAAGTAAACCAAGTAGTTCATAATTAAATAAAATGATAAATAAATAATGAGAAATATAATGGTACAATTGAAGTATAATTTTGACTGCATTTATAACTCAAGCCAGACACACCGCTAAGGTGTGCTCTGCCGTGTCGTCGGCCACCCCACAATGATGACACTCTGTCGTCACCTCCCTCCGGGCGAACCGTTACAGGTAGTGACCAAAACAACCATGTCCGGTCAATACCTGCACAAGGCGGAAGGTCAGAGTCGCCCACCTTCGCTGCATCCACTCAACGAGGACAGGACGGATCGCATTGATCGTCCAAGCCCCGTAAGCGGGCGCGGCAAGAGATTCCTCCTCTCCTCTAAGTAGTGCCCCGCTGGCAGTCCTTAGAGGAAGCCACCTCCTTGGGACAGGGGTGCCCGCCCGCATTCCTCCTCCCGGTTCGGTTCCGGTAAACGGCACTGAGCACCAACCACGGGGGTCGCTTGCCAAGACGCAGACTCATAGGAAATCGAACGGTGCCCTCGCAATGCCCTAACCATCATGACCCTCTTCGATTTCCGCAGCAGGGCCCTATTTTGGCGGTTGAGGGCATCCTTCCAGATGGGCGCTCCGTAGAGGGCCATGCTTCCTGAGGTAGAGCCTACAGCATGGGGAACGTTCGGCAGCAGCTGCCGTAGTGCAGCCAGCGCCTTGATGAACCGTTCGGCCAGCACCTTAAAATGCTGACCGAAGGCCTAGCGCCCATCGAGGATGAGACCCAGATACCGCATTTCCGTCTTCAGGGGTATCCGGAATTCATCCACCATCAGCGTCGTGCCTGAAGGGGGACCCTGCCGAGGCCTCCAGTATTTGACAATCACCAAGTATATACATACAGAGAATAAAACTTTCATTTTAATTTTCATAACAAAGTTTTCTACTGAAAAAATTTAAAGTTTAGTTTTTGTATTCAAGATAAAGATTGTTAAAGATTGTTTTTATAATGATTATTTTAGTACCAAAAAAATCTTCCTTTCATAAGTTTATTGAAAGGTCACAAAATTTAATCTATTATAAAACATTAAATTTTAGAATCAACCCTTATCTAAGGTTACGCCTAAATCATACCATGATACTTGATTGTATTTTGATATGTTTTTAATGTGATTTGCGTAAAATACTAAGTATCGTTCGTTGAACACGCAATTTCACGAATTTGGGTATGAGCAAGGTTAATGATAATAATCAGTTGTGAATTATTGAAAAGGGAATATTAAAATACAATTTATTTTGTTTGAATACGCTGTTAGGGTAGTGGAAGTTAAATGATTTTTGATTACCTGTTCTGTAATGTTGGATAACTTTCAATTGTTGGTATATTATTATGTATTGTATAATACTATTTTGAATTTGTATTAAGCTTTTTTACACATTATTTGAAAGAGAAAAAAAGTGCAGCCCGGTCAGTACAAGGATAGTGAGCTCGCGATAGTTAATTAAATACGTTGACTTCCATTTTTTGAAGGTTACGTTAAGTGGATGGTTCCGAGTGCTGTATTTTTCTCTACAGTTGTCATGAGGGTATTGCAGAAGCCATTTCAACGCTCTGGCAACTCTATCATGCAACAACAAACACTGGATTAACTTAGTGAGTCGCAGCCTTAATCTTTTTGTCAGCCAGTAAAGAAATTCATGTTAAATTATTTTAAATGTTTGTTTGACCTCTATATCACCCTGTGGTAGGTGAAGATGACATCACATAAGTTTCAGGAAGGTTATGTATCTTCACTAAATAATACGTGCACACATCATCACTGATGCTGTAATATTTGGTGGCAAATTTTATATAGAGGGTGTTCGCTGCCCTGAATGTAGGACCTCCAAGCGAAGGTCATTTGGGTTAGTCGTCTTTTCCAGGAACAGCAGAGCTATTCTAAGTCCACATAACGGCTAAATAAATAAATAATTTACGCTTCATTAACATCATCATCACGACTCTTTGTACTGAGCCCACTGCAGAGCTATGAGTCTCTCCCCTGGGTGACGAGGAGGTATAGGCCATAATCCACCAAGCTGGCCCAGTGCTGGGTGGCGGATGTCAGAATTTTTAGGGCGCCGAAAATGGCTTTTGACAACCCCTAACGACTACTGTATACAAGTATACAGCACTCGGGACCGATTGCTTAACGTGCCCACCGAACACGGAAGTCGCCGTGATCAATGAATGTTCGGCGGTCACCCATCCAAGTACCGACCGCGCCAAACGTTGCTTGATCTGTGATATCGTTTGATACACACAGTATTCACGGCGCCACGACGACTTCATTTACGCTTAAGTTATTACAAAAAGAAACTTGTTATTTTATGTCGTTTTCCTCAAACCTTTACCTCATGAATTACCTTACTATAACCACAACGTTTGACATTCGAGGTTCATATAATAAATCATTCAAGAATAATAAAAGACATGAAATATATTTTTGCGAACTTCCGAAGTTGACGTGACGCATCGACTCCTGTCTATGTTGGTCTATGTTCGATTTGAAAGAACCACGGTAGTCAGTACTAGAATGGATGATCGCAAAACTTTAATTTATTATAACTTTAGTTCTTCGAAGTCCGTAGCTGCTAGGATGGGTAATCGATGAACCATATTTATAACATTTAAATTATCTTTTAAATTATCCTTTAACACAACCCAGGGTTGTCTGGAAGAGATTGTCTGTAGATGATAAGGCCGCCTATTGTGCACTGTACCTATTATATTATTAATAAAGTTATGTCTTACTCCATGTGTACAATGAAGAATAAATATATAAATACATTAGATATACCTAAAGTTCTTGGAGTAAATCTTAAATGTATTCATCGTAACAGCTTGTCCAGGTGACGCGAGTCAAAACGCACGTGGGTATAACGCAGAAGGCGCGACATCCTGTGGACAGAGCGTATGAACCTCTATACCCTGGCAAATAATTCAATGCAGTAAAATGACAGTTCAAAATGGCTAAACGAAAAATAATGATACCAGTTAAAAACTTCGTAGTTAAAGAACTGAATGAGAATGATTGAAAATGAATAGAATCTTTTTCATTCGATTAACGTAAAATTTTAAAGCATTGTATAAATAATTGAATTTGAACTGCGTACTTTACTAACTTTATTGAAAATAATGAATTATAAAACAAACCTAGTGCTTTAAAACGGTTACAGTAGAAGTAACATCGACTTGGTAATACTTTTTAGAAACGAAATTTCAAGAAGAGTTACTCTTTGCTAGCAGAATCATTAAAAAATATATTTTAAGAGTTGAAATATTTCTTTCTTTTTTTTTCAAAAATTACTTTGTAATAATAAAAATAAATTTATTCATTCGCTGAAACCACATCACTATTTTTTTCTTCCCTAAAGTGGGCACTCTGGAACTGTCATTTTACTGCATTGAATTATTTGCCAGGGTATGGTATCTCACCATCGCACGCGAAGGTACAGTCACGTGCATTAATATGTACAAACTTCGCAACTTATTCGGATGTGATAAGGTTCAAATTCCAATGAAAATATATACATATTATTAGACGTGACTGTACAACGGCTTCACAACTTCTCAGGGTCACCTGGACAAGCTCTTAGGGTTCGTTTGAAACCGTTTTGGGAAAACCATTCGAGGAAAAATTTACAGACAAGAACTAACAATGGATTAACTTTGTGGTTTGTGACTAAAACCTTTGTGTTTATGTTAAAACGCTCTTTGATTGTGAAACAGATGATGTTATGAGATGAACTTATTTATTTAAAAATATCTGTCGCTAAGGTCTAGAGTACAGAACAGATTTTATTAAAATGACAATATATTAGTCGTGGCGAGAAGTCGTCGTGGCGCCGTGGTTACTGTGTGTATCATACGATATCACAGGTTAAGCAACGTTTGGCGCGGTCGGTACTTGTATGGGTGACCGCCGACCATTCATTTCTCACGGCGACTTCCGTGCTTCGGAGGGCACGTAAAGCTGTCGGTCCCGGGTGCTGTATAGGTACTTGTATACAGTAGTCGTTAGGGTTTGTCAGAAGCCGTATCGGCATCCTAAAAATTCTGACATCCACCACCCAGCACTGGGCCAGCTTGGTGGATTATGGCCTAAACCTCCTCATCGCCCAGGGGAGAGACTCATACCCTGCAGTGGGCTCATTACAAAGAGTTGTGACTATGATAGTAGACTTCATGAAGTCACTAAATCATTTATGGGTCAATGCATACGTTTTTATAATAAGGTTCCCACAAATATTCAAGACTTACCACTTGATAAATTTAAAATAACTATTAAACAAAAATTGTGTAATAAAGGCTTTTATACAATATCTGAATATATGGACGATAAAAGTCCTTGGTTGTAATTGTTTTTCTAAAGTGCTCAATCTCCAACTCCACCTTCAACTCCATCTCCATCTCCAACTCCATCGCCTTCTTATCCAACGCCATCTACATCTCCTTCTTGTCCATACAACAGCAAGAACGTCATGCTCCCTCAGGCGGCATGGCACCCTCTTCCCTAAAATATGGTTGAGGAGGGTGATGGCTGGTGCTTGCGTTATACTCGTGAACGGGTGCTGCTAGCGGTGCCAGGTTGTTTTGCTGATGACTTTATGACTTTTTTTGAACTTGACTCTGACTTCCCCATTTCCGTGTCCACGTCCTGTCTATGTCCACGACTATCCTCATCTCCATCCACATTATCTGTTTTCTCTCTCACCTCTATCGCTACGTCTATCTCTGCTTCTATCTTTGCCTCTATATCTATGTCTACGTTTCTCTCTAGTACTTGATTGCCTATTGTATAAATATAATAAGTAGTAGACTCCAGAAGATCAACTCGTTCATGGGTCAATGTGTACGCTTCATTTTATAATAAAATCCTAAAATATTTAAGATTACCCTATTAACCCTTCGATAGATTTAAGGTTAAGTGTTATGTGATAAGTTTTACTTTAAGATATCCGGATGCAAGAAGTTGGGATTCCCTGGCTGTAAATTGTTACTATTTATTATTTTTTCTCTTATTTTTAAAAGATGATTGCTGTTGAGTTTCTTGCCACTTCTTCTCAACAGATCGACTTTCCGAAGTGGTGGTAGATTCAGTTCAATTTGTAAATTGTTTGACTTATTTCAAATGTATTTAAATACTTACGAAATAAAGAATATTTGAGTTTGAGTTTGAGTTTGAGTGAAGATGATGATGATGATTATAGTTAAGTGATACCACCGCTGCCGGTATCACTAAGGGCGTGGTTCCATCTCTACGGTACGGCGCCGTATGGAGTGCACGGCGCGGCGCCGTACAGATGAATCCATGGCCTTACTGCCTATCGAGGATGCAATAGAATGCATGGACAAGTTTTTTCATTGACCCGAATGACTAAGGTTACCTGGAAGACATCATATTTAGTAGATTTTTGTCATCATTTTTAGTCTTCAAAGTCGTAATTTGTGATCATTTATTTTGAATTGTTTCACAATTAATTTCCGAATGATCAGTAAGTACAAAACATTGTGAGTAAAAATAAATATCTTAAATTAAGTTTTTTAGTCACCAGCCACATTTAAAAGTTATTTTCATTGATACGATATAAACGTACCCGCATATTTATTTTAGTATCGCTCAGTACTAAAAAAAAGTATGGCACCACAAACTTTATTACAAATACTCGCTGTTGATAAACAGAGCTACTACGCCACGGCATTTAAGTTTTAATGCTACGACGTAGTACTACAAGATGTTTTGTAGTAGCGCGTAGTCGTCTTTATTTCAATAGTGTCTATGCATTCATAATTTAGATTTACCATGCTTTGTTTGATATGTTAGCGAATATTAATTTGTTTTTAATAAATACATACCTTTTTTTGTGCAAACATCGCTTCCGTAAATGATACTTATTGAGAAAAAATTTACCGGTGACTTAAAAACAACCCTTTATACTTATTTTACGATTACACAGAAAAAATAATGACAACATAAATTTTAAGCAATACGAACCTGAAAACGCTGATCCGAAGTATAAGTCAATATACCCGCCGTCAAAATGTGCAGGTCTCGTTTCCTTATCCACGATACCTGAATAAATAAAATATCATCTTATTCACGGGCACATTTAAATTTATCAAGAATTTCATATTACACCTGATCATGCATTAAACATGATGTCATGCTTTGAAAAAATATGCGACAGGCACGCCACCTATTTCAATTAAGTGGCGAAAAGATACTTGAAGTCTGTGATACCGGTACTTCGTATTTTAAAGTGGAATTTTTGACATTATTCAGCCTCTTTGCGGTCTCAGTCATATTTTTTAATAAAATTTTATAAAAAATATGATTGAGATCAACTTTTTTTATAAAATATTAACTTTTTTACAAAACATCTTTTTTATTTTGGTTCTCATATCATAAATGAATTCTTGAGCCTGCGATTCTTGCAACTGGGTCAAAGAGTCACTAGAGTGAATCAAGTTAAAACATAATACCTATTTATAAATATACATATATATATTATAAATAGGTTAATATAAATATATAAATAAATAATAATATAAAAAGAGTTTGTATACTTGGGTTTCTTGTTTACAAGAGATGGGAAGTGTGAAGGTGATATTGAAAGGAGAGTAAAAGCAGGAAATTGTGTTAATGGCGCCTTATACTCGGTTATGGCAAGCAAAATTATACCGAATAAGGCTCGTCTGGCCATACTTGAAGGAGTTTTGGCGCCAACACTTATGTATTGTAGTGAATCTTGGGTGTGGCAGAAGAGACATGAAAGCAGGATTAATGCTGTGGAGATGAGAGCTCTGAGAAGCATGTGTGGAGTGAAATTGAGTGAGAGGGTGCGCAACAGTGAAATAAGAAAGAGATGCGGATTGAAAGAGGATGTAGTGACTAAGATTAAAAAGGGTATGCTACGGTGGTTTGGGCATTTGAAAAGGATGAGTGAAAGTAGATTTACGAAAGAGGTGTACAGAGCAAGAATGGATGGTGTTGTTGGAAGGGGCCGGCCTAGGCGAACGTATGCCGATCAAATTGGCGACATTTTAAAAAAGGGCCTAGTCAAAAGTACCCGTAACCGGCGAACATGTATGAAAAGATTGATGAACGTGGAAGAAGCGAAAGAGGTATGTCTGGATCGCAGCAATTGGTGTTCCCTTGTCTCTGCCTACCCCAAGGGGAGACAGGCGTGAGGTTGTGTATGTATGTATAAATAAATGTAGGTTTTGTTCTATTTTTCAAAAGTTTAGGGTTCGATTCCCGAGCTGAGAGCAAGTTTTTGAGTAAGTGTAGTTAATATTTTTATCAAAATCCATGACATGGTTCCAAAGAACAGACCTTCGTATCTCTCTTAGTTTCAGACTCTCCCATACAGAATAATTTGAATGATTCACCCTTTATACGTCAGTGTTATATTTTACCAATTTTCATATAAATTTAAAAACTACTCAAACATTTAATACAAATAGCGACTATATTTAATATTGAAATAGATTTAAATAAATATTTGAGACAATTATTTATACTGGGATTTATTTCTATACAGTTTTTGATGACCACTTTGGCGATGGGGTAAACCTCTGAGGGTCTGCCTCAGACGCCAGTGGTTGTGGGTTCGATTCCCCCACAGGACAAGAAAATAAATGTTTCATGTCGGGGTGTTTATCTATTTATGTATTCTAGGTTCTACCCTTGTTCGCTACATGGTATCCCATAACACATTTTATTTTTATTATTTATTAGTTTTTAACCATCATAAGATCTCATTAGCATCGGTTTGACAGCGATATCGCAAAATATATGTTTAAGACTTGGTATATTATGTATGTATGAAGCAGTAAAACGAATACCTAGAGCAGGCATGCCTTTCCTACCAAAGTGGTGCATATTAGTATGCTTTATAAAGTTAAACTGTAATGTCACATAGGGCAGATTTTAAAAAGTTTGTTACCGGTACCATAGTCACTTAATTGCTCCAAAAAAGGTAAGTTCTAAAAGTAAAATTTATGTAACCTGTAAAATTTAATTCGCGTTGCACATTTACATTTTACATTACAACAGTTTTTTTTTTTAATAAATATTATATTTCTGACATTCACAAAACATTATCTAACCTTAATTAAGTTTCTTAAAGAACTCATGGTATGGATACTCGATAGGTTTTACTTTATTTAGAAACTAGCTGTGCCCGCGGCTCCGCTCGCGATAATTTCGGGATAAAAAGTATCCTATATTACATCTAGTACCTCTGATGATTCGTCGAGTAGTTTTTGCGTGAAAGCTGAACAAATTTCCACGCTTTCACATTTATAATATTAGTAAGGATAAGGATTGACATTTTATAATATTTGACAATTAATTGTTTAGATCACTTTCACATGAGACATGAACGAAAATACTTCAGCGCAAAGCTTCCGAGTAAACTATGTTGAAAGTTAACCCGTCCGGCACGTGAACATGAAGATTTCTAGAACTGCTAACCCTGCTAAACAACTGACCATGCGAGAAACAACTGACACCGAGATCTACTCCAGCAACACCAAATGTCTGCCCTTGAGCCTTATTAATTGTCATTGCATAACACACCGATACTGGGAATTGCGTTCTTTTAAATTGGAATGGAAAATTATTTGGTATTATGGGAATTCTGGGAATAAAGACGGTTTCTCCTGGACCGCAACCTGTTAAAATTTGAGCCTCTATTAAATTTTGTTGCAACTGGGTTACTTTTAGCCGAGTTCCATTGCAAAGTTGGTGTGGTCTTAAATTTCGGAGCAGAATCATCGGAATGCCAATTTTTAAACAAATTTCATGAGAAGGAAGTCCGGGCATATTTAAAGAATTTAAAAATTGTATCGGGTAGTTAGTGGCTTTTTGTTCATCGACCATTCTATTTATTGAACTATAAACTTTGCTTTCCCCCTGTATATTAGACAGTATTTTATTATTAATCTCAGATGCCTGGTCATTGCGAGGAGTTAAAATGGACCTTTCGCATAGCCAAGAATTGTCCCTATTAAATATACCTATTTGTTAAGTCACCGTAAACCGATGGGATTGCACTATACAACATAACTCAGGCGTCAGAATAAGTTTTCCTTGGTGTAGTTGTGGATAGGTACCTTCAACAATCTTTAATAATATATCAGAAAATTCACGATCATCCGGGTTATCTCCAGTTCACATGTTTATAGTCAAATTCACCGATTTTATATCTCGCCACAAATAAGAGCTTTCAGGCAAGCCCTAACCTCATCAGCTCGGGTTCCCCGTGGTATCGCCGGTAAGGTTTGTCGGAAATCACCACAAAATAAAACCGTGATACCGCCCATTGGTCGATCATTTTGTCTTATATATATCCCTTAGAGTTCTGTCTACCGCTTCTACTCCTTTTCGATGGGCCATCGTACATTCATCCCATATAATTAAATTACACTCACTCACGTAATACCTTAGCTTTGTCACTATTTTGAAATAACAATCTCAAATAGAATCACTCGGCGTAAGAAATGAAAATAAAGCTGAAACGCCTGTGCAATGCTATCTACCTAAACCTACTTCACTTAAAAATAAATACTTATAATTACTATAATTAATAAAAGTACCTACGCTTTTACCTACTCAAAACAAAAAAAGACTGAACATAAATAAGCCAAAATTTGGAATTTGACCGAATATTTAAACACTTCCAAAACAACTAATACCTATTTAATAAAATAACAACAAAATTAAATTAAAATAAACTATTTAAAGACTAAAAGTCGCGTCAAACGCATCAACATCCAAATATTGAATCGTAGTATCTCCTTCTTAGTTTGTGTAAGCTTGCGCTCGCCTCCCGCCTTTTTATACCCTACCGCCGCGAGCCGCGTCGAGCGCGGCAACCGTTACGCAAAAATAATCCTTATAGCATGATTCAGTATTCACGCCCGATGGCTTATTAGCGTATTTCATTTATGAGTTTGGTGTTTCTATACCGATTTCTATGATTCTTTTTTTATTGAATAGGCAATAATGTTATTTTTTTTATTTTAGGGATGAGTGAGAGTATTATAAACGTAAGAGTAAACAAATATAATCAGAAAGCTCCGAACTGCTAAGCTATCGGGATTTACACGTGTTATTGTGAGTCAACCATAAAATATAGGTAGAATATTTCCGTCATACATGATTTCTATGTAGCTTTAACCATTAAGGCTCTACATGCGACGGAAGCTTAAAAAATGAAGTAACTTCTCCCGATTTTTCAACATTTCCTTCACTGCTCTGCTCCTATTGTTTGTAGCGCGATAATAAGTATACTATAACCTGCCCAGGAGTATGAAGAATAATTTTACCAAGTTTCGTTAAAATCCGTTGAGTAGTTTTTGTTTCTATAAGGAACATACAGACAGACAGACAGACAAAAATTTTACTGATTGCATTTTTGGCATCAGTATCGATCACTAATCACCCCCTGATAGTTATTTTGAAAATATATTTCATGTACAGAATTGACCTCTCTACAGATTTATTATAAGTATATAGATATATAGATATATAGATATATAAACATACATACATACACATACATAACTTCACGCCTTATAGGGTAGGCAGAACACCAGAGTCTATAAACCATCTGATGTCACGTTTGACGAAGGAGGTATTATAATGATGGAGACAGGCTTTTGCAGTGATAAAACCTCCGATAAAATAGATAAAATAGGGGCCTATAAAACCTCCGACCCTTAATAGACTTTAACAGTATGCCCGGGAAGAGAAGCAGCTGTATGTTGTAGGATTTTCTTTCGCTCCCAGTCCAGCATGGAACGATTTTATTGAATGTATAAATATTTTTATAAGAATATAAACTTAAACAAACAAAATGACTTTACAGCTAATGTATATGTAACAAATATTTAGCGCAACCGGGATTCGAACCCATGACCTATGGACTAGAAGGCAATGTTTGTTACCATGACAACAACCGGTCGTCGAAATTTACCATCCAGTACTTCCCTGTATAAAACTACAAACGTAGCCAGCCGTCTTTTTTACAGGGATTAGGAACACATCATTTCTTAAATGAAGAGTTGATGAGGAGGTTGGTTAACCATTAAACGTACCTAAAAGTAACTTAAAACATTGAATTTCTTTCTATAATTTTTAAGCAAAGAAAACCAATTTTAAATAAAACAATGAGACTTAAACTTAGAGAATAATATTAGAATTAGACAACGCAAAACTTAGGCTCCTACGTCAATTGTTTCGCGAGAAACTTCGAACAAAGTTGCCTAAGGCAGATTTATGACAGTACATCTGTCACCTCCTCGGTGATTCAAAAAACTTAAGACTTTATGAAATCAGAAGCTTTGGAAATTTAAACTTAGAATGAAATGATCTTCTTCTCATTATAATAGTCGTAAAGAAAGTTTGCCCGCCCAAAAACTTCCCTCTTTAATTACGTTGTCAGTGGCTGGCCAGTGCGAGCTCTTCAATAGTGCAACTTTCCGGGCACAAAGGGCAGACAAAGGGTATAACATAGTTTGTATACATCGCACATGCTTTTGTGATACTTACAGCTTTATCACCAAGTTGTTCTACTCTGCAGTGCAGGAATGCAGTCTGTCCGACTACTGTGGTGACGTTTCGAGGAACATTGTACTCGAAGTACGGGAATGATCCCACACTGTCTTCCCCGTAATGAGCTGTCCCTGAAACAAGTGAAATAAGATTGATTATTGTAATGTTTTACGATTTTGGCGAAAAAGAGTGATGTAAGTTGGTCATGTGTATCTGTGATGCAGAGTATGAGCGTGGGTGGACGAAAAGCTGGTTCTTTGACTGAATATCTGTTTAAGATTCCGTGACTTATTTTTTAAACATGTGGAATATGTTTTTACCAAAAAACTAACAGATAATAGATAGGCATCCATTCATTATGTGGTAATAGTTTATGATATAGGAGGCCAAACACACTCCTTGATGTTATGATGCTTTTTGGTACGTTTCAAGATGGTTTAACTGCGTCTGTTTTTCCTGAACTCCATTTTTCAAGTTTCAAGTAAATAGGTGTAGTTTTGATAAAATTATAAAAGAAATAAAAGACAAGTTCTCTTTTATTTCATAAAGAAAAAAGAACCACTTGCTTAATTGTACTTCGCAAATATCGCCTGTAGACTAGTAATTCATTTCGGTACATTGTATGATGAATCAAATGCTGCGATTAGTCCTTAAGCCTGTAAATATAATAATATACCACATGAGACTAAGAACATTCTCATGTTGGAACGTATACAAAATAAATTCATAAGGTATTTATATTTGAAACAATATGGAGTATACCCTTTCTACCCGTTGAAGTATCCTACATTATTCATCCTGGGTATGGTGGGATATAATGAATTAAGAGTTAGGAGAGAACTGGCTATGGCCACCTATTTGTTTGGTGTATTAAGAGGCAAGGTAAACAATTCGGGGTTGCTGGGGAAAATACACCTTAGTGTACCGGACGGGTACGTGGGGCGGAGGCGACGGCCGCGGCTGCTCGCGGAGCCGCGCGCGCGCACTAACTTGTTGCGCGAGGCGCGGCTGACCCGCGCAACGCGACTCTTAAATTTAGTGTCGGATCGAGTAGACCTATTCTATTGTACTCTGAATGAATTCACTAAGGCTGCTATGTTTGTTACTTGTTATTTATAGTTTATTCTGTTTAGGTTTTTTATTAAATATTTAAGTTTTTAGCATGTACTATCGCATTAGGCTATATCCTGTAATGGTAGTATGTATGTGGCAATAAATAAATAAATTTTTGATTTCATCATCACTTAACATAATATTCAAACGCAGGTACAGTCACCAATAAAATAATTTATTCAAAATATAATTGGCTGCCCTTTCAACTTCTGTGGGCGTTTAATTGGAACTTTTCAAAAAGTATCTAGAAAGAAATTATAAATAATAAACAAGATACGGACGTCACAAATTATTTCATAATTTCGCAACCTTTTTGTTATACTTTGCCACATAATTTTATATTCTCCTTTACGTGCTAACACACGGAATATCAAAATACAGGGTAATGAGCTCGTAGGTTTTCATGTTATTCAAAAAGATAATTTTGTTCTTTGGGACTTTATTGTGTTCTGAAAAAAAAAAGGTGAAACTTTCGAGGCAAAGACTATTTAGGGCACATCTATCGTATTTCGAATATTATAGCGCTAATTTCATATTATTTAAACATACAGGGTTATTTGTTTTGAAAATGAAAACATTTTAATAGAAGGTTAAGAATAATTGTGGATTCGATTTGTGAGAAAAATTAAATTTTATACTTTACTAATTTTTTTTATTTAAATTTTACAATTCTTTGACAGCAACAACTCTTTTTAACAAGTGACCAAATTTTAGTTTAATCTGTTATTTACGTCTACAAAGCAAGAAATAAAAAATCCATCTATTTATTTCAAGAAAATCACTTCAATAAAACATAAATCTTACGCGGTCCGTACCTACCTACCTACTATCCACGCGAGCAAAGGTCGATGCCTCGCGCGCCCGGGCGCGTTGCGTGACCTACTTAGCTTAATGTATGACGTAACAATCAGCTGTTAAATTTCATACTTATTTAGTATAAAAGGTGATTCTAATTTCCCATCACACTTCAATCATAGGACTGTCCATTTAACGTTCAACTAATTGTAAATACTGTTTTAGTAATGTTGACTTCTTTGATGAATAAATTTAAAAAAAGCTTTTGTGCTAGAGTTGTTTGTCTTAACGAATAAATGTTTTTTACAATCATTTGAATGTTTAAATGGAATCACCTTGTTATGAACTATTATTATTTACAGTTTATGTACAAAAATAACTTACATATTGCTTCCTGTCAATGATGTTACAAGCGCTTTATAATAACTGCTGCACATGGCTTAATGTCCTTATCATTTTTGAAAGTAGCGAAGGCGTCAGATATCCTGATTTTAAGTTAGCCCGCACTCTGAATTGTATGACTGTCGTGACCATACACCAAGTCGTAAAGTCCGACCACACAGAAAAAAGTCTAGAGTTGTAAGTTCAGGTAACCTGGGCGGGCGGCCAGCTCATCAGACCTCCGTCCGCGTCCTATCCATCGCTCACCGTACCTACTCTTGAGACATGTACCTACTAACGCACGTTCCTGGCGAAAAGCGCCAGAGTACCGTCGTACTAGTAGTAACTACATGCCTTCCAAACTAACAAGCAACTCTAGTCTTTTAAAAACTCTCGCACTTCACCCCGTAACAAGTCCAGGTTGGAGTTACTGTTTAAACGTTCGAGGAAAACTAGGTCTTAAATGTTATCACCAAACATACATTCACACTGAATTGGTGCTGAAAGTGGTCGGTCAGGCAGGCCGCACCATTCGCGAATTATGAGTTAATTTAAGCGCGCGTGTCACTAGACAGACTTTTACAGACTGGCGAGCGGTGAGCGGGTTGCGTTGGTCTCAAACAAAACCGCCGCCACCATGGCGCCAACGCAACGCTCCGCGCCGACAAGCCAACAGTGTTGCCGGCGCGGGCGCGGCGGCTCGCTTGACTTTCGGTGTCCTTGATTGTGCCGCCAGAGAATACATACCTATGCCTAGTGCGTTGTTTCTGTGTGTGAGTTTCGCCACAGAATAGATAATAGTACTAGCGGTTTCGCGTAGAATTAGTTATTGTTTAACTATAGTGTATGTGATTTTTCAATCTGTCGAAAGACAAACAAAACCGAAAAGAAGCGTTACTCTCAAAACACGATAGAATTAATCACTAAAAAGTTACTTAGTACCGAGTCTGTGGGCTTGGGTATAACCCTGGCTTAATTACAAAAAAACTTAATTCGCGAGTCCGTTCCGTCAGTTACTTTACAGTTACAATGCCAACTCAATTAATACCGAGCTACTATCGACCGTCAGTCCGAGATACGTCCGCGCACCTAGCCGTCCTAACCGTATCTGTGTCACTTGCCATCATCCTACTTCAAGATACAACTTATGGCGCTGCAATCGAATATCAGTCATTCATTGCATTTAGCGCCCTCTTTAACAGTGCTACCAACATACTTCCGTTACCATGAAGTCGTACAAACATCTTAATATCGCAAACTCATCGTTATCGCCAACACGGCCATCCTGCGATGACACACGTCCTCGTGTGTTAATCTGAAACAATCATACCAAAGTGGCGGCTTGGCCACTCCTGACAATGAAGTCAAGCTAATTCTCAAAAGTATACAAAAATGCTCTAATCGAATGTCCTGAGAAACATCAGCAAATGTCACCCGCACTTAATGGGACTATGCCTCACTTAAGAGCCCGGGTTTTTCCCACACCGTTCTTGCCAGGATCACTTGCATTTAAAGAGTTTTTCGCTACACTTAAACGTACCAAAATTTTTCCTTCGCTTCTTTAACATTTGCTTTTGTTTCCCATTTGACAACACAACTTTCTTTAAAACTTCAATTTAATATTTCCTTCAAAATTCGAAATTAAGATTTTATAATTTACGCAAAGCTACCACTGGTTCGGAAGATCCATCTACTGAGAAGAACCAGCAAGAAACTCAGTAGGAATCGGTTAACGTCAACGCATTGTACTTCATAATTCACAACAACAAAGTATTAAAATTGTTCGACAACCGCAAACAGTTCGACAGCAAAATCCAGCTGTTTTGTCAATCGCAACAAGTTCAACGCATTTTCAATTTTCAATCTTTTCAATCTCGACGCTACTACCCACCTCCGTGACTCACCAAACACACACTATCGCAACATTACGCCTCAATTGCCACAATAATAACAATTTTACTGTTACTAAAACATAAGAAAACGTGTCTCCTAAGAATCGCAGCAAAA
The DNA here is from genome assembly GCA_944452665.1 of Stenoptilia bipunctidactyla. Classification (NCBI taxonomy): domain Eukaryota; kingdom Metazoa; phylum Arthropoda; class Insecta; order Lepidoptera; family Pterophoridae; genus Stenoptilia; species Stenoptilia bipunctidactyla. Next base: position 849,399 of record OX101748.1, on the reverse strand, counting down.
TAATCTAAGATTGGCAAGATACAAAGCGATTTCTACCGAGTCACGGATACACGATAATCAGAAAGAAAATCTACAACTTCAACGTTAAATTTACTTTCATCATCATTAAGTACTTAAAACGCAATATCAAAACTTTTGAATATTATCTTTCGTCTTAAATTGAACTTCATCCATATCAACTAAAGTTACGAAAAACCATTTGATACGTCTTGACAAACCGTACGTTATTTCAAAACAATTTTACCTTTTCACATCTGTGCAAGCTATACAAAACTAACAAAAATGATGAACTTTCTTAGGCACGTGAATTTACTCTAATCACTGACTCTCTCACTCTAAAACTGTTTCCATAATTTATCACTTCTTTAGACTTAGACAGAGATTAATTATAGTTCTCTCCATAATCACACAACCACAGATCCTTCCGTCAGATAGCTTCTTTAGACTTAGGCAGCATCCGATAAGTTTCAGTTATACACCTTTATTCTTAGGAAATATACTGCCTTATTTCAACAGATCTATGATTGTATGTCGGAGGTTACCACAACTCACTCTAATCACAAACGAAAGTTAAGCTTGGGCAGATCCGAGAAGACTATTCGCAAAAATAAATCGAAACACTAATTAATATTAGGATTTAGGCTTATCCCACTTCTGATGTCGGAGAACAAACAAAACGTAAAAGAAGCGTTACTCTCAAAACACGATAGAATTAATCACTAAAAAGTTACTTAGTACCGAGTCTGTGGGCTTGGGTATAACCCTGGCTTAATTACAAAAAAACTTAATTCGCGAGTCCGTTCCGTCAGTTACTTTACAGTTACAATGCCAACTCAATTAATACCGAGCTACTATTGACCGTCAGTCCGAGATACGTCCGCGCACCTAGCCGTCCTAACCGTATCTGTGTCACTTGCCATCATCCTACTTCAAGATACAACTTATGGCGCTGCAATCGAATATCAGTCATTCATTGCATTTAGCGCCCTCTTTAACAGTGCTACCAACATACTTCCGTTACCATGAAGTCATACAAACATCTTAATATCGCAAACTCATCGTTATCGCCAACAAATCGTTGAATAAAAGTATCAAAAGTATAAAGATATAGATTAGACGCATAGTATTACTCGGTGGAATAATGTTGTTTTACGATTTCTTATAATTGTATGACAATTACATAGAATGACAATAAAGATGAGACGAACTTGAAGCTGTCGAGTGGGTATTTTAATAATTTTTCACTAAATAGGTAGGTAACTTTTGTCTGACTATTGAAAAATCTTATAAGAAATAGTGGGAAACGCTTTTATTTCATGCTATTAAAAAAAATCCTTTTCATGAATTGAATCCACACATCATTCTTAACCTTCTGCTAAAATATTTTGATATTCATAAAAAAACCCTATGTAATATTTGAAACAGGATTTAAATATTAGGTACCTTATACAAAAGGAGATATAGGTAAGTATGATATTTTAAATTCGGTATTGTGTATGCTCAGACGTTTCTAAGCGTCTATAATTTAAATTACCTCTTGACACTGCAATAGTCTCTCTCCATCATTATAATACCTCCAAATTTGTCAAAACAGATGGTCTTATAATCTCTAGAGAGTTCTGCGGTCTGCCTCCCCCATAAGGGATACAGGAGTGAAATTATGTATGTATGTAGGTATTACTTCAATTACCTACTATTTTGTTCTTAATTATTGTACCTACTTTCAATCGAAAACAATAATCAATCAAAAAAATTATGATTGAATAAATAATAAATATTTGACTTTTATTTATTAATTGTTGATATTAATTTATTAATTTTTATTTAAAAGTTATTAATGTTTATTTTGTAAGTATTGATTAAGTATATCAACTAAATTTAATGATTTTATATTCCTATATTGTTTTAACAAAACAAATGGATTTAATTTTTATTTGTCGGATTTAAATTTTTAATTTTAAAGAATGTATTGTTATTATTATCATTTATGTCTTTTTTTTATTTCATTTACAGATTGCATAAAGTTTCCTGTTTTCAGTAACTTTTTATTATGTTACAGATTTTCATTATTTTATTTTTCATAATTTTATATCCTTAAATTTATAATGCTAAGAATTTTTGTCATAAGGTTTTGCTAATTTAATTAACAACATATGGACTAACGTCTGAAATAAATCGATTACTTTTTATTTTTTTTATTTTATTACTTATTTATAAAAAAACATAAATAATATTTCCTTACCGTCTTTAAAGTTCAATAAGTAGCTAAAACAACAAAGTGTATAGATAATAAAAAAGCATAACTTCTTTAAAGACCACTGCTTAGGTTTCTTACACTTTAAATTAAAAGTTTAATTACTTTCCCAGGCCAGAACTTTTTGCCGCTTTCAGAAGTTTGAAACAAAAGAAGATGTTTCTAAAACATTTTAAAAGGTAGCTTCGTCGGGCTGAGAGACATTATTTTCATTACAACTTTGATGGACGGTTAAAGCGTTGTCTTGCATTTTAGCTATACTTTTAATGAAAATATGTAATGATATATACGATATTTTGAAGTTTTAGGTAGTTATTTTTGGGTACTATGCCATCATTACTCTCAAGAAAAAGGCCGTAGATATATCAGCTTGAGCTTGATAGATAGACACCATAGATAGACAAGAATAAAGATTATCACAAATTTAAGTTGTGATTATTTAACCCCAAACATTTATTGAAAGTTTTAATAATCAGTAAATATCCTATCAGTGGATATTTACTGATTAAGTTTTTTTTATACATACATACATACATAACGTCACGCCTGTATCCCTTATGGGGTAGGCAGAACACCAGAGATTACAACACCATCTGATGTCACGTTTGACAAATTTGGAGGTATTATAAAGATGAAGAGAGACTATTGTAGTGACGGGGGGTCCGCCTATCGCCCACAAAAAAGACTTTAAAACCTCTGTCCCTTAACTGACTTTTACAGTATGCCCGGGAAGAGAAGCAGCTGGCACATTCTACGTTTTTCTTTCGCTCCCAGTCCAGCATGGGACCATTTTTTTATATTGTAATTAATTTAAATTGTAATTTGTTCTGTTTGTTTCCCAAATAAATAAAAAAATATCATCTCGAAGTAGAAAAAGACAAGAAAATAAAAAAAATATTCAATCAAAAAATTTTGCGACAGTAAGTAGGTAACAAAATAGGCATGAACATGCAATTCTTCAATTCAAATCCTTTTCAATCGACTTCCAAAAATTCGTTCTCAATTCGTTCTCAATTCGTTTGTATGTTTTTTGTGTCTTTATTACACGATATTTCACAATTACGAAGCGATTTTGAAAATGATAGAAGATACTTAATAATTGGTCCCATAAAAATTTTATCGAATTCGGTTCAGTACTTCATTGAAAATTACAAAATTTTGAAAAAAATTGTATAATTTCGGAGAATGATTACGTGGATGTCATTATAACTCAGCCAAAGTTTTGATATGAAGTCGGTTTTTTTAATGCTTTGCATTCGTTGATTACTAATGAAAACAATTCAGTACATACATACTAATAGTATTTTTCATTACACTGCGATGCAAAAACACCTTTATATACACATGATAAAACTCGTACAAAGACGTCCTCTATATCGTCAAATCTGGACAAAACCATCTCCTATTTCGTCTATTATACATTCACATCTTTTCACTACACTTGAGGGCAAGGGGTCAAAACCGACATGTAGTAAATATTTGTGTTATCAGCTACATTAGGTTAAAATGGGATACCAACCCCTTTTGAAACGAGAAAAAGGTTCAGAGAAACGCAATAAATAAAGTGTCTAATCGTGGTCAGTATACTACATTCAATCTTGAGATTCAAGAGCCATACTTCACAGGCTAGACTTGAGAAAGAAAAGATTTGGACGTTCACATTTGGCTAGTAGCTTTACATTTTTTTTTAATCTTTATTTAAAAAGCAATACACCTATAAGGTTAAGACAGCTTTTAAAAAAAAATTGACAATAGAACAAAATTAGGTAGACATCATTTGTTTCCTTAACTATAGAGATTGTATATAAAAATAAATAAGGCGTTGGCTATTCTCATTCGTGAATTTGGAACTAAATATACAGTGAAACATAAACATGATATCTTGTTTATGACATTGTGTATCTACTAACAATTTATTTTGTAATGACTCATTATTTTTACATTCTATTAAAACATGGAACAGATCCTCTTTTGTATGACAAAAAGCACAATTGGGACTTTCAGTTTTGCGCATTAGGTAACCAAAATTGTTCAATGGAACATGACGCGAACGTAGTCTAAAACAATTAACTAGTTCTTTTCGTGTCATTTTACTATTACCGAACCAAGGAACTTGTGGAGGCGCAGCAGAAAGGGTTTTGTACCAAATACCTTTTTCAGTGGAGATGTCATTAAAATACTCTTTTCACTGGTTTGTAGCTTTACATTAAATTTTGAGAACATAAATAACAATACAGCTTGGAAGTCTTGGCATTTTGTTGTGCCTGATTAACCTGATTGTGAGTGGCATTCAAATTTATAGTGGACAGTAAGATCGATGATGCTTGAAAAGCCAAAAGGATAGGCTTTTGCTTCTGTTATTTCACGGGTTCATTTGTACCTGTATTTTGGAAAAAAAAAACACTTATACGTGGTTATTTAAACAGCTAAAATATACCTGTGAATACATGATATTATCTTTTATTTATTTTTATATTTAAGAGAGTGCAAATGCTGTTTTATAAGTGCAGACAACTGAAAACGTAATTGAGTATTAATCTTATGTACATACACTAGATTTCTTTAGGGAAATGTTAAAATCCTGTTGTTATTTTAACATCCTCTTGACTTGATCAAATCACAGAGAATTGACTCAATCTCTGTTTTCATTTGGTTTTACTGAGTTCCTCGTACCAAAACTTAATTATTAAGTTACCTGTTTAAACGCAATTTTCTAAAACTTTATAAACATCGAAGTGCTTAGTAAAAAAGCATCCTGTTTTTTTATCTATGACTACACCTGTGTTTGACCTAAACCTCATCAGATGATAAGTCACGATGAAGTCAAAGATGAAATCAGCATGGTTCAGGAAGAAACTGTCTATTCACAAAACATTACTGGAATATACAGGGTGTCACTTTTGAAATTCGAGGAAATTATAGTTTGATAGTTATGTTTGATAGATGTATGATAGTTTGCTTCCATGCTGGACTGGAAGCGAAAGAAAAACATAGAATGTACCAGCTGCTTCTCTTCCCGGGCATACTGTAAAAGTAAGTTAAGGGATAGAGGTTTATTGGCACTTTTGTGGGCGATAGGCTGGCCCCCTGACACTGCAATAGCCACTCTCCATCATTCTAATACCTCATTTGCCAAACGTGACATCAGATGGTCTTATAGCCTCTGATGTTCTGCCTATTCCATAAGGGATACAGGCGTGAACTTATGTTATGATAGTTTGAGATATAAATATTTATTATTTACTGAGTAAACTTTACCGACATTTAAAGAATTGATTACGCAACGCATGGTTACGCTAGCGTTGGCAGCGATCCGCGTGCTAGGTCACGTGCCACGATCGACTCAGTTGAATGTAAAGTAAATAGTAATATAGCAGTATTCGTTTATAGGGAATTCTTGTGAAAAATTAAGTACCCGTTTTTATTACATAATTATGATCAGAATCGAGTACAGAGTGGTCTCCTTCAGTATCTAAAATTTGTCACCAGTCACCCTGTATATGCTGGAATTTCTATTTTTAGACTATATTTAGAAGGTTGTCGCTAGTAAAAGGTACCTAAAGACCCTGCCGAGCTCACTCAGATTAGTCACCTTTTTTGTCACGTACTTATATCCGGAGGTTGTACGGCTATTCTTAACCAACTTAATACTTTTTTTTAACACAGCTTACCTACACTTTTTGGCGTGTGTTACAGTTATAATTCGAAAATAACTATTGTTAAATCACTAACGTACTTACATGAAGAAAAGGTAAATTACTACCCCAAATATATCATAAACAACGCGTTTTGTACTCGAAAAGCTAGTTCTTTATAAACGCATTGCAGGTAAACCTGTAAGATTTACTTATTATATTCAATGATTTTTATGTAATATTTTACAAGACTACTTGCACAATGAACTGAATATTCTATTGAGCAGTTTCACTAATGCAATATAGCGTGCCAAATATTTTTTTTAAAGTCTAAATTCAAATATATGAAACTTTTTCCAAAACTATTCGAAAATTCATATAATTTTGGTGAGAGTGCAATAAGCAATAATGGATGATAAAAATAAGAAGGTTAAATAAATCTCTTTGAAATAAATAGTGATATCAGTTTATATTAGGACTGATGGACATAAACGATTATGTCTGGTACAGAAGTAAGTTACGCAGCTTTATATCTATGGGATGAAACATAAAGCTTGTTCTCAAGTAAATTTCTTACTAGCAGCTTAACAAGATATCAACTTTGTTGCTTTTTGTGCAATAATTTCATCATAAAATGTTCTTCCATGCTGGTACTGGGAGCAAAAGAAAAACATAGAATGTGCCAGCTGCTTCTCTTCCCGGGCATTCTGTAAGTCAGTTAAGGGACAGAGGTTTGATTGGAGATTTTTTTGTGGGCGATAGGCACTGCAATAGTCTCTCTCCACCATTATAATAAAGCCTCCAAGTTTGTCAAACGTGACATCAAATGGTTTTATGACCTCTGGTATTCTGCCTACCCCAAGTTATGTATGTATGTAAATTTATAAAAAATAATTTCATATACTTACTACAGTTTGAGCTTTATCAATAACAACAATAAATATCTTAATCTTCCCAATAATATGGCTTACATTTGGTTTTTAAGATATTCAGAGTATAATCCAAAATGTGCTACCGTTTGGATGGCTTTAGAAAAAAAAGCTGCGAGTGGCAGAGAAATATATATTTTATATTCATCGGTTAGTGTATATATTGCCTTAGCAAAGGGTAAATACTTGGCACAGAGAAGATTTGTGCCCGTTAAGCGTAGCTTTGCCGTCGGCGTTTTTGGACATCATCCCAGAAACTAGGAATAACATTTTATATATTTTTATCATGAAATATGTATCTCCTAACTTGTAATACCACTTATTTATTATGATTTTATGTAACACATGTTTATCTTTAAGAAAAGTTTTCTGTTTAAGTATTTTTACGAGTTTCTAAGTATATGAAATCTTGAAAACTTGGCCTCAATCTAACTGGTGGTTAATAGTTATGAGGTCAAAAATGGTTGTGAGGGAAATTGCCTCTGTATGAAACATTGCCAGATCACGATTCCATTAAGATGATGATGTAAGCAGCCTTTGCGAGCGTTAATGCTTCTCTTATAGATGCTCTAAAAAGCATACTTCGGAGCAGTTTACATTTGCTAGCAATAAGCATGATAGTTTTAAAGTATGCTAATATATTTAAGTATGAGCAACTGATCGAAACCAGCATGCTTCATTAGCAAACCTGCTGTGCAAGCACATAACTTTAACGATTCGTATGTTAACGAATGTTCGTATAGTATGGAGTCGGTTGCAAGTTTTTAGTACAATTTTTTATTTTACAGTTATGAAAGAGTACGATATGTTTCCAAACATTCAAAATAAAGAAGGCACACATTTATTTAAGCTGGCCGTGTGGCAATGGATAGATTTCAATTATTGCTAAAAAACCATCTCCATACTATACGAACTTTCGTTAACATACGAGTCGATAAAGTTCTGTGCTCGCACTGCTGTTGAGACGCGCTTAAATGACACATCCTTCCACCCGCACCGCATGCTCAAAATGAGCATGCTTATTTTGAGCAACATTTTGACACACATGCTCATTTGGAGCAAGTGCTCAATTGAAGAATGCTCGTGCTTAAAATGAGCATGTGTAACAGTAGCATTATGAAAATGATATACTTGCAGAATCTTCTTCTTTGGGAAGTCTGCTACCACTATATTTAAAACTAGCTGTTGCGCGCAGTTTTACCCGCGCAATTTCGATTCCCGCGGGATTTTCGGGATAAAAAGTAGCCTATACGGATTCGGAAGAATCCCTCTAAGTAATGGTAAAAGAAATTTTGAAATCGGGCCAATAGTTTTTGAGCCTATTCAATACACACATACAAAAATACAAAGGTTTCCTCTTTATAATATTAGTATAGATTAATGTTTCAATGATTTATTGTCGGTTCAATTTCTTATACAATGTCAATTTATAAGAGTTTTATAATATCAAAATTTTCATTATAAGTTTGACCAACATGCATATGCAGGGATGATTTGTAGTCACCGGCCAATTTATTTTACGTAATAAGTATCATGTATAGAAACCATTTTTGAAAAAAAGGGAGGTATTTTTTTACAAGGAAATTAATATTATTCGCTAACATATTAAGCAAAGCATGGACACTCTAAATTATGAATGAATACCTTAAAATAAAGATGACTACGCGCTACTACAAAACATCTTGTAGTACCTACGTCGCAGTATTATCAATGAATGTCGCGTCGTAGTAGCTGTGTTTATCAACAGCGACAATTTGTAAAAGAGTTTTTGGTGCCATGTATTTTATTTTTGTTTTGTACTGAGCGACACTAAAATAAAATTTCCGGTAAAAAAAAAGTAAAATATTTATTTTTCGCGTCTAAATTAGATTTAACATTTTAATTCGGCTCGACGACATTTGAGTTAGTGAAAAATTCGCATGAATTTTACTGGGACATTCAACTTTGAGTGTGTATTGATAAACAAAACTTCATGTATACATTTTTGCAATAACAGAACCTATTATTTATTTTGATAAAAATATTGTTGACTATTTTGTGTATCATTTTATTTAAATTTCATAGAGAAGTTACATTTATAATAAATATTAAATCTCTATATTAACCTTTAACACTTTTCTGCTTGAGCATATTTAGTCTCAACTGTATTAAATGAAACACACTGCAAAAAATTTTTGAGGAGACGATTCACACGCATACAAATGGCGTCTGTGCGAATTGCCTACAGAAAATAATATATTTTTAAAGGGGACAATCCGCACGGGATTCGTGCCTGTAAAATTCATGCAGATTGTCCACTTAGGGTGCTACCACACCAATCAACCGACGTTGATCCACGGTCGACTGACGGCGTTGATCGACATCTGTTGACGTTGACCGGACCTTTCGGCATAGATCAACCATCGATCAAGGTCGACTGTTCGTTTCGTCTCTGCAGACTATGTGGTCGCTCGTGGCGGTGGTGTTTTATCTTAAAATTAATTAATAACAAATAAAACAATCACACCAAATCCCCAGACAAACAAACCAACAACATGGCCTGAAAATAAGCATAGCTTGTTAGGGATACCATGTAACGAACCTAGACCTAGAATATAAATAAATAAATAGATAAACACCCAAATAAGGATTTTTTTTTTCTTGTTCCCGCAACCACTGGCATCTGAGGTAGACAGGTTCACCAAAGTCCAAAGTGGTCGTGAAAACCTAATCCAATATTTAAAAAAAATAAGTACTAATCTGTGAATGCTCTCAAACCCTCTGCGAGTTGAAAGTCAGAATATGAAATCCGAATCGGGTCGATGCATATTTTAGTACGCCTTGTCATACCCCGTCTTGGTTTAGGCAAAAAGGTAATCTGTATTCAAGGGGGATTCTATCCCGAATGTTCCCTTTCACTTAAGTATGATAGGTGTTATAAAAGATCTCGTAACTGAAGGGTCTTTCTGAATTTATTAGGTTTATAAAATTACACTTGTGTAGCGAGCAGATCAATTCTATGTAGTCTAGAAAGTTATTTAAAGTAGTTGAGAGACTTGGCGTGGCAACAGTCTTTGAATCAGTGATGAAAATGATTATGATCTATGATTTTAAATGAAACTATAGTGTACATCTTTTTTTATGTTTTCACATACATACATAACTTCACGCTTGTCTACCTTCGGGAGTAGGCAGAACAGCAGAGGCTATAAAATCATCTGTTGTCATGTTTGACAAATTTGTAGTATTATAATGATGGACGGAGACTATTGCAGTGACAGGGTGTCAGCCTATTGCTCACAAAAACACCAACAAAACCTCTGTTTCTTAACTGACTTTTACAGTTCACTCCCAGTCCAGCATGTTTTTATTGTGTTATTATGACAGAAAAAGAAAATAAATACTATTTAAAATCTATCTGTGGATTGGTATATAGGACAACAGTATCATTTTTATTAAGTAAAATATTTTAGTATTAATGGTTTTAAACTAACGCGGTTATTTTCATTATGATTTAATGAACTTACGGGATTCTTACCACGAGAAAAATCGTAAATACCAGAATGGATCATGGTGCTTGTAACTGCATCGAAATATCGGACGTGCGAAATTAAAATTGAAAATCGTGATAAGAATCCCGTAAATTCATTAAATCAAATATTAGTATTCTTCAAAATTTATATCACTCTTTTAAATGAATCATACAAAAAGGGCACACTCTATATTAAGCTCAAAACCTATTTTTACCAATAAACGAATCTTTATTTCACAAACTTCAAAATGAAGGTTAACCGCAAGACACCTTTTTTGCTTAAATTTATACACTTGTAACTTGTATACTTGTATCTGTATACAGACCCAGAACAAACAGGCACAGGCCAGTTTGGAAAGATAATTAACTGTCATATAAAAATGAGAAATTCTACATTTGAAATTACGTAACGTTATTGAGAAGTCGTCATGGCGCCGTAATTATTATGTGTATCATACGATATCACAGGTTAAGCAATGTTCGCCGCGGACGGTGCTTGGCTCGGTGACCGCCGACCATTCATTTCTCACAACGACTTCCATGCTTCGGAGGGCACGTTAAGCAGTCGGGTGCTGGTGCTGCCCTGCAGTGGGCTCATTACAAAGAGTTGTGATGATGATGATGAACGTTATGGAGGCAATGTCCTCCTATGTTTAGTATATCAATCCTAAAACTTCTCAAAACTTAATAATGTTACATATTAATGCATGCTTTAATCAAGAACCGAGCGTCTAATAGACTAACGCCGAGATGTTCGCATATTTCAGCCGACTTACAATTCACGTGTATATTTTTTTGTTTTTTTTTTGAATCGTTATTACGCCATGTTAATATGTATAGAAACGGATAATATCCACATTGATAACCTTATACGTCAGCCACAGTTTTAGAAAAAAATCTTAGTGAAGTCGTTTTTTAATGCTTTGCATTCGTTGATCATAAAAGAACATGAGAAAGAAAGAAATTAATTTAATTTTAGCCAGTATTCGTAGCTACAAACAGTGAGTTACAAATACTACCGAAGCACGGTCAACAATAATTGATATACAGTCACGTGTGATAAGATGAATTCACTTTGCAACTTATTCGGTTGGCATAAGGTTCTGATTCCAATGAAAATGTATATATCTTACTAGACGTGACTGTACTACAGTGGAGCTACGGAAAAGTGCTGACAGCCAGAAAATTTTTGGTTAATCCGACGGGCTACAGCTAAAATAAATAGACACAAATGCCAGAAATAGTATTTGATTGGTGGTTGGATTGATTTCTGATACTATTTTTCTGTTTCTGTTATCGTCATATATTGCTTTACTTACGGTATAGTAGCCACCTTAGGCTGCAAACTGGACGGCAGCAAAAGTGACAGCGGCGCGGGCAGGATTTCCACGAAACGATAGAAGGTATTTAGTTTGTATAAAACCGCGACAAATCGCTAACACGCCCGCTGGCGTCGAGAACGGCCCAGATTACTCGCGTCGCTGCCCGCGCCGCTGTCGCTCTTGCTGTCACTGCCGTCCAGTTTCAGCCTTATGGTCCAAAGGCACATAGATGAAATCTACCGTGTTTCAATTTGAACTACCATAACCTTCATTACCTTTTATAATAGGCCCACTGCAGGGCGATGAGTCTCTGTATAACCCATTACAGAGGAGGTTTTTAGGCTAAACCACCATGTTGACCCGGTGCTGGTTGGTGGATGTCGGAATTTTAAGGTCCTCAAATTGGCGTTTGACAAGCCCTTACGACTACTGTATAGAACTGTACTGTAAAAGTATAATAGCAATCGGGACCGACTGCTTAACTTGTGAGAAATTTATGATTGATACCCATCTTTGAACCGACCGCGTTAAACGTTGCTTACCCTGAATATCGTATGATATGCACAGATGCCACTAGGCTACAGTGACTCCGTCCATCATATGCTACTATCATAATAAACTATATTGGGTGACTTGTGACAAATTTTAGATATTGAAGGAGAGCACTCTGTATCTGTCATTTTTATTGGCATTTTTGTGGGCGATAGTCTGACCTCCTGTCACTGCAACAGCCTCTCTCCATCATTATAAAACCTCATTTGTCAAACGTGACATCACAGTGTATTATAATCCCTGGTGTTCTGCCTACCCCATAAAAGATACAAGCGTGAGGTTATGTATGTTAATGTAGCACTCTGTACTCGATTCTGATGATAATATGATGTAATAAAAGTAGATACTTAATTAATCACCAGAATTCCTTATAAATAAATAAAGAGACACTACTACACTGTTCCCGATGCGCCGCCTCAGTCAACACGCACACACTAGTGTTCCCGCCACACGCACACCACCACCCGCTAAATATCTATTGCTAGATGTACACCTAATTAACCGGCGCAACTGTGCCAAGTAAGCCTATAAAATTCCGTCATTTAGTGGTTACCTACTGGCTTTTTTGGTTTGGGAACCCGGTGTGGATTAGACGGAATACTCGGTACACCTGAGTAATTTTGGTTTGGTTAATTTTACAGTTATATGTTATTTAATCTCTTTTTTCTAAATTGTGTAGTGTGAATTGCTTGTCTGTCTAATGTATTGTCCGATATTGAATATTTTGCTGTTGTATTTGGTACACTTTGGTTATTTAAGTAAAAGATTAGTTTACGGAAACACATTTGTCAAATTACCACTTCTGATGCTAAAACTATTGTACTACCCACTCTTATGTAACCATGCGTTGCGTAAAGAATTCTTTAATTTTCGGTTAAATTTACTCAGTTAATAAGATTTTATTTTCTTTATTTTTTCTATTCATGTATGATCTTAAACTATCACGTCCTCGAATTTCAAAAGTGAACCACCAGTGCATAAATTTTTGCATAACTTCACGCCTGTATTTTCCGTATGGGGCAGGCAGAACACCAGAGGTAATAAAACCATCTGATGTCACGTTTGCCAATTTGGAAGCATTAAAATAGTGGAGGAAGACTATTGCAGTGACAGGGGGTCAGCCTGTCGCCCACAAGAAAGCCTCCCATAACACCTCGGTCCCTTAACTGACTTTTACAGTATGCCCGGGAAGAGAAGCAGCTGGTACATTCTATGTTTTTCTTTTTAATTTTACAGTTATTTGTTATTTAATATCTTTTTTCTAAATTGTGTAGCGTGAATTGCTTGTTTGTCTTATGTATTGTCCGATGTTAAATATTTTGTTATTGTATTCGGTACACTTTGGTTATTTAAGTAAAAGTTTAGTTTACGGAAACGCATTAGTTGATTTTTTTATCAATATTTTATTAAGTTTTCACGATTCATAATTTAAATAAAACTACTTTTTAACCACGTCCCTCGTGACCACAGGCACTTCTGCAAAGACACCGAAACGTCGAGTTACAATGTAAAATATAAATTATACGCGATTAATCCGGTTAAAAAGTAGTTTCATTTTTTTATCAAATTACCACTTCTGATGCTAAAACTATTGTATTACCCACTCTAATGTAACCATGCGTTCTTGAATTTTCGGTTAAATTTTCTCAGTAAAATATTTTTTTTTTCTTGTTTATTTTTTCTGTTCATGTATGATCTCAAACTATCACGTCCTCGAATTTCGAAAGAAACCCAACAGTAACCCTGTATGATAGCATAAAACATTACATTATTTGGTTTTAGATAAGAATATACCTGTAAAATAACAAGAACAAAAGACTTTACCAGCTTTAGAGTATGCATGCCGCTGAGCTGCACTCTTTGCTGAGCTTTACAAAAAGAACTAACATGCTAGTTCACTCAGCTTCTCGTGCAGTTTGATATGTTTAGTGAGACGTAAGCTTACTTACAGAAATCGAATCGCAAAATATTTAAAGATACTTTTATAATGTCTATCATCCATAAAATTTCAATACTTAACCTTAGTGACAAATAAAGTACGCTAACATCATATTAATGTTTTCGCTATTTACTAATATTAATTATTTAAATAAATGAAAAATGTGATAAATAAAAATTACCCGACCAGGATTCGAACCTGGGACCTCCCGTTTGCCGGACGAGTACTCTTCCACTGGGCTACCTGAGCCCCGTTAGCTCAGTGGAAGAGCAATCCTGGTCGGGTAATTTTTATTTATCACATTTTTCATTTATTTAAGAATAATTGAGCATTTTAAATGCAAAAACTTAAAAACATTATTAATTGCGTCCGAACCGGGATCGAAATATAGATCACGAAATATAGATAATCACGTTTTTGGGCTTTCAAAAATACAAATAACAAATTTCAACAGAAATAAGAGAATCAAACCAACTCTTAATAGTTGAACAAAAGTTTATATTTATTACTGCACTGGGAACAATACATCAAAACAGATATATCAAATTTAGATCTAATAATGCAGTTATTGAATGTATGCTATTATAAGTCAGAACTGACATAATGTAATATGTGCAGCAATAGCATGTTTATATTGATCAAATATGGATTTGAAACGCATATTAAATGTCTCAAGTAGGAACATCCCGATGCTAAACATATTTACTTATTCTAACATATAAATCCATAGATACTTATATTATAAAGCAGAGTTTGTTTTGAATGGAATAGAATATAATTTAAGTATAGTTATTTTTTAGTTATTCTTTAAAAAAATTTGAGGGCTAAAGGCTGACCTCCCGTCACTGCAATAGTCTCTCCATCATCATAATTCCTCCAACGTCGTGTCAAACGTGACATCAGATGGTTTTATAGCATCTGGTGTTCTGCCTACGCCATAAGAGATACAGGCGTGAAGTTTTGTCTTTCCATTGTAAGCGATCAGCTGTTTCCGCGGGTCAATTGGGGCTAAATGCGTCCAGATCATCTTTCCACCGACTGCGTAGTCGTCCGCGACGTCGTTTGGTGTCAGGATGCAAAGTGGTTGTTATTTTGGCCCAAAGATCTTCTGACATCCGACATACATGACCTGCCCAATCCCATGTAAGCCTGGCAGCTACTAGCATGTGATTAAAATTAATTATTCAACCTTATGATGACCATAAGGTAAGTTCTGATTGTGATTTGATTTGAGTTTTTGTTATTATAACTATAATGCACAAAACAACTATTTTCAAATTAAATTTCACCCACATTTTACAAAGGCATTGCCACGAAAGAAGCCACTGGGCAAAAACCACACCAAATAGTTAGTAAGGAAGTTAATAAACATTCAGTTCTCTCCATAAATTTATAAACGCAACAATTTGACTATTTATAGATATAATTTACTAATTTTCCAAGGAAAATCCTATAATCGTCATTCTTGGCAGGCAAACAATCCTTAGGTTTGATGTCCTTAAGACACCCATGGGAAGAGATAGGGTAGTTGTACTAACAGGGCGGAACTGCACGCAAAGGGAGGCCTTGGGATTTGAGAAAGGCATTTGCCCTTCAGTGTATGTTTATGGTCTAATGTGATGATTTGGTGGCGCATTGTTTCACATAAATTTACAATTCCTATTATTGGAAGTTCGAAAATGGTTATCATACCATTTAAAATAATAATGATAATTCTTCATAAAAAATCTAAGAACTAAATATTTAAAAACATAATCATTGATATTTATAATATCATTAATCATACACTTCGTTTCTACTAATATTTTCCTTAATATATTTGTATATACTAATGATCGAAACTCATCACTATTCGAATAAATAACTATCACATGTACGAATAAAAAAAGTATGAAAAATAAAATTATGAGAAGTGATTATTATGAACACAAATCTGTAGTAAGACAACGAATATGATAAAAAAATTATGTGAGCCGATATGGACCCGTGATGATTTGATTTAAATATATCAAGCCCTAGTTTAGATTTATATGTTTTTATAAGTTTTCAAATAGCCTACACAGTTAAAGGAAAAACAATTGAAAAGCTTCTTGATTTAAAATAATAAAAAAATACCTTCAAATCTTTACTAAAACTGAAAATATTATTGGTTTATTTAGACGCTATAATGTCTGAAAAAACCACTTAGATTTGCAAATAAAATATTTTTAGCACCATATTATATGAGCCCTTGCTCTTGAGAAAGGTTTCAGGTCATATTTTATGAAAAAATATGTTAGTATCAGAAATAAACTATGCTCGCTTGAAGCTGATATCGATAAATAAGAAGGATTTTCCTTTGGTTTCATCCACGTAACTTTAGATACCTAAAGTGCCTTTAAGGGTTTCGTAGCCAAATGGAAAAAAACTGAACCCTTATAGATTCGTCATGTCTATCTGTCTGTTTGTCCGTATGTCACACCCACTTTTCTCCGTAGGTTTAATAACTATACCATCTTGAAACTTGGTAGAGGTTTTCTGTGAACCGTATTAAGATTATGACAAAAATGGAAAAAAGAAACAATGGAGCGAAAGAATATAATGAAATGTAACAGCTGCTTCTCTTTCCGGGCATACTGTAAAAGTCAATTCAATTCAATTTTTGGGTTGAGTGGCAACCAGCCGTCGATACAAAGCGACAGGCTATTACTGCCAGTATCACGTGATGAGACAGAAACGGTATTAGGAATTACAGATTGATGTGAGGCGCGACGAAGACCGAACATTGAGCTACCTAAAACAATAAGACATCACAGTTAGTTCCACCACCAATAACAGACATACCCATTATATATATATTAATATTAGTGACACAAAGATATAATACAATATTTATAAGATACCTATTTACCAAGATATATTACAATGTAGTTTATATTTACATAGGATTTTGAGGAACAAGGGTTCATTAGAGGAGTGGAGGACTTTCATGGAGGTCGGTCTGGGGAACTGGGGGGACTGTAAAAGTCAGTTTTTTTCAGAGGTTTTATTGACATTTTTGTGGGCGATAGGCTGACTCCCTGACACTGCAATAGCCTCTCTCAATCATTATAATACCTCATTTGTCAACGTGACATCACATTTGTCTGATGTGGTCTTATAACTTCTGGTGTTGTGCCTACCCTATAAGGAATACAGGCTTGAAGTTAAGTATGTATGTATGAAGAAACCATACATTTTGTTGGTTTCATTTTATAGATAGGTCTTCAAAATTTATATTAATGTTTCTAGCGCAAACTATTTAGTTTAAAATAATATTTTTTTCGATACTGAATAGTCACCCTGTATATGTATCAAAATTTCAAAAACGACTACTCGTTTCAGAGATTACAAACAAACTTTAACAAACACTTAAGCTTATTCATGTAAATATTTATCTAAGTTAAGATAATAAATCGTGCCAACTTAACTACCGTATAATTAAAAAGTCAGAACGAAACACTTCGCAACAAATCCAATTTGTTAACAACTATATAAATTCAATGTATTTTCGCTTACTGGAACGCGTTTAACACGTTCAAGTTATTATTCATGTAACTGGCTTAGCACTGAAGCCTCACGCTACCACTTGACCCGACTACTTAGACCTGACTTAACGCTTAGCGCTTTGAAAAGAAAATCTTAGTTTTAGTTTTAAGAATGGAATTTAAATCATAATTTTCTTTTTTTTTTAAGTAGGAACTTAAAGGGTTCAAATACATAATTTGCATTTAGGTTTTTAATACATAACTTGTAATTAGGTTTCGATTTAATTTTAATGCGGAAATTCATATCGATTACATTTCTTTGGCAATCAGTCAGCAAAACAAGACAAGGTCGTTCAATTTGATACATGGATATGGTTTGTACATAGCCATATTTAATTTAAATCTTATTTTTGTTAAAATATACTAATTCTTAGTCTTATACTTTATTTAATACTTATTTATAAAATATGTAATTTAATTTGTGGATGCAGTAACGGCGTACTGAAATTTAATATTTTAACTGTATTAGTATGTAAGTTTTAGTGTACTTGTTGTAAAAGAGCTAAATTAAATATATAGCGACTGCGATCGAAAGACTGCAAATCTGTATCAATGACACGCTTGTATTACCTACTTGAATTAACGTAAATTGTATGATTTTTGAACATCTACCTATTCAGAAAGAGATAAAGTACAATTTGGGTCATCGCACTCAGCTAGTTTTTCATAATAATATGCTCTGGCCAGTCTGGTTCATGTTCATTTATGTAGATGATTACAATTGATTCAATATAAGAAGTTATGACGCAATGACGATCGCAGCTGTTTTAAACTTATATTTCGTAGTGTGAACGTCAACCGCGAAATGTAATTTATAACATGGAATATCTATGATCACCCAGTCGATACTATCACTTTTTATACTATTGTAAGTATCGAATGGGGATTTTTATTATTCGATCAAAAAAAAATTGGATATGGAAAATACAGCTTCCAATATACATGGTGACTGGTGACAAATATTAGATACTGAAGGAGAGCACTCTGTACTCGATTCTGATCATAATTATGTTATAAAAGTAGATACTTAATTTTTCACTATAATTCCCTATAAATAAATATTACTATGTTAATATTTACTATACTTACGCCTGAGTCAATCGCGGCACCTAACCTGGCACGCGGAGCGCTGCCGACGCAAGTGTAACCATGCGTTGCGTAACCAATTCTTCAACTTGCGGTTAAGTTTACTCAGTAAATAATTAATATATATTTCTCTTCATGTACTCAAACTATCACGTCCTTGAATTTCAAAAGTGACCCACCAGTCACCCTGTTTAAACCAATTATAAAATAAACTTCCAAATTAGATAATTACGAAACAGGAAGTTATGACAAAATGTTGTTTGATTACAAGGAAACAAGCGTTGTACTTAATAACTTAATTTGATATCGTAGTTTATTTGAATAACGCAGTAATTTCTCTTTATTAAAGCCCATACGAGGGTAAATTTAATTGCGGTTTTATAAAACTGATAACAAGAATTATAATAACATGTCGTCAAATTCCCACCGGATACTTTATGAAGAAGCATTTCTCTACTTCGCTCTCAAGACTCATTTTTTCCGCATCATTTATTGCCAACGCTGCGTCACGCGTTCGAATGCAACTTCCGTACCATACGCGCGTTCGATACGGACGTTCGGAATGTGACAAGCGCCGCGTATGATACGCGCGTACGGTACGGAAAATGTTATGAAAGTTTGTATGTTTGAATCTCTAGTAGTAGCTGTTATAAAATCTATGGGTAGTTGTGCCTATTTGAAGATACGGACGTATGGTACGCGCGTTTGAACGCGTACACTTAAGGCCCTCTTTTAACGCGGTGTGTAGGTATTCAAACGCACCATACTTTCTAGATACCTTTCAGATATCGCTAGCGAATTTCGCCGACGCTGTGCGCAAGCGCAAATACATCTGTTCATTTTTTTTTATAAAATATGTATTGGACGTTTGTCTTCGATGACACCTGATGTTAAGTGAAGACCAAGGTAGTACACGTCCATCCACGAGAAACCTATTCACTCGACGCTTAAAAGTACTAGGACTATACTGTTAAGGGGAAGATAGATGCAGGCAGTTCATTCCAAACCTTGGCGACTCGTATCACGAAGGAACTGTGAAAGCGCTTAATTTGACATTTTGGAATATCTACCACATACGGCTGGAAGTTCTGTCTGCGTCTAGTAGTCCGATTGTAAAAATGTTCAATAGTTATAACTATTTAAAAGTTCTTTAATCATCGGTTAAGAGAGGACGCTTTATATTTTTATGTTATTTTTACATGAATCCATGGTGGCATTTCGTAACAATATCCGTTTGATATTGTAAGTTAGTGTTATGTTTGAGACTTATTTTATCGAGTAAATTTTCTTAAATTATGTTTCTTTCTATACACATCGGTTGGTTATATGTTAAAATTTTAGGATTGTTTAAGATTATACATTATTATTCTCCTTCCATGCTGGACTGGGAGCAAAGGAAAAACATGGAATGTGCCAGCTGCTTCTCTTCCCGGGCATAATGTAAAAGTCAGCTAAGGGACAGAGGTTTTATTGGAGGTATTTTGTGGGCGATAGGCTGACCACCTGTAATTGCAATAGTCTCCCTCCATCATTATAATGCCTCCAAATTTATCAAACGTGACATCAGATGGTTTTGTAGTCTCTGGTGTTCTGCCTATAAGGGATACAGGCGTGAAGTTATGTGCCTATATATGTTTGTATGTATGTACTATATTATTGCTAGGTATATCATAGTTCAAAAAAGAGTTAAAACGCTTCATCGTCACCTTAAGTAAGATGAGGTTGAGGTAATGTGAAACGCGTAACAGATTAATTACATATGACTAATACCCTAATATAACCCAGTCATTTTAGGTTTTATCTGCGGAAAGATTCCTAGTGAGCTCAATTTTTGTATACACCTTTACTACGGCGTTACTATGAAGATGTGGGATATCGACATTGATATCGTGCTGGTTAAAAAAGTTAAAGAGGTCAATAGGGCATGAAAATCAGTATTTTAAAATGTCTCGCGATCTATTGCTCAAAAGCCAAAAAAGTATACAAAAATTCAGCCCACTAGCAATTTTTCCGCAGATTAGAGTTAAAAATATCCAAAATGACTAGGCTAAATAATATTTCAGGCAGTTATTCAAGTGTACTCACAAAATGAAACATATGTGATCAAATGAAACATAATGTTCTCATAAAATCGATACTAAAATCACCAAGAACAGCTACAAAACAGGAGCAAGACAAAAACTAGAAAGTTAAGTAAAAAGAAAGTTTAATCTTGCTGATAAGTCCGTTTTGCGATGGCTGCAATCCAAGAATGGCTTCGAAACACGTTAACATTCCATGTATTTTTCAGTTTCACCACATTGATTTCTTTCTTTTTGTTAGAAGTAGCGTAGAGGACAGCTATCTAAAGGTACTAAAAAGTAGACGCTGCAGTATTGGATATTTAAAACTTTTGTTCTTAAGAATGTTTTAATTAAGGTAACAACGTGTATGTCAATATTAACGTGCTGAGTGAATGAAATCTGTTTATAAGATCTACAAATATTTTCTCATGGGT
The DNA here is from genome assembly GCA_944452665.1 of Stenoptilia bipunctidactyla. Classification (NCBI taxonomy): domain Eukaryota; kingdom Metazoa; phylum Arthropoda; class Insecta; order Lepidoptera; family Pterophoridae; genus Stenoptilia; species Stenoptilia bipunctidactyla. Next base: position 828,108 of record OX101748.1, on the reverse strand, counting down.
TGTGTTTTAATTTTACCGAATAATTGTCTGCCAACCCCAAAAGTTAAAATTAAAAAGTTTTATTCATTACCTTCTATGCCACGGGTCCTAGGTTCGAATCTCGGCGGCGGCGGATATTTTTGCGATGAACACAGATATTATTCTTCAAGTCATGGATGTTTATTCAAGTTTAAATTCTTATAAAAAGTATGTATTTATTCAATACGTATGTTAAATATTTCTTAATTACATGTCAATTATCTAGTGTCCAGAACACAAGTTCTTTAAGAAACTTAGTTCGGGCTAGATACCTAATGTTGTGTGAGTCTCAGATTTTTTTTTAAGGTTTAAAAAATAACGCTTAGTGAACGTCAAACGGTAGATGAGGGCTGCGCGACGTGGAGAATCTTGGGGGAGGGAGGCATCTGTCCAGCAGTGTGCGTCTCCGACCCGAGCTCATGACGGTGATGATCGCCCATTATCCTTCAATATAGCAACCTACTTCTTCGGCTTTAAGAAACTGAATGAAATTTAAAATTTCTAGGGTAGACCGAGAGGAAAAAAACCGGCGGAAAAAAAAACTTCAACTTAGCTTTGACATGAATAAAGAAACAGAAGACAGCTATGCCAATATCATGTCGCATCCAAGTTGCTAACAAACTGCTAACAAAGCTAAAACTTAACATTTGATCTTTGGAAATAACCTGTGGAGACATCAATCCCACGCTCTATTATCATCTAAAGAATCTTTGAGTTTATAGTAGCCTTCATTGCTACTAACTTTTATTATTTATTGAACGTTAGGGATTGAATTAACTTCGGGTATTATTATAAATACGTATTGACATTCCCATAAATGATTTGGTGCTTTGAGCCAGCCTTAATTTGAAAAACGCTAAATTATGGTCGTTCCTTGTCCTTAAAGAATATTTTTTATCATGATTATCTTTCATAGTTTTAAATTTATTACTATTCTTATAAATATTCATAATGTTTTCATAAATTCTAAACATAAATTCCACGAATAGCCGTTTTCTGGCGTGCGTCCGGCTGTCTGGACATTTTCTCGCAGAGCGTTGCTGCTTATCTAGGTGCCTAAGTCATCGTTTGTGACGACGATCTGTAAAGGTTTCATCGTTTGTGACGCTATTGTTTCCTCAAAAAATCGAAAAAACTTTGGCCAGCCAGCCAGAATTTCGCATTTTCCAGCATTCCAGATCTCAGCCTCCAGAGGGTTTTGAGGATCCAGCTGGTATATAATGGTATGTGACGCGATATGTGACAGCAACTAAAGTGGTTTTATCAAGTAAAACGCCATAATTTTCGAGTTAACACGAAAAACAAGTGGCCAGCCAGCCGGACGCTTCTGGCTGAGCCACTTTGTTTTTTCCTTATATCTCAGTAATTAAAGCAATTAGAACCGAGTTTTAAGTTGAAAAGGAATGTGACGCGATATGTGACAGACCTCATATAGTTCAAAACATACCTGACGCATGTGTTTAAGAGATATTTCGATAAAGATTTTGATGACAGATGACAAATGTCCGGCTGGCTGAGCCACCCATTCCAGCGCTTGCAGACGGTCTAGAAAGCTAGATTCTTATCAAAAGGAATGTGACGGCGACGAAGACAACAAATCGTCGTATGTGACAGCTCTAAATACTGCCAAACAAAAAATATAAGCGATTGTTTATTCTTTCATACAAAGTCAATTAGGGTGACCATATTTTACTCCTGTGCATTGTCATCCTTATAAAATACTTCCGCCAAATTTGTCAAACATGACAAACAACTTGATCCTTACGTTGCTCTAATTAAGTGGGTAAATAAAAATATTATTTCATAATGCATCATGTATTTATTTTTTCTTAATTTACTTTTTGTTTGTGTTTACCAATTAATAAAATCAGTCTGGGATTAATGTAACATGTTGAAAAAGTATACCCTATCGTATACAAACTCTTCAACTAAAACTTAATATTGCTATTTTAGCACCATCATTTCAATAAAGTTGTTTAACTATAGTTGAATTGTTTTCAAATGATTCCTATGACACTGACAGTAATTTCCACAACATAACCTTGTAGTGCCGTCACCGTTACATAAGAATCGTATTGGAGGCTTCTAAAGATGGCATTTATTTATTTTACGTAGCTTTATTCCAATAAAATGATATTCCGTTGGAATTATAACAATTCATAACATTTTGTAAGAAATTATCTCAATCACACTACGTTTACGTTCTGCAAAAGTCACTTCGTAAGGTATGATTTAAGAAATACCCTGACTGAGACGAGGTCGCTAACTATGGGCCTTATAAATAAGCTTAGAGTCGCTCAGCGGGCAATGGAAAGGGCCATGCTCGGAGTTTCCCTGCGGGATCGAATCAGGAATGAGGAGATTCGCAGGCGAACCAATGTCACGGACATAGCCAGAAGGATTGCAGAGCTGAAGTGGCATTGGGCAGGGCACATAGCTCGCAGAACAGTTGGCCGGTGGGGCAGAAAAGTTCTCGAGTGGCGGCCACGTACTGCGAGACGCAGCGTAGGCAGCCCCCCCCCGCACGATGGACCGATTAGTATGTGTCATCTTTTGGAGGATATTTTAAAACTTAAAACTTTGTAAGTATTAGGTACTTATATTATTTTTCTTAAGTAAGTATTTGTTTCTGAATGAAAATTTTTGTCAAGCCTTAACAAATTGTGCCTTTTGCGTATTGTACCTAAGTATTATAATCACGGTTCATTAATTCCTTTTGATACTCACTTTATTAACAAAGCTATCATAATTTAAATTACATAATATAACCACAAAGTCAATTAAGAAAAAGAATATCAAGTATTATAAAAATACAGACTGATTTAGTAAACAAAACAAAATCATGTCCTTTTACTTATTTACTTAAGTGAATTTTAACAATAAACAACTTAAAAAAAACAATTACATAAACAATAAACTTGTAGGTACCTACATACTTACTTATTCAAAAATAAACGTAGTTGTTTTAATATATTTTTTATTTAATTTCAGTAACAAACAGTTCCAGTTTTGATTTTTGAACTACAGAAACTCAAACTTTTAAGGAGTACAAAGAAGAGAAAATTAATCATAACAAAAAATGCCACAAAAGCACAAACAAAAAGTAAATTAATAAAAAATAAATACATGATGCATTATGAAATAATATTTTTATTTACCCACTTAATTAGAGCAACGTAAGGATCAAGTTGTTTGGCATGTTTGACAAATTTGGCGGAAGTATTTTACAAGGATGACAATGTACAGGGGTAAAATATGGTCACCCTAATCGACTTTGTATGAAAGAATCAACAATCGCTTATATTTTTTGTTTGGCAGTATTTAGAGCTGTCACATACGACGATTTGTTGTCTTCGTCGCCGTCACATTCCTTTTGATAAGAATCTAGCTTTCTAGACCGTCTGTAAGCGCTGGAATGGGTGGCTCAGCCAGCCGGACATTTGTCATCTGTCATCAAAATCTTTATCGAAATAACTCCTAAACACATGCGTCAGGTATGTTTTAAACTATATGAGGTCTGTCACATATCGCGTCACATTCCTTTCCAACTTAAAACACAGTTCTAATTGCTTTAATTACTGAGATATAAGGAAAAAACAAAGTGGCTCAGCCAGAAGCGTCCGGCTGGCTGGCCACTTGTTTTTCGTGTTAACTCGAAAATTATGGCGTTTTACTTGATAAAACCACTTTAGTTGCTGTCACATATCGCGTCACATACCTTTATATACCAGCTGGATCCTCAAAACCCTCTGGAGGCTGAGATCTGGAATGCTGGAAAATGCGAAATTCTGGCTGGCTGGCCAAAGTTTTTTCGATTTTTTGAGGAAACAATAGCGTCACAAACGATGAAACCTTTACAGATCGTCGTCACAAACGATGACTTAGGCACCTAGATAAGCAGCAACGCTCTGCGAGAAAATGTCCAGACAGGCGGACGCACGCGTTTTCTGCAGTGCAAATATCGTGTCAAGATCTGCGGCATTGCCCTAAAATAGGATGCCGCAGGACAATATACTGTGAAAATAACTAAAATAAACAATCTTCGCCGTATTATCATCAGTCAATGAGCGAATTTTGCAGAACTAAGTCTACTCGCTAGTTGCGAGATATGGGAGCCCAAGATATGGTAATTGTCATGTTAATTTCATCATTATCAATAACACAATAGAGCGGGAGAGGCCCCCCCCCCAAGTAAAGTGTGCCTTGTAGTGGCGGGGGGGCTTGAAGCTAAATCACTCTTACGGTGGTGGCGCGTTGCGCTGGTACCTTTCTGATTAGCAGAGTGGACCGATTAGGACACAAAGGCGGCGAGCTCCGGTCGTGCACCGGATCTTGGGTTGCTTCAGCGTCCGGGCCGTCGTATTGGGTTAGGTTAGGTTTTAGATTAGGTTTTAAGCTGGGTTTTAGGTTAGATCTTAGGTTAGTTTAGGTTGTAAGTTAGGTTAGGCTGGGCGGAGGGTGGGACGGAGAAGGAGACGCCTCCTCCCAATAGCCAGCCGTGGCGGGTGACCTACTGTGGCTATATAGAGATATATGAGCGGTAAAATGGCTGCGTGTACTAAGCCATTTCCTACGTGGGGGGCGCACGGATCAGGCTAAGCGCAATCCGCCGGGGCTCGCGGGCAATGCAACTGGCAATACCGTGGGCCCCAATTATAGCGGGGGAGGTACACCTGGAGGTTTTTAGTGGGTCGGTTTGGCCTTCTGCCGGATCATCCCCACATACCCCACTATGTTTTCCTCCAGACAAAAAGAAGGCCGGGAGAGGCCCAATGCTGAACTTAGGTCTCCCTGACCATGATATTTAATTATCTTTATTATTAACGTCGATATTATAATTTTAATGGCCGTGTCATTGTAATGTAACTAGTAACTTTCCAATACTACAGCTTTTATAACATCCCAGCGACACCAGTGTAACAGAATTTTAATATTTTATAAAAGGTACCTAAATTTCCTTTTAACTTACACCCACTGTAAGCAGCCTTAGTCCAATAATCTTACCTTTCTAAACCAATAAGTTTTAAGAATCGCTCACAATTCAAAGTTAAATAATTTGAAATTATACCTGAGAAAGAATGGGATAAATATTATTATTGTTACTGAAGCTAACTTAAATACTAAAGCAAATTACATTATTGTTATTGTTTTTTTTGGTGTATTTTAATTTGTATTTTTAAGCTATTGCATAGCTTCTATCGCGGGCCTTGAGCGTGGGGACCGAATCCAGAAATTCCATAACGAAAAAAACCTAACACCCCCCACTCCGACCGGCACAGCGGTGATACTTTGATTTCATAACTTTACATACGTGCTTTAATAAACAATCAGCGCTATCTACTAGGAACTTGTGGAACTTCATATTAGATCAAACATTACTGCATTAATAAAATAAATGAATAATTATAATTGCATAAGTTGATAAAAAATGCTATGCAATAGCTTTACCGCGGCAGTCTCCGAGTGCCACACGTCCTTTATTTTATTAATGTGTGTGCATGTAGTACCTCAATAAACGAGTTTATCTATCAATCTATTGCGACTTGTGAAAATTAAACATATTTATTGAAGTTAATTTATGTTTTTAGAATTACAGATTTATTTTAGATTTTCGTTGTTGCAGAACCGTTGTCTTTCGTGTAAAAAAAACACTACATTAGGTTAAATCTCTCTTGAACTTTTGTAATTTGAAGTTGTAATACTAAACATACCAGAATTATTTAAATCCGTTCTATTTTTACGCCGTCTTACAATTTAAATATACCTTAAGTTAGCTTCAGTAACAATAATCTTTATCCCATTCTTTCTCTGGTATAATTTCAAATTATTTATATAATTTAATCTAATCTTCAATTTTAAGAATCTGTAATGTCTCAGAGAGTCTTGATTTGACATAAGATTCGCTAACGTCTTAGATAATTAACGAATCTAATGTCCAAACAAGCCCGCTATGACGCAAATATTTATTTTTTAAAATATTTATCTCTCTCTGGTTAAGTTTAAGTTCTGTTGAAGTCGCACTCAACTGTTTAAGACAATTTTGAGCATCAAACTATATCCAGAGTCATTTCAAAACACAAAACTTAACTGAAGTAATTAAGGGAAATTTTATTTATTCTACTGCAATAAAAACCTTAATTACTTCGCAGCAAGTAAAAAATTATCAAACGCTGAAATAAATTCAACCTTCACCAAACACGGAAATTAACCAGATGTGAAATTACTTTACCACTCTCGTGTAAAAAGTAAAATACCAACATGAAGTAAATAAAAAGTCTGTTCGCAAAGTCACTGGAATAGGAGCCGAGCTTAGGTTTCGCAAGTTAAACGAGTTTTAACCATTGAGTAAGCTTAAATGAAATTAACTGTGTCTCCTGCGTTTGTTTACCTAGCAATGTCATTCAACAACTTACGGTACTAACTGTTTTCAACCCTTACAGTTTTTTAACTTGGTAGAAGTAAAAAATTATGAAAAAAATGGAAAGTGTAGGTATATTCTCAGATCATACAAAGTATTACTTCGACAACCGGCTGGTGTAGGGGTAACGTACATTGCCTTCTATGCCAGAGGTATTGGGTTCGAAACCCGGCGGCAACGGATATTTGTGTGTGGAACACAGATATTAGTCGTCAATTCATGGACGTTTATATGTTTATTTAAGTTTATTTTCTAATAAAAAATATGTATTTATTCAATATGTATGTTTATATATGTCTGAACTATATCAGTTAACTAGTATCCATAACACATGTTCTTTAACAAACTTAATTTGGGCTAGATAATGTTGTGTGAGTGTCAAAAATATTTATTTACGTAGTATTAGTACCTACATATTTAAAATCTGCTATCAAATGATATTCATTCATCATCAGCCAGGTCTGCTCTACTGAGACTGTCACTGCAATAGTCTCTCTCTATCAAAGTAATACCTCCACATTTGTCAAACGTGATATCAGATGGATTAATAGCCTTTGGTGTTCTGCCTACCCCATAAGGGATACAGGCGTGAAGTTATGTATGTATGTACGTTAGAAGTTGCGGGCCAAAGCTCGTATTTTATATATTTTTAAAACAAACTAATATTGCAAATCGAGAAAATACCTCGATATAATTGGTCTGTATATGTTGTCTTCAAGCGTGTTTCATTTGTCGAAACTACGGATGATGCATGTATAAATAACCAAAATATATGAATTTAAACTGCAACCTTTTGAACTGCAGCTTCTTAAGCAACTGCACATGATATTACTGAAGCCAAATAAATTAACATACATAACTTCACGCCTGTATATCCCTTATTGGGTAGGCAGAACACCAAAGGTTATAAGACCATCTGATGTCACGTTTTACTTTGGAGGTATTATAATGATCTATCTATCCTATGGCCCATAAAACAATAAATTAAATAAGTAATATTTTAAAGTTTTTGCATTTATCAATCCACTAGCTGTGTCGCGCGGTTTTAACCGCGCGATTTTGAATCCCGCTGGAATATGGAGATAAAAAATAGCCTATGTGCCATTACAGACCGCAAACTATCACCATGCCATATTTCAACCATATTCGTTGAGCCGTTCTGCAATTATTGATGAACATAACATCCAAACTTTTACATTTTATGTAGATAATGTAAGTAAGATTTATACCATTAGTAGCATAAATAAAGCGGAAGCCTTAGGTTCCAGTCCTGGTCGGGATATTTTATTAGGTATATTTTTTCATATCTTTAAAAAATAATAATAAATATTTATTGGCCAAAAAAA